>CM014271.1:39678646-39734676 GCA_004135705.1 Alloteropsis semialata
CAACACACACGCGATGGCGATAGCCGAAGAGAGGATGATATGGGAGGAGGAGGCGGCCAGGCAGCAGGCCGAGAATCAGCAGCAGATGAACTAGATGTACAACTACATTCGAGCTCTCTTTGTTCAGATTGGTCAACCCCTACCTCTACCCCCGATGGTGGTCCCTCCGGCTCCGGGTCCAGCAACTCCTCCTGTGAGTCACTTGAATTCCTTGTAGATTCATTTCAAGTATTAGAGACTTAGAGAACGTAGAAACTTAGAGACACTTAGAGACTTCAATGAAATTTTGAATGTTTTAGATTATAACTTAGAGAACTTGCATGCAATCTATTCCCATTTTTGCAGAACCAATCCGCGGCATCGAATACGCCGAAATTGTCGCCGGGCATCTAACCGACGTTACAGCCGCAACAGTTGTTCCCACCAGCTATCCCCCCGCCGTACCCCCCACCGTGATTCTGTACTTGCGACATACTTTGAAATAATGAACTTGTGACATACTTTGAATTTCTGAACTTGTGACATTGGGGACTTGTCAAACGTATATTGCATTTGTGACATTAGGTTTGGCACACGACAAAGGCTTTGCCGTGTGCCCGACAAACGGCCCACGGCGAAGCGGGGTTGCCGTTGGGGCTTCGCCGTGGGCCGCACACGGCAAAGGCTTTGCCATGTGCATTTAGGCCTTCGCCGTGTGCTCCAGGCACACGGTGAACTAGTGGAAGAAACTATCATGTTCCAAACGAGCGAAACCATTGACCAGACTATCTAACCCAGCTAGTGACGTGTTGGGTTTTGCTCTTACAGCTACCTACTACACTCAAATAATGGACCTCATAACTCTCTAGGGGTAGATGTATCTGTTGACACCAGATTTTCGCACCAGATATGCTGAGTCGTGAGGTGACGTGGTAAGGCTGGTGGACCCATTGTCTGGTCAAAGCCGAAGATGACAGAGAAGAAAGCCAATATGCAGAAGAGATCCGATGAAGTAGGAATCCGACCCGATAACGAGTACAAGAGGAAAAACGTGTCGGCTGGAAAGGAAGCGCATCATATGCAGGGACTATTTCCTTTTTGAAGGACGTATAAGAGTCCCGTTGTATCTTAAGTTTAGTTTACCTTATTTAGTTAGTCTGGTCCGATCAGGACTCTCTATGACCAGGGTATAAATATGAACCCTCGTCCATTGTAAAGAACAATTCACACAATTCAATACAACCCGGCTTCACGCCAAAACCCTAGTAGTAGTTACCGACGAAGCTCATTGGTGGACGGGCTGCATCAGTTCTGATCTCCGGCTTACCAGTAAGTTAGTCAATTTATCGAACTAATATAGGCTTTGAATTGAGGCGCATCGCCCTTTCTCGTTTATATTGTTCAACCGATTTATCTCTGAATAATCAAGATTGGTATAGATTCCCTACGTCGGAGCTAGATCAATATTGATTATTCAACAGATTATCGTTTATCGGACTATACTTTAAGCCTAGATTCCCTACGTCGGAGCTAGGTATCAAGATTAGTCTAGATTCCCTACGTCGGAGCTAGAGTAATCTTGATTACTAAAGATAGTCTTTGCGGTTTGTTGGAGTTGCTAGATTGGTTTAGATCTACGCCATGTGAATCAATTCTACTTCTTCAACGGCTTTGAGCATATGTCTTGGTCCGATTTAAGCAATATTTATCTTACAGCATCGTTCTATGTCCGATCTTGCTTTGTGGCTTAATCTAGTTGTTCTTTGAGCATTGCATTGGTGTAGATTCCCTACGTCGGAGCTGGATCTGTGTAATGCGCTTAGATTAATCTTTAACTGTCATGCTTGGTCTAGATTCCCTACGTCGGAGCTAGGTTCATCTTGATTAGTTAAAGGAAGCTTTGGTTATGCCTTATTGCTATTTGAATGTTAAGTGTGGTGTAGATTCCCTACGTCGGAGCTGGATCTCACTTAATTATTCAGTAGCATATCTTAGAATCAGAACGTATCTGTTAATGTTTTATCTGCTTATGTTGCTTAATCTGATCAACACTTGTGCGAGCATCTTGTTTAATTAACAGGTTGATGAACCAAGTCTGATTATCTAGCTATCTGATCTGATCATAGCTGGAGAAATCTAGATTCCCTACGTCGGAGCTAGATTTCTCTGAAAAGGTTATAGTCCGATCGGTTGGTTAGGTGGTCCGATAAGATGAATCAAACTGGTAATTAGACAAGATGGACAATGTATCGGCTTACACTGTGATTATTTAATATCTTGTTTCAAGACACAGCTGATCCATTATTTTACATATTGGCCTTGTTTTATGCTTTATTTCATTATTCAAAGGCTGGTCTGTTATATCAATCAAGGTCCGATCCTGATTGGTCCGATTCTGAGGTCCGATTTGATGTCTGATTGAGGTCCGATCATTCGGTCCGATTGACGTCATCATCGAGGTCCGATTCTGAGGTCCGATCGGTATCGGCCGATGCGTGTCTGATTGGGTCTTGGCTAAAATTCGACGTTACTCCATCGTCTGAAACAGAGCCGGCACAATCATAGAGCAATTTAACTGTTTTATCCCTTGTCAATTTCAGGTCAAATTGACTGGCACGCCGCGAACCTGAACTGGAGTGTAGACTGGCACTGGAGCGAAGCTGATCTCCCCGGTCATCGTGTGCTGCACGCGGGGAATACATCCGCCGATTTTCCGCGTCAACACATTTTTGGCACGCCTGGTGGGACACGAAAAACAAATCCAAGATGTCGTCGTCTGATGCTGAACAAGAAGCTGCAGCAAGATTGGCTGCTGAGAAAGAAGCTGCTGAAAAGGCTAAGAACGACAAGAATAAGGCGACTGAGGTGACCATGCCAATTACAAAGGCCGATCTGTCCAAGGCTCAGTTGGATTCAGTTCAGGCCCACATCGATGCATTTGAGAAGCTATGCCTTGGTCAGTTTGGGCGTAATCGTTCAGGTCCTATACTCAAAGGTCCTCTCCCGGATCCAGAGTTGATCAAGAACGCAACTGAAGCTCGGGAGCATCAGGCTACTATGTCAGAGATGATTCACCAGGCTGTTCATCATGCAATGATCAACCAATCAAGTACTCTGGTGAATTCTTTGGACAATCTCATCAAGAAGGCGGTGGACGATGCTGTTTGTTTAAAGGGGCCAGTATTTATAGCAGATTCTGCAGGAGCATCAGGATCAGGAAGAGGCAAAGAGACTGCAGATAATACAATGACCGTTGCTCCACAGATGCCGATTGCTCCACCACCTCCTGTTGAACTGGCCAGCGGTTTTCTGTTGATGGCCGATGGAACTATTGTCGGCCCGCATGGTGAAAAGTATACCAGGACTTTGAGTGAACAAGAGAAACAGCCTGCTGCTGCGAGACTACGTACAGAAGTCCCTTCACATCAGCGTATGGTCGGAAATTACAACAACTACGTAATGGACATAGCTGATGGAATGCCACATGAGAATCAACAGTCCGATTGGTCACAAAAGATAGCCGAGGTGATTCAGAACCAATTCGGCTTGAAGCCTAAAGATGAAGCGAGGTTGTATCGGCACCCGTACCCATCTTACTTTGATGCAGTGCCACTTCCTCCACGTTACAGAGTACCGGATTTTTCCAAATTCTCCGGGCAAGATGATATAACCACCATCGAGCATGTGAGCCGATTCTTGGCTCAGTGTGGTGAGGCTGCTTCTGAGGAGGGACTCAGGCTCAGATTTTTCCCTCTGTCACTATCAGGGCCGGCGTTTACTTGGTTTACGTCGTTGCCAGCAGGATCAGTCACAGGATGGTCCGACATGGAGAAGCAGTTCCATAAATATTTCTTTTCTGGTCTCAATGAGATGAAAATCTCCGATTTGATTGCCATCAAGCAAAGGAATGATGAGACCGTCAAGGAGTACATCCAACGATTCCGTGACACTAGAAATCGGTGTTACAGTCTGAAGCTATCTGACATGCAGTTGGCCGAGCTTGCATTCCAAGGTTTGCTCGCGCCGATTAAAGACAAGTTTTCTGCTCAGGAGTTTGAGACATTGGGGCAATTGGTACAGAAAGTGTCAGCTCATGAGGTCCGATATCAGGAGATGAAGCGCATGAAGTTTTCTAAACAAGTATCTTATCTCTCTGATACTGAAGAAGAAGCTGATGTTAACATAGCTGAATGGACTAAATCCAAGAAGCCAGTGTCGCTCCCGTGGATCAAACAGAATCCTGAAAAGTTTGGATTCGATATAACAAAGGCCGATAAGATCTTTGATTTACTGCTCAGTGAGAAGCTTATTCAGCTTTCTCCAAATCACTCGATTCCATCGGCCGATGAGTTGAAGAAACGCAAGTACTGCAAATGGCACAACTCGACATCTCATGAGACCAATGAATGCAAAGTGTTCAGAAGGGAGATCCAATTGGCTATTGAATCAGGCAAAATCAAGTTTGAAGATAATAAGAAAGCCATGAAGATCGATGGTCATCCTTTTCCCAATAACTTTACTGATTTCTCCTTTTCTGTTAATATGGTTGATGCTAGTGAAAAGGGGAAAGTCAAGGTGCTTACATCGGACCACGCCAAGAGTTCTGGTGCCGTTGATCCTGTGGTTCAAGTTACTGTTGAAGAGCTACGCAGGAATCATCAGGCATATGGGCGTGAATCTAATGCTCCTGGTGGATATCGGCCGCGTGTGACCTCCCAAATGTTGATCAACAAATACAAAAGGCAGCAGGCCGCAGTCCGAGCGTGGAGGGAACGCGAAGAACGACGACGTCGGAGGCATGAATATCAAGAAAGGCGCTATGATGAAGAATTTGATGATCGGCGCCGACATCATTTCAGGTCCGACGGCCGACGCCGATATGACGAGTGGTCCGATGACCGACGCCGGAATGATGACAGGTCCGATGGCCGGCGCTGGTATGATGACAGAGTCGATGATCGCCATCACTACGGTTATAGGTCCGATTGGTATACAGATGGACGTCAAGCTTATGACCGGTACAATCAAGATGATGATCATTGGGGATGTCCTTTCTTTGTGTTCTGCTGGAACGAGAAGCTTAGACTGCCGTCAAAAGCGGATTGTCCTGAGTGCAGTTTCCAATATGAGGAGTATAGAGCTTCCAAAAGAGGTCGACGATCAGTTCATGAACGGATCGGTGTCAGAATTGATGATCGTCATCAGAGAGATGAAGGCCGGGTTAACACTCATGGCCACAAAAATAATGAAGGCCGGGCTGATGCTCATGGCCCTGAAAAGACAGAAGAGGAGGCCCCAGTTCACAATCGGACTGAAGAACCTCCAATGAGGCCTGGACAGTGGTGCCCGTCGGGGATTTCTAAGTCCAAGAAGAGGCGTGTGCAACGTTTGCGCTATAATGAACAGATTCAGGAGCAAGAGTTGGCAAAAGAGAAGAAGTGGCGCGTCAAGATGGCCAATGATGATGAAGCAAGTACATCGGCCGCGATAAACATGGTTTTGATGTTGCCGTCCGATTTCGCTGCTCCTGATGAACAAGACGACCATGAGGTCGATTATGAACTGGAAGAAGCCGCTGCATGCTTGGTTCTGGATTCAGAGAAGGCAGTCTTTGAGAAACCAAATGCAAATGGGTATCGGCACTTGAAGCCTCTGTACATTAAGGGATACGTTGATGGAAAGCCGATGACCAAGATGTTGGTTGATGGAGGAGCTGCTGTCAATCTCATGCCCTATTCCACATTCCGTAAGCTGGGGAAAGGGATTGATGATTTGATCAAGACAAATATGACACTCAAGGACTTTGGCGGGAACGTTTCAGAGCCTCGGGGGGCAATTCATGTTGAATTGACCATCGGCAGCAAGACATTGCCGACTACTTTCTTTGTGATTGATGGCCAAGGTTCCTACAGCATGCTCCTCGGGCGAGATTGGATCCATGCCAATTGCTGCATCCCATCCACAATGCACCAATGTTTGATCCAATGGCAAGGCAATAAAGTGGAAATTGTCCCAGCTGATGATTCAGTTAGCATTGCTACAGCTGAATCAATAATTTGGGAGTTTGAAGGAGTTGAATGCCTGTCAGGAAAAACATGGGATGGTGACTTTCTCAAGGTGTCCGATCAAGGACTACAGCCGATCCAAGCAGTCGGCTCTGAGACTTTATTTTAAATGGCTAATTTGGTTGCTGATCATTGTGGACCTAATGTTGATACTGTTGAACAATACACCATGGAGCTTGATGCAATTGGTCCGATCAATACAGAGGCCGATGTGGTTGACGCAGTTCCCTGGACCATGTTCTCTGATGGTTCATCTTGCAATGATGGTTGCGGAATCGGCCTTCTTATTATTTCGCCTCGGGGGGCAAGATTCGAGTTTGCTTATCCGATTGAAAAGTGCACAAATAATCAGGCGGAATATGAAGCATTGATGAAAGATCTCCAGATTCTTAAAGAGATCGGCGTATTTGGAGATTCTTTGTTGGTCATCGATCAGTTACTCGGCACGTATGATTGCAAGATGGATGCGTTGATGCCTTATTTTGAGAAATGCCGGGATTTGATTGACCAATTCGCCTTGGTAATTCTTAAGTATATTCCAAGACATCGTAACGAGGAAGCAGATCGGCTGGCGCAAAAAGCGTCTGGCTATCGGCCTATGTCGATGTGATGGTACAGGAGATACCAGAAGGAGATTGGAGGAAAGAAATCATTGAATATTTGAAGGATTCTTCTGTCAAGACTTCCAGGAAGTTACGTTACAAATCAATCAGACATGTCTTGGTTGAAGGGGAAACATTTCCTAAATTATTGAACGGGAAGTATTTGAAGAAGAACAGTGCTGGAATACCAAGATTCAGAAGAAAGGATTTCAACATTTATGCTAACACGACGTCGGCTCGTCGATCCGAAAGCTATGGTATGATCAAGTAAACTTTATTTCTTACTGCGAAATACTTGGGGATTTTATTTTGTGAAAATAAAATACATAGTTTAGCTCCTCAATGATATGAAATTCCTACCAGAGCCATATGTTGATATCTTCTGAAAACCTTACACATATGCTGCTTGTTTTGTATTGAGCATTGTCAAATTGTTTGTGACCCTTGTGAGATTTGTTTCATGCTTTTAAGATCGAGATCACGTACACTCCACATATTATTCCATTATTGAGTATGCTAGACTTTAATTTTTGGCACATCACTGTCGTTTGGTCTGGATTCACATACTCGACTATTCATATGCTGACTTCTATACTGGGAGTTACGCAAAAACATGCCTTCCATCCATATAAAAATACTCCGTCCCTTTGACATGACTTTTCAAATTCATTATGCAAAAGGTATGGGTTATGCAAAAAAAAATATATATATATATTATCCGTACTCAAAAGCATAAGGAAGAGTGGTAAAAAATGAATATGAAAGATAGCCCATATCTGAAAAGAAAAGTAAAATGAAGAGTCATGCAAAAGGGAGTTTCATCCAAAAAATTCCACACACATGCACATCTTGATCTGATTGTATGACTTATTTTCTCCACTGGATCCGGTTTTTGACTTTGCAAGACATGCAGTGCAAGTATGCTTCCTTTCTATATCCTACCCTGAGCTCCACAAAAAAGGCCTTATTAGAAGTAGAAAGAAAAAGAGACGATACAGTGCCTTGGTGAGGAATAATACACATTGAGCGATCTGAGAGAATCGTTTGAGGAGCAAAGTTATGCTTTGATTTGAAAATGAAAAACCAAGTTATTTAGCAGGAGGAGTAGAGTTTTCTTGATTATTCATATTGGCTAACATGTTATGATAAAGAAGCTTGAAGAAAGGTATCGGCTATGAAAAGGGCAGTGCTAGAGAAGTCAAAGTGTTGAATCTATGAAGCAAATTGCATCGACTAGGAGATTGGGACGCTGGATTTACAGAATTTCGAAGCATGAATCCTTCATACTCCGAAACTGGGGGGCATGTGTTGACACCAGATTTTCGCACCAGATATGCTGAGTCGTGAGGTGACGTGGTAAGGCTGGTAGACCCATTGTCTGGTCAAAGCCGAAGATGACAGAGAAGAAAGCCAATATGCAGAAGAGATCCGATGAAGTAGGAATCCGACCCGATAACGAGTACAAGAGGAAAAACGTGTCGGCTGGAAAGGAAGCGCATCATATGCAGGGACTATTTCCTTTTTGAAGGACGTATAAGAGTCCCGTTGTATCTTAAGTTTAGTTTACCTTATTTAGTTAGTCTGGTCCGATCAGGACTCTCTATGACCAGGGTATAAATATGAACCCTCGTCCATTGTAAAGAACAATTCACACAATTCAATACAACCCGGCTTCACGCCAAAACCCTAGTAGTAGTTACCGACGAAGCTCATTGGTGGACGGGCTGCATCAGTTCTGATCTCCGGCTTACCAGTAAGTTAGTCAATTTATCGAACTAATATAGGCTTTGAATTGAGGCGCATCGCCCTTTCTCGTTTATATTGTT
Organism: Alloteropsis semialata; assembly: GCA_004135705.1. NCBI lineage: Eukaryota > Viridiplantae > Streptophyta > Magnoliopsida > Poales > Poaceae > Alloteropsis > Alloteropsis semialata. Next base: position 39,687,119 of record CM014271.1, read on the forward strand.
CAACCGATTTATCTCTGAATAATCAAGATTGATATAGATTCCCTACGTCGGAGCTAGATCAATATTGATTATTCAACAGATTATCGTTTATCGGACTATACTTTAAGCCTAGATTCCCTACGTCGGAGCTAGGTATCAAGATTAGTCTAGATTCCCTACGTCGGAGCTAGAGTAATCTTGATTACTAAAGATAGTCTTTGCGGTTTGTTGGAGTTGCTAGATTGGTTTAGATCTACGCCATGTGAATCAATTCTACTTCTTCAACGGCTTTGAGCATATGTCTTGGTCCGATTTAAGCAATATTTATCTTACAGCATCGTTCTATGTCCGATCTTGCTTTGTGGCTTAATCTAGTTGTTCTTTGAGCATTGCATTGGTGTAGATTCCCTACGTCGGAGCTGGATCTGTGTAATGCGCTTAGATTAATCTTTAACTGTCATGCTTGGTCTAGATTCCCTACGTCGGAGCTAGGTTCATCTTGATTAGTTAAAGGAAGCTTTGGTTATGCCTTATTGCTATTTGAATGTTAAGTGTGGTGTAGATTCCCTACGTCGGAGCTGGATCTCACTTAATTATTCAGTAGCATATCTTAGAATCAGAACGTATCTGTTAATGTTTTATCTGCTTATGTTGCTTAATCTGATCAACACTTGTGCGAGCATCTTGTTTAATTAACAGGTTGATGAACCAAGTCTGATTATCTAGCTATCTGATCTGACCATAGCTGGAGAAATCTAGATTCCCTACGTCGGAGCTAGATTTCTCTGAAAAGGTTATAGTCCGATCGGTTGGTTAGGTGGTCCGATAAGATGAATCAAACTGGTAATTAGACAAGATGGACAATGTATCGGCTTACACTGTGATTATTTAATATCTTGTTTCAAGACACAGCTGATCCATTATTTTACATATTGGCCTTGTTTTATGCTTTATTTCATTATTCAAAGGCTGGTCTGTTATATCAATCAAGGTCCGATCCTGATTGGTCCGATTCTGAGGTCCGATTTGATGTCTGATTGAGGTCCGATCATCCGGTCCGATTGACGTCATCATTGAGGTCCGATTCTGAGGTCCGATCGGTATCGGCCGATGCGTGTTTGATTGGGTCTTGGCTAAAATTCGACGCTACTCCATCGTCTGAAACAGAGCCGGCACAATCATAGAGCAATTTAACTGTTTTATTCCCTTGTCAATTTCAGGTCAAATTGACTGGCACGCCGCGAACCTGAACTGGAGTGTAGACTGGCACTGGAGCGAAGCTGATCTCCCCGGTCATCGTGTGCTGCACGCGGGGAATACATCCGCCGATTTTCCGCGACAACAGTATCATATCAGGCTCACAGATAATGAACTTCCCAGTTGCCGAGTGCTCGACCTGGAAGACATGTTCACCTATCTGTAAGGCACTTCCCCGAAAGCTCATCTATATTTACCAAGTATATGCATGTTTTCGACAGTTAAAAATTCTTAATTTGTTTCAGGAATCATGCTTATAACACATCTATATACATTTTTGCAGAAAGTTGTCAATAAACACAATTGAACTAAATCAGAAATCGCACATACAACCTTTTCATGAATGATTAATTGCGAAGTTTATTATTTTGTTAGAGAAAACTAATTATCTTTACATAAAAGAAGTGGAATATGGAACATAAAAATATCCAATCTGATCCGATCAGAGTATCATGAATAGCACATCTTCATGAGATACTAAAAAAATTTCAAAGGCATATCTAGTTCATTGCCATAAGATGGAGTAGATGGTGAAGCATTTTCTTTGAAAATGCACTGCCGACAGAGATGAAAAAGTGGACCGAGTTTGATGTTTGCATCTCCCAGTCAATGAAATGATGTACAAACGTGCTCTTCCCGCATGGACAATGTTCCATCTTGGTGGCCCTGGTGGTGATGCAAAGATAACTGGCGGTAGCTAATTTCTTGATGGCTTCCGTTTCCATAAAGGCCTTGTTATTTCTGAAAGGGTATATCACCGGTGCGTGGTTTTCTACCTACATTGTCCATTATGCGTTGTGGGTACTAACCCGGTTTTTTGGTTCATGTGTTCTGAGGAGCCATTATCTGGACCGTCCATCAAGCACCTGTCCCATCCGATGGCTTTGATTTTCTTTTTCACGTACCGCTCTATACTATGTTTATTTTTCATATACTGTATGTATACACGGTTCTATACATTTGCTTTGGACGCATATTCTTTTGTTCGGCCATCCATTTGACCCTGAAGCGAGCCGTCCCTTCTCCTCCTTCGCTTTCTAGCTCCGCCGCCGCCGCAGTTCTTCGGCCGTCGCCCGCTGTCCTCCCGCCAGAACTAGTCTCCATCCACCATCCTGCATCTCTCTCCGCCGCCGTCGCTGTCCGCCGCCGCCGCCCGCTGTCCTCCCGCCAGATCTAGTCTCCATCCACCATCCTGCATCTATCGTCACTGCCGTCCATGTGCCCCACGACTGCCGCCATACCTTCTTCTCTGGTGAGTTTCCCCCTCCTCCGCCGCCGTCGATGTTCCCCTCGACCGCCGCCATGCCTTCTTCTTCGGCGAGTTTCCCCCTCTCCGCCGCCGTCGATGTGCCCCTCGGCTGCCGCCGCCTCCGGCGAAGGAGCGGGAAACTCGCCGGAGAAGAAGGCATGACGGCGGTCGAGGGCCACATCGACGACAGCGGAGGAGAGGGAAACTCGCCGGAGGAGAGGCACAAAAAACTCGTCGAGGGACGGCGGGCGCGGGGCCCTTGCAGAGCTTCACCTTGCCGGCGCGATGGAAGGTGTCGCAACCACGGCCACGGCGAGCAGCCGCATCAGCGCCTCCCGCTGCTGCAGCGCTCTTCCTTCCCGCGGCTGCCAACGCCGCTTCTCCTCTCCTCCTGCACTTCCTCCGGCCGCCACCAGCGCCGCTCCTGCACCTCCTCCCGCTGCCGCCAGTGCTGCTTTAGGAATCGATTTGGGTGGATCTGCAGTGGATGTACCTGATCTGCTATTCTCGTGGTTTGATTTTGTGGATCCATCACCGGATTGAAGAATTTGAGGGAGAAGAACCGGAGGCCGGAAGCGGAATAGGAGCAGCGAAGGGGATTTTTTCCTGCCTCACGCGAGGAAGGTGCAGCAATGCAGGAGAGATTGAGGGGATTTTTTTTTTTACCGTAAGTGGGCCCCACAAATCGAAGCCCACACTGCTGGGAGCGAACCGTCGTTTTGTTCGACGTCCGTGCGCAGGACCGGTCGAACCAACGCTGGAGCCGCTCTCATGTTCATGACGAACGAATGCAAGGTCTTCTCGGTGCGCCTCGAGGGCGGCGCCGGCGTCCGGCCGGACGTAGCCCTCTTCTCGCCGGACAACGTCGAGGCCATGGGCGGGTGCAGCGACTACGCCTGCTGCAGGCTGGGGCTGTACGAGGAGAGCCTCGTCACGTCCGGCCGCACCACCGAGCAGGAGCAGATCATCTTCTCGTCGCCGCTGGCCACGGCGTGGTCCGAGGTCCTCAAGCGTCTTCCGGCGAGGTCGGTGGCGCGGCTCAACCTCGTGTGCAGGGACTGGCGCGCCATGATCAGCTCGGATCGCTTCGTCCGCTCGCACGCCGTCCACGCCCAGCTGAACATCCCACCACGAATCATGCTCGCCCACCACGACTGCATCGGCCGATTCACGGCTGTGGACGATTTCATCAACGCGCCGTCAGCTCTGCCGCCATTGGTGCCCCATGGGGAACAGTTTGCCTGCTCCCGACAATCTTGCCTTGGATTGGCCACATCGGTTTTCAAGGGAAGGTTGTGTTTCATTTGCAACCCTTGCACGGGTCTTGGAGAGATGGCACTGGGACCAGTGATCGGCGACACGGAGGCGGCCCGCGTCGGGCTGGGCTACGACACGGAGATGGACAGGCACATGATCGTGTACCTCTCCTACACCCACAGGAGCTTCGAGACCCGGGAGTACGAGCTGATGTGCGGCGTTCAGAACATGCACGACTGCATGAGGTATCGGGTGGACCCTCCGCCGAGGCCGGTGGCGAACGCGGCGCCCGTCAACGTCGACGGCAAGCTGTTCTGGTTGGTGGATCCTGAGCTCGGGCAGCCGACGCCGCCGGGGACCTGCTGCGAGATAGTGGCCATGGACAATCAGACGTGCGGGTTCGAGGTGCTGGATGGGCCCCCATGTAGCAGCCGGGACGGGCGGCGAGTGTCCATCCTCGAGCTCCGGGGCGCGCTCTGCGTCGCGTGCGCGCACCTAGGGGTGGGCATTCGGGTTACCCGAAAATTTCGGGTCGGGTTTTTCGGGTTTTAGGAAGTTCGGGTTTTCATAATTGAAACCCGAAATTTGTTTAAAAAAATTGCTACCCGACATTTCGGGTACCCGAAAATTCGGGTTCGGGTTTCGGGTTACCCATATTACCCGAAATTGTGTATCTTAACTAAGAGAACAAGAAAATATGGTGACTAATCAAATAATTTTATAGATCCAATTAATTGATATGCATACAAATATCACATACAACAAGGATAACTCGAACCAAGATTTGATCCAATGAATCTACACAAATCAAACAAAGATTTGCATAGAGAGATTTCCTCCCACTTTAAGATGACACTAAAGTTCGGGTTTTTCGGGCTATTCGGGTACCGGAGTTCTAAACCCGAATTACCCTAAATAATTTCGGGTTTTATAAACTAATACCCGAATTAGCTTCGGGTTATTTCGGGTTCGGGTTCTTCGGGTTCGGGGTCGGGTTTTTCGGGTTCGGTCTTCGGGTATCGGGTTTTGTGCCCACCCCTACGCGCACCGGTGCTCGAACGCGCTGGAGATCTGGGTGATGAGGGGCTGCGGCGGCAGTTCATGGTACATGGAGCACAGCATTGACCTCGGCAAGTTCTCGCCGGAGTACTCCTGCGACTCGACGGTGCCGTTGGCCGTGGATCCCGGTGGTCGGATCTTGCTTAGCACGGGGAGGTCGTTGGGCTGGTACGAGCCTAGGACAAGGGCGATGCAGAGTGTCTATAGCTTGGGGGAACGTGGTAGACGTGATGACAAGTTCGTCCCAGTTGTGCTGCACGAGAGCCTGTTCCGTCCCGATGGGTTGAGGGAGCTTCATCCGCCGGTTTAATTTTCCGGACATCCAACCATGGACCATGTTAATTACTCGGTTCTAAAAATGTTTAGAAAAAAGAATACTGGAGTATTATATTAGTTACTGCGTTTCAGGCTATATGGGCATGTTTGGTTTGTGCCCCATCTAGCCAAACTAAAATTTGGTCATGACCAAATCATGGGTACAGCCAAATCGTTGGCAATGTCGTGTTTAGATGTGTTCTTTTGTGGCCAATATAAACTGCAAATGGAAAAGCTATATTGTCTCTATCTCTCTTACACTCTTATCCATTCAAAATTTTTCCCAGACAGATCGGCGCGTTATACTCCATCTCCGACGAGATCAGGGACTTCGGGTCTTTGGGGTTTAGGATCAAGGATTTGGAGACATGGAGCTTTAGAGGGAAGAACCGTGGCTGGCCTGTGGCTTGTGCCTGTGTCAAACTGTCAGGGTCTCTTTGGTTTCGGCCCTAGGATATCTGCCTGGCACAAGCAGCAACCCCGTTTGAATTTTGAACGCCTCGGGTTGGATGGTGCTGCCTGAAGAGCTGTCTGGCAGGGCAGCAACCAAAGAGACCTGTATGGTTTTGGTTTTCTGCTATGTTGATGACAAAAAGCCCGCAAAAAGATGTCGAAAAGGCCCGCAAAAATCTCATACCCTGTCGTAGCCCACGGCTATGTGATAATCCTCGGCACAGTCCACGGCTATCTGACAAATCCTCGGCCCAACCCACGGCCCACCGAACGTTCTCTACAGTTCCACCCGCTTCTCAAGAATCACCGTTCTCTACGTTCACCTAGCACTGGCCGTCCACCATCCAAAATGCTCCTCCTCCGCCACCGCCTCCCCTCCCCGCGCCCGCGCCGTCGCTCCCCACTCCGCGCCATCAGTCGCCTCGCCATGTCCTCCGCCTCCGCCACCCCTCCATCCACCTCCACTTCCTCCGTGGCCGCTGAGTACCACTGCCGGACCAAGCACAGCCTCACCGCCGGCTACGCGCACGGCCCGGGCCGCCTCGACTACAACTCTTTTTAAAAACCTAATAAATGATTTTTTAGACACATGTATTGCTTGTTTGGATGAGAATCTGAGCCAGGCAGATGTGCCTAGCTAGGCAGCCATCCAAATCGAGGACATGGATGTGCCGCCTAGCACATGCAGATTTTTTGAGGATGAGAATCAAACAAGCTCTAAATACATGGATGGATGGGAGAGAAATTATCATTTCTCCAAAAGAGATAATAGGTACCGGAAAATATCTTCTCTATTTTGGTATACGTCCCATCTATTTTTGATACTGTTTGGTATCTATGTACCTCTTATGTTTCAACCATCGGATTCAGGATGATGGGCAATCCTTACTTGTTTCAACTATTGTAAAATTGGTTTACAAATTCTTGGTGTTCTTGCCCCTGTTTCGAAGTGTAATTGTGATTTTGCCCTCATTTTTTGAACTTTGTGATTTTGTCCTTCATTATTTGCTAGTCAATACGTTTTTGCCCTTGGTCTTTGCGTATTTGCCCCTATTTTGACCATTGACTATGGGCAAAATCGCATTGACTTGTGAATAGTGAAGGGCAAAATCACAAAGTTCAAAAAATGAGGCCAAAATCGCAATTGCGCTTCAAAACTGGGGCAGGAACGCAAATGCCCCATAATGAAAACCTAGATCAACAGTTGCCTGTCATCCGTCCCCTCCAAACCTACGTTACCCCGATACGCCTGGAAGCTGCCGTATCGCATGTCCGAACATTTCAGAAACGGATACGGTTGGGATACGGGAGTGAAACGCCTCGCCGATGTATCGGTTAAAAAAAAGAAAATGATCATGTGATACGTGGGCTGGACACGCATCTACGTATTTTTTTTGATATGGCCCAGCTGGCCAGCCCACGGAGCATCCATGCTCTGCCTTGTCCTTCCGTCCTCACGCACGCGCTGCCTATCCTTCCGTTCTCACGCGCTGCCACAGATAGCACGCAGCCACCGCCGGCCACCGGTCGCCCGTCCGTCTGAGTGTTGTTGCTCACCGACGACGAGCCACTCGTCGTCGCAGGCTCACAGCAAGCAGCCAGTCAGCCACGCGTGACCTCCGCCCTTACGCCGTTAGAGAGAAACCTGGCAGCAATGAGCACCGCCGCGATCGCCTGCTTGCCCCCGAGGCCCCAGCGAACCTCCTCCTCCGCCAGCTCCAGACCTCCAGCACTTGTTTGTTCCAATCTCCAGTGAGTTCCCCATCCTTAGTCTAGTGTTCCTTTGGATTGATTTCTTCCTTCCCCTCCTGTCTGTTCTGATCCCTTTACTTGTTCTTCGTTTCTTGCGTAGATGGCGGCATCAAGCAGTGCCAGTGCCAGTGCTAGTCTTAGTGCAAGAGGAAGTGGTAGTGTAGGATCTGCGACCACGACTGATATCAAGGCTCCGTTGTGGGCTTATGTTAACATTTTAGAGAAACCAGCTAAATCAGGTGAAGGCTGTCGGAGGTTTAGTCCGGCAGTCCACCTGGGGGTAGCCAGATGGTAGATTTGTAGGCAAAGGGCAATCGCGAGACTAGGGAGCTCGAGGTAACACAGGGACACAGGGATTATACAGGTTCGGGCTACCCGAAGGTATAATACCCTATGTCCTGTGCTCGGTGGTGTTGTATTGCTCTGCTCGGCATAGTTCCAAGGAACAACGGCGAGTTGGTGGTTACAATGAGGGGGAGAGTATTCGATGAATGAAAGGGTCGACCTAGGCCGCCTTATATAGGCGGACGGCCTAGGGTTTACAAGTCGGATATCTCTAATCATTATCTGGCTACAACTAGGAAAGCAATCCGAGTTGGTTGTAACGTAATCTCCGTGATCCTCGGGCGAGATCCGAGTACATCACCGCATGCCTTGCGGGCTAAGCCTTCACCGATCTTGTTCATCAAGCCGAGGATCTTTGTGGGCCCGCCTGGGGTCAGCCCACACCGTTGTCAGGCATGGGCCCAGGCCGACTGTCTACCCGATTGGTAGTGGACCCAGGGGTACCCATATCCCACGAGTCCTCGAGCAACGTGCGGGCGCATAGTGGACTGTCGATGAAGATCCACCCAAAGCGCTGTAATTTTTTAGATAGTCTGTCCTTTTCATTTCTCTCCTTTCGATTAGGTTGCGGTTTGCTCCCCCCCCCCTCTCATCCCCTCCTTGTTTTCTGTAAGTATTTTCTTGTACCCTTTTTTATTCTCTTAATATATTCAAGTTGCCGGGGGGCTTTGCCCCACGGTGTACAGTCAAAAAAAAAAAGATCGCCATGGGCGTCTGAGCACGTCGTGACAACAACAGTATCCACATGAGTGCACAGAGCACACCCGTGGTTGAGATTTGTCGAAAACATTAAGGGCGGACTGAGTGCCTCGGAGAGATAGGCTGCGCGGCGCAGAGCTCACGCGCCGAACAATGCAACCGAGGACACATGTTCACAGCTAACACAGGGCTATAAATATACGCCAGGGCCCGAGGCCTTTCACTCATCAGAAGACTAGCATATCAACCACTGAGTGAATATGTTGGGGACTTGTTGTTGGGTTCATCCACCGGGGAAAAACCTTGAAATCTTGAAAGCTTGGTGCTAGAAGAGTGCTTGCGAAGATCTTGAGGTGTTGATGAGCGTCTGCATGCTTCCCCGTTGGCTCCCAACATTGCCTTGGGCCGAGGGCCTTGTAGGGTAAAATGCTTTGTAGAGCCAAGGGAAACCCGGAGGCATTCGCTTTCGGCCCTCAAGTGGGGTTAACCCATTGTCGGTCACCATGGTGCTACAAGAGAGCTTGCAATGAGCTCATGTGGACGAAGCTTGCTGCGTATGCAACAATCTGCGCCACGGCGAGTGCCCCAAGCCGTCATCCTGACGGTTAATACTTTTTGTCCTTGTAACCGGTCCAAAACCGGCTCTTCCTGTAACTGTATAGTTTATTAATGAATCCTTCTTCATAGCTTGGCTGCAAATGTGATTTCTGTTATCCCTGGCCCGGTGGGCCATCTTGGCAGCGTAGGTTCGCAGGTAAATTCTCGGTGCCGGGTCCCCCGATGTGAGGCTGGCCGAGTCGCAGAGGCCCATTGACCGGAGTCATAGCGCCGAGTCCCCGAACGTCGGGGGCTAGCCGAGTCGCGGAGACCCGTTGACCGGAGTCGTAGCACCGAGTCCCCGAGCGTCGGGGCTGGCCGAGTCGCGGAGACCCGTTGACCGGAGTCGTAGCGCCGAGTCCCCGAGCATTCGGGGCTGGCCGAGTCGCGGAGACCCGTTGACCCCCGAGCGTCGGGGCTGGCCAAGTCGCGGAGACCCGTTGACCGGAGTCATAGCGCCGAGTCCCTAAACGTCGGGGCTGGTCGAGTCACAGAGACCCATTGACCGGAGTCGTAGCGCCGAGCCCCCGAGCGTCGGGGCTGACCGAGTCGCGGAGACCCGTTGATCGGAGTCGTAGCGCCGAGTCCCCGAGCGTCGGGGCTGGCCGAGTCGCGGAGACCCGTTGACCAGAGTCGTAGCGCCGAGTCCTCGAGCATTAGGGCTGACCGAGTCGCGGAGACCAGTTGATCGGAGTCGTAGCATCGAGTCCCCGAGTGTCGGGGCTGGCCGATTCCCTTAGACAAAGAGCCATTGGCACGCACAGAGCCATTGGACCGCGATTAACGGAATCGCCGCGGATTCCGTCCGTCAGTCGTGGCGCCGTTAGGGTAATTTGAATCGGCGAAAGTGGGATAAATCGGATCTGTTGCAGCGGTTTTTTGCCACTGTCACTCCCAAATCTAAAGCCATCCCGCCCTCCGCCGCCACTTAGCGCCGCCGTGAGTTCGATTCGACCGCAGCGCACTCGCCCTTGCCGAAATTCCTCCACCACCACCACCGCGACGCAACCTTTGTTGCAATCGCGCTCCGGGAGTGGAAATGGCAGACCCGAAGGCTTCGTTGAAGGCGCCGGCATCGGGGGAGGAGGTGCCGCCACCGACAAGGACGACGGATGCAGGTGTCTCCACGGGTTGCGGGGATGCCGATACAGGGAAGACGACGTCGTCCGCCGCGGTCCAATCAGGGGTCGCTGGGGATGCCGCCGTCGGTGGGGGTGGTGCCACTGCAAATCCGGCAACCGCCACCAGGATGGATGCCGCTGGGAAGGCGATTGAGTCGCTTGTCCAGGTCTTGGAGCTGACCTCCGTGCCTAGGGAAGTGCCGCCCCAAGAACCTGCTTGGTGTCAATCCTCCATGACCGAGGTGAACCTGCACGATATGGTTCGGCGAGGTGTGCTGGGGCCCAAAGAGGAGCTGCTGTGGCAGCCTCCTGGGAATGACGCGCGACCGTGGGAGCGCTCGGAAACGGAGACAGTGGTCTTCGCGTCCTTCTTCGAGCGGGGATTTGGATTGCCGATGGGGGATTTCTTCCAGGTCTGCTGCATTACTACGGTATTGAACTCACCCATCTGAATCAAACCTCGATTCTTGCCATCTCGGTCTTCATCCATCTCTGTGAGGCCTTTATGGGAATCCCGCCGCATTTCGGCTTGTGGCGGCGATTGTACCGTATGAAGGTGATCGGGGAAGATGCCGGTAAAGGACCGGCCCGAATTACTGGCGAAGTAGGGTTCTCTTTGAGGCCTGGCATGTCCAAAAGGTACTTCATGCTGGACATGAATGACTCCAACAAAGGGTGGCGATCAGATTGGTTCTATGTCGCGAACCATCCTCCAGCCCTATCGACTCGGACTGGCCATTGGCCGAAGAAGATCACAGACTGGGAGTCGGCTCCTGAGGGCAAGGATATGCAGGAGGCTGAAGAGCTATTGCAGTTGATAGCTGAAGTGAATGGGAGGAAGTTGACTGTAGCAGCCATCATGATTTTCTTTGTCAGGCGCCTGACACAGCCAATCAAGGACCAGGTCCACTCCGGATATGAATTCTCGGGTGCCAAAGACCCGACTCGAGAACAAGTCCAGTCCGTGTCTGTCTCGAAGACCAAAGAGAGGGTCTCGAGCTTTATGCGAGGGGAGATCTACAACCAGGGTGCACCCGCCGCCATCAGTAAGTATTTGATTCTGGCACAACTTTTGTAGCTTGATATTGTATGTATGGTTCTGTGTATGGAGCCTGAGTTGCCATGCTGATTGTCCTGCAGGAGCGTGTGGCGAAATATTTTTGTCCAGCTCTGTTGCCCGAGGGTAGCGTTCGGCTGGAAAAACTTATGATGGCGGAGGAAGCGTCCCGGATGCCTCGAGTGGTGGACGAGGAGCCAGCCGAATGGAAGACTGGCGACTTGATTTTCGGCTCCCTTTGAGGAGTTGGATGATGATCAGGTGACCCTGGCTGATGTTATTGGTGCAGGGAAGCCAAGGCACACAGCTGTGTGCGAGGTGGTGATGTCGAGGTACGAGGTTGACTGGTGGGGGCTCGTCGCCGAGGCAACCGCCCAAGCTAGGACAGGCTGTACGGGCCGAGTCCAAGGCAAAGAGGAAGAGGAAGCTAATACCCTCGGCGAGCGAGGCCGAGGAGGAAGCCGACAGGTCCCCCTCAAGCCCGGACTTGGGGCAAGTTGCCCCGGCCGACGATGGTGGCTCAGGGGACCTTGTACGTGCAGCCGCCGGAGCAGCCAAAGTTGCTCCTGGCGCCCAGTTCCACGCCGCCCATGCTTCTGAAGGGGTGCAATTCAAGCGCCCTCGGAAGAGCGGGTAAGTTGCTTGATATGCTTTGACTGTTGCCTGGGTTGTTACATTTATGCTATGCCGGCTTTGATTGTAGGCTCAGGAGTCATGGAGGTGGGGCTGGCCTGGTGCCGCTCTCGGGGTTAGGTGACAAGGCGGCACTCGTTCAGCCGCCTGTCACGGCTACGGGGCTTGGGATTGGCATCGAGGAAGGCCTGCCGGAGCAGAGGCCAAGTAGCTCCTTGGCCGAGGACCAAGCGAGGCCACCGAGTCCGCCACAAATTAGGGGTGGAAACGAGCCGAGCCGAGCCTCGTGAAGGCTTGGTTCAGAATAGGCTCGGCTCGGCTCGGCTTAGTCCAAAAAAGAGCTAAACTTGAGGCTCGGCTCGGCTCGTTTACAAGCTCGAGCCGGCTTGCGAGCCTGCATACTAAAAAGCTTCTAAGAAAAATGGAGTAACTAGACAATGTGACAATATACAAACATTAATATAAAAACATGATAGTCAATTCTAAGAGCATAAATTATAAAATATATTGCTACTTTATGATAGAAACAACCCAATTTGCAAAATAAAAGTAAGATAACAAGTCATTATGAATTCCAGAAGAAAATATCACCTCCAATTCTTTAATATCTACTCCTAATTGGCAAGTCACAACTATTCAACTATCGACATGCCTATATACACATCTAAAAGTAAATAATTTTAGTGCAATCTTAAAAAAATACCTAAAATATAGTATAAAAACAATATTTAGAGTCCTAACACCAAGCTTGTTGAGCTTGCGAGCTGCTCACGAGCCGGCTAGGACTTGGCTCAGTTCACTAACGAGCCAAAACGTTGGCTTGGGCTCGGCTCATTTGGAGCCCAAGCCGAGCCGAGCTAGGCGAGCCCGAGCCGAGCCTGAGCCGAGCTCACGAGCCCGAGCTTTTTGGCCACCCTTACCGCAGATCTCTTTGGAGACCAGTCCCCCGACCGCCTACAAGCAGGTGGGACTGCCCGAGGCTGGTGGTGTGGACAGGGATCTGGGCAAGGTGACCAGGGTGGATAACCCGATGAAGGGCCCTCCTCCGCTTGACGACGATGATGATCACCTGCTCAGGGAGCAACTAAGCGCCGGGACTGGCACTGTCGTGGCGCCTAGGGTCGAAGCCGTTGTGGCTGGGCTCGGGGCCAGGCCGAGTGCGTGAGTGCTGACTCCTGAGCGTGCTCTGGAGCTCGACATCGCCGACCACGAGGGCGAGCTTCAGATGCTGCAGAACGTGGTTGGCGTGCTGGATCGCGTCGTCAAGGTATGACATCTCGAGCTTCATGAGTGTTGTTGTTCTTGCAGAGGCTGACCACTTTTCTATCGTTGAGTAGGGTTTTACAGCTCGGTCTGTGAAAGACCTTCGCTTCAAGCAGCAGGCCATCAAGGACCGCCGGGCTTTGGCCAGGATCCGGTAGAAGTGAGTCCAAGACGCCAATGACGCCAAGGAGGACCAGATGAAGAAGGAACAGGAGATGGCCGACATCGTCAAGCTCAACGAGGAGCTGATGAACGATATTAAAATCCTATCGGAGGGTAGGTCCCAGCGATGCGCCTGGGCGATTTTCAATCCGGGAAATTTGTACGGATGATGGTTCGTTGCAGTTGCGGAGAAGAAGGAGAAGGCCCTCCAAGGAAAGGTGGAGAAGCTGTCTAGGGCCAAGCGGAAGCTTGAGGAGGAGGTCGGCGCACTGAAGGAGGCGAATAAGCGCCTTAAGGCCGAGTCCGAGCGCTTGGTGGAAGCCAACCAACGCTTGAAAGACGAGCACAACCTGGCCCTGCATGGTAAGTGCCGCCTATTGTGTTAGCTGCCTTCTCATTGGCCTGTGTGCTTAGGAACTCCTTTTGCAGGCGTTCGATACAAGCTCCTGGAACTGTGGCAGGCGGCCGAGTTCAACGCCAATTCGTTGATCCCTGCCGAGTCGGGCCCGGGGGCTTTGATGCTGGTTCAACAACTCTGGGCCGGACCTACGCGCGCAGCGCAGCTGGTGCAGGAGACCGCAGTCGGCTGCAGTAGTCGGATTCTGGCGTTGATCTGAGCACACTTCTTGTCACTCGATCTTGCTCCGATCAACGAAGGCCTTCCTGACGGGGTCTCCAACGAGCAATTCGACAACTTAGTGGAGGAGTGTGCGCCCCTGTTGGAGGCTATAGCAAAGGAGCTTGGCCTGTGAAATGAGAGCTATTGATGTAAACAGTACTTTATGATGTAACATAAGTAGATCAGAATTCAATTTGTTGAAGCATTGAGCATTGTGTTAGCAAAATGAAATGTGGACCCTTTTCCCTGCCGATCGGGCTTTGCATTGCCTGATTGGCCACTGCCTTGTGCCATATAGGCACCCTTTTATCCTGCTGACCACTGCTCATGGAGAGGACGGCTTACCACTCAGCGACGCTTAGCTGGGAGGCTTACTTGCTGGTAGCGCTCGGTTTGAGCACGGAGCTCGGGGTTTCTCGGTGGGGGACTCAGACCGACCAGGTTAGCTCGGCTGTCGCCGGGGGAAGGAACATGGGGTCGGGCAAGGACTTTGGAAGTCAGAGTCGGCGGGGACTCTCCCTGTGATCGTGGTGAGTTTGTTTGGGTTGGGCCCAATCCCCGAGCATCAGCTGGGATGTCGGTTAAAAAGTTAGTGGCGGGCCTTATGACCCAGGGTCATTGGCAAGAAGAAATACTTTATTATTAATATCAAAGGAAGAGTACATAGCTTTGAAGGCTTCTACGGGTAGAACTTTGTGAGGTGTTGTATATTCCACACATTTGGGATGGGGTCACCATTGGCCCACTGGAGGCGTACATTCTGGGCAAAATGACTTCCTTGACGATAAAGGGCCCTTTCCAGGGGGCCGATAACTTGTGCTTGTCCTTGGAGGACATGACTCGGCGCGGGGCCAAGTCACCGACATTGAGGGATCATTCCCAGACGTTCTTGTCGTGATACCGTCGAACTTGTTGTTCATGTCTGGCATGCTGGATCAATGCAGCGAGCCGGTGTTCTTCTAAGCTGTCAATGTCGAACTGCCGACCTATTTCTGCTTTTCCTTCCTTGTAGTGCTGGATGCGCGGGGCACCATAGGCGAGGTCAGCTGGGAGGATGGCTTCGGAGCCGTACACCAGGAAGATTGGAGTGTATCCTGTTGCTCGGCTCTTCTAAGTCCGCAGGCCCCATATGATGTGGGGTACTTCTTTGACCCACCGGCCGGCATGCTTGTTGAGGTCGTCGTACATGGCCTTCTTGAGTGAGTCCTGGACCATACCGTTGGCTCGCTCGACCTGGCCGTTGCACCTAGGGTGCACCGAGGAAGAGTAATGGACGTCGATGCAGTTGTCTTGGTAAAAATCCCAGAACTCGTGTCCTGTGAACTCGGATCCCAGGTCAGTGACGATGCGGTTTGGGATGCCGAACCGGTGGGTGAGCTCCTCGATGAACTTGGCAGCTGTAACTGACTTGGTGTCAGTTACGACCTTATACTCGATGCACTTGGTGAACTTGTCGACGGCCACCAGGAGATGCTTGAATCCGCTAGGGGCGGTTTTGAATGGTCCTACAATGTCGAGTCCCCATACCGTGAATGGCCAAGACGGGGGATCGTTCTGAGCGCCTGAGCCAGCAGGTGCTTTTGCTTCTAGAAGAATTGGCAGCCGGTGCAGCGGCGCACCAGGTCCTTTGCGTCGGACAGGGCCGTTGGCCAGTAGAACCCTGCTCTGTAAGCCTTGCCAACTAAGGTCCCAGCGGCTGCGTGGTTGCTACATGTGCCCGAGTGGATTTCTTATAGGAGGCTGATGCCTTCGTCGCGGAGGACACACATTTCTTCCTTCGTACCTGGTGACCAGCTCTTTGTGAGAAAAGCGATGAAGGGGGGCGGGCCAGTCTGCTTCTACCAGGAGAACTTCATTGGACAATGGACCACTCGGGATTGGCTTCGGGTCGAGCATGGGGCTGCTGTCTTCAAGCATCTTGATGGACGGAGTGCGCAGGTCTTGAATGAAAACGCCGACTGGCATATGGGCTCTGGTTGACCCTAGCTTGGATAGGACGTCGGCGGCAATGTTGTCCTCTCGGAGAACGTGGTGAAGCTCAAGCCCGTAGAAGTGAGCCTCAAGCTTGCGGACTTCTGCACAATATGCGCTCATAGTTTCTTTGGTCGTGTCCTAATTCTTGTTGACTTGCTCGACGACTAACTTGGAATCACCATAGCATATCAACCGCTTGATGCCAAGTGACACCGTGATCCGGAGACCGTGGATAAGCGTTTCGTACTCGGCCCCATTGTTGGTGGCCTGGTAATGTATCTGGATAACATATTTTAGGTGCTGCCCTTCGAGGAGATGAACAACACTCCTGCGCCGGCTCCTTCGAGGTTGAGGGCGCCATCGAAGTACATCTTCCAATGCTCTGGCCGCTCTGCTGGGGTCGGAGCCTGTATCTTCGTCCACTCGGCCACGAAATCGGCCAGTATCTGGGATTTGATTGCCTCCCATGGCTCGAAGTTGATGGTGTGCTCTCCGAGTTCGATGGACCACTTTACTATACGGCCATTGGCGTCTCTGTTGTGGAGGATGGCTCTGAGTGGGAAATTCGAGATGACCCGGATGACATGGGCCTGGAAGTAGTGACGTAGTTTCCTGGCAGTGATCAAGAGCGTGTAGAGTAGCTTCTGAGGGTGAGGGTATCGGACCTTGGAGTCACCGAGTACATCGCTGACAAAATATACAGGGCGCTGGACCTTGTACGGGTGGCCTTCTTCTGGTCGCTCGACGATCAGGACCGTGCTGACTACGTGTGTGGTAGTCGAGATGTAGAGTAATAGCTCCTCCCCAGGGGTCAGACCCGTGAGTACTGGGGGGTCAACTAGGAACTCCTTGAGGTCAGCCAGAGCCTTACTGGCCTCAGGGGTCCATTCAAACTTGTCTGCCTTCTTGAGGATTTTAAAGAATGGAAGTCCCTTTTCGCCGAGCTTGCTGATGAATCGCTCAGGGCCGCCATCATTTCTGTGAGCTTCATGATGTCTTTCTTACACTTAGGTTCCTTGAGGTTATGTATGGCATCCAGCTTGACTGGGTTTGGCTCGATGCCGCGTTGGCTGACCAGGAAGCCCAAGAGCTTTCCTGATGGCACACCGAACACGCATTTCATCGGATTAAGCTTCCACCGAAAGCGGCGTAAGTTGTTAAAGGTTTCCTGGAGGTCGGCGATCAAGGATTCGGCGTCATACATCTTGACGACGACGTCGTCCACATAGGCCTCAACGTTTCACCTGATTTGGCTTTGCGGGCAGCCTTGGATGGCCTTCTAATACGTGGCGCCGGCGTTCTTCAACCCGAAGGTCATCGTCTTGTAGCAGTAGATGCCGTGCAGGGTGATGAACGCCGTTTTGTCTTGGTCGGATGTCTTGAGGTCTATCTGGTGATAACCCGAGTAGCAATCTAGAAAACATAGGAGCACGCAGCCGGACGTAGAGTCCACGACTTGGTCGATTTGCGGGAGAGGGAAGGGGTCTTTAGGGTAGTAGATCCGTGTAGTCAATGCACATTCTCCATTCACCTGTTTTCTTCTTTACAAGTACAGGATTTGCAAGCCACTCGGGGTGTTTGCATTCTATAATGAAACCGGCAGCTAGGAGCTTATTCAATTCTACCCTAATGGCCTTCTTACGATCTTGAGCAAATCGGCGCAGCTTCTGCTTAGTGGGCTTCGCGTTTTTGCTCAAATCTAAGGAGAGCTCAGCCTTCTCCCTCGGGACTCCTGGCATGTCTGATGGCTTCCATGCGAAGATGTCCCAGTTGTCCCGGAGGAAGGAGGTGAGCGTGTCTTCCTATTTAGGAGTGAGTCTTGGCCCTATGAGGGCCGTCTTAGCGGGGTCGTCGAGTCCCAAGCTAATCTCTTTGGGGGCTTCTGCGGGTGTCAGCGTCGTGGGCTGCTGCTTCTACTCCGGGAGAACTAGCTCTTCGATCGCCGCCTTGGGGGCTGACTCTGCCAGCAGGGTGCTGTTGCCGAGTTGCCGGGACAACTTGGCTATCTTGATGGCTTCTCCATCACACTCGAAGGAGGTCTTGATGTCTCCACGGATGGAGAGGACTCCACTGGGGGCCGGCATCTTCAGGACCAGATATGTGTGGTTTGAAATTGCCATGAACCGAGCCAGCATGGGTCTGCCAAAGATGGCACGGTAGGAGCTCTGGAAGTCGGCCATCTCGAAGTATAAGAACTCCGTGCGGTAGTTGTCGGCCGTGCCGAATGTAACTGGCAGGGCGACCCTTCCTATCGGGTAGGAAGCTTTTCCTGGTACAATGCCAAAGAACGGGTCTTCGGCACTCAGGAGTCGGCTGTAGTCGAACCCCATGCTGTTGAGAGTGCTGGTGAAGATGATGTTCAGAGCACTCCCACTGTCGACCAGGACCTTGGAAAGGAGGACTCACTCAACGACAGGAGCGACGACGAGTGGGTAGGACCCAGGCTCGGGTAAGTATACCCAGTGGTCGGCGCGACTGAAGGTGATGGGCATCTTCGACCACTGGAGGTATTCCACGGGCTTGGTGGAGACCATCTTTATTTCACGCTTGTGGAGCTTGCCCTTGCGCCTATCTGGGAAGGCACCGGGCCCTCCAATGATGACATTGACGTGGCGGTCGGCGTGCTGGAAGTCGCCGTTGGCGCCGCGCCTGGGGGGTTCTGCTGGTGCAGCAGGTCGGCGCTCGTCATCTTGTTGATGTTGAACTTCTCGGCGGGCCGGAGCCTCGCGGTCGCGGTCGCCACGACGGTAGTCATCCCGGCGGTCACGATCCTCTCTGCGGTGGTAGTCGTCACGCCGGTCACGGTCATTGTCGCGGCAGTAGTTATTGTAGCGGCCGCCATTGTTGGCATAGCGCTGTTTCTTGGTCGGCGGCATAGCGCCGCGTTCTTTAAGCAGTGCATGACAATCCCGGAGATTGTGCTTAGCGTCCTTGTGAAAGGGACACTGGAAGTTAAGAGTATCGTGAAACTCTTTCGCGAGGAACCTGGGTTCCGGACGGCTTTCTTCTTCTGCTAGGGCCACGAGGGGCTCGAGGCCTGCCTTGCGCCCACGCAGCGGCTCGTGGCATTTTGAGCTCTCGACTCAGTCATCGTCTTCAGGTCGCTTCTGCTTGTTTTTGAACTGGGCCTGCTCAGCTTGGTCGGCTCTGACCTCTAGATCAACCACATCCATCAGGTCGGAGACCGTTGTCGAGTTGGTTTTGAAGAGCGTTCAGAACAGTTGGTTATCGATGAAGCCTCATCTGTACACGTCGATAACATCTCTATCTTCAACATCGGTGAGCTTGTTTCGATTGTCGAAGAAGCGATCCGTGTAGTCGCGGAGACTTTCACCCTTCTTCTGCTTGACATTATCCAGATCGAATCTGGAGCCTGGCCGAGTGTAGCTTGCTTGGTAATTCTTCGTGAAAGCGTGGCAGAGGTCTGCCCAGCTATCAATGGTGTCCCGAGGGAGGCCCTCGAGCCACAGCTGTGCCTCCTTGCCTAGCATCACAGGGAAGTAGGCGGCGGCTTGGTCGTTGGATCCATGGGCGGCTTTGACCGCCGTATGGTATGTCTTGAGCCAGAGCTTTAGGTCGGAGCGACCATCCAACTTCTCGACTTGGGCCGGCTTGAAGGACTCTGGCCACTAGACGGCGCAGAGCCGGGCGGAGGAAGTGGCGAACCCATCAAACACGTCCTCCTCATCATCACGGCAGTTGCAACGAGGAAGTCAGCCTTGATCGACTCGGGATCGGGCATCGTCATGCCGTTGGCGGCGATCATCCCTCGGGGGGCCGTATCGCGCATCGTACTACTCACATTCCATGAGCTCATGGACTACACGACGCTCGTTTTCTTCTACTGCTGCGTCGCCTGTTTCTCCAATTGGCTGTCGGTCGGGTCAGCCATAGTCTCGATCGTAACGCTCGCGACGCTCGAGTTCAGCCGCATCGCGTTCTCGATGCTGAGCGTTGAGAATGGCATGGATGTCCCGGATGTTGTCCCTTAGATGATCACGGAGATCACCTTCTTGGGGGTTGGCCGGGTAGTGATGCCGTGCACGCCTGTCGCGCTGTTCCTGGAGGCGATCACGACGGTGATCCGCGTTGCGCGGGTTGCGCCGTTCTTCTTCTTCCTCTTCATGGTTGTTCTGGGCCACCTCTTCTTCAACAACAGGCAGTGGGGGATTCCTCTAGCGAGGCTGACCCCTATCCGATCTGCTATGAGCAGAGCGGTGGCTTGTGGATCGAGCCAAGTTGGTCCGCCCAGATCGGGATCTGGCGTGGTATGACCACTTGACTTGTTCCTAGGCGGCTTCCAGGCGAGCTCGGATGCGTTGCACCTCAGGGGTATCGGCCATGTGTTCCAACTCGGCGAAGGCGGCCGCGATGTTAGCCTGAGGCGTGCAGAAAGGTACTCGAGCGAATGCCCCGTCGAGGTTGACCGGGCGTACTCCATGAGGGCCTCAAGCTGGGGGCTGTTGCCTGAGTGGTGCCCTGGGGGGATTTCTGCAGCGTCCGCAGTAGCTGCAGCGTCCCTGACCGCCGGCTGAGGTGGTAGGGCCTCTTCGTTGCGCCGGCGGGCTCGGTTGACGTTCTGCTCCTGGCAGCGGTCCCTGGTGGAGTCGGTTTCCCCGTCCTGGGTGACTTGATCTTCGAAAACGAAGACTTCACGACCTGGGGGCGTGGTATAGCTTGAATCATTGCTCGGGTCGGCCGGAGCCAGCAGGAGCACGCTCGTGGCGAGCTGAAACTCCCCGCAGTCCGGGGACTATGTGGGCTTGGGCAGGATCTCAGATCGGATCTGAGACATGTCTTTCTGGAGCCGAGCTGAGTAGATCGCTAAGGCGTTGCGCAACTAGGGGGAGTGGGTCGCGAGGTCGGCGCAGAGCCTTCTCCAACATGGCGATGCTTCAGCGATGGTGCCCTAGACGCGATCCAGCCCGACGAGGAGCTCGTCCGGGGGCGGGACTCTTTGGTGAGTGGTCAGGCCCGGAGCCTGATCATTGAGGGCGACCACGTCGAGCCGCTGCTGGAGCGGGGCTATGATCGATGATGAAATCGGCGAAGAGGTCAGCGCGGAGCTGGTCGGCGTGGCAACGTCGAGCGACGTGGTGGAGTCGGAGGTGGCGGAGTGGATCTCGACGAAGAAACTGATGCCTTCGAGATGCAAGGGGCAATCCTTGAGGCTGTCGGGGAAGATGACGGAGCGACGATCTGCCATCATACTAGCTGTAATGCCCCGCGATTACCCCCTACCTGACATGCCAACTGTCGGAGGTTTAGTCTGGCAGTCCACCTGGGGGTACCCAGATGGTAGATTTGTAGGCAAAGGGCAATCGCGAGACTAGGGAGCTCGAGGTAACACAGGGACATAGGGATTATACAGGTTTGGGCTACCTGGAGGTATAATACCCTACGTCCTGTGCTCGGTGGTGTTGTATTGCTCTGCTCGGCGTAGTTCCAGGGAACAACGGCGAGTTGGTGGTTACAATGAGGGGGAGAGTATTTGATGAATAAAAGGGTCGACCTAGACCGCCTTATATAGGCTGACGGCCTAAGGTTTACAAGTCGGATATCTCTAATCATTATCTGGCTACAACTAGAAAAGCAATCCGAGTTGGTTGTAACGTAATCTCCGTGATCCTCGGGCGAGATCCGAGTACATCACCGCATGCCTTGCGGGCTAAGCCTTCACCGATCTTGTTCATCAAGCCGAGGATCCTTGTGGGCCGGTCTGGGGTCGGCCCACACTATTGTTAGGCATGGGCCCAGGCCGACTGTCTTCCCGGTCGGTAGTGAGCCCAGGGGTACCCATATCCCACAGAGGCAATGTTCTCTGGAAATGCAAGTACTGCCCATTGGAGAAGTTTACTAGCTACACTAGAGTAGAAGCTCACTTGCTGGGCAAATCAGGAAAAGGAATTATCAAGTGCACAAAAGTGACACCTGGTGTGCTTGAAGCCATGTCGAAGGAGGTTGCAAGGTGTGAAGAACTAGTACTAAGAGGAAAGACACGGACTGTTTTCTTGCCTATTGCTATCTGTCTATTCTCTTTGTTGAATCTGAATGTTTGAACAAATTTATTACTGTTATTGTTATGCTCGTATTTATTTATTTAAAATATTCTGAAACGTATCGGTGTATCGGGGTTTTCTTGGGATATGTCGTATCATCAGTATCGGCCTTGACACTGATACCGGGTAACATAGCTCCAAACCAGAAATCCTACCCTCCCAATCGTCACCACCCGTAGGCACAAACAGAATGGTACACACCTGTCTGTTTTTCTCCCATGCTCACTTTCTATAGTTAGCGAACCTGAAAGTTTCACACGATGCAGAGCGAGGGAGCCGGGATACCGAGCGAGGAAAGATAGACAGGAAGATACAGGCTCTGTTGGTTCTGGTTTTTACACGATACTTTCTATAGTTAGCGAATCTGAAAGTTTAAAGTCTTTTAGAAATGCTCTTATGTTTAGAGTTGGACGAAAAAGCTCGTGACGAACTCGGCTCGATTTATTAACGAGCCAGCTCGAATAACCACCTCACTCGTTAGGATAACGAGCGAGTTTGAGCTGCTTGTAAGCTGGCTCGTGAGCCAAACGAGCTGCACATTGTAACCTAACGAGCTACGAGCCTGCTCATGTGGATGGTTATGTACTTGTGTTCATTTGCATACTTGCATGTTGGACGTTATCTGCACCATATGCATGGTTATGTACTTGTGTTATATGTCATTAAGTAAAATTGTGAACACCAGTGGTTATTTATTTGTCAATATTTGTATTATATGTTCAGCTCTCGAGCTAAACAAGCTGACTCGAGCGAACTACCGAGCCGAGCCGAGCTGATTTTCTAACCTGTTAGGATAACAAGCCGAGCTAGCTTGTTATCTTAGCGAGATGGACTGAGCGGAACCGAACTGGCTCGTTGTCCAGCCCAGTTGTGTCTATCGGAAACAAGGCGGCTACTCTGATCAACCCAAGATCGGTTCTTGCAAATAGCAAAGGGACGACGCACCTCTGGTGCACACAGAGGTGGTTTGTCAGCGGGCCGCAGGGCGACGAGTGGCGTCTCGCCACAATGCACGACTTTGGCATGGCATGAGTTTGGCTTGGGGTAGCATCATGGTGAAAGCACTGAGGGAAAACAGATTGCAAGGACTCCACGTATAAACAAAATGACGTTTGAAAACCTGTGGATGCTCTTATTAGGTGGGGGAGAGCTTCGGCCCTCCCAAAGTCCCAATAAAGTTGAAATTTTACTCTATATATTTATAATTTATATAGTCTATATATTTATATAGTTATATGAAAGATAAAGCTTTTCGTTGCCCCGGGATTGAGGATGCACCAGTAGCCAAAAAAGTGGCTTGATATCATAGCATTGTATAATGCTAGTTTCGTATATTAGGATGAAGGACTTGAGATGAGACGAGGTTAGCTGGTTATAGGGACGGCTTTATACAAATCATTTGTTTGAAAGCAATGTCATTTTGGATAACGTGTAAAGATTCATTCTAAAGTTTGTTTAAAATTACTTTTATATGTTAAATTGTCTACATGAAAAATGATACCACTAAGTTTTTTTCTCAATACTAGTTTTTTTATTATTATAACAAATATTTACTTCGAGGGCTAGTCATCTAGATCAGGACCGAAATTGCCAAGTGCCAATTTAAACTGTCCTCGTATCCGTTTAGCCAGGCAGAAAAAAAAAGAAAAATCCAATCCTCAACTGCACAAGCCCTGCAGCGTCCCGCCGCCGCCGACCTCGCAGGCATCACCTCCGACATCGGCGAGGGCCCAGAGAGGGCAAAGAAAACATGACTCTGGTGGACGGCCCCCATCTAGCCCTTCCCTCCCTCCCTCTCCTCTCCCCTTCATCATCATCCTCCTTCCTCTTCATCAGATACACAGAGACCACGTTGCCATTGGCACCATGTCTCTGTGGCTTCTTCTTCCTCTCCGTTGAATGATCCGCTCCGCCCTCCTCTTACGTCTTCAGCGGCTTCGGCCACTGGATCCATCCCCGCCGTCCGCCCCAAGCTAACCCGGCTTCACCAGGATAGCACCATGACGCTCCCGCCTCCACCCTCCTGCTCCGTCTCTGGCGGTGATGTCGCTAGATCCGATGTCGCCGCCTACCCCGGTGAAGGGACGGCTCCGTGACGCCCTGCGCCAAAACCTTCCACCTGTTGTGCTCCACTTCCTCGCGCCTGCCTCTACTGCCGGCCAATGACCTCATCAGAGCTCCTTCTACTACCAACGATATAGGCATCATTGGAGTTTCATTCATATCAAGATATGGGATTACAATCGTACTCCAGTAAGCTACGGATGCTTGACGGGGTTTCAGAGAGCCACTCCACCCCCACATTATCAACCATAGCTTGCTTGGCCATCTCATGAGCGACGCTATTACACGATCTACTCGCAAACATAAGAGAAAAGGCAGAAAAACTTTGGCTTCGCTCTTGGATCTCCATCAGGAAAGGGGCGATCACCGGACGTGCTTCATGCCTGTTCTCCCATAGCCGGGTGAGCTCCAGACAATCTATCTCCAGACATAAGCGTTGTACCCCATGCTTCACAGCGAGCACCATTCCATCACGACATGCACAGGCTTCCGCTGTCAGTGCATCCATGAACTGATCATATGCTTTCGCTTGCCCTCCAAGAAACCTTCCCTGATGGTCGTGCAGTACTCCACTAGTTGCACCACGCCTGGTTTCAGCGCTGAACGCAGCATCCACATTACATTTCACCCATCCAACTCACGGAAGCTCCCATCTTGGTTTAGCCTCTGCCTCTTTAACTGGTTTTTGTGGATGTAGTATTTGCCAGAGATCAAAGCTGTGTCTCGGACCCTCAGAACAGCTTGGTTGATTGGCATGGTCGCCTCACCATGTTTCCTTTTGTTCCAGAACATCCATAGGAACCACATGCCACAAATTACAATAGCTCTGTCCAAAGCAGAACCCCAAAACAGCAAATCCCTTGCCCATGTTTCAGGTCTCAGGTTTGGAAGTTTAACACTTGTTAGCTCTTTTGTCTGCTCCCAGAAGATTTTTGCTATGGTGCAGTCCATCAAGACATGTTGGATTGATTCCGCCGGCACACCACAGGTATCACAGTTTGCGATCGGCTCAATGTGACGCCTATGGAGTATCTCCTTTGCCGGCAGAAATTCATGAACAATCCGCCACCAGAACACCCTGACTTTTGGCGGCACGTCGAGTTTCCAGATATGTTTCCATGTATCATCCACCGACGAACCCACTCCATCTCCGTCTTGCTGCATCTGCCTCCCATGGTCTAGCAGCTTGTACGCCGATCTCACTGAGTAGATTCCATGCTTCTCTGGCTCCCAGGCCCATATGTCCGGGCAACATCCACGTATTGGAGTTCTCAGTATAGCCTCAGCGTCTATCTGAATGAAGATTTCACGAATTTGCTCTTCATTCCAGGCTCCACTCTCAGTCAACAATTGCTCGACCAGTGTTACCTGTTGTCCATCGCGTGGTGTGATCGGCTTCCCATTCATATGATCTGGTATCCACCGGTCTTCCCATATTTTAGTAGAGTTGCCATCGCCAATCCTTTTAATGAGACCAGGTTTCAGGGCATCCCTGCCCGCAAGGATGGCACGCCATGTATTGCTGGCTTTCTTCTTCCTCGTACATTCCAAGAAATCCGAGTCATGGTAGTATTTTCCTTTCAAAACTCGAGCACACAGGGATTCAGGTTTTGACATCAATCTCCAACCTTGTTTCCCAAGCATTGCTAAGTTGAACAAGTTTAGATCACGAAAACCCATCCCACCTTTAAACTTTGGCAACGTTAGACGCTCCCATTGTAGCCAATGCATCCGCCGACTATCAGCAGAACCGCCCCCACCTCCACTAGAATTAGGAAGCAGCTCATAGAGTAAGTAGGAACCGCCTGTGCTACAGATTTTAGAAGGATTTCTCTGCCAGCACAACTCGCCTCCCTACCACTCCAGCAACCGATAAGACCTTTGATTCTGGCGGGCAAATATTCAAACCCATCATTCGTGGCCTTCTCCACTGATGTAGGCAGTCCCAGATACCTCTCTGCCAGAGCCTCCTTCTGGATATCAAGGCATCTCCTTATCTCTACTTTTTTCTCATTTGGACAGTTGGAGCTAAAGAAAATAGCAGACTTGTCTTTATTAACCAGCTGCCCAGAGCCTCTATGATATTTGTCCAAAATGTCCTTCAATCGATCAGCCCCCCTTTGCGATGCTTCAGAAAAAACAGTGCAATCATCCGCAAAGAGTAAATGCGATATCCAGGGCGCATGTACTCCAACACGCACTCCCCTGGAAACATGGCTTGGGCCAATTTCTCGAAGCGGACAGGACAAACCCTCCGAGCATAACAGAAATAAATAGGGCGAGATCGGGTCTCCCTGTCGAATACCCCTCGAGGGCTTGAAACAATCCGATAGCACCCCATTTATTCTTATACAAAAAGAAACTGAAGTCACACACCTCATGACAAGAGAAGTAAAATCACTATGAAATCCCAACTTCAACATGATTCCTTCCAGATACGCCCATTCAACCCGATCATATGCTTTTGCCATATCAAGCTTGACCGCACACGCCCCAATCTTGCCCTTCTTCCGCTTTAAATAATGGGTACACTCATACGCAATCAGCACATTATCGGTGATGAGCCTCCCTGGCACAAAAGCGCTTTGCTCCTCCGAGATAATCTCATCCAGAAAACCTCGTAGTCTATTTACTAGCACCTTTGAGCAGATTTTATATACCACATTACATAGGGAGATAGGCCGAAATTGTTTCATCTGCATCGGGTTCTTGCACTTTGGAATAAGCACTATGGTAGTTCGATTTATATCATCGGGCATCTCTCCACCATTCAGAAAGTTCAGCACTGCTTCTGTCACCCGTGGTCCTACTAGATCCCAATGTAATTGGAAAAAGCCCGCAGTTAGCCCATCCGGCCCAGGAGCCTAATTAGCTCCCATCATAAAAACAGCCCGCTTTACTTCCTCGGCAGTATATGGCCTTGTAAGCTCCTCATTCATGGCAGTCGTTACCTTCTGCGGAACAAACTGAAGCACAGCCTCCGGTTCCAGATCATCCTGGGAAGTGAAAAGCTCCTTATAGAAGGTTGTTGCCACATCCTTAAGCTCGTCATGCTGGGTCGCGATTGATCCATCACCTCTTCTCAGTGAATTGATTCTATTTCTTTGTGCCCGTTCTCGCGCCTTTGCCTGGAACAAGGCCGTATTCCGGTCTCCCTCCTTTAGCCAATCAAGTCGTGATCTTTGTTCTGGTGGCGGGTTGTTCATGAATTTCTGCCGGCAAAGGAGATACTCCATAGGTGTCACATTGAGCCGATCGCAAACTGTGATACCTGTGGTGTGCCGGCGGAATCAATCCAACATGTCTTGATGGACTGCACCATAGCAAAAATCTTCTGGGAGCAGACAAAAGAGCTAACAGGTGTTAAACTTCCAAACCTGAGACCTGAAATATGGGCAAGGGATTTGCTGTTTTGGGGTTCTGCTTTGGACAGAGCTATTGTAATTTGTGGCATGTGGTCCCTATGGATGTTCCAGAACAAAAGGAAACATGGTGAGGCGACCATGCCAATCAACCAAGCTGTTCTGAGGGTCCGAGACACAGCTTTTGATCTCTGGCAAATACTACATCCACAAAAACCAGTTAAAGAGGCAGAGGCTAAACCAAGATGGGAGCTTCCGCGAGTTGGATGGATGAAATGTAATGCTGAAACCAGGCGTGGTCCAACTGGTGGAGTACTGCGCGACCATCAGGGAAGGTTTCTTGGAGGGCAAGCGAAAGCATATGATCAGTTCATAGATGCACTGACAGCGGAAGCGTGTGCATGTCGTGATGGAATGGTGCTCGCTGCGAAGCATGGGGTATAACGCTTATATCTGGAGACAGATTGTCTAGAGCTCACCCGGCTATGGGAGAACAGGCATGAAGCACGTCCGGTGATCGCCAACCCGAACCCTAATGCGAGACCGCCACCTATTGCCACTTGCCAGAGTCGTGGTTGATACTTTGTTCTTCAGTTTTGTTAATTCTCTCAACCTTTCTTTTTTTTTTAAATATCTTTCGATAGTCCTCTTCAATGTCCTCTGTTTTCCGATCAAAAGGTCTCCTGTTTGACATAAAAGAGTCCCCCGTTTCAAATTAAAGAATTTATATTTAGACACAAGAGATTAATTTGCACTTCTCATTTAAACTTTTT
This sequence comes from Alloteropsis semialata, assembly GCA_004135705.1. Lineage (NCBI taxonomy): Eukaryota > Viridiplantae > Streptophyta > Magnoliopsida > Poales > Poaceae > Alloteropsis > Alloteropsis semialata. Next base: position 39,715,168 of record CM014271.1, read on the forward strand.
TCAACCTTATAAAAGGGATTTTGAACACAAAGCGCAACAAATACATGGCCGAGGAGATAAATTATCAGTCCAAAAGAAAGAAGAAAGAAAAAGGGAAAGAAGGAAAACCCTGTCTTCCTCATCCGTCCCATCGAACAGCAAACCCTAACCTCCCAATCGCCGCCGCCTGCCGGCGCAAAGCGAATGGTACAGCGCCGCCCCTCTCCTCCGGCGCTCGCGCTCTAGATGCCGTGCCTGTTGGAAATGCGGTTTCCCTGACCAATCCCCACCGGTTCTTGCAGATGGCGAGGGGTCGCCGCGGCCCGGGAGGGCGGGAGAGGTTCGCCGGCGGGCCACGGGGCGACGAGCGGCCATCCCGCCACGGGGCACGCGTCGAGGAGGACCCGTACTACCCGCCCCCGCGGCGGGCGTCGGGCTGGGGCGTGGCGCCGCCGTCGCGGCACCTCTGGGTGGGTGGCCTGGCGCCCGGCGTCACGCCGTCCGACCTGTCGGAGCTGTTCTTCCGGTGCGGCGATGTCGAGGCCGTCGCCCGCGACCCCGGGCGGAACTTCGCGTTCGTGAGCTTCCGGCGGGAAGGGGATGCAGTGGCCGCCGTGCGGGAGCTGCAGGGGTCCCGCCTCGCCGGGGCGCCTGTTAGGATCGAGTTTTCCAAGGGGGTTAGTGTTGAGCATTCTCTGTTCATAATCATATATGTTTGCTTTTTTGCCTCCAAAATATCATCAGTGCAGTGTCATTCGCCCATCATGTGTGCGACATTAAAGCTCGAAACAAGAATGACCAAGTTTCTAGACAAGCTGAGTACCAATCTAAATCAGTCTAAAACAGGCGATGTGCAGGAACAAGCTCGAAACAAGAACGACTAAGTTTCGAGACAAGCTGAGTATCAATCTAAATTAGTCTAAAGCATCGGAGTACAAGTTCAGTATGTACTTGGCTAATGGAGGATCTCTCTATTGTTCGTCTTTGTTAAGTCCTACCATTGTAGGATTTATTGAGACAGAACCATTGCACAGAGGTTTACCGAAGTGAAATAATTCACCCAAATGAAAAGACTTAGCAACCCTTAGTTGTCAGTTTGTCACTCAATTATCATTGAAATGGCAAAAGATAACATTCCAAATGAACAGAGTTAGGATTATGAGTTGTGATTATTACCATCCTACTCCAATCACCAACACTATAAAGTACATTTTTTAGGGCTACGAATGTGTCTCATGTCAATAGTTCAGCAATATGGTGATGAATTGAGTAATGAACAAAGCTCGAATAGACAGCTCTTAGATGATTAGATGTGGTGCACACTTATTTTTCATAGATCAATGCAGTGCATCTTTATTATGGGCATCCTTTTACAGGATCAGATGCAGCACATCCTTTCTTGAAAAATCATATTTTCAAATTTCAAATAATGAGAACATATTCAGATGTTTAGTAGTGCATCTCTGATGCTAAACAATCAGGGAAAACTGCATGCTCATGAGAACTACCAGGATGTTCTGTTTTGCAGCAAAAGTGAGAAGATACGGCATTGCATATGAATTATGATGCATCAGAGAGAGCTTACTGCAACTGTAACATGCCAATACCATTGATATGTCATGCTAATTTCCTCTGCACTCAGTACACTTTCTCAGTGCTTGGTACTATGAAGTCTTTTCAAATGAACCACGCCAACCACAGAGATAACGTGCAGCTTGAAAAAGTTCCATGGGGCTGAAATCCGTTTACTGGGAAAGCATTTCCAATACAAGGTTAAATATGGAGCGAATTTAAACTATATTGATGTGACCTCTGTTACGCTTAATCCATGCAGGCCTGGCTTATCTAATGGGCACACATTAAGAACTGTTGCTTTATATGAGCCTATTAATTATAGCTTACAGTATGACCATGTGGTTACTTTCTGTATGGGCAACTACCTGTATGTTATATGTTAATGTCATGGTTTTAAAGTAATCTCCAAAAGGCTGAAGCAGTTTTTGACTTATTTGCCACCGCTAATAATACCAGCTCACACACAAACAAGATGTTACCTTGATTATAATTTATATGTCTATGTATATCTATACTGAAGTATTGAAAAACAATAGGGTGCAGCATAAATGTCTTGAATCCTGAGGGACGATGGTTGACCTTAAGCGTCATGTGTGAACAGATGTTTGCATCATTCAACTAGTCGCGGATCCAGTTGTTCTGCAAATTAGCTGCATAAGCATATAATAGTTGCCCTTCCGCCCCATGATTTTATTACAATTAGCGGGTATAGCTTATCCTCAGTCAGTTTTCAAGTATAATCCCAAGACTTAAATGACTGATAGAAGTACCATGGTCTAAATAAAATTTTGATTAGAAGAATATACATATCCACATGGTATCCTGATGCCCTGATTGATTTCTGATGGACTGGTGTATTGGTGTTACTGAACTTGCTTACTTCATGACATGATAAGCCGGTCGTGCTAGAATCGTGATATTATAAATTGAACCTTGTGCAAATGCATACAGGAATACTTTCCAAAACTATACATAACCAGCTTATTTGACCCATTGACTCAAAAGGAACAAGGAAGTGTAGACGACAGTTTGTTAACTTTGAATTAGTAGGGTGCATGGATTTCTACAATTATTCCTTCATATCAATGAGGACAATTAAGGGACATCGAAACACGGCAAAGAAGTCGAAAAGTATGGTAAGGTGTAGTAATTTCTCCTAAGCAGAGCATCTTTGGTCGAACATTTCTAGTGCACAGCCAGAGGTGCTATAGTACAAAACTTGACGGAGTAAAGAAGCAACTGAGCTTATAGCATTTCCTTTAGTTTATGCAACACTTATTACACATGGATGGGAACTGATATGGCAGCTAGACATTTCCCTAAACTACTAGTAATATGGTTATAACTTATAAGGCTATATATATTTTGAAGCGATCTAGAAAAAGAAAGTTGATCCATAATATCAAGCCAAGCACAACTCATACAATTTGTGGCACCCTATTTCGAACCTACCTATGTCAATGAAATTAAGTTGACTTAAACTTGTTGCCAGGGCTTGCATGCATGCCATATCATGGTGTACCTGATTTCATTCCTTTTAAACCATTTGTTAATTCACCTGACAAATTCCTTCCATATCAGCATCTAAGGCTCCGTTTGGCACAACTTTAGCTTGGAACTTCACCTTAGACCTGAAGTTTGTACGCAAAAATCATGAACCTTAAGACTTGTCAAGAATAAAAGGAAACAATTCTACTAAACAACTCAGGTGTACCAACAGCTCCAGCTCCACAAATTTCTGGAGCTAGAAATATCCAGCTTCAAGAAATCCATGATACAGATGACACCTTCCAGAAGTACTGGCATATGCAGGCTTTAAATATTTATAACAAGAACTGACACAAAAGCGAGGCTACTATAAGCCTAGTTCTGGTTGTGGTACCCAAAAATTTTGACAGTGACAAGAAAGGACCTGCAAATAGTTGGGCATCAAGCATTACGGCCTTTGGTTTCCATCATGGTGTACTTGCAATATAGTTCATGTTTTTGCTTTGTTCTTGTTCGGAGGGTTCTAGAATTTGATTGCTTCTCTCAGATGTTTCACTATTGCTTGAAACCGAAGCTTAGACAGTTTAATTTACACTTTTCACTGTGAGCGATGCGCAACACATGAGGTCGATTTTGTAGTGTCACCAGGACTTCTATGGCTAGCTCATTTCCTATGAACCTTGAATTGGTTGCCTATACTATCACAATAGTCCAGTGAGCGAAGAATATGATTCTTTTTTCAAGATGAAAAATGTTTCTTTTGCTGTTGTCCCTAATAGAGGAAATAATTAATAATTGCATGGTTTAGGCCAGAATACACGTGAAGTTACTATGTTGGAATTTTACTCCTCGTCATATTTTTATAGGCTGGCAGCCTGAGCAATTTATGCCGTTCTGGGAGAACGTCATTTTCTAGCAGTATTATGGGGCTAAGAATTACTGTTGTTGCCTTGTCTTCACTGACATGAAGGTCTACGTGATTAATTGTTATGTAATTTAAGTCCATTTCTCTACTATGCTTTAATCTTGTATCTTAGCCTACCCCAAGTTACTTGGGACTAAAAGGCAGCGTTGCTGCTGCTTTAATCTTGTATGTCAGGATCTTTTATTATCTTGATTTATGCTGTTGCACACATCAAGTGGTACCAGGTTGCCTGAACTATTTAAATTTACAGGATAAGGCTTCAGGTAGCTCAATGGATGACAGATATACACAATATGCTGATGAGCGACATCCTATTGAACATGGAAGAAAACGGCAACCAAGTCCTGAAAACACAATAGATAAATCTAAAAGAAATAGGTCTACAGAACCTAGTGAGGTGTTATGGATAGGTTTTCCTCCTGGACTAAAGGCAGATGAGGCACTTCTGTGGGAAGCCTTTTCGCCTTTTGGGGAGATTCTCAGGGTAACAACATTCGCAGGCCGTACATATGCATTTGTCCAGTACACTAGTATTGCAGCAGCCTGCAGGGCAAAAGAAGCACTTCAGGGAAAGCTTTTCAATAATCCTCGAGTAAGCATATGCTTTTCTCGAAATGAAGTTGCTGCACCAGAAGTTGGGAAACGATCATTTATTGCCCTATATTCCCCACAACCTAGTGCTCGGCCTGTCTTCAGAGACCAAGACTTTGAAGCATTTACTACGGCTAGGCCTTTCAATAGCCCTCCAAGAGATTTCCGCTTGTCATCACCACATTTTGTCCCAAATAGGTTATCAAGAGATTCAGCTGATTTTGGATTCAGCAGGGATCATTATTTTCAACAGGAAGCTGGAGTAGAGCTTGGCCGTGTTTTTAATATCAAGCATTCTAGAATACAGGAGCTCGGTCCAGAAAGAAGGATGCCTGAGGAATTGTATGAGCCCCATAAACGAAGCCCTACTGCTAGGAGTGATGCGCCATGGCGCAACATTCCTTTAGAAAGGCCTCAGAGACCCTTAGCATTTGAAGATTCATCGGACGCTGAAGACAATTCATACCTTATTCCAAAGAAGCTGAGGGGTGCTCCAGTCCATGATACTGAACTTCCTGAATATCCTTTCTCAGAATTTGATCGAGGAAAAGTTTGCCCTGACTACCTGAGGAGGCCCCATCATGATCGGCCAGAAGATGATTTACACTCTAGAACCTATCCATTGCCTATGCATGGTAGACGTCACATTGATCCTTTAAAGAATCTAACTCCACTTGTAGATAAACGTGAACCATGGCATGCTCAAGAGAGTTTTACTAGGCATCTAGGAGAAGTGGATAGATCGACTCCTGAACACCATGAACCTGCTGTTAAGGACGAATGGAAATGGAATGGTACAATAGCAAAGGGAGGCACTCTGATCTGCCGAGCTCGATGCTTCCCAGTTGGGAAGGTCCTTAACTTCATGCTGTAAGTTTGCATCCTTATGTTCCTATATTTTCCCTGTTCTCTATTAGCTACAGTTTACAACACAACATATGCAGCAGGGAATATTAACAAGTACCTAAGATTTCCTTCATGAGTGATTCTTTTTTTTATATATAGTAGAGCTGTTATTATCTAGACTGCATTACTGCATGCTTTATTATGTTTCCCATAGTGTGATAACTGGGGTATCCATTGTTCTTATTTACATCATTCTACATTTGAGCATATTTAGATCAAACATGAAGTGTTGATGTTCTGTTCTGTTGATTTTTTACCTTTCAGGCCTGAGTTTCTGGATTGCACAGCTAGGACAAGTCTAGATATGCTTTCTAAGCACTACTATCAAGCTGCTGGCAGCTGGGTGGTATTTTTTGTTCCGGAAAATGATTCTGAAATGATAGCTTATAATGATTTCATGAGTTACCTTGGTGATAAGCAGCGTGCAGCAGTTTGTAAGCTTGGAGAGAGGAGCACCTTGTTTCTTGTTCCACCTTCAGATTTCTCTGAGCAAGTACTGAGAGTGCCTGGAAAAGTCAGCATATCTGGAGTCATTCTGAAGTTTCAGCAGTCAAATCCAGACTATAGCTCGCCAAGTCGCAAATCATTGGAGAGAATTTACCCTTCTTCTGCAAGTAACTTGAGCACTGGTCGAAGCAGTCATGAAGGTCTGAATGCACTGAGAAGACTCAATCCACCAGATATCCGGACATTCCCACAGGGTCCAGATTATATCCGCTCATCTGGTGGAAGCTATACCCCAGAAAGTGCAGATATTGTTTCTCCTTACAAGCCAGAGAGTGTTCCTCCATATGTTGTCTCTCAATTACCACATGAAAGGCCACCGGTTGACCCCCGCATGGGTATAGCACAAGATCAGCATCAGCAACTCCCAAACTCATTGCCCTCAGGATGGTCCAATAACATGGATAATCCAAATCCAGGTTCTGGTAACTTTAGTTCTTTGGCCCAGAGCGCAACATCATATGCACAAAATAACAGGACACAGGAGCCATACGCATTCGCTACTCAGGGAGTACAAAAAGGGGCAACATCAGGGTATGCACCAGGTGAAGCATCCAGCAGCATGTCCTGGCCTTCCATGCAACTGAACTCACAGCAGGTAGCTAGACCTGATCAGCCTCCAGTATCACTGCCACCAGATCAACTTGCACAGCTGGCTACTCTTCTTGCACAACAAAACCAACCTGGAAAAGTTGGTTTGCCTATGGACATCTCAAACAATCAATCCGGATTCATACAGAATTCCAATCCTCATGGACATGCTACAATGATGGCAGGCAACTCTGGCTCCATTCCCATCCAGAACTCACTGCCACCTGTTCCACCATATATGCCACAGTTACCTGCTCATGTGCCACCTATACAAGGCTCACTACCTGCACATCCAACCAGTGCTCCTATGCTTTCTAACACCACTTTGCCTATACCACCCATGCATGCTTTGGTGAACCCAGCTCATTCTTCCATGCCGTTGAGACCGTTCGTTCCTCCACTTCCTGAAGGTCCTCCACCTTTTCAGCAGAATGCATCAAGTGCTCCCGCAATGCAACCTTTAGCTCCTTCTGGCCAGCAGACGAGCCAACAACTGTCTGCTCGGGAGGACCCTGATGGAGATCCTCAAAAGCGCCTCCAAGCAACATTGCAGTTGGCAGCAACCCTGCTTAAGCAGATACAAAATCAATCAAATCCTGGTGCCCAGAAATAGATGTAAGTTTATTGTTCCTTAGAAAATCTATTTCAACTCAGCTTTTAGTTTGCATTCAGAATATGTATTGATTCCGTATTTGAACAATGCATGTGCTAGCATATTTGATATTTCAGTAGTGTGATTGCTGCAGGTTCTTTAGTTGACTCATCCTTTGTATTGCTTCAGTTACACAAAGTTGTTGCTCTATCTTTATTTTTGGGTTCTTGTAAGTATGGATTATATCTTGCTCTGCATGCTAGAAAAAATCCTTTGGATTAATTCTAGGAGAAGTAACATGATCTGGTCTCAGGATATACGAGATAGGAATGTGTGCTGGGTTGGGTTCTGAAGGTTGAATTAGTTCTAGGAGAAGTAGAAAAAAATCCTTTGTCTTTGTAGATTGTAGAACATAAGAAGTGACACCTCTTCATATCTATTATCATTCATTCTGAGACAGCATGTTAGTTTTAAAGCAAAATGGACCACACTCTATATCCCAATGATATAACTTCCTTTTCTTGTTAAGACCTTGGGTTCTTGAGTGAAGGAGATAGGAATGTGTGCTGAGTTGGGTTCTGAATGTTGCCTTCAGCTAGCAGTGGTGCAGCTAGGAGGGTTGATCTCTAGCAGGAGATATGTAGAGGGTTACCTAATTGCAAGCTAACGGGCTCTTAATTTTCATCGTTTTTATCAACACGGCACCTGCTTGCACTTTTTAGGAATTAGCATTTAGCAATCATCACCAGTGGAATTACATCTTATGGCAGGTTACCTGTTCTATCAACCTGGAAGGAATCTTATGGTGTCATTCCTTTTTGTTCTAAGGAGCCTGAAACTGATGACGGCGTGCTTGCCTGCAGTTTTATACCATCACCTCCTGTGGCATGAATGTGTAATAGGAGTGGTTCCTTGTAAGCTGTTAGGCACTAGCTGTTGTCTGAACTGCTCTTTTACTGGTACAAATGGTCAAGCCTAAAGTTAGGATTTTGTTGTTGAGCACATCTTTCTATAGCATAAACTGCTTTACACTTTACAAAGCTGACTAATTGGTGTTTTGGTTGTGATGACATGGCTTCCATGAGAAACATAGTAATGCAGCTTCATATGGATGCTCATTCCTACTTAGGGATTTCTGCTGCCTTAACATCAGGCGTAGCCTCATTTGTTTGCTTTTGCCTCTACTTATTCATTGAGATATATGACGTTTATTGCCACATTAACACATGCCTACATCCCATTCATCCCTGAGATAGCGAGCCAATGTGTTATACAGTATTTTTCTAAAACTTGATCACCTCCTAATAAGTCTATGCCGATGTACTATGCATGCTTGCATGACTCGTTTCGTGAGGCATATCTGAAATTTGCAACTAAACCTTTGGTTCTGGTATTGGAAGGCCTTGAAGAACCTCGCTGGGATGAATGGCCATGGCACTGTAGATGTTACTGTTTACGTACCAATCCATGGCACATATTCTGGTGTTTGTTTCAAATTGTCTCTAGGTCCTTTTTTCCCATGTATGTCTTATGAAGTCACAGGTTCCTTTGACATTGCTTTAAGCATGCCAGCAACAAGGGAGTACAGTAGAGCTTTGCAACTCCTGCCGACCATTGGAAATGTTTGCTGGTATGGAACATGCATGCTCTTCGAATCCATGCCTGTTCAGAGATGCCAACGCCTGTGATTCAGAGCAGGTTCCTTTGAGTTCTTATTTAATCCTCACTCAGCTTTCACCTTTGGGTCATTGGGTGGGGCGTGCTGTGCATGATGGCGGCACTTGTTTCAGTGCAGCAGCTTTATGCAGCCTCTGCCATGGATGGTCTGTCTGCTAAAGAACACAACATGGATGGTCCGTTATCATCAGCGATGGCCTGCTAAAAAGTTTGCTTGAGCCGAGAGGGCATGATGGCGCTGCATTGCAGCAGATTTATTCCCCTGGTCACCCATGAAGGAGAATGGTTTATTCCCCTGTTACGCGAAAGCTAGTGTTTATTTTGTTTCCCTTGTTTATCTATGTGATCCTAGTTTGCTTTGTAGGGCAAAGGCTAGACAATGTTGTACGGATGATTCAGGTGCTGTACCATGATGTTTGCCTGATACTTTTTTTTTTTGTATTTAGATCCATCAAGTGTTTGAACTTGTGAGGTTTGGAATAGGGTCTTGCAGATCCAGCAGATGGTGTCATGTGGATTTGGAGGTACTGCTACCCTGCTAGAGTGGTAGCCTGCTAGGTGGGCAGCTGGTGAGCACAGCAGGAGAATGGTCAGAGTGCCAAATTTAGAGGAACATGTGCCAATACTTTAGACCTTGTTGTGTATGCTTTTGTTTAACCGTGGAGAGCCCGGCAATCTCGAGAGTATTTGCAGCACATCTCCAGGCCTCCTTCCACGACATACTCTCTCTTTTTTGTCCTCGTATGCCACTTTCCGTCATGCTCACACGATAACGGCTCCATGCCGTCTTTCTTCTTCCTTTCACTTTGAGCCTGGCACCTTGTCTGCCCCCACGAGACTTTATATTTTGCTTGGATTTTTCCCAACCGTGTTGGTCGAGGTCTCGAACGGAGCAAGGTTTTGGCGCTTCTTTGGTTTGTACCCCAGCGCGCCAAGCTAATATAAAATTTACACGCAATCAAAACTAGTGCATAGATAAAATTTTGGTAGAGTAAGTGATGTTTGGATTGCAGCCGTGCCCCTAATTTAAGTTTTTTTTTGGGGATAAGCTAAAATCGCTTTCGATCAAACAAATAGTAACCATTTTTTTTGTGGGGTGGGTGGGTGGGGGGGGGTGTAAAGCTAAGTTTTTGGCTTGGCCATCTAAGAGCGAAGATGCTCCCGGATTAGTGCGGCCATTTTCTACAGTGGCCCTGGTTCGTCTAAAGGAGTGCTAGAATGCAAGCTTGAAGTTCATACTTGATTTTTTTTCATTCTTTTCCTGCAAAACACACTAAGCTCTCCAATGGGAGGTTCTAAGGTGGTTCTATACCTTTCTCTCTCCTATGGAACCAGGTTCTATACACTGTGAGCCTGGTTCCATATAGAACCTGGTTCCATGGAGGAAAGAAGGAGAGAGAAAGAGAGAGTGAAGTATTGTGTGTCCCATTTATAGATTCAACTCCTGGTTCTATACATTGTAGCTAAAACAACATGTGACTTCACATCATTGTGGGACCCATTTATAGAGCCGGGGGTGGTTCTATACATTGGAAATGTCCTAAAGGCCTCTTCAATGGGAGGTCCTATAGTTTTCTCTCTCCTATGAAACCGGATTCTATACACTGTGAGGCTGGTTCCACATAGAACCTGGTTCCATGAAGGAAAGAGAGAGAGAAAAAGAGTAAAGGGTTGTAGGTCCATTTATAGATTCAACCCCTAATTTTATACATTGAAGCTAAAACAACATGTGACATCAAATCATTGTAGGACCTATTTATAGAACCAGAGGTGGTTGTATACATTAGAGATGCCCTAAAGATGTACACATATTCTACATTGCGAGTATTACCGGAAAAAATGTCTCACTATAGACAGGCATGTCATCTATCACTAGAAAAATAATTAAGCATAAATGTGAGGAAGACTCGAATTCAGGTGTGTACGTACCTCAATTTTCTTTTTTTAAACCATGCAAGATTAATTAAGTATCTAAAAATAGTTAAGCTTCCTATCCAGATAGCAAGGTCTAGGATCTCAATCTGTGTATTCTCCTTTTCATATACTAGTATATATACGAGTTTTATATTGAGTTGTTCTTCTCACACGTGCCAACTGCATTATTGGAAGCACCAAACCTCCAAAAACCCTGAGACCTATGCTGCGAAGGTGTGTTGTCAACCGTGAAAAAATAAAATCCATCAATGGTTCTTAAATTTGTCACGTGGTGTCATCCCGATCTCTGAACTCACAAATTACATATTTGGGTCCATAAAATTAGATTCAGGTACGTTATGGAGTACGCGACCCAGTCCCAGCTCAAGGACAATTAGGCGGCAGCATGGACAGTGACATCGGATCCTCCATGCAAAGTGCCTCCACCTTTAGCCTTTAATTGCGTCATGATTAATTGGGCGATGAGTGCACACAAATCTTCACAGTCAGAGAGATGGGTGGCATGATCCCAAGTACCCCCCCTACTGTTTTTCTTTTGACAATTCTTAAAGTACCACGGTTGCTCCTACACGTAGAGACTAGGGAGTATGTTTGGTGGGTTTCCCTTGGTCTCACCAAGTTAATTCTCCAACCTAATGTACAATTTGTCCACTCTCAATTTAAAAGTTGTTTGGACAACAATAGGAATTAAGCGAAATTATTCTTGCAGCACATCCCATTAGTGTTCCAATATGATCAGGTTATAAACAAGTAATGTTTTGGATATTGACACATGGTCTCCAAAGAATAGTTTTAACCACTATTTTTCGCTGTATAATATATATTTGTAAAACATGTGTGAAGTATAGTATTACAAAAACTACTTTGCTTTCTTTTATATAAATCTGCATAAGCATCAAATTTTGAAATTAACAAAACCAACACATAAAAGTAAATTGTAATCAAAATCTGAAATGATCAATTTCTTCCAACCAAATAATGTCATTTACTATAATAGGAGTTAGTATGTTGTACATGCTGTGGTAGCTGCTATGTCAACCGGCCTAGAGTTAGTTTTCTTTAACTAGTGTCGGAGTGGTGGGCATGCGGCTAAACCCTGATAGTTATGCGCTCAAAATTTGCCTGGCAGCTTGAGGAAACCGATCATACTTTTAGAGTTATTTTACGGTACTCTATACTACACTATACTAGTATCTAAAAAGGACTAGTATAAAAAGATCATACGGTTGAGATTAATTGTATACTACTGGAGATTTTAGCTGTAGTATATAGTAGTATACGGTGAGTAATATGGTAGTATATGGGCATTTTGGAAAAAAGTTAATGGCATAACTGAAATATTTATATTTTAAAAAATCACTTTGATCCTTGATATATTTTTTTACATATCCAATCTCTGATTTCATTTCCATCAAAGTGAAATTACTAAATTATCCTGTACTCATGGGGGTTTATACTATACACCACTCATTGGTAGTATGGAGTACTGTAAGAGAGCTCTACTTTTATCTGCCTGCAAAACTGAAAAATGTGGCGTCAACTGAAACATGGGCATTTTTCACAAGATTCATGCGGGAATACTCTAATTCCATGAAATTGTCGTGATCTCAGACTCAGTATGGCCTGAGCTTCAATAAAAAAAATGAGCATGGACCGAATTCTAATGTTGAGGTGGTAGAAAAGCCTCGAATTTCTTTCTTTCTTTTTTTCAAACACCTGCTTGCGATGAAAATTTTAGAGGTCTAGTCGAAACTTGTGAAGGAAACAAGATGCACTTACCCATTTTACTCTCACATGTGAAATTGACACGAAACCTATTAACGCATTTTCCACAATGAGGATACAATTGTAGACTCAAATACTACTAGTACATGGTACGAAAATATATATATGTAAAGCGTTGAATTAAAACATAATCTTAATCAAACACACGTTGCTTCCTTTGTCCCACGGTGCAACAAACGTGCATTAATCTCTACGCTTTCATTCACTTAACACACACGGTCAAGCATTTGCAAACACGTTGCTGCCATTGAACAAACGACCCTGCATCAGCATGGATGGCAACACCACTTTTTTTCACGGGGGCTTCACCCACTCTGGAAAAAGATCACCCAGCGACTTCAGACTAGGCCCTGTTTGTTTCAGCTTCTGACGAGCTTTCCGTGCATAGCTTTCCATATATCCGAAAGCCGGAAAGCTCTGAACAGTGGAAAGCCAGAAGCCACTTTTCGTGAGCTTTCCAGCTTTCCACTGTTCAGAGCTTTCCGGCTTTCGGATATATGGAAAGCTATGCACGGAAAGCTCGCCAGAAGCTGAAACAAACAGGGCCGAGGAAGAAGATCAATGGAATGGAACATACACCCCTCTCCCTGCCAAAAGACATTTATTTCTAAACAGAAACCACCTACTAAATACTAACCGGTAGTCCTATTACCTTTTGGGTTAGTAGTACTAATCCACACTTTTTTGTAACCGGTTGCAACTAATCCAACAACTGCTCCTCTTGCTACAACATCAATGCCCATACACATATTCTGCCATGCCATGCTCTTGCTCTGCATCTGCTCCTGTTGTCGCCTTGCTCTTCCTGCTCACACCACTGTATAATTAATGGAAGCTGAGCTCTTGAAATGAAATAAACAAAAAAAGGGGGGAAAAACAAAAAGATGGAGAAAAGGTCTCAACTGAACATTTTGGGGCTTGTGCCGGGACTGACTGACTGACCGCTCGCCAGTCACTCTCTCACAGTCACAGGCCGTTGTGGTGAGATGAGCTGGCTGTGATCGGCTCGCCTGCCAGTCAATCGACGGCTGAGATGAGACATTGAGATGTCCGGTGTGGTGTGAGTGCGAGTCCAAGGCAGTCAAGCATGCACCAAAAGGTTTCAGATGCCTTTGTCCAAAGGAATCTTGCATGCATGAGGTACTAAATAAAATCTATTTACAAACCTTTTTAGAGATGAGTGCAACTTTACGTGACGAATCTAACGAGCCTAATTAATCCATGATTGACTACAGTAATCATCCTCAAATCATGCGGTCAAAGGTCTCATTAGATTCGTCTCGCGAATTTACTAGGGATTGTGGAAGTAGTTTTATAAACTGACTTTATTTAATACCTCTAATTAATGATCAAAATAAGGTGCAAAAAATTTGTCCTCCCGTCTGAACACGGATTGCTGTCCCGTGCCCAAAGGGAAAAAGGGTGACAGAGGAATGGGACCACGGTGAATAGCAGCTCAGCAGTTTCAGTTTTCAGCACTCAGCAAGCAAGGTCTCTTTGCATACAGATCCTACAAATGTTCAGAATTACGGCTGCAAAGCATTCTAATTTATATAGAGTACTTGCAAATGTATGGAATTTGAGTTAGCTGCACTATATTCCAATTATTTGTTTTGAAATAGTATTCTAGGTGATGGGCCACAAGTTTATTTAGGTAAATAGAGAAAATTTCGGCATTACCAATGAGAAAGAGCGATAAGTTCACGATTATTACAAGTAGTAGCATAATGCTACACATCACAACACGTTCAGAACAAATGTAAACGTCTCAAAAGCCAACCCGTAAGCCACAATTATTTTGCTTGTTCAGTCATCAACAACATAAAAATTGCATTGTTAAAAAGGATTGCGATGTCCGACACTAGCCAGAGGATCATTTAGGATGAAAAGCTTGACAACAAATAATCCAGCTTTTATACATACGAAATATGAAGTGGAGTATCTCATACGGATTTGTCTCAAATATAGGTTCAATGGACTTAATTCTTAGTGGAAATGTAACCGTGAACATTCAGTTAACGTTAACCCCTCTATTTCAAAACATGGGCTTGGGCTGACCCAGTACACTTGAAGAGGGGAATGAATCACCATTTGTTTTCATTCAAAGAGTGGGTCCAAAATCCAAATGAGAAAATGACAAGGGCTACATTGCAATTGCCAATTCTGCACACCTCACCACTTCACCAGTGGAGGAGGAGGGAGGGAGGGGGAGAGAGAGAGAGAGAGAGAGGCGTCATCTTTCTTGCACAGCTTGCTTCTTGTACAAAGCCCAGAAGTCAGGCAGAGGGTAGCGTTTACAGTTTTACACCTCCACCTTGGTGAGTCTGGGACAGCAGCAAGTGCAAAGCCAGAGGGAGGAGAGAGAGAGAAGCGGAGTGGAGTGAGAAAGGGATTATGGTGGTGTAGGCAGCTGAGTGGGAAGGGGAGGAGCGAGAGCGGGAGCAATGGTGGGGGGATGCGCCGGCGGCGACGGCGCCGCCGAAGGGACGCTCGCGAGGTGGCGAAGGGCCGCGGCAAAGCGGATCGGCCTCTCCTGCGCCTCCTTCTTCTCCTACGCCGCCGCTGCCTCCCCGCCTTCTTCCAAGACAGTACGCGCCCTTCTCTCTCTCTCTCTCTCTGACCATTTCCTATCCTCTTTCTTCCTAGGATTGAATGGCTTGGGGGGCAGCTGTTCTTGGCGAAAAGGGTCCAAGAAATGGTCATCGTTGCTGCATTGTTCACAATTTCACCAGACTTGCTCTGTTTCCTTGGTCCGCCGTTCCCTTTGTTTTATTATCTTCAAGAAGACACGATTTTCTGTCTATTTGTGCAATTTCCCAGTTAACTGCGGTGCTATTATCAAAGAATGATTCAGGGCTCCATTTTATTGCATTGTGAGTTAATTTTGATTTTCAACACGCAAAACCAATGCATTGTGCTCTGGCTCTGGCTTGTTTCTTGCTCTTTTCCTTCTGTCCCTTTCAGCCCTTTCTCAACTGCATTTTGTTTTTTCTGCACCCCTTCATTTTTAGGTGTGGTTGTTGCGATGTGCTTCCATTGGAATCAGAAGTTCTTCTGCCTCTTGCCCCCTTTAGTGCTCCAAATGCCTTGCTTCCTGGCTGGTTTTGGTGCTTTATTTACTGTAAAGAAAATGCAAATAGGGACTAGATTCAGAATTTAATAAGAACCACCCCTCTGCCCACTTTGAGTTTTTGGACTTGCACAATCCTTTTGCCTTTATTTTTCTCATAGGCGTTCTTTAAAAGTACCGGTAGCTGGTTTGCAGTTCTTGGTACTGTTCATCCGTTGAAGGGAGTTATTGCTCTGGCTTAGCATCATCTTATCTTCGGCTGGTACCCTGGGGGGAATATTATGACAAAATTTGAAATTTTGATGCACCCACCACATCGTCCATCCATGTACCACAGCTACGGTCATCTTATTTTCTTCAAATTTTGACTCCTGATCTAGCCATCAAACTAAGGTTGAAAAATCTTCACAAGTAGCAGTCTGAATCCATTACCGTTCTTGGTGAGCGGCCCAGCATTGTCTTCGGTACTGTTGCTACCTTTTCCCTCATTTGAGGATCGCGGTGGCGATTCTTGCAAGTTGCTCTGCACAAGGCACATTTTTTATTGAGAGCACTTTGTGTTCCCTAGAAATTCTCCCTTAGTATTTATTTATTTTTTTATTTATAAATGTGGCATTGTTTCCCTTCTTTCACAACAATCAGTTTCCTTGGAACTGTAGACCAACATGTGTTATCCAGCAACTTGTCTAATATAGCAGTTAGCAGTGCAAATGTTGTAACTGTAAGGAATGACCATATGATAGGTATATTTATTTGTTAGAATTTCTTTCTGAACTCAAATGTGTTCTAGATATCATTGATAGATAATAGTATACGAAAGTACACAAACATAGAACAGGACAACATTGCCCCACTCCCCCCTCATATTTATTGTCCAAGCTATCTGAACAGTATCTTGAATGCAGCTGTATTTCCGCGTACAAGTGTATCCTACTCCATAACACATTGTGGGTTGTGATGTTGCAGATCTCATGCTCGGCACTGAATGCGCCTGCAGAAAGCAGTGATGGAGAGCAGCAAAAGATGGAGGAACCCACCAGCACCCGAGTGGCTGACAAGGTACCAGCTATATGTCCACTTACATCCCCCTTTTCCTTTTTTTTTTCCTAAATGTATGATTTTTTATTTGGCCACTAACACTGTTCTTATTAGAAATTGTCAACAACGGAGCTTTTGTATTAAAATAACTTTTCTCTAACTAATGAAATAGTGAAGAGATCAGGATCATGCTTTCCTAAGAATGATTAAGACAGCAAGAGACAAGCTAATGGTTTAGATAACAAGAGACAAGCTGATTAGTTATGGTAGATGTGACAAACTAAAAGGCAAATTGGTGGTAAGTGGCATTTAGAATATTTCGATGTTGTGCGCTTCACTCTAGTCCCCCTCTAGAATGCTCAGGAGTGAAGGTTGTTAACTTGTTATCTCCAAGGCAAACTACTTTCTGAAAGGAAAGAACTTATGAGTTGATTATGTTGAGGATTAAGGCTTTTCAAACAGAACAAATATGGTAATAATCTTTCAAATATTGATGATCAAGACATCATAGTTTCTGTCATTCATCCTCTCCATGGCTTTCTGTGTTATGGTTTGAAAGAATGACCGTTGCAATTTGCAGGTATATAAAAAGGATGCATGCGTTTATTTAGTGCACCTAATAAGTCTCATGACCATCCACACTGACATCTAATAGTGGCTTGCATAATTGTGTTTGCCTTTTGTAAGTTTCAATAATTTGGTTTGCCTTTTGTAAGTTTCAATAATTTGGTAATGTGGCATCATGGTACTTTTTAGTTCATGGACACTTATGTGGTCTCACAGATGTGATAATGCTTGTCTCCTAATGGCACATGAAAGCAAGATCGTCACTTATAAGCACCTTATCATTGTAGCCAGTGACAAATAGGGAATGTCTTGACAAAAAAATAACTAATGTATTTTGAAATTATTTGAAAATCATTACTATTTACTAATATTTTGTGAAGAAAAAAAACTCTCTAATTTAAGATCAGAAAGGACATTTGCTGATGTATGTTCATGCAATGTACATCGCTTTGCCAGCTAGGTTGCAATGGCATTACACAAATTATATTGAAGTTAGATTTTGACCCAAACATACATTTTGCACTTTTTTTTTAATTATGACATCTCATAGACATGCAGTTTACTTTCTAATTATTCTCATGTGTATTCTGATCATCCAATTGCAATATGTTTTGCTTTTACTTTCAGAATCTATGTGCAATTTGTTTGGAGTTCCTCAGCACCAGCAGCATTGATGTTGACATTGGTGACTGGCCAGCAATCTTCACAGCACAATGCTCCCACTCTTTCCACTTCCTATGCATCGCCTCCAATATCCGGCATGGCAATGTCACCTGCCCAATCTGCCGTGCACAATGGTCTGAGCTGCCACGTGACCTGAAGGTTCCACCATTGCTGCACAACCAGTCGGATCCAATCCTTCGCATCCTTGATGACAACATTGCATCATCCCGTGTTAACAGAAGGTCCTCCATCCGTGCTGCCCGTTATAATGATGATGACCCGGTTGAGCCTTACACTTTGACTGAGCATGTGGACCCATGTCTTCGCTTTGCCCTTATCCCGGCTCCGGTGGCAGCTCACCACCATGTCCTCGGGCATTATCCTTGTGGACGTATGTTGTCACTACAACAGCACTGCCAATACAGCAGCTCCTCCATGCTTTCACCACCACAGATTGCTTCGCCAAGTGGGCAAAGGCGGGCTTACCTCTCTGTCAGTCTTGCTCCGCAGCCAGCCATGGACTTGGTTCTGGTTGCCAGTCCTAATGGACCACATCTAAGGCTCTTGAAGCAAGCAATGGCACTTGTTGTCTTCTCCATGAGGGCTATCGACCGGTTAGCTATTGTCACAAATGCTACCACTGCAACCCGTGCCTTCCCCTTGCGTCGGATGACATCCCATGGAAAAAGAATGGCATTGCAGGTCATTGAACACCTCTGTTGTGTTGGTGGAACTGATCCATTAGGAGCTATACACAAAGGCCTGAAGATATTGGAGGACCGTGCACATCAGAACCCAAGCAACTGCATCCTTCACTTGTCTGACCATCCAGTTCGCAGCTGTATTGGGGTGGACACAAACCATTGCAACATCCCGGTTCACCAGTTCCATGTCGGGCTTGGTTTCGGGGTGCAGAGTGGCTTTATCATGCATGAGTTTGAGGAACTATTAGCACGGTTGCTTGGTGGTGTGATAGGCGACGCCCAGTTAAGAATAGGGGAGCATGGGGGAATGGTGAGGCTAGGAGAGCTGAGAGGTGGTGAAGAGCGAAGGATCCCGCTTGACCTTGTGGCAGATTGTGGCTTCATTCTGGTTGGGTACAGTTACCTGGAGGGTGGAAGAGAAGACCAGCTGAGGACAGGTGAAATTGCTGTCGGGTTCGAAGAGCAAAGCGACAACCGGTACTGCGGGGCGAGGGAGATGGGCCTGAGCACTGGCGGTGAGAGGAGGAGCTGCTGCACGGAGAGGCGGGACTACCATGACCCGTTCATGGCACGGCGATGGGCGAAGCATTTCAATGTGTACAGGGCCTGAGTAAAAGAGCATGGTGATCAGCTGCGAATATGATTCTTATGATTTTTTTTAATTCCTGCAAGCATCAGAGGGTGGTTTATGTTTTTTGGCTTCTTTTGTTGATTATCTGAATCCCTGTAAGATGTCTTGTTTCCATGAAACGTGTGGTGAGCTTTTTCACTGGACACATTCTGTTTGCGGGAATCAGAATGTGAAACAGACCATACTAGAAATGGAACATGGCAGTGCTCGTGTGTTTTTGCTAATTGTGAATGCCAGTAAGTTAAAGTGTTGTCTTCAGAAGCTGTCGTTGTGTTTGTATTTGTTGAC
>CM014271.1:39735381-39748191 GCA_004135705.1 Alloteropsis semialata
AGATTTACCTCAACGGGCAAGACGGCCTCTTGTCCATAAACAAGCTCAAAAGGAGTAACCTTAGTAGCACCATGCCTAGATATGCGATGAGCCCACAAAGTTTCAGACAAGACTTCATGCCATCTTCGGGGATGTTCCTCTATCTTCTTCTTGATCAACTTTATCAAAGTCTTGTTACTAGACTCGGCCTGACCATTGGCCTGAGCATAGTATGGAGATGAATTGAGCAATTTGATCTTATACATATCGGCAAAAGTCCGCACTTCTTTAGACATAAAAGACGTGCCTTGATCCGTAGTTAAAGTTTGTGGAATGCCGAATCTGTGAATAATATGCTCAGTAATAAACTCAATTACCTCCTTGTGGGTCATATTCTTGAGAGGAACAGCTTCGGTCCACTTAGTGATGTAATCTGTAGCAACCAACACGAAGCGATGTCCCTTTGAAGAAGAATGATGTATTTCTCCAATGAAATCCAATCCCCATCCACGAAAAGGCCATGGTTTAATGATAGGATGAAGCAATGCAGCAGGTACCATCTGAATATTTCCAAATTTCTGACATTCCTCACATCCCTTGTAGTAACGAAAACAATCGGCCACACAAGTAACCACTTCATCTTAGGAGCCGATTGATGCGTTCCACAAATTCCTTCATGAACTTCACCCATGGCCACTCTAGCTTGATCAGCACCCAAGCATTTAAGTAATAAATCATCGGCGGTGCGACGATGCAACTCATCGTCAACTAAAATGTATTTGAAAGCCAAACGCCGAGTTTTCCTGTCTGTTCCAGAAGTAGGATTCCTTAAATACCTGATAATGGGCGCTCTCCAATCATCCAATTCGGCTTATGTAATTTGAGGATTTTTGGCAACCGAATTTGGATCAGCAGACGCCTGACCGGTCTGACCGGTTCCTGGATCGGTCTGACCGGTCGCTGTGGACTCGGGACCGGTCTGACTGGTCTGGGCAACGGTCTGACCGGTCTGGCATTGTTCTGCTGTAAGCGTTAGAGCTTCACCATTGACAATAGCAATCAACGGCCTTTTCTTATGAAAGTGTCTTTTCTGGACATCATAGCCGGATGCTTGCTGTGCCAAAGTATTAGCTCTAGGATTTTCACATCTTGGAACATGATATATGGTGAATTCATCAAAACATGGTATAATATCAAGGCATTTGTCAAGATAAATATTTAATGAACCTTCCAAATATTGACAAATCTTAGATACTTGCTGCACAACCAGTAATGAATCACCAAAAGCTTCAACATGCTTTACTCCCATGTCATGCAAAATTTCTAATCCGAATAATAGAGCTTCATATTCGGCTTGATTATTTGTGCACTCAATTTCTAATC
The DNA here is from genome assembly GCA_004135705.1 of Alloteropsis semialata. Taxonomy (NCBI): domain Eukaryota; kingdom Viridiplantae; phylum Streptophyta; class Magnoliopsida; order Poales; family Poaceae; genus Alloteropsis; species Alloteropsis semialata. Next base: position 39,736,744 of record CM014271.1, read on the forward strand.
GGCTAAGAGCTTCAAAAACAGCCCCATTAGGAGAAACAAGAACAATTCCAATACCACATCCGTTCTTGCAAACCGATTCATCAAAGTGCAATTTTCATGGAGTAAAAGTCATGTAATCAATTTCTAAATCATGCTTATCATTAATCCGATGTTCAACAATGAAATCAGCTACAATTTGGCCTTTCATGGATTTCAAAGGTTCACAACCCAAATCATATTCAATAAGAGCATACGCCCACTTACCGATTCTACCACTCAAAATCGGTCTATGCAACATATATTTAATAACATCGGCTTACATGCCACAATGCAAGTACTAGACAACAAATAATGCCTCAACTTTGTACAAGCATAATATAAAGATAAGCATAATTTTTCAACAGGTTTGTACCTTGTTTCCGCATCCAAAAGCCTTCGACTCAAGTAGATAATAATATGCTCCTTACCATTTGTTTCTTGAGTCAAAACAGCTCCAATAACATTATCTTGGCCGCAATATAAAGCCTAAATGGCACCCCATTCTTAGGCGCTTTGAGAACAGGCGGCGAAGACAAATATCTCTTGATTTCATCAAAGGCTTCTTGCTGCTTTGCCCCCCAAGTAAAATCGGCTTCATTCTTTAACCGAAGTATAGGAGTAAAAGCACTAACTTTCCCGGACAGGTTAGAAATAAACCTCCTCAAATAATTAACCTTGCCCAAGAATTTCTGTAAATCATGCTTGCAAGTAGGCGCTTTGATCTTCTCAATAACTCCTATTTTCTTAGGATCTATCTCTATGCCCCTTTCATGAACCATGAAGCCTAAAAATCTTCCAGCCGATACACCAAATGCACACTTCAATGGGTTCATCTTTAAACCATACCGACGCATTCTTTCAAAAGCAAGACGCAAATCAGCCAAGTGAGAATTCAATCCAGCCGATTTGACAACAATATCATCAATATAGACTTCTAGGATAACACCAAGTAAGTCATGAAAAATCAAATTCATTGCTCTTTGATAAGTAGCGCCGGCATTCTTTAAACCAAAAGTCATCACAACCCATTCAAACAAACCAACAAAGCCAGGACATTTAAAGGCCGTTTTGTATACGTCTTCCTCGGCCATAAAGATTTGATTATATCCCGCATTGCCATCAAGAAAGCTAATAACCTTATGTCCAGAAGCATCATTAATAAGCATATCGGCTATAGGCATAGGATATTCATCTTTGGGAGTCGCTCTATTAAGATCTCTAAAATCAATGCACACTCTAATCTTATTAGAACCTTTCTTCTCAACAGGCACAATATTAGAGATCCATTCAGCATAGCGACATGGCCGAATAAACTTAGCTTCAAGCAAACGATTAACTTCCTCTTTTATGCGATCATAAAACAAGGGATTAAATCATCTATTGCCCTGTTTATATGATACTCCCAAGCAAAGCAATCAGAATACTCTTTCAATAACTCGATTAACTCAACCTTATAATCGGCTTTCAAATTTTGATTTACAAAAGTCGGCCTTGGTACAGAACCATCACCTATGTCTATCTTTTCTAAAGGATCAGCCGACGTAAATCCTTGTCCTAACTTCTCTACTTCTTCAAAATCATTAATGGCTTCACATGCATCGTTCATGTTTGACCGATAATGCTCCACCCTTTCCTTTAGCCACTTCTCGCTCGTATCCATCTACTCTTCATCTGAATCAACCGATTTCTGAACCGGCCTTAGAGCAGCAGACACAAAGCCATCCTTGGTGCAAGAGAGGAACTCAAAGTCCGAAATATCAATTCCGGTCAAGCACTTGATATTATCATGAGTTCCCAAAATAGATGCATCGACCATAGCAACACATGCCGAAGTATCCGCATGAACCACCTCAACTTCGTCGCCAACCCATTGAATCAAGCATTGATGCAAGGTAGAAGGCACACATTGATTTGCATGAATCCAATCGCGCCCCAAAATAACACTGAAGTTACCTTGCACCTCTGTGACGAAGAAAGCAGTTGCTAGCGTCTTGCTCCCAACGGTAAGCTCCAATGATGCAACTCCCTTGGCACTCATTGGTTCTCCTCCTCCAACGCCGCTGATCGTCATACTCGTCTTGATGAGCTCGCCGTCCAAACCTCCCAACTTCTTGTACAAAGTGTATGGCATGAGGTTCACAATAGCACCACCATCAACGAGCATCCTAGAAATCGGCTTTCCCTTAATGTGACCCTTCACATAAAGAGCTTTTAGATGATTATCCGATTCCAAGGGCCTCTGAAACACGGTATTCTTGGGAGCAAAGTCAACTTGAGCCATCGTTCATCATCTCCGATAAAACAATAATCGGCGTTCATGTAGATAACGTTGATTTCCATGTCGGTTCTGCTGAGTGAAGGCTCAAAATCAACAGCTTCGTCCTCATTGCCCATCTGAGTATCTGAAATTGCAGTGGGCGGAATCGAAACTTTAGCCGAAGACGAAAACGCATCGGCCACTGACTCCCTGGGCGACACCGGTCTGACCGGTTCCCCCTGACCGGTCTGACCGGTTCCAGTTGCCGGAACTGGAACAGTGGGCAACCGGTCTGACCGGTCAGGGACACCGGTCTGACCGGTCTCGGCCATATCAGCCGAAATCGCTGCAGATGGCTCGGCCTTTTCTGGTGTCTTAGCCTGAACATCTTGTGCACCAGAACTATCTTTGGAACTTTGACCAGATGGCGGAATCATCGGCTTAACCTCATTGAACCACTCCTCCCGCTTCTTAGCCGATTCTTCCTCCCTTTGCTTCTGAGTGCGCAACCGCTGCAATCTCCTCTTCTGAGAATGAGTCAATCCAGGAGGACACCACTTTGGCTGCGTGTATTGAGGCAAAGGAACCTTTTTTACGGCCGATGCGCCAATAACATTGGGTCCATCAGCCATAGAAGGATTAACCGCCATGGAGCCAATTTGAATTGCACTCTTCACAACTGGCTCTTGAATAGCAGGGGCAGGCTCTTCCTTCTTCTGCACAGGGCGATATTCTTGCTTGGCCGGCTCCTTGCCCGGCCTCCTCTGGAAACCGGTTTGACCGGTTGGCGGGACCGGTCTGACCGGTCCGTGCTGCTGTGGCACGAACACCGGCCTCTGTGGGGCACCGGTCTGACCGGTCGGAGGCACCGGTCTGACCGGTCCGTGCTGCTGGGGCACGAACTTCTGTCTTTGTTGAAACCCTGCAGGCCTAGGCTGTTGTGGAGTTATTCTATCATGAACAGGAGCTCCAGGCCATGGTTGATTGGGTGCAGGACAGTAAGGCACGTACATAATCCCATCCCTCCAAATAGGCTGAGGAGGGGGAGGTGGAAACGGCCTCCATGGGCTAGAAGGACCAGCACCATTAAATGAGCTTGGACCCTGATTCCACTGTCCTCTTGGTGCCTTCATCGCAGCAGAATTCCTTGGTGGCGAACTTGGTCTCTTTTTTGGTGGCCGATCCTGTTGAACGGCCGCGTTGTGCATGTGCTTCGCCATGACTTGATCAAAGGTTGCCTTCGGCTTGAAAGTTTTCCCCTGATCTTTGTCCTGGTTCGTCTTTCAAGTTCCCACTTCAGGTCGTTTTGGCACAAAGGTTCGGACCGGCCTCTGGGCCGGACCGGTCTGACCGGTCACACCAACCGGTCTGACCGGTGCCCCCTTGGCAGCAGGAGCAACCAGGCTTTGATCCCGCACTTGAGAGCTTGATTCTCCTCTAATTTCAGAATTCTTCACTGTAATAGTCAAAATCTTCTTTCCATCAGGAGCTTGCTTAAGCACAACCTCTCTCCCAAGCACTTTGTCTTGCTCCATCACCCTCCTTAGTTCTCCAATCACAATATTCTTGCCTCCTGCTGCATCGGCATTGTCAGGCCGAACCAACATCTTGGCATCTTTAAGATCCATGGTATTGACTACCATATTGTTGACTGGAAACGGGCGCTTATCAACTTCCATCTCATTTAAAATCAATCGTCCATCATTTAAAGCCGATTGAATCTGTCGATGAAAGAAATTACAGTCATTAGTTGCATGAGAAAAAGAATTATAAAACTTGCAATAAGCACGCCGCTTTAACTCCACAGGTGATGGAATTTTAAAAGAACATTTGATATATCCATTCTTATGCAATTCATCAAAAATTTTATCGCACTTAGATACATCAAAAGTAAACTTCATCTCTTCCTGCCGATTCCTATGAGTCGGCTTAAGAGACGTGCAAGCAAAAGCTTTATTAGATGCTGGCCATACAAATTCAGCAGCCAACACCTCATGAGACTCTTCATCAGAGCTACAAGAATCACATTCTACGTTATGCACATTAGCCCGATGGGTCCTATGGCTTTCTTTTAAGTCTTTGCTCCGGCTTTCAATAGCCAAAGCTCTTTGATGCAATTGGTTTACGCTATAAAATTCAGAATTCTCTAATTATTCTTTAATATGAGAACGCAAACCATTGAAAGCCAAATCAGCAAGATCCTTTTCAGAAATAGAAACACCAAAACAACGGTTTCTAGTATCACGGAAACGCCTCATGTAATCATTAACAGTTTCATCGCGTGATTGTCTAACCGATGCAAGATGTGACAACTTAAGTTCATTAGTGCCCGAAAAGAAGTGATCATGAAACTTTTGTTCTAACTGTTCCCATGAAGTAATAGAATGCGGAGCTAAAGATGCAAACCATGAGAAAGCTGTACCAGTTAGAGACAAAGAAAATAAACGCACTTTTAAAGCCTCACTAGAACCAGAATCGCCTAGTTGTGCCATGTATTGACTAATATGTTCAAAAGTGCTTTTAGAATCCTCCCCATTAAACTTAACAAAATCAGGAAGTCTAAATCCAGCAGGGAAAGGAACTAAATCAAAGCGAGGAACATAAGGCTTTTGATACAATCTAGCCTTATCCCTAACATCTACTCCCAAGTTCTCCTTAAGAGCTGAAGCCAAATCAAGTTTGTACTTAGAAAATATTTTATCTAAATACTCTAATGAATTATCCTGAGAATTTGACTGTTGAGTATTATGCACAGGAGTAGAAGGCAAATTCCCCGTTTCTGCTTCTCCGGAACCGGTCTGACCGGATCCAGTGACCGGTCTGACCGGTTGGACCGGCACCATCTGGTTAGCCGTACCCGACCCTCCAGGGCCGGTCTGACCGGTCACGGCGACCGGTCTGACCGGTTGATGCTGGCTAGATTGGTTGGCCGACATCGTCCCCTGCATCTGCTGGCCGTACCTTCCAAAAAGCTCGTAAGGTACCGGGCCTTGTGAAAATAAATTTTGAACATTTGGGGGTACAGTATATCCAAAGTTCGGATTTTGCGGGGTAAAATTCACAACCTCATTATTAACCCGGCCATAATTAGCCGAATTAGGTAAAGTTGTGAACGGCTGAGGTGTAACAGCTTGAGTAAACATTGGGTTGGATAGTGTAACAGATTGGCCTGCAAAATAATTCAACGGCATACCAAACGTAGGTTGTTCTACAGGTTTTGTTACCGGTGCTTTAAAATCAGGCGCAATAGGAACTTTAGGGATCAAAAGATTAGGATCGGCGACAGGTTGTTCAACCATGGGCTGTTTGCCTTCCGATTCTAATTTTTTGTTCATCATCCAGTTGACCAATTTAACATTATTTGCAACCATCATATCCTCCATGTACTTAAGAAAAGCTTCATGTGAGTTTTCATCGGGTTGTACCTGAGGAATTGGTGTTGAAGATGTAGTAGTTGCATCTACCTCCTTGAACTTGGAGACCACGCCCTTGCGGTCCTTCTTGAAGTGCGAGAGGTAGTAGAGTCGTTCTTCTTCCGCCTTCTTCTTCAGGTATTCTTCAAGTCCTTGACGATCTTCAGCGGAAAGTTTATCGTCCTTTACAGTGACGATGTTCTCAAGATCCAACTCAGCGGCGGAACCCATCTGGATGAGTTAGATAGATCGGCTGCACGAACCAGATCTCCAAATCCCCAGCGGAGTCGCCAAAAGTATGTTGACGCAGAATATGGTCAGCACACGAGAGCGCTAGTTCGCGCGGGTCGCAAACGGACAAGGTCGCAGCTGCCCTGCGCCGACTGGTCAGACCGGTCAGAGGCACCGGTCAGACCGGTTACCGCCAGCGAGCTACGGGGTAAAACCCTAAAAACGCCTCCCGTAAGGATCCGTCAGAGAGAACGTCGTCAGTGGTGCCCTAGGATCGGCAGGCCACCTAGGACGCCTTCAAACGTCGCGGAGACGCAGGAAGAACAGCAAGTAGGGTTGGAAAAGCTAGGGTTTGGAGATGCAAAAAGTAAAGGAAAAAAGTAATAAATTGGATAGATTCGATTGTTGTGTGTTCAATCGGCCGAATCCCCTCATATTTATAGGGAGGGTAGGTCTTGTCCCGCAAGGAAACCAAGTTACAACTCGTTACAACCTCGGAATCCTATTTTTAGAGTCCTAGTCGGATTACAAAAAAAGGTGACCGGTCCCCCGCACCGGTCAGACCGGTTCGGGCGTGACCAGCTCCTCGCGCCGTCTTCTGTTCTTCTCCATGCGCCATCTTCTTGTCTTGCAATCCTTCTGGTCCTTGTGCCAATTTTGGTTGTCAACAGTATTATTGAATTTATAATTTTTTGCAGTATTGTATTATTGAATTAGTATGTGTTCATTCTTCGTTTCTGATTGTTAGAAAATTTAAATTCCAGCAAATGTTAATGAAATCACGACGAGGTCAGATCGTGTAGTAAAATTTCTTTGAATTATCTTGCCACGACATTTTACACGTTCCACTCAGTTACATGTTCTCACTTTGACCCTTGCAAGTCAAAATAAACGAGAAGTATCGCTTCAGATTTCTTTTCTAACGGTTATTGTATCATGTTTGAGTAACTCTGGCAAAAGATAAGTGGCTTCGTCATTTCAATTCTTCAAGCGAAACAGTAAACAGTGATTTATTGAATTTTCCCACTTTTGTTAACAGATTTGCGTAATTCTATTTTTTATTATTACCAAGATACATTACAGTTGGATTCTAATAAGATGATATCATTGACCAGGGTATCTTAGTTATCTTCTTCCTAAAATAACATGTATGAATCTTCAGAACGCAAAAACAAAATGATCTTAAAATCACATATAGTATCCTAGGGTACAAATGTACAGTCAACAATATTGTTCAGTTTAAGCTGGCAGAACATACTTAACATTAAAGTTGCACTGAACGCCTAAAATGTATCAATGATTCAATGTTAACAGATCCCAAGTATAATCTACAAAGAGAACTACATGATGAGTCTAGTCAGCATCAGTTATGTGTTTCGAAGCCAAATATCCGGAAAACACCTGCAAAAAACCAATAAACCATAAAAACGATTAAAAACTTTTGATCATCACCACAAGAGCAATATGAACTGAAACTGGTGCATATGTGGTAGTAGAATCCAATGCAATGAGATGACTCTCTATACTAAGCCCGCCCAACAGATACAGATACAGCTGTTAAGGGGAGTTTTGAGTTTTAACACATTTCCAACATTTCTTCCTGTACACCAAACTAAAAGATTGAACTGCAGCTACCATACCTTCATCAGCTTGGTATTTGTTCTTGTCGTCTCCTGCATAAGCCAGGAGGTTGTATTTCGGATTCCATTCAACACTATTCATAGCTGCTTTACATGGAATCTGATGAACTGATCGTCCAGTCTCAACATTGGCCTGATGGAAGGAGACAATGTTAAAAAGAACTGTACTTTTCACTACAGTTAGTTTTGAATTAAAAGGAAATTTCACTACGTGTGACTCACAATGTCAATGAAAGGGTCTTCACTGGCATATGCAATGAATTCCCCGGTATGATTGAAGCTGACTGTTCTTACTGGCCACCTAAGAGAAAAAAGATTAAAACACATACAAATATTTGTAAGCTTATCAAAACTGAAAACAAATATAAATATTGTGTAGTTGGCACTTGGCAGTAACAAAACTGCAGAAGTTGAGGTAAGACTGCAAAGCAATAAACACCCACAAATGTTTCTTCACTCAACAGTCAACATCTTACCCTACCCCCAGCAAAAACCATATCCATTAAAGACCAAGTAACAACGTGAAAAATACCCTCATTGCCACACTTTCCATTCTCAGTTGCATTGTCCTGGACTGGCAGTGCTACTGCTTTCCCACAAAAAATTCTAAAACCCTAACTCAAACCTTTCTAAAATCCAATCCTCCATCAGAAAAAATAATAATGACAACTGAGAACTCATGCAGAGAATTATAAAAGCATTCAAAACTATTGTTATGATGCCATACTGCATTGCAAAGGTAAGCTGAAGGAAAACATACTCAAGTTTTGTGAAGGTTCTAACGCATAGCAACTCTTTGACATTCCAAAGACTGACAAGTGAATCTGCACTTCCAACAGCGAAGTACCTAATAGCATCGGAACAATTTGTAACTGCCATCGAATAGCTACATATCTTTAAATGTCAGAGCAACAGTAAATCAGACAAATGCCAGAACTGGGTACAAATACACAAATGCTTGAGACTATTTCCATATCCTTGTGGATCAAAACTTGCTAGTCATAGTCACTTTATAAATTAGTTCAGTACCATCACAAAGATAGCTAAACTGGAAAATAACCAAATATAAGGTTGTGCCATACAGGACCTAAAATAGCAGATACATTGGGCTGTTTCCTCCAATTCAATCTAAGTGATGGTTTATTGAGCCTCACAGTTTGCAGGTTTTACTGTATCTAGCATAGACAATAATCTAGGCCTACCGGCATGCTAATTTGCACCTACTCTATGTAAACTCTGAATTCATTATTGCATGCATATGCCTGGCAATTCTATCCTTTAAAAAGGGTAGGTAATATCCTTGTTAATCAGTCATTCAAGTCCAAGGCTTGCTAGGACATAATTTCTTCTTTTATCGAAAGATGAAGCAATGATATCCAATTTCAAAAAACAGTATATTACAATAGCCAGACTATAAGATAGGTTAACTTGGGCTGGTCATGATTTGATTTAAAGCTACTAACATGCGACAAGCATTTATAGAGTTTATTGTTAAGTCATAAAGCAGACCAGACAACCTAATCAGTCTAGTGTAGTAAGTTACAAGTATCCAAGGAGTGATCTAGAGACAGGGGGGTATGCACAGAAATAAATGAAGAACCTTAAAAAAAATACCTATCAAGGGGATCCATTGCAATGCAATAACACCCTGCTGTATGAGCATTCAATTTGCAGGGCTTTAAAAACTCAAGATCCTTTACCACCTCAACGTGTCCTGCATGAACAACAAACGATGTAGAAACATTAACATCAACTGGTAGGATTTAATAGCTCAAAATATGCCAATATGTAAATACACTGTTTATTAATTCTGTATTTATGTGAGCTAATCGATGCGAAGTTAATGAAAAAATATCCTACCTAGCCCTGTAGTGATGAAGAATAGATCTCCAGCTTTATTCCATGCGATCTCATTCATCTTCAGAAACAAAGCAGTAATGTAATTCAGAAATGTTAAATGACTAACAGTTAATCCATGGAAATGCATAACAAAAAGTAAACAAAAAAAATGTGAAAACTGCAAGAAATTGAAAAAAACAAAGCTCAGAAAGATTATTAATCAGCAATATGTAAATTAAAACAATGTAAATTCAACATTTGATAACTTCATATGATGGTACTCATTTAAATATTTGTACATCAAACTGTATGAGATAAGCACACATGCACAGGCTGCTCAGTTTGTAACTTCATATCTTCTGACATGTGTGCATCCAAAGGAACAGTTCAATCAAATAAAGAATTGTTAGAAAATGTTCCACATCCAAAATTCAAGTCAAATTTACCTCGTAATTAGACTTGTGTTTTTTAACAACTTTCAACGTCCGGACATCCAATATCGTCAGATCATCCTCCTAGAAATCATTACAACAACTGTTACTGTAGACATAAAATTTGATAAAACTAGTGACTCAGTTATTTGTAAAACATAAGGCAAACAATCTTAGAACCATGTGTTCACCATGTTATTACATCACATGTTTTATTTCCCGAAACAATGTCTGATTTTGAAAAAGTATCCTACATTATTCAAATTCTCAAGGATACTTATCATCAATGAATAACCAAAAAAAATGCAAAGCATGCCATGATTCTATCTAATCAAGACATTAGTATGTATACACGTATATCTTGGGGTGCATAGTTCCATTTTATATTGCAATGGTACTAGTAGAGGATTCAGCAAGGAAAAAATGCAGCACTTGAAGAAAAGAAAAGGAACACAAAATGGCAAAGTGATTACATTTTGTATGGGTTGCATAATTTGTAATGGTACTTACTGAACTTACGCAAGGTATAAACCAAAAGAAAGTGACAATAATAACAGTGCAAGCCATCTTTTGTTATTGCATAAGTAGATTAATGTAGTTCAGTTCTCTAATAAATGTGTGCCAATCCTCGCGTTACAGAAATGAATAAGGCAATACGAACCTTGTTTCCAACAGCTATCTGAGTACCATCATGTTTATATGTGATGTTGATGTTTTCTCCACTAAGTTCAATAGCTTGACCTTTTCCACCTGAAAAAACACAAAGTGTGAGGAAAACAGGATAAAAAATTAAAACTTGATTGACAGGTAAACAGCTACCTTGATAGACCATCATAAGAAGAGAACAGAAAGTATCATTCTACCCAGATATCAAGTAATGCAATGCATTAAACTTATTACATAACTTCCACATAAATTTATTACATAAGAGATTTTCCATATCAAATTTATTGTGGACATGTGAATTGGAAAGAACAAATTCACATAGTTTTCATCGATTTAAGACAGCAGTGCTGAACAAAACTATGCATTCTAGCACTATCAAGGATGAAGTGTGCTACTTACTTCGAGCATCCCAAAGACGAATAGACTTGTCAGCAGCTGCAGTAGCAACTGTATCAGGATGATTTGGATCCCAGCATAACTGATCAACACTATCTGTGTGGCCTTTCAGTTCAATATCTTTAACCTTCGACTGTGCAATAAAATTGTCAGCACAGGTTGCGTTTAAGAAATTTCGATGGTATATAAGCTTAAGTTCAAATTCTACTCCCTACTGTAATGAATAATAGATTAGTAAAGTTACTCTTTTCAGGATAAAAAAGATACTCTAGCTGAGTTTATTCACACCTACAAAACTTGCTCTAAAGATTATTACATCTATTCATAATAAAAATTGGTTTCGTAAATTACAGCAAAAATTTCATTGCACATTTAAGAAAATTATGCAGGTCAGTTACCAAATAACTATGAAACTGAACAGATACTGCTATTGTGACAGGCCAGTGTTACTGGGAGACCAATGTCCTTTTGTTTGCTTAACACCCAACACCAGTTGCCATATTCCATGTGATATTTCATATTTGGTAATTGGTATGTCCCCAAAAAAATCTGCCGAA
>CM014271.1:39751289-39783970 GCA_004135705.1 Alloteropsis semialata
TTTTTTAATAAAAGGGATGATCACCAATCTCCTACTTTTCGCATTTTACAGTAGTTATCTTTATAAATATGTTCAGTTTGTATATAGAAACCAAAGTATACTACTGTGAAATTGAACTAAAATGGGTCATATTCTAAGTTGCAACTTAGCTTACAATTTCTTTTTTGTTTCAGTGTTACACTACCACTTTTCAGTTTTCCTTTTTCCCTTTCCACACTTGTTTGCTCTGGTGAGGACAAATTTTCCCCAACAAACAAAAATAGAAACACTATATAGACAAATACACATGATCTGTCATCCAGTCTTGCACAATGCATAACGCATCATGATTAACATAAAGTAAACAACAATGAAGTCAGTTAGTACACATGTGCCTCCCGCTCACGTGGGCTCAAACAAATATATCACACATATATACCATGAAACAAACACGAGCAAACAAAGTACTCCCTCTGTTCTAAATTAATATTTGTTTTCGTTTTTCTAGGTTCATTATTTTTGCTATGCATCTAGATATAACATATGTTTAGATGCATAGCAAAAGCAATGAATCTATAAAAGTCAAAATAAATAGTAATTTAGAACGGAGGGAGTATATACGTGAAGTGGCAAACAAATCACGCTCAGTTTTCCTCGTGGTACGCCTACAACAATGGATCACTTGTTTTAACCCTTGGTTTCTTTGAAACGAATTTGAGCCCATCACTTGTTTTTGCTGCTCAAATCTCAACCCTATGATCACAAATTCATATATACCCTTGCATATAAAAGATGGACACGAATGGTTCTGAACGATGGCAGAGGAGACTCAAGCAGAAACTCTCTAAGGGCATTTTGGTCATCTCAGTGGTGCTTGCCAACCATCGCCTGGACAAACACCACACTCGTGCTCTATAAATGCGGAGAAATCATTCTCTGCCGATCACCGGTAACGCGAGAGGAGAGGAAGCAAAACGCCAAACAGACTCACGCGAAACTCCCAGAGCCAGTAGAGGCCACGCCACTCCACAGTGTCAGCCAGTGCCCCCCATCACCCTCCTCCCTTCTCGGCCGTTGCCGCGAGCGAGCTCTGACCCCACCGCCGATGGCGACGGCCGCGGGCGCGATGGCCGCCACCTCCTGGGCCCCGATCCCGACCGCCGCCGCCGTATCATTCCCCTGTGATCTCGGCATCGGACGCCGCCAGGCAGCCGCGCCCGGCGGGAGACGGCTGCGGGCGTCACCGTCCTCCCGCAGGCCGTTCGTGTTCTCGCCGAGGGGCGTGTCCGACTCGCGCAGCTCGCAGACGTGCCTCGATCCGGATGCCAGCACGGTAAGTTGCGATAAGAAAAATGTGATCTTCCATCTTGGAATTCGTCTTTTCACGTCGGTGATCCTCTTTTCTCGCCTTTTCATCTTTTAGTAGTACTACTTGTTTCGATTTCGAGGTGTACTTTGCGCGTTTACGTAGCAAAAAGCTGAATCTTTCTTCGTGATTCGGTGAGAGAAGTTGGGAAATGGAAGGGCCGTTCTTGGAAATCCATGCGGGTCCTTATTTTACTTGATGCGTTAAGTAGGCTCTATGTTTTTTCAGATGGGGGGAAAAATGTTCACTCCTACTGACGGGTTCACTTCCATTATCTAAATGGTTTTCTTTGAATTCGTTATTAATTATGATACCGGAAATGGTCGAAAGATGATGGGGACACTTTGCCTATGTTAGCGTTGTTGGATGTCACACCTCAGCACCGATAGTTGTTGGGAGACCTTTAATTTATTAATCTAGGATCTATGCGTGGTCCATGGATGGCATTTAATAATCAACCCGGGATCTAAAGATTGTACCTTGCCGTTCATTTTATTAGATTTCCTGATAAAATCTGGGGGGTCAGTGCCGGATCAGTCCATCTGTCCTCAGTCACTGAATGTTCTGGCACATTTTGTCACATGTAATTCATGTGATCCGTTTGTTCCTGCAGAGTGTTCTTGGGATCATCCTTGGAGGTGGTGCTGGGACAAGGTTGTATCCACTGACGAAGAAGAGGGCAAAGCCGGCAGTGCCGTTGGGCGCCAACTACAGGCTCATAGATATCCCTGTCAGCAACTGTCTGAACAGCAATGTGTCAAAGATCTATGTGCTGACACAGTTCAACTCTGCTTCGCTCAACCGCCACCTCTCCAGGGCCTATGGGAACAACATTGGTGGGTACAAGAACGAGGGATTCGTTGAGGTCCTTGCAGCACAGCAGAGCCCAGAGAATCCTAACTGGTTTCAGGTAACTTTTTTCATTTGTTTGTGTCATCAATGTATCAATCCTGGAATATTGTTCATGCTGACAACTGGAGTGCTAATGTCTGAAACTAAGCACATCTCTCATTCGCTGCCTTTTCAGACTGTCTATTATTACTCTCTTAGGTTTGCAAAATGGATTTGATTTTTGGTTGTGCAGCAAATGCATCTGCACAAGTGCATGAATGTCACTCACTATGTAGAATGGAGATAACTTCAGGGGGTGTATAAAACAAAACACAAAAGTATTGGTAGAATACTTCTGTTGATCAAAATATATCAGTGAGCTGTCTAATAAGTGGAATTTTTCTTGGTTTTAATTCATCTCCTGACAATCGATTTGAACTACTGTATTTTGCCACATGGGCACTTGATGTCTAATAAGTGGAATTTTCTTTTACAAGTTTTTGACGAATATAGAGGTTCCAATATTTGAATTCAGGCTGGAACTAAAGTTTACAATAATGCATGAAAAGTATATGCAGCAAATGCTTGTCTCCTCTGCTATCCACTTACATGTTTTGTTCCTTCTGTACTAAGATCCCCCATCCCACTATGCACACTGGTTTATTGATTTGTTTCGCTTCCCATCTCAGGGTACTGCAGATGCTGTGCGTCAGTACTTGTGGCTATTCGAGGAGCACAATGTCATGGAGTTCCTTATTCTGGCTGGAGATCACCTGTACCGTATGGACTACCAAAAGTTCATTCAAGCTCACAGGGAAACAGATGCTGATATAACTGTTGCTGCGCTGCCAATGGATGAACAACGTGCAACTGCATTTGGCCTTATGAAAATTGATGATGAGGGAAGGATAGTGGAGTTTGCAGAGAAGCCGAAAGGAGAGAAGTTGAAATCAATGATGGTACAAACATGATAATCCCTTTTCACCACACTACATCCTGAGTTCCTGACTGTTGGTTATTTACTTCTGTGGTTGCGCTTTTGCCAGTTAATCTTCTGATTATTTTAATTTTTCCCTTGCAGGTTGACACAACTATACTGGGCCTTGATCCTGAGAGGGCCAAGGAACTACCTTATATTGCTAGTATGGGAATCTATGTTTTTAGCAAAGATGTGATGCTTCGGCTTCTCCGAGAAAACTTTCCTGCAGCAAATGACTTTGGAAGTGAGGTTATTCCTGGAGCAACAGAAATTGGATTAAGGGTATGCTATGTTCTCGAACATTTTGTAGTTTTTTCCCTCTACTTTTTAGTTTGCTACATCATTGGTTGAGACATTTTACTTCACACTTAGTTATGTTGCTCGGCTCCTGTATCCATGTATGCAAATCACAGTATTTTCTTATGATAACATTGTGTTTCATAGGTACAAGCGTACTTATATGATGGTTATTGGGAAGATATTGGCACTATCGAGGCATTTTATAATGCAAACTTGGGAATAACCAAGAAGCCTGTACCAGATTTTAGGTACGATTTGCACATGTCTACAGTAGGAAGTTTGGAGGATGCATTATTTCCAGATCCACTACCTACTTCTGATAAAACATTCTTTGAAACAGCTTCTATGACCGTTCTGCTCCAATTTATACACAACCTAGATACTTGCCTCCTTCAAAGGTTCTTGATGCTGATGTAACAGACAGTGTCATTGGCGAAGGTTGTGTTATTAAAGTAAGAAGCATTTTTCACATGTTTTTGATGTTTTGCTTTGTATTGTTTTCTAGGCTTTCATATCATAATGCATTTTGCAATCATCTAAATTAATTTATGGATCTGTTTGTCATCGTTTCTGTGTAGTTTCTCACATTTCAATGCATAGCCTTCCTAAATTCGGTTCTCTTATTTTTTCACCCATGTGATCTTCCTTTGGCTAGCATTGCACAATCAACCATTCTGTGGTTGGACTCCGTTCCTGCATTTCTGAAGGTGCAGTTATAGAGGACTCGTTGCTAATGGGTGCAGACTATTATGAGGTAAGATAAATAGAAACAGGAGTCTAATATTGTGCCATGGAAATATTGTGAGATCTCATCATGCTTTTTTTGTTCAGACTGAAGACGATAAGAAAGTCCTTTCAGAGACTGGCGGTATTCCCATTGGTATTGGGAGGAATGCACATATTAGAAAAGCAATAATCGACAAGAATGCTCGTATTGGAGAAAATGTGAAGGTACTTCATATATATCTAATTCTATTTAAAGCAGCTGATATTCTTTATCTATCTGACTATTTTTCTACTGTTCATTACTCTGGAGAGAAAAAGAGCAAGCAAGCAAATATCTTGATTTATGTAAAAAGGTTTATCTTGGTCTTTTTTACCGTTTTCTAGTAGACTAACTCTTGTTTACTGTGGTGTTTCTTGGCAAATGCTGAATAATCTGAGCATGTATTATTCATATTTGGCCATGAGTGTTGCCATGTTGAGTTGCAGGCCTTCTGTTACTAAAACAAAATTGAAATATCCAGGGAATTCCCCATGCCTTGTAAAATATTGTTTCTGACTTCCACAGAGATGATAATGGGCAAAAAAGATGTGCAATGTTGTTTCTCATATATATTGACCATTCTTAAATGGCTTGTTACTTTTGCAGATAATCAATTTTGACAATGTCCAAGAAGCAGTAAGGGAGACTGAAGGGTACTTCATTAAAAGTGGTATAGTCACGGTGATTAAGGATGCCTTGATCCCTAGTGGAACAGTCATATAGAATCAACTGTCGCCGTGTACATAAGGTTATATCTCTTCACAGAAACCATAGTTTCTTATGTTGTTGCTATATTGAAGTCCCTATAAATGAAAACAAGCACTTTTGCAGCTTTCACCAAACTTTATGCTGTAACTGGATTGACTGCACTGCTTAGTACTACCATGTAGTTGAATAATTGGGTAATCAATGGAATCTGTTTGCAGTATGCTTAATTATCGCTCATTTCTTGTATCTGATGTATTTTGCAAATAGTTCGTGCTATCAGCATCGTGATTAATATATTCATAAAGACAGAATTGAGTGGGCACCTGATGATTCCCATTTAATTAGTATATTAAAGTTTTACTGTGCAACCCATCCCAGTCCACTAGGGGGATGCACTATGGGACAGAAGCATCTGCTAGACACGGAACACTATGTTCTGCAACTGTTATTTTAACCTTTCTTGTTACATTTCCCAGCAGGTTGGTTTGCAGCAAATGGCGATCATCATGCACATTATAAGTTATTTTCCATCCTTTCCGGACCATGGTTTCTTTCCATGTTGCAAAATCACCAAGCTCCACATCAACTTGCAAGGATATATTTAAATAATAGAACGGTGCTATACAAAGGCACCATTTTCCTGTCAGTAGCATGAGGCTCTGTTCTGAATGTAATGCTGAGTGGAATTTGGAAATATTTGATCTGTATAATGTATCCTTTTGAGTTTTGAGACCAAAAATACCATGTGCTTAAACTCTTTGTTGCCTTAAAACGCTAAAGTCATTTTGGACATACAGAATAACAAAATACTGATGGGTCTTGCACCCGTGAAATATGTTAAACAACCATCTACGAAGTGCCGGTTATACAGATTTTTTCTAGATCACATTCACTGGAGAACATATTGCTCAGACATGGGCGATTCTGCAAGCAAATACTTTGTAAGAAGTTCAAATTATGTGATTGAAACGTTCTGGGTAGCATAGGCAGTAGAAGTTAACTATGTAAAATGTTCATTGATATGAATGATAATGTTCTACCACCCCCAAAAAGGAAGAGGGCACAACAAAAAGAAGCTACCAGAGATCCGTTGCCATAGAAGGCACTCTGGGTTCGCGACTGGACTGAAGTCATGGCAGCCAGATTATTCCTGACTAAAGCCTCATATTCGACAAAGATTCAAAAAATTAGTTAAAGTGGTAGAGAGGAAGCTCAGCATTGAGGGGCGCTGACATGACCTTGAGCACATCGTTCACTGACGCCATTGAGCTTATTGCTGCTTTCAGAATCTCCCGAGAGCATCCAGGCTTCAGAAGTGTCTTCACCTGAGACACCAGGTTTGACATATTTAACATCAGGTACTGACTTTATCTTCTTCTGAAGCAAGATACATATCAGCTGCATGTTTTTTTAGATGCACAAACCTTGTCCAAGTAGTCTTGCAGGATCTCGATGTCGCCCAGGTAGTCTTGACCTTCGATTGTCAATGTGATGGGCTTGGTGTCTGCGCCAGGTCCTTCAAATTGAATGCCTCCTGGAGTTCTGTAGAAATCATCTAGCAGAAAGCTTGAGGCTTTCTCTCTCAGGACCCTGAGTAGTATGAGGAAAAAAAAAGAAGAGTTTGTTTATACTTGTTGCTGTTTTCTGAATTAGAATTCAATGGTATTAACACCAATGGATGTAGTAGTATTTTTGGTTAACCTGAAAATTAAGAAAAAAACCAATCTTTCCTTTTATCTGCCTGTGTCTACTGTTAGTTGTTACTATTGTTTATTTTCTAGTCATGAACAATTTTTTTAATAAATTCTGCATTTTACTAGAGGATTGATGAAACACATAATTTGATATGGATCCTTTAATAAGATTAGAACATTTCTGGTCCAATCTTTAGGTGGTCAAATAAAGAAAAGGGATTTGCATCTTACGCATATGATTCCGCTTTCAGGTCGATTGGCGAAGGATGGATAACTGGCCTCCCTATAGGGACAGCTCCAGGGCCACGCAAGTGCCTCCTCACACTCATCATTGCCTGTTAAGAATTGTAAACCATCACATTGCAGTCTTTGTACTGGTTAGTAGAACATATTTCACAAAGAAAACAAAGCAAAGGCTAAAGGACAATACTGTTAGAGGAACAGCAGCACATCGCCACTTGTTTGTTGAGTCCTTCAAATTTGTTACAGTAGCCATGTAACCATTCAATCCAGTTGCTACAATGTGCACACAAATATGGCCAAGAACCTGCATTCTTTAATGCTTAAGAGCGTGCCATACTGATTTGTGTTCTAGAGAAAAACATATTATTGGAGAGAACGAGTTTGTTTATATTTGCTTCTTACATAAGCATAGTTGCAGTCAAAATTTGATGGTAGTGATCCTCGAGCTTGAGAACCAAAGAAGTGGCACACTGAACTGAATTTTCTTCCCTTGTAATTTCCTTCTTTCTGAAAATCACTGAACAATCAAAACAGCTGCATCTAGAAAAAATGGTATGCATAATCTCATAATGTAGCAGAACTTACTGTTCTCTTGTTCATTTCTGCTTCTACTAAATGAGCTAAGAGCTGCTCAGTATCGATCTGGAAAAGGAATTGCGAGTCAATCATTATGCAAGATAAATTTTGACGAAGAACTGAGTATTTCAATTACCTGGGATAGCTGTGCCGAGTTATCAGATTCTTGATGCAGGACCAACTGGACACACAATGTTTGAGATCTTTAGACCAGCATTTTCAAAAGTAATCTATTGAGTAAATTCAATTGTACAAGCCATGCAAGACCTCTCTCCTGATGAATGGTGGCAAGAACTTAAATAAGGCAGCGGCCCACGGAGAAAGTTGAGATGGAATCTCGTCCTCAGGAACATTATTACTGTGGAGATTATTGATTTCCTAAAATATTTATAATGAGAACTGGTGAGATGCAACAGAACCACATTGTCCATTAGGTATAGCAATTAATATACCTGAATGAGTGCATACATTTCTGGTATGCTTTCAATTAGTCCCTCAGGAATAAGTAGCACTCCATGGTACTTCCCTGAAAATTAATAGCCCACATACCAAATTATTGCATAGTGTAAATGCTTGTATTAATTTGGATATACAAAATTATTCTTTAATTAGTTTCAACTCAAATAGCCAATGAATCGTACAGACCTTGTGCCACCCTTGCTTCTACTCCGTCACATATCTTGTTTGTAATTTCCATCAATGTGAGCTTTGACAATGCCACCTCCTCTCCTAAGATAACCTGAATGCAGACAATTAGCAAAGATGCAAAGACAGTGCTAACATAATATGGAATAATTTCACTTGATCAAACCAGACCATGTTAGGGTGTGACTGAAGCGCGCACTCAAAGGCAACATGAGATGCTTTGCCACCCATCAAGCGAACAAAATAGTAGTACTGAAAGAGAAGAAATCAGTAAGCAGAGTAAGTGTACCATTAAGAAACAATCAGTTCTGGCCTTGTAACTCTGAAAAATAAATGACTAGAAGTTTCCAATTTTCAACACATTGTGAATGAGATATATTGCAGTATACCTTCCCAGCTGAGACTGCATCAAGGCAAACATTGCTTATAAGCTGAGAGTCCACCTGAAAGCAGATTGTGATAGAAAATTTTCAGGATATGAAAGTTGTATACTGCATGCATTAGGAATTTAGAATTGCTGCATTGCTAGTAATATGCCATAAGATTCACCTTGCACACTGTATCGAAACCAACGGTTGTTTCCACAAACTGATTCTTGAGATCACCACTCAGAGTTACAGGGACACCTATAACCTGTAAAAATGGTGAGGTCTCTGAAAGTTTCTTTTGGTTTGCAAGATAAGGAGCATGCCAGTGAATAAGGACTACATACTTTTGTCTTGCAGTTGTTCTTTGCAAAGGTCTCTGCAAGCTGAGCAGCATCTGTATTGGAGGTCACCCCTGGAGATTAAAAACCTTTGAGAATCACATAATTTATCTTGGAGACTGGGATATTATCATGATACAAGCAATACATTAGTATTTTTTTTTCCAAATTTATCTGACAAAAATGTTAGGCAACTGAAATAGCAGTTTTATCACACATTTTATTGTGATATCATGCAAATCACATCTATCAATGAATTCCATTACCAACCAACATATGGTTTCATTTTAATGAAGAACATGATTTTGTTTTTGGGCAATCTGCTTGTAGCACCTCCAATGATGATTAGGCCATCCAAGTTAAGATCACAGCATGTTGACATAGCAGCATTCACTTGTTCCGTTGTGCGGATTTGATCAACAGTTCTGCCGAGCAAATCGAAACCACCTTTAAGAAGGCAAAAAATTCCCAGTTATCAACGAGTGGAAGATACATAAGGAAAAATTTGGCTACATAAGCGTATAGACAAACCTTGATTTTTGTATGAAGAAAGTACATCATCTGTGATCTCTAAAGTCTTCTTTGCAAATAGGCCTTCTGTGCCACCTATACCAAAATTAAAAAAATATATTCAACCTAAGCTGTGTTCTTTTATGTTTCTTATAGGAGCTATACTATGGTCCAACTCTAACAGCTTCATAAAAGTATCTCAGAATTCAACAATGAATTCATGAGGAATCAGGAACTATGTACCATGTAACTGTGTCATAGGCAACATTACAAGAACAGAACATCTAAGGTGATAGTTTTCAGACTCTTCAATATGGTGTTTTAGTGGATTTTGACACCACATCTGAAATTTCTTGATTCTTATTACAGAACATTGAGTTCCTTAACACAACAAACTTACTTGTTGAAGAGTAGTTTAAAATTCTAAACATTTTGATTGATCTACTATAAATAGCATGTGGATTCTTTTACCATGAATTTATGGAAAAAAGTAAAACTTTGCTCACCTACAAACCCAAGCAGAACATTGTGTGGACTCTGAGCTTTCAAAGCATCATAGGTACCCCATACCACATTGTGCCCTCCAGGTGATTGTCTTCCAGAAAACAACACACCCACCCTACACATAACTACACAAGTTCAAATGTGCCGACATGATTACGCATAATAATCTGATATGAAGAAGCAACTGTTAACTGTCATCATGGTAGTTTGGGATTGAAATTCAACCTAATTGGTGGGTGTTCTTCAATGACTTTTGCATTAGAGACCACCGTATTTGGCTCTAGAAAATGCACCAGCTTCTGACCGAAGGTGTGTGGGAATGCCTGTGCCACAATATCCGCGCATTTCGGATCGATGCTTGTTGTTGAGTCACCAAACTCCACTCTGACTCTGGTTCCCTGGTCATAGAGGTTGAAATTTGTAACATACAGTTTCCAGAGACATGAGAGAAGAATACTCAGGTAACCCCGGTGTATCTGAAATCGCCATACACCGTAACTCTAAGCATGTGGCTGGTGCTAATTAAAGTTATTAATCTAGTCAGAAGTTTCCTAGTTTTTACAAGGAGTAAAATAAAAATCAATGATTTCAATGTTTCACTACATCAACTGTTGCCTGATATAAATTAATTTTGATCTTTCAACTTTTTATAAGGAAAAAAGAAAGAAAGCAGAGCTGGAATTCTGTTGAAAGAAAGGGGCCGGTGAGGAAAGAAGTTTCTGAACCAAGAAGTCTGTTTCCTCTAGAAGCAAAACTTTCAAACACGGGCCAGAAACTCGAGAAGTTGTTAGCTACAAGAGCTGTATTGACAAACGACCAAATGATGTGGTGACTCTGACAAACCTCCAAGGCTCCCAAGTCTCCGGTACCATTAGAGCTACTTGAGAAAATTTTATCACCTAGACCCAAGATGAAACGGAGTGGAGCCTACATGGCAGAGGCGTTTCCTATGCAGCAAGGCGACAAACGTTCCATGCATCCAAAACTTTGCTGCTTTGAGCTTTCCATGTGACAGTGAAAGTAAGTGCTTTACACCAAGAACATGACAACGAACTTGCAATTTGCAAGGATTCAGAACACTCCAAAACACCAAAGGTTTGACGTAACCTGAAGGCATGGAGGCAGCTCCGGTTGGTACAGCGCCCTCCTCCGCTGCAGCCCGGTGAGCTCCCTTGGCGAGCCCAGGTCGGCGAACATCGCTGCTCAACAATCCCCTGCTTCTCCTCTTCCAAGCGAAGTTAACTGTTAACAATTCTCCCTGGGTGCAGTTGTTGTGCTCTTCCTCCCTTTTTGTATGGCCCAGGAGCGGCTCAACGGAAGAGGAGTAAAACTTTGCAGCTGAGGGAGGCGCTGGTGTCTGTTGGCCCGGCCCCTGAAGCAACCAACGGCAATTTGACCCCATTTCCCTTGTTAACCTATGTTTCTCTGTGTGTTGGTATTCAAACTTGTGATTGTGATGGGTCACGGGGAGTGACCTTCGAGGTTACAAGCTGCAAGTACTATTTCTTCTGTCTTTTTTGGATTTTTTTTGATAAATTCCACTGTTTCAAATGGGGCCTAAGCCTGACAAATATTTAAAAAAGGTAAGGAGAATTCTTCTATTTATTGAATCACTTTCAACTAATTATTTTGAGATGAAGAACAACAACTCTTGTTATGCCATCGAGCTTTTCATGCACTTTTTTATTGAATAATACTGCTACAGTTTGTAACAATTGAGGGGTTTGCTTCATTCTAACAGGGGACTTATTTTTTCTTCCTCCAGTTGTTGAAATCTTTCCCATTGGGTGACAGATGGAACCAAAGCAAAAGTGATTGAGAGAATGAAGTAAAGAGCCAAGCGAAAGTGTTGTTCTGCAATAAATAAAATGCTCCTGAGCTATCTATCATCCGTTCGTTGGTGTGTTTGTCAGCATCAACTGATGAATCAATACCCAATGTCGTTGTCACACCAGAGAAAAGAAACGTCTGGAATAATGTTTCACTCGATGCGCCTGCATTTGTCGTCGGCCTTGAGATCGAAGCTACGCGCCGATGTAACAGAGATGCAGGTCGGCAAGAACCAACAATTCAGAATCTTTGTTTCCAGCACTAGGTTTCAGCTCCCAGTTTCCTAGACATTCCTGGTTTCCCAAGGATTTGACGTCCTTTCAAACTTCTGCAGACCGTCATGGAAAGTTAGCATCACACTTTATAGCTTCCTCTTTATGGAACTTTAGTCAAAACGACCGTGTAAAACATGGATATTCAAACTTTTACAGCGATGAAGTAATAGCACGATTAGAGCCTATTTTATCTTTTATTACCAACAGTGTAACAGAGTGGATGAGAATAGCTCTGAATGAGTATATAAAAAATACCAAACTCTCTCACGAGCTATGGACCATAAAAGTATACTGTTGGACTTGGACTCTTTGTGTTAAATAAATCTTACATTTAAGTATTTAACCATAAGTTTCATACATATAATTCTCCTAGTATAGCTGAGAAAAGGACGAGATGTACAGCAAAGTCAACATTTTCAGAATTTCCCCATACGAAGTAAGGTCAGTCTTTGTTTGCGAGACGAGTAATGACTTTACAAGAAAATTGAATTATGGTCAAATTACATCCTGATTGTAAGTCCATAACAACAGACTGTCAGACTATCTTTCTTTTGGTAATTATTTGTTTCGCGAACGTTCTTCAATAGCTGAATACCTTTTTTCCCCTTCAGTTTCCCTCCTCCAGTCATGCATGTGCTACTGCTAGCGCTGGACATATCAAGGCTAGCAATTCCAAAACACATGGATTTAGAGTTTTAGATTCTACCAGTCCGGGCTGAACGATTGGTACATGGTTTCTGAAAGGCATGCTGCTAGTTTATTACATGCATAGTTTCTTCTGGTGGTCAAGGTTAATGTGTAGTGCAGTATTCTGGGGTGTGTGTGGACGTCCATGGTAAAAGAATCCATTGCACGTATATTCGAAAATGTTGATTTTTAAAGAGTAGGGATGGGTTCTATTGTGATTAAGGAGTGATTACATCCCATAACCAAACACAAGGCCATGATTAGAAGGAGCTTTGTAGTACCAACCAGCATCAGTCATGTTGTCCTTTTCTTCGACCCCTTCCACTCCAGTGGCTCGCTGAAGCTAGGCGACCAAGCACCTGCGTGCATCTTGTCGATGAAAGAGAGCGTGGAGGATTGGATCCATCTCACCCTTTAATTCTTAGTATTATACACCAATAGTACATAAGCAACAGATGTGTGCAGGTGAGCATAACCATGCTGCTGACCAATGTCACACACGGATTTACAAAGAAATCCAAATGCTGCTATATGTGAACCCAGAAAGTCCAACACATATATAGCTCTAGAATAATAATATCAAAGAGAAAGCAGTGCTCGAATCAAAAGAGTAACATCATGAATTATTACAAATAAGACACAAGTCTTTAATCAAAGTAATACGCAGACACTATTTATTAGACTCTCGTGGCGTCGTCATTCCACAGGGACGCCGACTGGTGACCAGCTGCCTAATACTCCTGAAACTCTTCTGGGAACTCACCAAAGCCTGTTGGTGCATCTAAGTACCCATCCGGGATTTTGTTGAATAATGCAAGTGTAAGTACACGAGTTATGAAGGCTAAAAAGGTTAGACACGGTTTGACTGTGATTAGCACTTTTAGTTGATCACATTTTAGCATTAACCAAATTACTACAATTAAGTGTATCCGAGTTGAAACCCAAATTAGTGAAATAGAAGTATAGCAATAATAACCATCAAATTCATTAAATCACCAATCCAAAGAGGTAACCACTAATAAAAAAGGATACATGCCGCTCTTGACCGTGAGCACGGCTATTATAACAGTTTTACACTATGCAGAGGTTGTATACTTTCACCACCAGTCGCGACACCCTTTTGTCATAGACAATGCACTCCCAAAACGAGCACATGGCATCACTACGAGGCCTTTCAAAAAACCCCACTAACAAGTTAGTGGCCGCTATGATTTCAACATAGGCGCATGAACGCCTCACCCTCCAGTCAATCCCAAACATAAACATGATCCCATGCCAGAGGTGAGCCGAGATCCATATTTAAACCACGGAGCCCCGCTTGCGCCTTTGCTAACCACCAACTAGCTAGAGTTGTTCATTTTACTCAATCAAGACCAGAGCCATATAGTTCTGTTGGTTGTACAGTTTTCCTGGGTTGCCGCTTTAAGAACCGGACCTTAAGGAGAGACGCTTAGAGCAATCCAAAGCACACGCTCAAGCTCCCTAACCATGTTGCTAAAAAGCATATTTTAATCACAATTTCATAATCCATTAATCAAAGTTAACATTTGATATATCATGATCATTAGTCCAAAAGCAAAGGTTGCAAAGCGTAGTAATAAACTACCCATAAATGTATAAACCCAGGTGTACAAGGTAAACAGGATAAAATAGAGCTAAGTAAAGTCCTTAGGGTTCATCAAATTGGACACATGCAAATATGAACATGATAATTAAATATTATTGGGTCGCAAGGAGTTTCTCGTGTTGCACTTGCCTTCGTATTGCTGCTGCTGCTCTTGCTCCTCGAAGCGTTGATCTTCAGAAAGCACGAACGGCTCACCATCTATCTCGATCAACAGCACCACACAAATATCCATACAAGCCAGTACATGCAATACAAGTGAATTCTATTAGAACAATACACCAAATAGTACAAACAAAAGCAAAACAGCTTATAAAACTATTCTACGCATTACGAACTCATGAGCGCAAGAATCACTTTAATCGGAGCTAAAACATATTTTATATGAATAAAACAAGATCTAGAGGCTTGCTGGCAAAGAAACTAAAGTTCCAAGGAATTATTGTAAGAAAACAGGAGCCTAAATATAATTATGGAAATAAACAGAAGGTCTAACGCGTAAAAACAACAACCTAGGACGGCGGGTTCTATTGTTTAAAAATGCAGGGGTTAAAACAGAAGAAAAAGGACTAGTCTGCAATTACTTTTGAACTAGGTTTGGATGGTTGAAGCATCTAGGCCATCTTAGATGGCGAGTTTTGGTGATAAATGACAATACCATCTGTATGACTAACGTGTGTTTTGAAGGAACAATTATAAACATGTTAATGTCGCATGGAGTGTATGGAAGGAGGCCCCTCAATTAGAATCAAATTAGACTATTCATGAAGGCTTAGGACTTTTCTAGATCTAAGTGTCACAAAGAGATGAAGGACACCTAGTTTAGTTAGGTTTTCTAGTTTCTAGATAGACCGTACTATTAAGGGAGGTTGCTAAGTTAGTAGCTTTATCAAAGCTAGGTCTATGCTTGAGTTTGATGCACATATCCCAAAACCTAGCCCAAAACATCCCAAATACATCCTATATCAAATTTGAAGCAAAGATAAAACTCAAAGGGATTGAATTGGATGAGTTTTGCAAACTCAGTGAACGGCGTATGATACGTCGTGCAGCGGCGTTCAATTCCAGAAGCATACGGCGAGTGAAAGAATTCAAATGAAGGCTACGGCATATGATCCGGTGTCACTGTGTTGACACAGGGTGGATTATACGGCGTGCAAGGCATGCGACTGTTCAAGATGGGAGGTCAAACACCTATAGAGCCGAATGATACGCCGATGGCCGGTGGATTAATGTTGTACATGTTACACAATGAGCATGTCAAGGAGGAGTTCGAGGAAAAGCTACGCCGTATGATACGTCGGTGGTCGGCGTACATTTCTTGGCTGAGTCAGCGTTGAAAAGGTCAACTTGACTGTTGGAAATATGCACGGCGTATGAAACACTGAGGTACGGCAGACTATACGCTGAGTGCAATTAGCCGTTGGAAAAAGATTTTCGACGTTTGAATTGCAGGCGCCGTATGATACGCCGATGCTACTTTGGCTACGGCGGATTATATGGCGTCCGCTTTTTTCTGGGGAGTGGTTGAGCAACGACTAGTTCTTGGTGCCTAGCCTATATATACCCCCTTGGTCGAGTTCATGGCTGCTCTTTGGACCTCAGGCATGCTGATACATCCCATGAGAGTTGCAAGGAGCCACTTGAGTTAATTGTGAAGATCTAGAGTGAGTTTGAGCTAGTTCATCCACTTAGTGTGCATCTAGCTTGAGTTTGGCTTAGTGTTTGATCAAGTGAAGGCTTGATGGCTTGTTACCCTTGGTGTTTGACGGCACCTAGTCGGTCTCGGTGATTGGAGGAGTTCTTGGTGAGCTCTTGGAGATTGTGGGAGCCCCAAGATACAAGGTTGTATACGGTGATTGAAATGGTATTCTTAGTGGAGCTCTTGGTTCTTGATGGATCAAGATGGAGCAATACTCTTAGTGAGTGCTCCAACATGGATTAGAGGGGAGCGTTAACTCCTCGATACCACGGGAAAAAATTCGATTGTCTTTGTGCCCTCTCTTTAATTTTTCACATTTCCTTTCAAGCATTTACTTTCAAGTTGTTGTTGCGTGTTCTTGCTTGATTAGAGTATTTGCTTGGTGTGGTCTTGGCATTCCATAGAACTATAGGTTTGGGCAACACTAGTTCATAGGCTTAGGATTGTTTTTTCATTAGTATCGAAAAAGTCCTAATTCAACCTCCCTTTTGGGCCATCGATCCTTACAAATGGTATCAGAGCTTAGGCTCTCTTTTATGGGCTTAAAAGCTTAGAGAATGGCTCCGAGAGGTAGTAATGGTCCGCCTAGGTTCGATAGGAGAAACTACCCTCAATGGAAAATTCGTATGGAGTGCTATTTGGAGTCACTTTCTCCCATTGCTTTGGCGTTTGCCATTAGGCCTTTACCCGAAACACCCACCCTAGATCAAGCCACATGGAATGCCACTACCAAGAACTTCATCTTTGAGTATTTATCCGAAGACATCTTTTCTCAAGTTCGTGCTAAGAAAACTGCCTATGAAGTGTGGGATGCTTTAGAGAAGATGAATGTCGGCTCTAAGAAAATCCGTGAAGAAAAGTACCAATCCGAAGACATCTTTTCTCAAGTTCGTGCTAAGAAAACTGCCTATGAAGTGTGGGATGCTTTAGAGAAGATGAATGTCGGCTCTAAGAAAATCCGTGAAGAAAAGTACCAATTCCTTTGTGAGAAACTCAAGAAGTTCACCATGCTTCCCAAAGAGAATGTAGAACAAATGTTTACTAGGATGAATGTTATCATTGAGGACATAAATTCACTTAATATTGATAATTTGTCCGAAGGTACAATAAATTCACTTAATATTGATAATTTGTCCGAAGGTACAATCATCCAAAATTTGTTGCAAGCTCTTCACAAGCCCGACTACAACATCATCACTTCTCTACTCTTTGAGTGGGATCTTGACAAGCTTGAAGTGGCGGAGGTGATTGGCAAAATCTGTTCCCATGAAATGTTCATGATGGGTGTGAGTGTGGAAGACTCTTCCTCCACCAACAAGAACCTTGCCCTCAAGGCCAAGAAGGAATCATCAAGCAAGAAAAAGGGCAAGATGGTTCTTGTGCAAGAATCTTCAAGTGAAAGCAAAAATGATGATGAAGAGGAAGATATCAAGCTAGCTCTCATCATGAGAAAGACAACAAAGCTTCTCTCCAAGCTAAACAAGAAGGGTTACAATTATGACCCTAAGAAGAACAAGTTTTGCTCAAAAGATGGGAACAAGAAGTGCTACAATTGTGGAGAGTACAATCACCTCTCATACAATTGTCCCAAGCCCGACAAGCGAAAGATGAAGAACAAGGAGAGAAAAGATGATGATGAGTATAAGAAGAAGTCTCCGGCAAGGCCAAGAAAAAGCTCTTTAAGAAAGGCAAGAACAAGGCCTACATTGTTGGAGAATGGGTTTTCGGTGGTGAGAGCTCAAGTAAAGATTCAAGTGATGATGAGGAAGAGAAGGGATTTGCCGGGTTTGCCATCAAGCATGAAGAAGATGATGAACCTCCTCTTCCTCCACCACCTATGTGCCTTATGGCAAAAGGTAACACCAAGGTGAGTGACGATAAATCTAGTGATAGTGATGATGAGCTTTCACCTAATGAGCTTAAGAGACTTCTAGATGAGTACAACGAAATGATCAAGATGCAAAGAACCAAACTAAAAACTCTTGAGGGTTCCTATATCAAGGTTAAGCTTTCTAATGACGAGTTACTTGCTAAACACAACATTCTTATTGAATCTCATGAAACCCTTGTTGTGTCTAATAAGTCACTTAGAGATGAGCATAACACTCTTCTTGTTAAGCACAATGGCTTGCTCATTGAACATGAGGAAACCATTGAGGTTAACAAGGCTCTTGAGGCTCACAATAGAAAGCTTGAAATTGAACTCATGAACCTAGAGATGAAACATCAAGAGCTTGAGTTTGCATATGATGCCATTGACCCTAGCATGCAAGAATGTGGTAAGAATGATTGTATTAAGGTCAATGCATCTACATCTTGTGACAATCTCATGGAAGTGCCTTTGCCATCAAACCATGCTTCTTCTTTTTGTACTAACCTTGATAGGAAAGAAATTGAGGAAGAACTTGCAAGCATTGCCACCGGGTTGGATGTCATGGTCAAGGGAAAGGGTCTCCTCAATGACATCCTCTTCCATAACATGAAGCAACATGGGAGAAGTGGTCTTGGCAACTTCTTCTTAAAGGAAAGACCAAAAGCCCCAAGATCACCTCAACTTGATGGGTGCTTCAATGATGAAGAGGGATCCTATTGCCAACTTTGCAAGCAAAAAGGCCATGATACAAGGGAGTGCCCTTCACTCACTAAACCCCTTTCTATTTTACCACCTAACTATAGTTGCACTTATAATAAACATCATTTTTGGTTGGGTGTTCATAAGATAGATGGCAAGGTGAAGGCCAAGTTCGTGACCCTTCCACCCAAGGGCACATATCCTAAGCAACTTTGGGTTCCTAACTCTCTTTGTTCTAAAAGTCGTGGACCCAAATATGCTTGGGTTCTCAAACCTCAAGCTTAATCTCCTATGTGTAGGTGAACTACAAAGCCGGCGGCAACCATTGGGTGTTGGATAGTGCATGTACACAACATATGACCGGCTGTGTAAAGATGTTCACCTCACTAGATGAAGATGCGGGAGATCATGAGCAAGTAAAATTTGGTGACAATTCCAAAGGTAAAGTGGTAGGTTTAGGTAAGATTGCAATTTCTAATGATTTTTCAATTTTCAGTGTCTTGCATGTAGAGTCCCTTAGTTATAATTTACTTTCTAGAGCTCAATTGCACATTTAGTGAAACCGATGTTGTCGTGTCAAGCAAGAAACATAAGAATGTTATCTTCAAAGGCTTTCAACATGGCAACATCTATCTTGTGGATTTCTCTTCTAATGATGCTAGTTATCTTCAAAGGCTTTCAACATGGCAACATCTATCTTGTGGATTTCTCTTCTAATGATGCTAGGTTGTCAATATGCCTCTTCACCAAGAGTTCCAAGGGTTGGCTTTGGCATAGGTGCATTGCTCATATTGGAATAAGGCAACTCAAGAAAACATTCAAGAGAGGAATGGTGGTGGGTGTGGAGGATGTGAAGTTTGAGAAGAACAAGCCATGTAGTGCATGTCAAGCCGGCAAGCAATTTGCAACTTCACATCCCATGAAGGCGTACATGTCGACAACTCAACCACTTGAGCTTCTTCACATGGACCTCTTCGGCCCAACTACCTACAAGAGCCTTGGTGGTAATCTTTATTGCCTTGTCATTATTGATGATTATTCTAGATATACTTAGACCTTCTTTCTAGATGACAAGAGCAAGACGGCCGGCATATTCAAGAACTTCACCAAGAGAGCACAAGTCGAATTCAAGTCTACATTGGTCAAGGTCCGAAGCGACAACAGCTCTGAATTCAAGAACATCCAAGTCGAAGAATTTTGCAATGAAGGTGGCATCAAGCATGAGTTCTCATCCACCTACACACCGCAACAAAATGGTGTTGTTGAAAGGAAGAACAAGACCTTGATCACTCTAGCAAGGGCCATGTTGGATGACTATGGCATTCCGCAAAGGTTTTGGGCGGAAGCTATCAACACGGTGTGCCATGCTTCCAACCGCGTCTACCTTCACCGCTTCTTGGAGAAGACGCCCTATGAGCTTCTCATTAGGAGGAAACCCAACATCTCCTACTTTCGAGTGTTTGGTTGTAAGTGTTACATATTCAAAAAAGAGAAAGCACCTAGGCAAGTTTGAAAGTAGATGTGATGTTGGTTTTCTTGTTGGCTATTCATCCAACTCCAAGGCATATCGATTATTCAATAATGCAACACGCATGATTGAAGAAACATGTGATGTGGAGTTTGATGAGACTAAGGGCTCCCAAGGGGAGAGTTTCTCTTGTGATGATGTAGGTGATGAACCACTAAGAAAAGCAATGAAGAAGATGGATATTGGGGACATCAAGCCAAAGGAGGAGGACGAAGATGTATCTTCTACATCCACACAAAGCAAGCCTCCTCCATGAGGACAAGTCGTACACACTACATCATGCTACCACTTCGACTTGTCCGATGAGAAGGAAGCTACACCAACTACTTCATCCAACTCCATGGCTCCCCAAGTTGATCAAGATCAAGACAACCAAGAACATGATGATCAAGCTCAAGATGATACTCAAGATCAAGAAGAAGATGAGCAAGATCATGAAGATCAAGGTCAACAAGAGCCACTTCCTTTCGATGATACACCCATCACACAAGAAGAAGCTCAAGCGCAAGCACAAGATGTTGGACCACCACAAGCATCAATTCAAGAACCGCAAGTGAAGCGTACACGTACCTCCACCAACAATCCTATTGACTTAGTCATGGGAGACCCAAGTGGCGGTACACGGACTCGTTGTCGTCAATACGCTTCATTTTGTGAACATTACTCGTTTATCTCTTGTATGGAACCCACTCATGTAGGTGAAGCTCTTGAGGACCCGGATTGGGTGATGGCTATGCAAGAAGAACTCAACAACTTCACTCGCAATCAAGTTTGGGTCCTTGAAGAGCGTCCCCAAGGCAAGAACGTGATTGGCACCAAGTGGGTCTTCCGCAACGAACAAGATGAACATGGTGTGGTGGTGCGCAACAAGGCAAGACTTGTCGCCAAGGGCTTCTCACAAGTAGAAGGTTTGGACTATGGTGAAACCTTTGCTCCTATGGCTAGACTTGAAGCCATCCGTATCCTCCTTGCATATGTTTCACATCATAATATTAAGTTATATCAAATGGATGTGAAGAACACTTTCTTAAATGGTTATATCAATGAATTGGTTTATGTTGAACAACTTTCCAGTTTCGAGGACCCTAGATATCCTAACTATATTTATAGGTTGCACATAGCGCTCTACGGGCTCAAGCAAGCGCCAAGGGCTTGGTATGAACGCCTACATGACTTCCTCATCAACTGGGGATTCAAGATCGGGAGGGTGGACACCACCTTGTTCACAAAGATCATCGACAATGAACTTTTCATTTGCCAAATCTATGTTGATGATATTATCTTTGGTTCAACTAACCAAGAATTTTGCAAGGAATTTGGTGATATGATGTCTAAGGAGTTCGAGATGTCCATGATCGGTGTTGACGGTCCTTAAGTACCACTTTTGGCCGTCAATTCCTGCAGAAAATATATCAAATATAAGCACTAAACATAGTTATAGGGTTTAATACTAATGAATTCCACGAGTATTGGTGTTTTGACTTGTCTTGCAGGAAATGACCGAACTAACACTAAGGGTTTGAGATGAATCCAAATATATCATTATCATAAATTATCTCAACTGCCCAATTGGAGTTCACCATTGCGAAGAGCTCGTCAAGACGATCGAAATGAATATATTATTTTTGTATTTTGGAGCTCTCAATAAATAAATATGGAAATCAAAAAATTAATCAGTAGTGCTGACGTCATGCTAACGTCAGCACTGCTGTTACTGACGCCAGTAGGCGGCCC
This sequence comes from Alloteropsis semialata, assembly GCA_004135705.1. Taxonomy (NCBI): domain Eukaryota; kingdom Viridiplantae; phylum Streptophyta; class Magnoliopsida; order Poales; family Poaceae; genus Alloteropsis; species Alloteropsis semialata. The sequence goes on from CM014271.1 coordinate 39,773,049, forward strand.
AGGCGGGCCAGGCGGGGCCCAGCAGGGGCCCAGTACGGGCTAACCATCCCAGCTCCGCCGCATGGCGGCCACGGCAGCGCCCGCGCGCGGGAGCGGGAGCCGCCCGTACGGGCCCATGTGGCGGCGCGGTACCGACTGGGTGCTGGTTTTGCGGGAAGAAAAACCAGGTGCCGGCGGTTCAAGCGGTTTTGGGGGTTTGCCATCGGTTTGCGCTGGTTTCTGTACGGTTCTCGCCTCCACCGCCTCCAGGCACGCAGTTTTGCCCTCCATCGACGCCAGGAGATCGGTGGGTGCCCCTGGGGACGTCGGTTTGTGGCCAGGTGGAGGGAAAAGAGAGATTGGACGAGAATATTCCCGAGAATCAAGTGGAGCATCTTGTTGATGGCCCTTAGACGCGTTAATCGTGAACCGCAAGCGCACGGATCAGTTGTAGCTCTTCCCTCAGAGTATTCCCCAAGGTTTATCTATCCGTGGAACTAAAGATATAAGAAACAATCCAACTAGCATAGAAATCCTTTAGTCTTGAAAGAGAGTTGCAAAACAGATCTAATCTACTAAACACCAAACACCAGAGGTAGCGAGAGAGAGTTAGAGATAACCAATCTAGATCGCTTAGATCATGCATATGTTGTAGTTTCGAGCCAAATAGAGTGAAGTAAGATAGATGTGAATCTCAATAAAAAGCATCTTTAAATCACGATCTCCGGTCGAACTCCCGAAAGGTCCACCGTACAAGGGATCACACCCTGTCACGATGCTCCCTATCGGTGTGGGTAACTTAAGGGCACGTTCACAAGTGAACGTGTCGAACCACTTGGTAGATCCGGTATGAACCCCTAGCCACCATGGCTACAAGAACACCCCAAGCAATCTATCTCGAGAATAGATTGAAGAAGAAGCAAACCCAAGCAAGAACGAAATCATAGAAGAGGCACTTGATCGCTAAAGATTCAGAAACACATATAACTTCACCATGAATGTAAGTACAACACAAGATCACCACCGGGATCCTACCTTGATCTTGATGATCCTAGCTCCAGAACTCTGACGTGGTCTTCCTCGCAGGGTTCCCACGTCGGCTAGGGAAGAACCCTAGACAACTAGCATGACCCTCAGCTCTCCGAAAGGTGTCCCTTTAGCTCCTCTGCTCCTCGACGGCGAATGATGGGTTAATTCTACGTGGCACAGGGACACAGGGGCTATTTATACCCTGAGGAAACCCTAGATCGAAGGGAGGGCGAGGCGGCGCAAGGAGACCCCAGGCCGGCCGGCCCAGAGAGGCCCAAGCCGGCCGGCCTGGCCTCCTTCCTGGCCGCCTCGTCCTCGTCTTTCTCCCCAAGTCTTCTAGAAGCTTCAGTAGATGTTCCACCTATGCATGTGGGCCTTTGGACATCGTTTGCTTCGAGATATCTTCGAGATAAGAATGGGAAGTGATAACCTTTCAAACTCTCCAACTGATTTTCCTTGACCTCGAAGTTTCTTGACCTTATCTTGAAGCACTTACCTTTCAAATATTCTTGGAGGTCGGTTCACCAAAGATGAGCACGAATGGGGCTTGGAACGTCGTAGGCCGGCCGGCCTAGGCCATGTAGGGCCAGTCGGCCTGGCCTCCTCTTCGGGCCTTTGGCCTTCATCTTTCATTGTGTTGTCCTTGGTCACAAGCCTTGTCCATATGTGCTCCAATTTAGCCCAAAAACCTGCATAAACATAATTCCTCGAAAAACACATGCATATGCAAAAACGTCCCGGTTATAGAGTATGATCATTAGTTTAGATATCAAATTCATGCCATTATTGAAGATAAATAAGGGTAAAAGTGTGTCGCTAAGGAGCGTCAACAATCCCCCCATGCTTAAACCTTGCTCGTCCTCGAGTAAGTCTTCAATAAGAATTCGAGTAAGTCTTGAATAAAAATCAGCATTGCCTTTCGGTGTCCAATCCCTGCACTTGATCATACACGAGAAAACATAATTCTCTCAAAATATTTTGCAATTAATTCTTCAAGTTATAACCAGCTCTTTCTAATATGGAGGGTAGATATGAATTAAGTGTTCCCCACAAAGAATTTAAAGGCATGGTCTGTAATTTAAACAAGTCTCAGGAATTAATAAGTAAGTTCCAAAAGTATTGCTAAACCAAAGTCAATAATTTAAACCTCATTGCAATTTCTCATGGAAACTCTCAGCTCATCTTGTCTCTCGAACTTGCTAGAACTCTCTTCACCTTCCTCTCTCTCATATATGTGTAAGGCATTATCGGGAGCTATGAGAAAGGTTAGTCCTAACAAAAGATATTATAATCAAGATATTATTAAAACAAAAAATATTTCTCATGGATTTATCGAGACTCTTAAAAAAGACCATGAAAAATAATTGATTTTGTGGAGAGGGAAAAAATGGAACACACGCTTTTTAGATAGTGGACATGTGCAAATGGCAAAGGTTGATCCCGAGGCACAAATGAAGTCCTCGTTATCGGATTGCACATGGTTGGAATATTTGAGTATGGAATAATCTTTAAGGCACTATGGAATTTAATGGAGCAAAAAGAACTAAGGAGCATTTATTTTCACACTTTTTTCTTTTCTTTCTTCCTTTTCAACATATATTTTTTCTTTCTTTCATATTTTTTCTTTATGCTCCTTAGAACTTCTAGCAACATTAATACTTACTCAGCACCTCCCCCCCATGCTTAAATGATTGCTCGTCCTCGAGCATAGAAGTGGTGGCCAATGCTAGAGTAAGTATCCATCTCGATCTTTCGAAAATGGTTTGAATCTTCAGGGAGTATCTTCTCATCGAATTTTGAAGCCATTGGAGGAGAATAGGGGGTAGGTCGGTCGGCTCATGGTGTTGAGGCCGGCCGGCCCACTTGTTGTGGACCTCCGTTTCTTCTAATTTTTCTTCTATGCGCTTTTTGATGCCTCCCAAATATATGTTCCTTGTATCAAGCTCTTGATTCTCCAGATTTTCCTCAAGATGATAATCCATACTCAAATTGGGTTGTGGTCAAGGAGGTATTTCACAAAAAGATAATTTGGGTTTAGGGTGGATATCCAGCGAAGTTTGTGAAGTTTCCGGTGTAGAAACTCATAATGCATGGATAGATAGGCTAGCAAAGAGAAGGTACACAAAAAGAAATGGTCAGCTTCTTAGTCTCGAACCAGAGAAGATAAGTCCTGAATCAATTCACTTGAAAATAATTCTTATACTATGGTTCAAAATGATATATCATTTAGGGTTTGGATAGGTAGAGCAATTGAAAAAGATATTAATGACAAGGCTAGCTTAATTAAATTCAGCAATTAAACATCCCTTGACAAGTTTAAAAGAGAGAGCAAGAATAATAAATATGGGTCTAAAATTATCATAACCTCCACAAAAGATTGAGCTGGTATTTATATAAATTTCAGATCATGTTAGGGAGAGCATTAGTCTAATCATGCATAAGCCAAGCGCAAAAAATAGACAAAGCGGCAACGATCATCATATTTCAACATGGCATAAACTTTCTATCATCACTAGTAATCATGTCATGAAAGCATCGGTGATATATATAGTGATCATGGTGATGATAAACAAATGGACACGCTGACACACATGTTGAAAATAAATAAAAACAGAAAATTGCCACGCGCACAAGCTTGCACACACGCTGAAAATAAATAAAAGAAAGAGGAAAAACTCAAACCACACGTGCGAGCAATTTATTCATGGTCTCCATCGGTCACTCCTCTTGGCTTGGCGGCTGTCTTGCGTTATATCCTTGGTCATAGTACACTTGAGAAGCTCCTCCTTCAAAATGTTCTGGCGGTGTCAATGCTAGAAGTCCCATTTGATATGCAATCCCCACGGTTCCATCTTCTAGTCGGTCCGTATGCCTCCGGATGGCATTAATGTCCTCCAAGTTTCTATCGGCGTAGGCTCCAATTGTTCTTGTGCTCCTTTCCGGTTGTTGGAGATGTGCAAATTGAGCTCCAAAAGATGGATCCGGAAACACTCCTTGGTGTGGCGGCGGTGGGTAGCCATAACTGCTATATATAGGCGGCGGTGGATACATCGGTGGTGGCACCGGTGCTTCATACCCTCATGCTTGAGCTGGTGCATATCCCCATTGTTTCCCCCATCCTTCCGGAGGTCCTTCTCCACTTGGTGCATTTTGAAATTCTGTTGTCCAATAAGAGGAACTAGCCGGTGGCAATTCCTCTCCCACCTCTTCTTCAACCGGTGCCGATGACTCTCCAATATGCTTCCCTCTTTTATTCTTCTTAGTTTTGACCAAAATCTTCTCATTCCGCCAATCAATTCTTCCTCTTGCAAATAACTTCAAACTCGCATCGGGGAGATAAATATTTGTAATTGCAATTTTGAAACCATTCTTCTCATCTCCTCCGATATAGTGTCCTTGCCTCATAGCTTCAATTCCAAAGTCGCTTCCCTTTATGTAGAACGCCGAGTTTGTCTCGAATCTTGGGTTCAATGCAATTGCTGTCATGGAAAGATTACAACCTGAGCCGATCTCTCTGGAGCTGGATGTTACTTCACATACCCACCTATCAATCATGATATAGGTAGGATCAATTGCTTGCATTTTCACCAATGCGGAGTATAAATAATTTAACTCCATATCGGTTACTTTGGACTCTCTCATCCTTTCGAAGATTCTCCTGCTCATCCAAGAATGAAATATTTGAAGTATAACATTGCTTATGTTCTTTCTTTGGCGGTTGTTATCCCTTGTAATTTTCTTCAAAATTTATCTATCCCTCCTTCTTCAACTTCGGCTCTTTTCGGTGCATCATCCTTGAAACCAAGTAAACTTCCAATACCCTCAAAGGTGATGGACCTTTCTTCATCCTTCAACCTAAATTCGAGGCATGACACTTCTTGATCATCAACTTTTCTTGTGACCACTCTCATGGTCATGATCATCTCTATGGCGATTTCTCTATGCACGTGCACCGGAACACCATCAGAAAATTGCCTCCATCCAAGGTTGTCCAGTAGCCCATAAATGTCACCATAGAATCCTAATCTCTGCAGTGCATCATCATCAACATCGGTGTTTGCCTTCAACCTTCCTCTTAAATTCTTGAGCCTTTCTTCTTCTTCCTCCGACAAGATGACAAACCCATATTCTAAAATTCTTGGCTTGTATGGCGGTGGTGCGGTTGATCTTGTGGCATGTCGAGGTGCAGGAGGTGGGGGTGCGCCGGCACGCCCACGAGGTTCGATGAACCACATGGATATACTTCTTGGGTCTTGCATCCCACCAAGGAGCAACATGTCGATCCTCAGTGCGGGGTTGTCTTCCTCCATGCTTCGCGGTGACTCCACAATCGAGTGCCTCCGGGAAGAGCTTGCCGATGGCGCGTCGGACGCCAATGACCTTGTGCTCCTTCTGGTGATGAAGTTCATGACACACCTCCTCATAGTGCCTTGCTGCACAAACACAAAAACCAACACACCGGGGGTTTCTCACTGGTGGAAAAACAATATATCAAAGAGGAGAGCAAACTAAGAATTGTAGTGAATTTTTGGAGATTTTTGGGGGTGATTTCGATTCTTGAAAATTTCAGAGCTCTTGCTGGTGTTCAAGGTGGAAGAACTGAAGAACAAAAACTAAGAATTGCGTGAGCTACTTACCTGTGAAAGGGGAGCACCAGGGGGGCATAAATGGGCACCAGGCCGGCTGGCCTAGGGTGCTTGGGGTCGGCCGGCCTAGGGTGTTCCCTGGCCATCTTCATGTGTCCTTGCTCCCATGTCCTCCTGAGTTGATTCTTGATCATTGTCCAGCAGCTCCACATGCTTTGCACCGCCCAAATGTTGTGAACCACTCATTCTTTGGAAAAGTTTTCAACTTGCACATTGTTTTCTCCACCTTGATTCATGCTTTTGTCCTTTGCTTCAACTCCACTCCAAATGTTGCTTTCAATCCTGCAAAAATGAGTGTACCACCATGCATGGCTGCCCCCTCTTGCATGTGGTGTTAGGTGGAGAGCACAATAATTCTTCCTGTGATCTCAATCTTGGTCATTAGTAGTGATCATGCTCATAAACCCTTCCAAAGTATGTTTTAGATGCTTAATCTTTCCTCTAATCTTGATAAATAAAAACCAACTCAAAGCAAGCAATGAGTTTGAATGAATAAATAGAGGGGAATTTGGGTATCATAAACATTTGTAAGTCGAGAAATATTTCCAACTACGTTTATTTTGATTGCACCGGAATTGCTCACTTTCATGAATTGATAGCGAACTTTCCCGAGTTCAACCGTGGGTCATAGGTTTAGGTTCTAAATTTTTGGCCGAAATGAGAGAGATATTTTGAAAGAAATAAAATAAAAGGAGCTTAGAAAAATCCTAATCCTAGGGAAACAAAACTGAAAATTACTAAGGTTGCGTGAGCCTAGCATACGTCAAAGAATTTAAAGAATTAAGAACAACGCTTGGTTCTACTCGTGTCTTTGCAATGATCAACTTGGTCCGGCCATCATGGAAAGTGTCGGGGTTCTCTACCGCCGACAAGTAAATTTACTACGATCGCGCGTCGGAGCCCGGATGGTGACTCGAGAGACAGGGGGTTTAGACTGGTTCGGGCCTCCGGAGAGTAATACCCTACGTCCAGTGTGCCGATGTTCTCAAGCCCAAAGTCTGTAGTAGGGGGTACAAACTGGTCGGGAGAGGGAGAGGGTCCCAGGTCCCGGTGCTGTGTGAGCGAGTATGCTTGTTCGTGCTGTGTCCGAATGTTCGGCTGGTGTTGGCCTTGTCCCCCCACTGACGTCCCCTTGTCCCCTTTTATAGTCTCAAGGAGAGAAGGGAGCGGGGGTAAGAAAGATAGAAAATTACAAGGAGAGTTACTGCCCCGAGGCCTTTGGCTTGCGTCGTGCGTCGAGCCGTACAGGGAGCAGGTGTTGACGGAGTGGGCACCCCGCCGGACCCGGGATCGTACATCCCGGGTGGTTGGTGTAGATGTCTTCCCGGGTAAGCTCCCGGGTAGTTCCCGGGTCGTGGTTGACTTGCTCGAGGTCCTCGGGTGCTCCAGGTGTCCTGCTCGGGTTCCAGGTGTCATCCATGGGCGCCTGGGATCGTACTTGGGTGCCCGGTGTTGCGCATGCGCTCCTCCCAAGACTGTAGCGTTCCTGTTCGGATGGGACGAGTGCCACTGTGGCTGCCGTGGCGAAGGACGGACGCCCATCATGTCTCTGACACGGCGGGTACCAAGTGGGTACGGCGCTGGATGGGCCAAGACGTGGCCGGGTAGTTTCACCCGGAGAGCTGGAGACTCCTCGGGCGAGTAGCGGAGCCACTCGGAGGCGGAGAACTCCTCGGGCGAGCAGCGAAGCTACTCGGAGGCGGAGAACTCCTCGGGCGAATCGCGGAGACTCCTCGGAGGCGGAGAACTCCTCGGGCGAATCGCGGAGACTCCTCGGAGGCGGAGAACTCCTCGGGCGAATCGGAGACTCGTCGGGCCGCCTCCGAGACGCCAGGACATGGAAAATCTGCTTTGGTTTGAGCCTTCAATTTTGCTTTTTGAGGGGTGGATTATCGCAAGCTCCCGGATTAAGGGTTTGATTGGGTACCCCTAATTCGGACCTTCGTCAGTAGCCCCCGAGCCTGGGGGGGAGATGGAGACTCGCGCCCAGGCTGGATGGCGGCGTGGATATGGTAAGTTATGATCTGTCCGGTGGGGGCGCGCGAGCGCACCCGCCGGGTGTAGCCCCCGAGCCTTGAGAAGAGCTGGTGCTCTTGTTAAGGTTTTGTGCCCGGGTGGTTCTTGGATGTTGTCGGGATCGAAGAACTTGTCGGGGAGGGGAAGCTTGTCGGGGACGCTTCTTTGGTGGGCCGGACAGCTGCCCGACCGTTGACGGGCCGGGAACGGAAGCGTCGGCCCGGTCCCCCGCCGCGTGGGGAGGTGGACGCGCCTTTTGAGGAGGTCAGGCGAAGCGACGTGCGCACGTCGCCGCGGCGCCAGTGGTGGGCCCGCGCAATTAAGGCAGCGGCCGTTTCGTCTCGCCCCTATTTATAGCCGCGTGCCGCGGCAGCCTCGGGTTTTACCCGAGCCCGAGCTTTCCAACTTTCGCCGTGCGCTTCGTCTCCTCTGTTGCTGCCGCTTGTTTCCTTGCGCCCTCCGCCGCCGCCGCTTCGCCGTTCCGGTGAACAAGTGACCGAGCCCCCCATCCCGCCGGCGCTTCTTCTTCGGATTGCTTCAAGATGTCGACCTGGGAGCGCTCCCGTGTCTCGCTCCGGCAGCTGGAGGGCCTCGTGGCGGAAGGGCTGCTTCCGCCATTGACGGAGGCCGTGGAGTGGAAGGTTCCGGGCGTGGAAGACTATCCCCGACCGCCGCAGGGATATGTCGTCTCGTTCGTCGCCTTCCACGAGCGCGGGTTCTCCGTCCCCGCCGGAAGATTCATCCGCGCCGTGCTCAACGAGTACGGGCTGGAGCTTCACCACCTCAACCCCAACGGGGTTCAGCAGATGGCGCTGTTCGTGGCCCTCTGCGAGGGGTACTTGGAGATGGAGGCCCACTGGGACCTCTTCAGGTATTTCTTTAAGTTCTCGCTGCATTCCGCAGAGGGCGGAGCCCCGGCGACGATTGGTTGCGCCGTTCTGAAGGCGAAGCAGGGGCGTTCAAAGGAGTACATCTCGGGGGCCCTGATCAGCTCGAACAAGGGCTGGCACCCGATGTGGTTCTATCTGAAGAACGACAGCAAGAATCCCTTGCCGGCGTACACCGGGAAGACCTTTGAGAAGGCGCCCGACGAGTGGGCGTACGGGCCCGAGAAGGTCAAGCAGGAGAAGCTTCTCGGGGACATCTGGAAGGCCCTCGCGCGACTGCGCGACGCGGGGGTGTCGACGGCGGAAGTCCTCGGGGGGTACCTCTCGAGAGGCATCGTGCCGCTGAGGCGGCGCGCTCTCCCCCTTTGGCGGATGACTCCGGAGAATGCCCCCTTCGTGGGGACTGTGACGATGAACCCCCTGCCATCGGGGGACGAGGTGGAGCGCCGAGTGACGGCGGCGATGGGGAAGGGCCACGTCGCGTATCCTCCCCCGGGGCTTCTCCCCATGCTCCCGAACACCCGCACCCGGGCTCTGGTAAGGTGTCCTTCATCCGCCTTGATTCCCCGAGTGGTTTTTAGTTGGCTGATCCCGAGTTCTTTCAGATGAAGGGCCTTAGCTGCTCCTACTCCCGGCCGCCGCTTCCCGAGGACAGGGCGAGGAACCGGGCCGAGGCCGAATGGGCCAAGGCGAGGAAGGATCGCCGGGAGGAGTGGAAGAAGAAGGAGGTCGCCAAGCGTGAACGGAACGCTGAGCGATCTAGGAGGAGGAGGAAGGGAGAAGATGACGTCTCCGAGGACGAGGACCCCGAGGAGTTCGTGGAGGACGACTCGGGGAGTGGTGATGACGAGGAGAGCGATGATGACGCGCCTCCTCAGAAGCTCAAGGCGGTCGCGGCGATGACCGCCGGCGCCTCGTCCTCGGCGCAGCATTCGGGGCGGAGCGGGAGAGGAGGGCCGCCGCCGCCGGACTCGGGGAGGAGCGAAGGCTCTCGGTCGGACCGGCATCGGCGGTCCTCCGAGGAAAGCCGGCGCGAGAGGCGCAGCCGCACGCCTCCGCCCTCCCATCACGAGCCCGAGAAGGGGAGGAGTTCCCGATGGGAGCCAGTCCCTCCTCGGGAGAGGAGCCGGAGCCGGGACCTGTCGGAGCGCACCCATAAGGGGGGTTCGTCCTCGGGGGCGTCGCGCTCCCCCAAGAGGCCCGCGCCACGGGACGATAGGCGGCCGCCGTCGGCCCCCCAAACGGTGCCCCGGACGCCCGCGGTGGATACACAGGCCCCTCCCGCCCCGGTGAAGGTTAAGACGAGGCGGCCGGAGCCGTCACCGGTCGAGGGAGGAGGCTCGTCTGGTCGGGCGGTGTCCCATTCGGGCAGGGACGCCGCAGCCGCGCCCGTGGCCCCCGTCCCGACGGCGCACGCGGGATCCAAGAGGCCCGCATCCCCGAAGGCCCTGGCGCCGACGGGATCCAAACGGACACGGCCCATCTCGTCGAGGTGAGTGATGTTCTGTGTCTCTCGAATGGTTTCGGTTTTTTCTCGCAGTTACCATTTTTCTCAACCGGATTCCCTGACTTGTGGTGAACCAGTCGGGCCGATACTCCGCTCGAGGTGGCGCCGAAGAAGACGCTGCGCTCGGCGGCGCCGTTGCCGAGGCCTGCGACGGAGCAGGCTGAGCAGGCGACGCCGGAGCCCGCGGCGGGGCCGACCGAGAAGGCGGTGGTGGAGCCCGCGGTGGAGCGGGCCGAGGAGGTGACGTTGGAGCCCTCGGCGGAGCGGGCCGAGGAGGTGACGTTGGAGCCCTCGGCGGAGCGGGCCGAGGAGGGGACACGGAGGGTGGCGCCCTCCGTGGAGGAACAAGTGCCGGAGGAGGGAGACGCACTCCCCACGGGCCTAGCCTTCGCGCAGACCGTCCCCTCAGAGGCGGCCGTGGCGGCGCTCCAAGCGGAGCTGGCCGGGGAGCTGGTGGAGGCGGCCCTGCCCACTCCTCAGGAGGAGCCGGCCCGCCCCGAAGTGGAGGAGATCGCCATGTCCGGGGGCGCGGCCGGAGAAGATGGCCGCGGGATCGCTGCCTCTCCAGGGGCTGCGGTTGGCCCCCAGGAAGCAGAGGCGGGGACCTCCGGCGCCCGTCAGGACGCCGCCATCCCGGCAGCCGTTGCAGCCCCCGAGCCCTCCGGGGTGATCCCCCCGGAGGTCGTCGTGCTCGAGGACTCGCCGGAGGGTAGCTCGCGGAGGGTCGCCGGGGAGTGCAGCAGGAGGCCGACCGTGGAGCCCCCGAGACCTTCGTGCCCTTCGAGCGAGGGCCTGTGCCATCTCCGGGAGACGCCGGGGATGATTACGATGGACCGTCGATGTGCTGCCCTCGTACCC
>CM014271.1:39784970-39810378 GCA_004135705.1 Alloteropsis semialata
TCTAACACATTTATCACTTCTTTTGTCCTTGGTCGTTCTTAATTCGTCACTAGTACACACACGTTCCCTGTGGATTCGACACCCTGGAATACTCTTGGGTGAAAGCTACATCGGTATCCGTATGCTTGCGGATTTATCTGTGATCGTTAAAGATACCAACAATCGGCGAGCTCAACTTCTTCCTCGGGTTTCAAATCAAGCAATTGAAGGAAGGGACGTTCCTCCATCAAGAAAAGTACACGAAGGACATCCTCAAGAAGTTTAAGATGGATGAATGCAAGCCGATCAAAACTCCAATGCCAACCAATGGACATCTCGACTTGGACGAATCTGGTAAATCGTTTGACCAAAAACTCTATCGCTCTATGATTGGGTCACTCCTTTACCTTACCGCATCTAGGCCGGATATAATGTTTAGTGTTTGATTATGTGCTCGTTTCCAAGCTAATCCTAAGGAATCCCATCTAAGTGCCTTAAAAAGAATATTTAGATATCTTAACTTTACACCTAGCATAGGATTGTGGTACGCCTGAGGTGCTTCTTTCACTCTCTTGGGTTACTTGGATTCGGATTTTGCCGGATGCCATGTCGATCGTAAGAGTACCTCGGGGGGTTGCCATTTGCTAGGGCGTTCCTTGGTTTCATGGTCATCTAAGAAGCAAAATTCTGTGGCCTTGTCCACCGCGGAGGTGGAATACATTGTCGCGGGGCTTGTTGTGCTCAAATCCTCTCTATGAAGCAAGGCCTCTTGGATTATGGTGTGGTATTAGATAGGGTTCCCCTCCTTTATGATAACGAGAGTGCCGTAAAACTTGCTAATAATCCGTTCAACATTCTCGCACAAAGCACATAGATATTCGCCATCACTTCCTTCGTGATCATGTTGCCCGTAACAATATATCACTTTGTGGTGTTCGTTCGGAAGATCAATTGGCGGATATCTTCACAAAACCTCTTGATGATTCAACTTTTTCGAGGTCACGGAGTGAGCTTAACATTTTAGATGCTTCTAACGTCATGTAGGCTTGCCTTGTCATATAGATTGCATTACATATGTATATATGCTAGGGGCTTGTCCAACCTTGTTAAGATAGTGATAAGCATGGGTCTTGCTTGAGCCGGTGGTTCCCTTTTCGCTCAAGGCATGTAGTTTGGCTCATCATGAACAAGCTTGAGAAGGGTTCAAACTTGACAAGATAGATTTAAATTCCGTTATTGCATCTTTCTTGTCATGTAAGGCTTGCACTCATGTTTAATTTCATGCATTTGTTTTGTATTGCATCTTACATGCGTTAGGTCACAAAGGAGAAATCATCTTGTGAGAAAGTTATTTCACTTTCAATGTGATTTAACAACTCCATAAGAATGATGAAATCAATGTTGTCCTAACAAAAGATATTATAATCAAGATATTATCAAAACAAAAAATATTTCTCATGGATTTATCGAGACTCTTAAAAAAGACCATGAAAAATAATTGATTTTGTGGAGAGGGAAAAAATGGAACACACGCTTTTTAGATAGTGGACATGTGCAAATGGCAAAGGTTGATCCCGAGGCACAAATGAAGTCCTCGTTATCGGATTGCACATGGTTGGAATATTTGAGTATGGAATAATCTTTAAGGCACTATAGAATTTAATGAAGCAAGAAGAACTAAGGAGCATTTATTTTCACACTTTTTTCTTTTCTTTCTTCCTTTTCAACATATATTTTTTCTTTCTTTCATATTTTTTCTTTATGCTCCTTAGAACTTCTAGCAACATTAATACTTACTCAGCACCTCCCCCCCATGCTTAAATGATTGCTCGTCCTCGAGCATAGAAGTGGTGGCCAATGCTAGAGTAAGTATCCATCTCGATCTTTCGAAAATGGTTTGAATCTTCAGGGAGTATCTTCTCATCGAATTTTGAAGCCATTGGAGGAGAATAGGGGGTAGGTCGGTCGGCTCATGGTGTTGAGGCCGGCCGGCCCACTTGTTGTGGACCTCCGTTTCTTCTAATTTTTCTTCTATGCGCTTTTTGATGCCTCCCAAATATATGTTCCTTGTATCAAGCTCTTGATTCTCCAGATTTTCCTCAAGATGATAATCCATACTCAAATTGGGTTGTGGTCAAGGAGGTATTTCACAAAAAGATAATTTGGGTTTAGGGTGGATATCCAGCGAAGTTTGTGAAGTTTCCGGTGTAGAAACTCATAATGCATGGATAGATAGGCTAGCAAAGAGAAGGTACACAAAAAGAAATGGTCAGCTTCTTAGTCTCGAACCAGAGAAGATAAGTCCTGAATCAATTCACTTGAAAATAATTCTTATACTATGGTTCAAAATGATATATCATTTAGGCTTTGGATAGGTAGAGCAATTGAAAAAGATATTAATGATAAGGCTAGCTTAATTAAATTCAGCAATTAAACATCCCTTGACAAGTTTAAAAGAGAGAGCAAGAATAATAAATATGGGTCTAAAATTATCATAACCTCCACAAAAGATTGAGCTGGTATTTATATAAATTTCAGATCATGTTAGGGAGAGCATTAGTCTAATCATGCATAAGCCAAGCGCAAAAAATAGACAAAGCGGCAACGATCATCATATTTCAACATGGCATAAACTTTCTATCATCACTAGTAATCATTTCATGAAAGCATCGGTGATATATATAGTGATCATGGTGATGATAAACAAATGGACACGCTGACACACATGTTGAAAATAAATAAAAATAGAAAATTGCCACGCGCACAAGCTTGCACACACGCTGAAAATAAATAAAAGAAAGAGGAAAAACTCAAACCACACGTGCGAGCAATTTATTCATGGTCTCCATCGGTCACTCCTCTTGGCTTGGCGGCTGTCTTGCGTTATATCCTTGGTCATAGTACACTTGAGAAGCTCCTCCTTCAAAATGTTCTGGCGGTGTCAATGCTAGAAGTCCCATTTGATATGCAATCCCCACGGTTCCATCTTCTAGTCGGTCCGTATGCCTCCGGATGGCATTAATGTCCTCCAAGTTTCTATCGGCGTAGGCTCCAATTGTTCTTGTGCTTCTTTCCGGTTGTTGGAGATGTGCAAATTGAGCTCCAAAAGATGGATCCGGAAACACTCCTTGGTGTGGCGGCGGTGGGTAGCCATAACTGCTATATATAGGCGGCGGTGGATACATCGGTGGTGGCACCGGTGCTTCATACCCTCATGCTTGAGCTGGTGCATATCCCCATTGTTTCCCCCATCCTTCCGGAGGTCCTTCTCCACTTGGTGCATTTTGAAATTCTGTTGTCCAATAAGAGGAACTAGCCGGTGGCAATTCCTCTCCCACCTCTTCTTCAACCGGTGCCGATGACTCTCCAATATGCTTCCCTCTTTTATTCTTCTTAGTTTTGACCAAAATCTTCTCATTCCGCCAATCAATTCTTCCTCTTGCAAATAACTTCAAACTCGCATCGGGGAGATAAATATTTGTAATTGCAATTTTGAAACCATTCTTCTCATCTCCTCCGATATAGTGTCCTTGCCTCATAGCTTCAATTCCAAAGTCGCTTCCCTTTATGTAGAACGCCGAGTTTGTCTCCAATCTTGGGTTCAATGCAATTGCTGTCATGGAAAGATTACAACCTGAGCCGATCTCTCTGGAGCCGGATGTTACTTCACATACCCACCTATCAATCATGATATAGGTAGGATCAATTGCTTGCATTTTCACCAATGCGGAGTATAAATAATTTAACTCCATATCGGTTACTTTGGACTCTCTCATCCTTTCGAAGATTCTCCTGCTCATCCAAGAATGAAATATTTGAAGTATAACATTGCTTATGTTCTTTCTTTGGCGGTTGTTATCCCTTGTAATTTTCTTCAAAATTTATCTATCCCTCCTTCTTCAACTTCGGCTCTTTTCGGTGCATCATCCTTGAAACCAAGTAAACTTCCAATACCCTCAAAGGTGATGGACCTTTCTTCATCCTTCAACCTAAATTCGAGGCATGACACTTCTTGATCATCAACTTTTCTTGTGACCACTCTCATGGTCATGATCATCTCTATGGCGATTTCTCTATGCACGTGCACCGGAACACCATCAGAAAATTGCCTCCATCCAAGGTTGTCCAGTAGCCCATAAATGTCACCATAGAATCCTAATCTCTGCAGTGCATCATCATCAACATCGGTGTTTGCCTTCAACCTTCCTCTTAAATTCTTGAGCCTTTCTTCTTCTTCCTCCGACAAGATGACAAACCCATATTCTAAAATTCTTGGCTTGTATGGCGGTGGTGCGGTTGATCTTGTGGCACGTCGAGGTGCAGGAGGTGGGGGTGCGCCGGCACGCCCACGAGGTTCGATGAACCACATGGATATACTTCTTGGGTCTTGCATCCCACCAAGGAGCAGCATGTCGATCCTCAGTGCGGGGTTGTCTTCCTCCATGCTTCGCGGTGACTCCGCAACGGAGTGCCTCCGCGAAGAGCTCGCCGATGGCGCGTCGGACGCCAATGACCTTGTGCTCCTTCTGGTGATGAAGTTCATGACACACCTCCTCATAGTGCCTTGCTGCACAAACACAAAAACCAACACACCGGGGGTTTCTCACTGGTGGAAAAACAATATATCAAAGAGGAGAGCAAACTAAGAATTGTAGTGAATTTTTGGAGATTTTTGGGGGTGATTTCGATTCTTGAAAATTTCAGAGCTCTTGCTGGTGTTCAAGGTGGAAGAACTGAAGAACAAAAACTAAGAATTGCGTGAGCTACTTACCTGTGAAAGGGGAGCACCAGGGGGGCATAAATGGGCACCAGGCCGGCTGGCCTAGGGTGCTTGGGGTCGGCCGGCCTAGGGTGTTCCCTGGCCATCTTCACGTGTCCTTGCTCCCATGTCCTCCTGAGTTGATTCTTGATCATTGTCCAGCAGCTCCACATGCTTTGCACCGCCCAAATGTTGTGAACCACTCATTCTTTGGAAAAGTTTTCAACTTGCACATTGTTTTCTCCACCTTGACTCATGCTTTTGTCCTTTTCTTTTTTTGATGCGAACAGCAGGGGAGGCCCCTACTGATTTTTTCTATTATAAAATAAATATTTACATGTTACAAGGCCGCAGGCCCAAGAGCAAAAAGGTAAAGGAGATCAACTTAGATTACATAACCAATTCTCCAACTCCAACTTCAGAGAAGGTTTCGCTCTATGCAGTACTAGTTTAATTTCTTCTCTGAAAATTACCTTCCATCTCCTCAGGGATAAAGGCTTCCCGTCAAAAATGACCTCATTTCTATGTTTCCAAATTGCCCAGCTGGCCACTATGATGATTTCTCGGAAAATTTTGGAATTGAAGGCTCTCCTAGCTTTGATGATCATCTCATAGTTTAGCATGTTCAGATCCCAGTGAACATTAATGAGTCTCCAGCACCATTGACTAAAGGAGCATGTGAAAAAAAGATGTGCCAATGTTTCTTCTGAACCACTATTGCAGAGAGCACAGCTATAATCATCCAGAATCCTTCGTTTTCTTCTCAAGATGTTTCTTGTGTTCAGTCTATCTTTAAGCAGGAGCCAGAAGAAAAATTTATGCCTTCCTCTGCAGCAAGATTTCCACATCCAAGAGAAGAGGGGACTGATTGGCTGAGATCCCTTCAGTTGTGTATAAGCTTTTTTAGTACTAAAGTCCGGCGATCCCCATATGTAAGACCAATGATCCTCCAAGCCAATGTCTGCTGAAATATTCTCAATGAGGCCTACTAGGAGAGTTAACTGATCTGATGCTTCAGCTGACAGAGGGGTGATAAAATTGGTGTAAGCATCTGAAGAAAGAAACTTGGCTACCGACACACTCTTTGTTCTGACAAAAGAGAACAGCTGGGGGAACTTAAACTGTAGAACTCCCAGATCCCAAAGATCAGTCCAGAAACAAACTGAGTTTCCTTTGTTAACTTTGCATGCAGCTATTTGGAAGAAGTTATCTGTAAGGCTCATCACATCTCTCCACCAAAAGGATCCAACCAGCTTCTTGACGTGTGGGACAATGCCATTGGAATAAAGACAGCGCCAGGTCAAGGAGACCCATGGAAGGTCTACATGGTTGTAGAATTTGTGGAGAGATTTCAAGAGGAGAGAAGTGTTTTGCGTTTTGAGGTCAATTATTCCAAGACCACCTTGTTCCTTAGACTTGCAGGCTTCTTTCCAAGCTACCAGACATCCTCCTTTCTTGGTTAGATCCCCTTTGTCCCATAGGAAGTGCTTTCTGTATCTGTCAATCTGATCAATCACTCCAGCTGGCAATTTGAGAGTGCAGAGATAAAAGGTTGGCAAAGAGGAAAGGACCGAGTTGACCATAATGAGTCTACCAGCATATGTCAATAAATTGTTGATGCCCATCATTCTTCTCTCTATTCGATTAAGGAGAGGCAGGTAGTCAGAAAAAGAAGGCCTTGTAGTTCCTAGGGGTAAACCAAGGTATGTGAAAGGCATGGAAGCAACTTGACACCCTATAGCAGCAGCAAGAAAGTTAGCTTCATCAGACTCAACATTAATAGGCACCAGGCTTGACTTGGAGAAATTAACTTTCAGTCCTGTAGAGGAAGCATAAGTGTCCAGGATGGTTTTAAGGTTGATAAGTTGCTGCTCCTCTGCTGGCAAAATTATCAAAGTATCATCAGCATATTGGATGATGGGGAAGTCTCCTCCAAAGCTGTCTCCTAGAGGATGCTCTAGGATTTGTCTGCGTGCTGCATCATTAACAATTGATTGAAGGAGATCTGCAGCAATTACAAATAAAAGAGGAGAAAGAGGGTCCCCTTGTCTGACCCCTCTTTTACATTTGAAAGGCTTGCCTGGTACTCCATTTAGAAGAACTGAAGAGGAACCTGAGGTTAAGATCATTTCAATCCACTTTATCCATTTAACTGAAAATCCCTTATATTTAAGCATGTCCAAAATGACCTGATGCTCAATTTTGTCAAAGGCCTTTTCAAAGTCTAACTTTAAGATAACAATCCTCTTTTTGCTCTTGTGACAGATGTGAAGAAACTGGAAAGCCCAAGCGAGGCAGTCCTGTATAGTTCTTCCCTTTAAGAAACCATATTGGTTGGCATGTATAATCTGAAGGATAACTTCTTGCAATCTATTTGCCAGTAATTTAGTCAAAAGCTTCAGGGAATAGTTCAACAAAGAAATGGGCCTGAAATCATTCACTGTGATGGGGGAATCTTTCTTGGGGACCAAGGTGATAAAGGAACCATTAATGCATTCCAAATTTACTGAGCAATTGTGAAAAGCATCACATAGTCTATAGAAATCCTCTGCAATAATGTGCCAACATTTTTTCATGAAGAACCCATTAAACCCATCTGGACCTGGAGCATGATCTGGTGCCATTTCCTTAACAGTCTGGTCAATTTCCTTCCTAGAGAATGGAGCATCCATCCCTGGTAATTGAACAGGTTGTATCAAAGTACTAAGATCAAACAGCATATCACTGAATTCTGAGATCCCCAATCTTTCCTTGAAAGCAATCCAAAGAGCACCGGCCTTCAGAGCATGATCAGTAACTGTGCTTCCATCATCCAATTGTAAAGCTGCAATGAAATTTCTTCTAAAAGCAATTGTAGCCATAGCCTGAAACAGACTAGAGTTCTCATCTCCAAACTTAACCCACCTAATAGTAGATCTTTGCTTCCAATAAATTCTTTTAGCCTCTAACAAAGAATGCAAATGAGCCTTAACAATTTTCCTGAAGTTGGATTCAATTGAGCTTAAACTTCTCTGATCTTCTAATCCATCTAGTAGAGCCAAAACCCAGCTGCTATTATTGATGAGTCTGTTGAGCTTGGACAGTTCCTTGCTCCAACTTTTCAGACCTACTCTGAGTTGCTTGAACTTTCCACTAATGGTCTTTGCCATATTTGCATAGAACGGGTTGGAGTGCCAATGAAGCTTTCTTCAACTCCACTCCAAATGTTGCTTTCAATCCTGCAAAAATGAGTGTACCACCATGCATGGCTGCCCCCTCTTGCATGTGGTGTTAGGTGGAGAGCACAATAATTCTTCCTGTGATCTCAATCTTGGTCATTAGTAGTGATCATGCTCATAAACCCTTCCAAAGTATGTTTTAGATGCTTAATCTTTCCTCTAATCTTGATAAATAAAAACCAACTCAAAGCAAGCAATGAGTTTGAATGAATAAATAGAGGGGAATTTGGGTATCATAAACATTTGTAAGTCGAGAAATATTTCCAACTACGTTTATTTTGATTGCACCGGAATTGCTCACTTTCATGAATTGATAGCGAACTTTCCCGAGTTCAACCGTGGGTCATAGGTTTAGGTTCTAAATTTTTGGCCGAAATGAGAGAGATATTTTGAAAGAAATAAAATAAAAGGAGCTTAGAAAAATCCTAATCCTAGGGAAACAAAACTGAAAATTACTAAGGTTGCGTGAGCCTAGCATACGTCAAAGAATTTAAAGAATTAAGAACAACGCTTGGCTCTACTCGTGTCTTTGCAATGATCAACTTGGTCCGGCCATCATGGAAAGGACGGTTGCCAAAATGGGTTTGGGAATTTTGGTTTTGGGTTTCTCAAGATAAACAAACAAATCATGGGAAGGCTCAAGTCGTTGATTTAGAATAAGAATTAAAATCAAAATGACCGAGCAACTCTAATTTAAATGTCTGACCGAACGACCAATTTAACAAATGTTTACCAAGTCTTGCGTAGCAAAATTCATGACTCACTTACTCAAATGTCTTCAGGGTTGTCCTCCCGGTTGCCTCCCGCAAAGTGCTTCGTTTATAGTCTGTCGCTAGACTTCTTCTTTTCTTCACTTCGGACCAACGCTCGGTGGTGGCGTTGCAGTCTTTGGTACCTACTTCTGCATGATCCTTGGCTTGGGTGCAGGATTATTCTTCGGCTTAGTCATCTTTTTGGTCTTCACAGGTGGGCGTTGAGCTTTTGTCTCGATGGATGCAACAACTTCTTTGGTCTCTTTCGCTTCCTTCTTCTTCGGCTCCTTCTTGGTGTCACATAGGTGAGGTGGAATATATTTAACATTGACCATATTGCATACCTCAAGGCGTGGATGAAATTTGAACTCGCTCATGGTGCCATTGATGTCGAACTTGATCTCCCCCTTGTTAATGTCGATGTTCGCCCTTGCGGTCTTGAGGAACGGCCTCCCAAGGATGAGTGGCGACTTTGTCCCTTCTCCCATATCAAGAATCACAACGTCAACGGGGACTAGGTTTTCTCCAATCTTCACGGGTACGTCTTCGGCGATGCCCAAAGGATAGCGAATGGAATTGTCCGCTAACTCTAGGCACATGGTGTTGGGTTCCGGCTCCGGTAGGCGTAGCTTCTCGTACACCAAGGTCGCACAATGCCTTCTCGAACATGTATGATCCAATGGAACATGGGATGGTTGGACACCCCGGATCCCTCTTCTTCTCGGGAGCTTGATCGGCGATAGCCGCGCTGCATTCTTCGGTCATCTTGATGGTGCTTGGCGGCAGCATTTCGTGCTTGTTTGCAAGTATATCTTTGAAGTAGTGAGAGTATGTTGGAACTTGTAGAGCGTCCAAGAGCGGCATGTTGATGTTCAATCGGCGAACCACTTCAACAAATTTTTTGAAATGCTCATCAATTTTACCTTTGTGGTAACGTGGCTTCGGAGGAAGAATCTTTGTATCTTCAACGATCATCTCAAACTCTGGTTCTTGGGTGACTATTTCCGGTGCGGGAGCAGGCACCTTCTCTTTTGATGTCATCTCGGCTTCAACACTTGGCTTAGACTTCCTTGCTTCAGCTGGGTGTTCGGGATCTTCGGTCTCCTTCCCCGAGTGAGTTTGAATTGCTTTTGTCGTCTCCAGATTTTGAGGTTGCCCCAGTAGTCTTCCTTCATTACTAGGTAGGCGTCCGGCTAGCTGGGTCACTTGTGTCTCTAGCATCTTCATCATGTTGAGCACTTGATGGTTAGAGCTTCCGACCTCCGTCACCTTGCCATCAATGTTCTCCAATATCTTGTCCATAGCCTTGAACTTAGTGACGGTGTCCTTGTTGATCTTGCCTTGTTCCTCCATGAACTCCTTCAATTGTATATGAAGAGGCACCGAGTTTTGAATGGACGAGCTTGCATTAAATTGAGGTCTACCTTGTCCGTAGCGGGAGTTGGATGGAGGGAACAAATCTCCTCTCCTCATGTCAAGCACTTTAGCTTCCTCCGGACAATTCTTCTGGACATGGCCGTACTCTCCACAATCTTCACATGTGGACCTTGCCTCGCTGCCTTCAAATCAATAGCATGGGCTTCCTTCTTGTCCACCTCCATCTTCTCCAACCTCTTCATGAGTGAATCGATCTTCCCTTCAAGTATTTCTTCATGCTCCACCTGCAAAACACTTTTAGCAAATCCCACGGACGGTGTAGGGTGCAGCTGTCCCGATGATGCCCACACATCATTGTCCGCCACCTTCTTGAATAGCTTGAGAGCTTGTGTCGGGGTGAGCTCAATGATTGATCCTCCAGCCGATGCGTCAGTGATTGCCCTTGATGCGGTCATGAGGCCTTGGTAGAACTTCTAGACTATATCCTCCTTTGGAAACATGTGATGTGGCACAGCTCGGATGTAGTCGTTGAAGTGCTCATAGGCTTCCGCAATAGTCTCCGTCGGTATTTGCGCGAAGGTAGCAATCTTGTTGCGCAAAATCTGAGTCTTGCCCGGCGAGTAGAACTCCGTCATGAAAGCTTTCATCAAGGTATCCCAATGTTGCACCGTCTGCGCCGATAGAGAATGAAACCATTGAAGTGCTCTCCCAAGTAGAGAGAACAGAAAGCGCCTCGCTCTCACTTGATCTTGAGTTACTCTTTGCATGTTGAATGTGCGACATAGTTGGATGAATGCTTGAAGGTGAAGGTTGGTATCTTGTTTTCTCGTGAAGGGCGAGCTTTGCACCATACGGATGGTTGAAGTCTTGATCTTGAACGGCCCTCCAACATCATTGAGATCTTGGATAGGCAAATCCTTGATGTCCGGGATGCATAGCTCTCCGATCATACATTCCGGTAGCGCCATCTCGGGTTGCGGTGGCGGCTTCCTTGGACTTGGTGGTGGAGTTTCTTGAGGTGTAGATGATGAACTTCCGGTCTTGCCTTTCGGATCTACTAATTTCAGCTTCTTAGCTTGTGCTTCGCGTCTCCTTCACTTGCAAAGTTTTTCTGGATCATCCACAAAATTTTTTGGTTTGTTGAAGAGGTAGCCATCCATCTCCTATTAGGGTTAGTGAAAGCAAAATATATACAAGTTCTAAAAGAAAAAGATAGAATGAAATAAAAATAAAATAAGAACTAGATTAGATTGATTTTTGTGGTTTAGATCTATTTTTGATAAAAGAGAAAATAAGAGATCTAAAAAGAGAGAAATTAAAAGAAAATCAAGAAAAAGAAATATTCACAAATGCTAGTCAAATCGGATCTTAATAGATAGTTCCCCGGCAACGGCGACAGAAAAGCTTGTTGATGGCCCTTAGACGCGTCAATCGTGAACCGCAAGCGCACAGATCAGTTGTAGCTCTTCCCTTAGAGTATTTCCCCAAGGTTTATCAATCCATGGAACTAAAGATATAAGAAACAATCCAATTAGTATAGAAATCCTTTAGCCTTGAAAGAGAGTTGCAAAACAGATCTAATCTATTAAACACCAAACACCAGAGGTAGCGAGAGAGAGTTAGAGATAACCAATCTAGATTGCTTAGATCATGCATATGTTGTAGTTCCGAGCCAAATAGAGTGAAGTAAGATAGATGTGAATCTCAATAAAAAGCATCTTTAAATCACGACCTCCGGTCAAACTCCCAAAAGCCCTACCGTACACGGGATCACACCCTGTCACGATGCTCCCTATCGGTGTGGGTAACTTAAGGGCACGTTCACAAGTGAACGTGTTGAACCACTTGGTAGATCCGGTATGAACCCCTAGCCACCATGGCTACAAGAACACCCCAAGCAATCTATCTCGAGAATAGATTGGAGAAGAAGAAAAACCAAACAAGAACGAAATCATAGAAAGAGGCACTTGATCGCTAAAGATTCCGAAACACATATAACTTCACCATGAATGTAAGTACATCACACGATCACCACCAGGATCCTATCTTGATCTTGATGATCCTAGCTCCAGAACTTCGACGTGGTCTTTCTCACTGGGTTCCCACGTCGGCTAGGGAAGAACCGTAGACAACTAGCACGACCCTCAGCTCTCCGAAAGGTGTCCCTCTAGCTCCTCTGCTCCTCGGCGGCGAGTGATGGGTTAATTCTACGTGGCACAGGGACGCAAGGGCTATTTATACCCTGAGGAAACCCTAGGTCGAGGGGGGCGAGGCGGCGCTAGGAGACCCCAGGCCGGCTGGCCCAGAGAGGCCCAGGCCGGCTGGCCTGGCCTCCTTCCTGGCCGCCTCGTCCTCGCGTTTCTCCCCAAGTCTTCTGGAAGCTTCAGTAGATGTTCCACCTATGCATATGGGCCTTTGGACATCGTTTGCTTCGGGATATCTTCGAGATAAGAATAGAAAGTGGTAACCTTCCAAACTCTCCAATTGATTTGCCTTGACGCCGAAGTTTCTTGACCTTATCTTGAAGCACTTGCCTTTCAAATATTCTTGGAGATCGGTTCACCAAAGATGAGCATGAATGGGGCTTGGATGGTCTAGGCCGGCCGGCCTAGACCATGTGGGGCCGGCCGGCCTGGCCTCCTTTTCAGGCCTTTGGCCTTCATCTTTCATCGTGTTGTCCTTGGTCACAAGCCTTGTCCATATGTGCTCCAATTTAGCCCAAAAACCTGCGTAAACAGAATTCCTCCAAAAACACATGCATATGCGAAAACGTCCCAGTTATAGAGTATGATCATTAGTTTAGATATCAAATTCATGCCATTATTGAAGATAAATAAGGGTAAAAGTGTGTCGCTAAGGAGCGTAAACACATCTCCACTCTCCCAAGTCACCTCCTCCACTATAAAAAGAAGGCTCCACCCCCTCATTCAACACACAAGAAGTGAAGTGAAGCTCAAAGGCCAGATTCAATGTAGTGTTAGAATAGGTGAGAGGTGAGGCGAGAGTCCGGGAGAAGCCGGGGATGTCGGCTCCTCTCCTCTTCTTGTACCTTGGCGGATGCGGCTCAGGTTCGAGTATCATCCGAGTATTTCCTTTGTATTTCTGGATTGATATTTAATTAAGCTCAAGCTTTACTTTATTTACTTGTGGGCTCCTTGCTGTGATAGGTGTCTTAGTACTTGCAAAGCTAAGATAATATTTAATTGAATAGATGGATGTTTACTCCATTGAATACCTTGGAGTGCACCTAGTGCCACAAATTTGTAGTGGTAGCCCCAGGTGGTGATAGCCCTGACGGCCTACGTAGTCCACTACGTGAGAAGTACTAGAGAGTAGTAGGACCATTGCTTGGCTTACCTAGCCCCCTTCTCATCCCTTTCCAGGCTAGGACGGTTGGGCATCCCAAAGCAAGTAATACAGTAAACAACTTGAGCTATCCTTTGATTATCCAGAATACCTAGATATAACCCTCTCTACCTTCTACACATTTATCACTTCTTTTGTCCTTGGTCGTTCTTAATTCGTCACTAGTACACACACGTTCCCTGTGGATTCGACACCCTGGAATACTCTTGGGTGAAAGCTACATCGGTATCCGTATGCTTGCGGATTTATCTGTGATCGTTAAAGATACCAACAATCGGCGAGCTCAACTTCTTCCTCGGGTTTCAAATCAAGCAATTGAAGGAAGGGACGTTCCTCCATCAAGAAAAGTACACGAAGGACATCCTCAAGAAGTTTAAGATGGATGAATGCAAGCCGATCAAAACTCCAATGCCAACCAATGGACATCTCGACTTGGACGAATCTGGTAAATCGTTTGACCAAAAACTCTATCGCTCTATGATTGGGTCACTCCTTTACCTTACCGCATCTAGGCCGGATATAATGTTTAGTGTTTGATTATGTGCTCGTTTCCAAGCTAATCCTAAGGAATCCCATCTAAGTGCCTTAAAAAGAATATTTAGATATCTTAACTTTACACCTAGCATAGGATTGTGGTACGCCTGAGGTGCTTCTTTCACTCTCTTGGGTTACTTGGATTCGGATTTTGCCGGATGCCATGTCGATCGTAAGAGTACCTCGGGGGGTTGCCATTTGCTAGGGCGTTCCTTGGTTTCATGGTCATCTAAGAAGCAAAATTCTGTGGCCTTGTCCACCGCGGAGGTGGAATACATTGTCGCGGGGCTTGTTGTGCTCAAATCCTCTCTATGAAGCAAGGCCTCTTGGATTATGGTGTGGTATTAGATAGGGTTCCCCTCCTTTATGATAACGAGAGTGCCGTAAAACTTGCTAATAATCCGTTCAACATTCTCGCACAAAGCACATAGATATTCGCCATCACTTCCTTCGTGATCATGTTGCCCGTAACAATATATCACTTTGTGGTGTTCGTTCGGAAGATCAATTGGCGGATATCTTCACAAAACCTCTTGATGATTCAACTTTTTCGAGGTCACGGAGTGAGCTTAACATTTTAGATGCTTCTAACGTCATGTAGGCTTGCCTTGTCATATAGATTGCATTACATATGTATATATGCTAGGGGCTTGTCCAACCTTGTTAAGATAGTGATAAGCATGGGTCTTGCTTGAGCCGGTGGTTCCCTTTTCGCTCAAGGCATGTAGTTTGGCTCATCATGAACAAGCTTGAGAAGGGTTCAAACTTGACAAGATAGATTTAAATTCCGTTATTGCATCTTTCTTGTCATGTAAGGCTTGCACTCATGTTTAATTTCATGCATTTGTTTTGTATTGCATCTTACATGCGTTAGGTCACAAAGGAGAAATCATCTTGTGAGAAAGTTATTTCACTTTCAATGTGATTTAACAACTCCATAAGAATGATGAAATCAATGTTGTGCTTTTTTGCCTATTGAGTCATGTCCTAACGAGCTTAAAGTCTCAATCACTAAGTTCAAAAGCCATGACTCATACATTTCTTTTTTGAGTTCCTCCCCTTTGGTTCTTCTTCGCTTTTGAAAAAATAAAGTTATGTATAGCTCTTGAGCATTTTTAAGTATGTTGAAAAGAGTGTTTGAGGGGTGAGGATGTCACTCAAAACTAGCCCTAACTTGTGTTTGCACTTGTTGGTTGTTCAAAAGTTGGGCTAGTTAAGAGATCTAATTCAGGTTGATTTCTCTCTGAACGCCGTATCTTCCGCCGCCCATCGACGTATAATACGGCGCATGGATCCTTCACAGTGCTGAATCTTGTCTGAACGGCGTATTCTTCCTATAGTTCACGGCTGACAATCCATAAGCATACGACATTCCCTTATCCGGTTGTTCCTGTTCAACTCATATCGGCGTACAATCCGCCCTTCATACACACAGTAGAACCGGACCTTACGGCGCACCTGTTTCCTTTGAATCTGTCCTGACAGCGTTTGTTACGGCGCTCATCGGTGGAACATATGACATTCTGTTGACACCGGATTTTCGCACTTGACATGATGAGTCAGATGGTGACGTGGTGAGGTCGAGACTGCGCANTTTGGCTCATCATGAACAAGCTTGAGAAGGGTTCAAACTTGACAAGATAGATTTAAATTCCGTTATTGCATCTTTCTTGTCATGTAAGGCTTGCACTCATGTTTAATTTCATGCATTTGTTTTGTATTGCATCTTACATGCGTTAAGTCACAAAGGAGAAATCATCTTGTGAGAAAGTTATTTCACTTTCAATGTGATTTAACAACTCCATAAGAATGATGAAATCAATGTTGTGCTTTCTTGCCTATTGAGTCACGTCCTAACGAGCTTAAAGTCTCTATCTCTAAGTTCAAAGGCCATGACTCATACATTTTTTTTGGAGTTCCTCCCCTTTGGTTCTTAATTCGCCTTTGAAAAACTATTGTTATGTAAAGCTTTTAAGCTACCTTAGGTACTTTCAAAAGAGTGTTTGAGGGGTGAGGATGTCACTCAAAACTAGCCCTAACTTGTGTTTGCACTTGTTGGTTGTTCAAAAGTTGGGCTAGTTAAGAGATCTAATTCAGGTTGATTTCTCTCTGAACGCCGTAACTTCCGCCGCCCATCGACGTATAATACGGCGCATGGATCCTTCACAGTGCTGAATCTTGTCTGAACGGCGTATTCTTCCTATAGTTCACGGCTGACAATCCATAAGCATACGACATTCCCTTATCCGGTTGTTCCTGTTCAACTCATATCGGCGTACAATCCGCCCTTCATACACACAGTAGAACCGGACCTTACGGCGCACCTGTTTCCTTTGAATCCGTCCTGACAGCGTTTGTTACGGCGCTCATCGGTGGAACATATGACATTCCTTCTCAGGGGTGACCCGAGTTACATGCTCTCTGCGTAACTTGTACGGCGTTACTACGCCGACCACCAGCGGGTCATACGCTGTTTGCATGTTTCGCGGGTCCCACCTGTCATATGCGGTCCGTGTTTTGACCTAATTCATTCAATTGTCTCCACCGGCCCGATTTGGCCCGCGCGCCTCACCCGCTAGGCTTCCGGCCGCCGCCGCCCGGTCCCGCCGTCTCCGGCCCTCGCCGGCTTCGGGGAAGAAGCCCTCGTGCGCGCTTCTCGTCCATCGCATCTGCTTTGTTTCTTGCTATATCCTGTATCTCCCTGATCATCTATGCCTGCTCTACATCTTGTACCTACATGTCTGTGACAGGCTAATTCAGGAAATTTCATGTCCATATCAAAACCTCTCTCTCATCTGCACCCCATGATTCTTAAGTCTTTTTGTGCTTATCCTTTTTGCTTAGGTGCATTGCTTAGGCACTTAAAGATCTCATGCGATCACTTTCTTCCAATAATACATCTCTGGATTTTTTCATGCCTAGCACCATATGCATTCTTTCTCTGCTAAGTAAATTTGTGACCCTTAGTGCATTATTTGCTTATGCTTAGCAATATCTTTCATATGGTCAACTTCTGCCCCAAATCATGGATGTCAAGCAAAATCACACATTTCATATCATGTCCACTAGCTGTATCTTGTTTAGGCTCATATCAATTCTTGTGCTTTGCTTAAAGCCTTTCTTCCATGTTCTCATCAATCATTCTCTTATCTCTCTCACAGATGGGGAAGGAAAAAAGGAAGGCCATTGCGAAGCCAAAGCTGAGCAAGAAGCGGACTCGTGAGCAGCGCGAGCTTGAGAGAGCTCTTTCAGTGCTAGACACCCACCAGCAGCGTCCTCTTCGGATCGGAGGCTCTCCAAGCCAGGGGGAGGCAAGGGGAGCACAGTCAGAGGGAGCTCAGGCAGAGGCGGAGCAGACAAAGGAGCCCCAGCTTCGCCACTTCGGCCGTACTCGCACTACTTCTCAGTGTACTGCACCACGTCGACAGGGTCCTCGGACTCGTGGTGCTGGTACATAGCAACAGGTCGCGGACAGGGTCCCCAGCTTGAGGAGTTGGCAGAGGAGCATGGGGAGCAGCCCCAGCTGGACGAGGAGTACCCAGAGGTCGACAGGTACCATCTGTGGGATCTCACCACTGTCAGAGCCAGTCACATCAAGCGGCTCAGGATGTCAGAGGACCGTGACTGGTTCATTCTTGTGAGGGAGCCTGGGGTCGATCAGAGGTTCTGGACTTACATGCAGCACAGCTTCTACGCTTCGTACAAGAAGCGGGGCATCCGCCTGTTTGACCACCACAGACTTGACGGACCGAATTAGGGAGACAGCAGGAGAGGACGTGAGGCCATACTTTGAGGCACAGCCCGGTTTGATTGAGCTCTTGAGGCACAATGGTTTTGACGAGGAGTGGATCCGCGTCTTCTACACCACAGTATGGATCTCCCCTGACCGCGACTACATGATCTTCATGTTTGAGGGGGAGAAGCACAGGTTGATAGCATAGCGGATCAGGGAGTTCTTTGGGTTAGAGAAGTGCGAGTACCGTCTTCACGAGACGGCTCACCCCGGTGCTACACCTCCTCACTGTAGTCAGCTCAACGGAGTTTTTTTCCTTCAGACGCTCAGGTGGCCCTACTGTTTGACCCTTCACTGCCACCTAGAGCTCCCAGAGTCCCTGATGCCATGACTCAGGTAGCCTATGCCCTCCTCAGAGCGACCCGAGTCTCCATACTTCCGAGGGCAGGCTACGGCGAGGCCGTCTCTTCCTTGCAGCAGTGGCTACTAGCGGCTCTTCTCACTCAGACCTGGTTCGACATTGCCGACTTCCTGATTTGCGAGATTCAAGATATCATCACAGGGGGTCGGCCAGCTGGACACAAGATGCTCTACGGCCACATCCTTTCGAGGATCTTCTTGACCTACAGGCCGCCCCGCTTCAGAGAGGATGACTGACACCGGGGTCATAGGGCACTGAGGCAGGCAGTAGAGCAGCTCTCTCCCGAGGACAGAGCAAAGGTAGCCGAGGAGGACGCAGCTCTAGCACAGGCAGAGGCACAGCTCCCACAGTACTTTCTGGTGTCCAGTGACGGCTCGGACGATAGTGACTTCGAGCCTCAGCCACTCTCACCACCTCCTCGTGCACAAGACACTGAGGCCGGTCCCTCAGCTCCACCTCCACCGCCTCCGGTTGTCACAGAGGCTGCAGTGACCCAGCCGACAGAGCTCACAGCTATACTTCAGTCACTTGCAGCTACACAGGCAGCTCAGCTCGAGCAGTTCCACAGACTTGAGGAGCAGCAGGCCGAGTTGAGGAGGCAGCAGGCTCAGCGGTAGGAGACGTTCCGAAGGGAGCAGCTTGCTCTCCAGAACGAGCTCACCAGACAGGTGGCCAGGTAGACAGACATGATGAACATGATGATTCAGCAGCAGCAGGCCACCGCTCTAGCTCTCCAGCAGCAGCAGCACACCTCGGCTCTGATGTTCACTTGGCTGCACGAGATGATCGGCATCTTGTACGACCACGCCAGCCTTCCAGCTCCATTGGTGCCCGATCTTAGGCCCCCGCAGACCACGTCTACTCCTCTACCAACTTCAGTCGGCGGGTACCAGTTCACTCCTATCTTGATGTTCCCGATCTCTCCGCTGATTCAGACTGGTCTGTTCCCTCGCCCTATCCTTTCACCAGTTCCAGAGCAGCAGCAGGAGGTTCCTCAGAGCCCGAGCTAGTTCTCAGTTGCACACCAGCACGCTCCGCGTCCGTTGGGCTCAGTGACAGCTCCGGTCACCTCAGGGCTTCTACTCTTCGAGCAGTCACCCCAGCCGACTCTTCCAGCTTCCACCGCTTCAGTTCCGCCGGTCACCGTCTCACCCACCGAGACTCCTGACCCGACTCTTCAGTCGATGATCGCCCAGATCGAGCAGGAGATGATGGCTGCTGAGGACCCTTCTTCTGTTGCGGCGTCCGGACTCCCGATGGCTTCTACTACACCTTTAGCCGAGTCCGAGACCGCCGGCACCGCTTCCGACTCCAACACTGACGAGGACATCGACACCGAGCAGTTCACTACAGTGCCTCATCGTCCGGAGACTCCACCTGCCTCTACGCCTCAAGCGTAGGACCCTTGAGGACCTCATTTTGGTGCTTAGATGCCAAAGGGGGAGATAGATAGGAGGGTTAGAGATAGGTGGAGCTTGGGAGGGAGTGTGTTGCTTCTTCATGCCTCTTTTGTGTATGGACATGTTATTTGGTACTTGTGCTTGTTTATAGTTTGACATGTCTATATACCTTGTGTGTGGTTTGCTTAAGTTAATGCTTGTTTAATTGATGTCTTTTACTTATCGCATTTACTTTATGCAAATCTTGTGGTTAGTGGCCTCGGTAAACCACTCGCCCATTCCCCGTCTATTCTCATTCTTACATTTACGTGAGCGAGTGGATTTGGTAAACCACAAGCCCGTTGCGCTTAATTTTATATCTCTATTGGGTGTGTTGTCATCTATCACCAAAAAAGGGGAGATTGAAGCATCTAGGCCATCTTAGATGGCGAGTTTTGGTGATAAATGACAATACCATCTATGTGACTAACGTGTATTTTGAAGGAACAATTATAAACATGTTAATGTCGCATGGAGTGTATGGAAGGAGGCCCCTCAATTGGAATCAAATTAGACTATTCATGAAGGCTTAGGACTTTTCTAGATCTAAGTGTCACAAGGAGATGAAGAACACTTAGTTCAGTTATGTTTTCTAGTTTTCTAGATAGACCTTACTATTAAGGGGTGTTGCTAAGTTAGTAGCTTGATCAAAGCTAGGTCTATCCTTGAGTTAGATGCACATATCTCAAAACCTAGCCCAAAACATCCCAAATACATCCTATATCAAGTTTGAAGCAAAGACAAAACTCAAAGGGATTGAATTGGACGAGTTTTGCAAACTTAGTGAACGGCGTATGATACGCCGTGCAGCGGCGTTCAATTCCAGAAGCATACGGCGAATGATGAAGGAATTCAAATGAAGGCTATGGCGTATGATCCGGTGTCACTGTGCTGACACAGAGGGTGGATCATACGGCGTGCAAGGCATGCGACTGTCCAAGATGGGAGGTCAAACACCTATACGCCGTATGATACGCCGATGGCCGGCGGATTAACGACGTACATGTTGCACAGTGAGCATGTCAAGGAGGAGTTCGAGAAAAAGCTACGCCGTATGATACGCCGGTGGTCGGCGTACATTTCTTGGCTGAGTCAGCGTTGAAAAGGTCAACTTGACCGTTGAAAATATGCACGATGTATGAAGCGCCGAGGTGCGGCGGACTATATGCCGAGTGCAAGTAGCCATTAGAAAAAGGTTTTTGACCGTTTGAATTGCAGGCGCCGTATGATACGCCGATGCTACTTTGGCTACGGCCTATTATACAGCGTCCGCGTTTTTCTGGGGAGTGGTTGAGCAACGACTAGTTCTTGGTGCCTAGCCCATATATACCCCCTTGGTCGAGTTCATGGCTGCTCTTTGGACCTCAGGCATGCTGATACATCCCATGAGAGTTGCAAGGATCCACTTGAGTGAATTGTGAAGATCTAGAGTGAGTTTAAGCTAGTTCATCCACTTAGTGTGCATCTAGCTTGAGTTGGGCTCAGTGTTTGATCAAGTGAAGGCTTGATGGCTTGTTACCCTTGGTGTTTGATGGCACCTAGCCGGTCTTGGTGATTGGAGGAGTTCTTGTTGAGCTCTTGGAGATTGTGGGATCCCTAAGATACAAGGTTGTACACGGTGATTGAAGCCTGCCGTTCCGGAGATGGAGAAAGGGTATTCTTAGTGGAGCTCTTGGTTCTTGGTGGATCAAGATGGAGCAATACTCTTAGTGAGTGCTCCAACGTGGATTAGAGGGGAGCGTCAACTCCTCGATACCACGAGAAAAAATCCGGTTGTCTTTGTGCCCTCTCTTTAATTTCCCGCATTTCCTTTCAAGCATTTACTTTCAAGTTGTTGTTGCGTGTTCTTGCTTGATTAGAGTGTTTGCTTGGTGTGGTCTTGGCATTCCATAGAACTATAGGTTTGGGCAACACTAGTTCATAGGCTTAGGATTGTTTTTTCATTAGTTTCGAAAAAGTCCCAATTCACCCCCCTCTTGGGCCATCGATCCTTACAATGGTGGGTTGATTCGTGTAAAACCAAGGGTCTTAAATGCAAAAGTGGCGCTGAGCAGCGGGTTCAGCTTGCGTGGCTGTTGATGCGGTGCACACGTGGCTGCCACATGGCACCACGTGGCTTCACGTGTCGCTGACGAGGCCATAGACCGAGGGTATTGACGGGGTCAATAGGAGCACCGTGGACCGGTTAAGGGCGAAGGGGTATGGGATAATCGTGGTCGTCCGGATCAGATCCAGTGGCCAAGGTTCGAGTGGGCGGCGGTTAGCGACCGGCGGCGAGCTATCCAGGGCAGCGAGCCACGGCGGGTGGCGGCGCATTGCCGGCAACAGCGGAAACGGCGCTAGGAGGCTCGGCTGCGAGTGCGGGTGGCATGAGGAGGTAGAGGGGAAGACGGTGAACCTTACTAGGGGTTCGAAGGTGTCAGATGGCGGCGTAGGCGGTTAGCGACGATGAGGGGCTGATGGCGATGATGAAGCTCGGCGTCGGGGCTCCTCGGGGCTTCGCTCGGCGCAAGGACGATGGGGCACGGCTGCGGTCGACCTACACACAGCGAACGAGAGCAAAGGGTGAGCAGGCGGTGGCTTCCTGGTGATGAACCGAACAGCGTCGGTGGCGCTCACCTTCGAGCTCCGATGGCAGTAGCGCTGCGTTAGTCGATGAGGAAAAGAGGGCGGGGGTGGCGGCCTTATATAGGTCGGGGGTGCTTCCCGGATGGAAGGTGCAAGCATGGAAGGGGGAAATAAGGAAGAGGAGAAAAGGGAAGGCGGTGGCCGAGGATGGAAGGGGCGGCGGCGGGCCGAGACTGAGCCAGGCACGGGGTTGGCGACGAACCCGATAGGTGGGCCCCACATGTCGATGACTCTGGACGAAACCGCCCGAGGCGCGAGCACCGTCGCATTCGGCATGCGTGGTTGTTGATGCGGCATACACGTGGCTGCCACGTGGCTCCATGTGTCGCTGATGAGGCTATAGACCAAGGGTATGGATGGGGTCAATGGGAGCACCGTGGACCGGTTAAGGGCGAAGGGGTATGGGATGATCGTGGCCGTCCGGATCAGATCCAGTGGCCAGGGTTCGAGAGGGCGGCGGCGAACTATCCGGGGCAGCGAGCGGCGGCGGGTGGCGGCCCATTGTCGGCAACAGCAGAAACGGCGCTAGGAGGATCGGCTACGAGTGCGGGTGGCATGGGGAGGTAGAGGGGACGATGGCGAAGCTTACCGAGGGTTCGGAGGCGTCGGATGGGCGGCGTAGGCGGCTAGGGACGATGAGGGGCGGGCGGCGATGATGAAGCTCGGTGTCGGGGCTCCTCGGGGCTTCGCTCGGCGCAAGGACGACGGGGCATGGCTACGGTTGACCTGCACACGGCGAACAAGAGCAAAGGGTGAGCAGGGGGTGGCTTCCCGGTGATGAACCGAATGGCGGCAGTGGCGCTCACCTCTGAGCTCCGATGGTGGCTGCGCTGCGTTAGTTGATGAGGAAAAGGGGGTGGGGATGGCGGCTTTATATAGGTCGGGGGTGCTGAATGGAAGGTGCAAGCATGGAAGGGGGAAAAAAGGAAGGGGAGAAAAGGGAAGGCGGTGGCCGGGGATGGAAGGGGCGGCGGCGGGCCGAAACCGAGTCGGGCGCGGGGTTGGGGACGACCCCGACAGGTGGGCCCCACATGTCGGTGACTCTGGGCGAAAACGCGCGAGGCGCGAGCGCCTTCACGCTGCGGGGAGGGGGTGCGGGCCGGACTGGGCCAAGGGGTTGGGCCACGAGGGGGTTAAGGTGGGCGACGGGAATGAGTGGGAGGGGTTTATGCGGGCTGGGCGAAAAGTAGAAGGGGCAATTTTAAACTTATTCGCAGAAAAAACAAAACCACTCATTCAAATGCAAATTCAAATGGGATTTCAAATATAAATTCATATCCCACAAATTGAATTGCTCTCAACCAAAAAATATGCACCAGCATGTATGCACACACATGTTTCTGATTCCATATATTTAATTTTATTTAGCACAAAATTATATAAACCTTAAATAGATCATGCACACTTTGAACAAAAATAAATTAAATTTACTATTATTTTTGTTGACCTATTTTTAGGGTGTTAAAACCAATCTACAAAATGTGCAGAATTAAGGCCGTTCATCGATGACAATACCAATCCGCCATTCCCTTCTATGGAATTAGATCTGACATTGCCATTTGGACAAAGCAAACCCGCTGGCCGCTGCCTAGGGAAAGATCTGACACCCCTGACAAGAAAGTTGGAGACCCAGATCAACCAACACACTGGAAGGGAAGTACAACAACAGTTGTGTATGGTAACCCACTAGTCCTAAAACATTAGTTCACAATGTCTCCCATTCCCACAAACGTTGTCATATGCATTGTCACAACAGGCATATCTCCACCATTTTATTTCAGCGTGATGAATGGTTCTTGCTGCATCTATGGCCCCTTGATGTTTCTTTGTGCAAGCTCTATACCTATTTAAAGGGAAATCTATCTTGTTTGATGTGAGTACCATAAGGGTCACATAATGTTGTGTCAGAGGCTCAAAAACTTTTACAACAAGCCCTCCTTAACTCTGATCTCAAATTACCCTCCCAAGCGACAATATAAAACCAACACAAAAGGTGGTTCAACAAGCATCGGCCATCGTCTCCATTGTTGTCTTCTAAGGAATGAACTAGTAGGTCTTAAATCGTCGTTTGAACTATAGGCACTAGATCTACAAGAATAGTTGAAAAGTAACACTACTACAGAAGTCGCATTTAGTCCCGGTTCCCAACTGGCTTTAGTCCCGGTTGTTGAACCGGGACTACGCCGGTGGGACTAAAGGTCCTGGTCTTTAGTCCCGGGTAAATACCCGGGACTAAAGGTGGCCTTTAGTCCCGGTTGGTAACCTGACCCGGGACAAAAGAATTCCAAAAAAAATAAAAAAAGCAGCCCCGTCTGGTTGCGCCGCCGTCCAGGGCCCTCCGCTTCCATCGCCACCGCCACGGCTCCACCTCCACAAGCTCAAGTTCTCCAACTCACCATGAATCCACAACAAATCATCGTATTCTCGAACTCCAAGTTTACCATACATATACTATCAAACACACAGCGATAAACAATCGACATTTCATAAATTGAAGCAAAGATATGATTCATAAATCCACAACAGTGAGGATTCACCAACACATTTAAAAAAATTACTGGCAATGGCAAACAAATCTCTGTATCAAGAACACCGAACGGAGCTTCAATCCTCACTACTACAGAAGTCGCATTTAGTCCCGGTTCCCAACTGGCTTTAGTCCCGGTTGTTGAACCGGGACTACGCCGGTGGGACTAAAGGTCCTGGTCTTTAGTCCCGGGTAAATACCCGGGACTAAAGGTGGCCTTTAGTCCCGGTTGGTAACCTGACCCGGGACAAAAGAATTCCAAAAAAAAATAAAAAAAGCAGCCCCGTCTGGTTGCGCCGCCGTCCAGGGCCCTCCGCTTCCATCGCCACCGCCACGGCTCCACCTCCACAAGCTCAAGTTCTCCAACTCACCATGAATCCACAACAAATCATCGTATTCTCGAACTCCAAGTTTACCATACATATACTATCAAACACACAGCGATAAACAATCGACATTTCATAAATTGAAGCAAAGATATGATTCATAAATCCACAACAGTGAGGATTCACCAACACATTTAAAAAAATTACTGGCAATGGCAAACAAATCTCTGTATCAAGAACACCGAACGGAGCTTCAATCCTCACTGTGTCGTCCCTGGAGGCTTGCCTCGCCGGACCCCCGCCAGCAAGCGCCGCCGGGGGGGCTCGCCGGCCCCCCGCCCGCCCGCGC
>CM014271.1:39810458-39824248 GCA_004135705.1 Alloteropsis semialata
AGGCCGGGCGCACGCGGGGCCACGAGCGAGCGGGCGCGGGGAGCAGGCTGGCGCCGCCGCCGATGAGCTCGTGTGTATGGTGAATTTGTTCATTTGTTCATTTGTGATTCGTGACTCTGATTCGATTTGTTCATTTGTGATGGTGAATTTGTGTGTATGGTGAATTTGTGATTCGTGATTGTGATTGTGATTGTGTATGATTGTGATTGTGATTGTGATTCATGAGATGTGATTGTGATTTGTGATTCATGATTCATGAGATTCTCAGTTGGAGAAGGAACGGGGAAAAGAAAAAGGAAAGGAAAAGAAAAAAGAAAAAAAGAAAAGAAAGGGACGGGAGACTTACGGCGTCGGGTTTCCTTTGGTACCGGGTGGTGTTACCAACCGGTACCAAAGGCTCCCTTTGGTACCGGTTCTGGACCCGGTACCAAAGGCAGGCCCCCTTTAGTCACGGTGTCGCGGTACCGGTTCCAGAACCGGTACCTATGAGGGTTACGAACCGTGACCGATAGCGCCTTCTCCGGTAGTGGGACTAAAACTCATTCTTTGGTCCCGGTGGGTACTATCACCCGGGAATAAAACTTTTAGCCCCGGGTCGTGGGTATACCCGAGACTAAAGGTAATGTTTACCCGGGACTAAAAGTTTTTTAACCTACTGTGTATTCGAACCGGGACTAAAGCACCTATTAGTCCCGGGTCCAATTGGCTCGGGACTAAAGGTCCCAAACCAAAAGTGTTTTGTGTAGTAGTGTAAATTGGATAGGTATTTCGTTGCTTTAAGATTCATGAAGTTTTCTAAAAAGGACCATCAGAGCATTTCACAACTTGTCCTAGTTTATGCATGTTAGGCCCTTCAGAACTTAAAGAAAGTACAAAATTAAAACATTTCAAGTGATTCATAGCAGGTCCAGTTCATCTTATATCTCATGCCACTGTTGTTTCCTCGCCATTTATGAAGTTGAACTGTTTCGGTTAGGTGCAAAGTGTGAAACTGACATGCAGAGGCCAACCACGTCGTCCATTACTCTGTTCTGAATATTATTGTCAAAGAGGCACACTTTGCTATTAAACAGGAAAAGAATTTGAGCTGCTGCTACTTCTGTTCGAAATTTCATGTCCACTTTGGTTAGTGTGTGTAGTAGGATATATCTGTGTTTGAATAGCAACATGATGGCCTCATGTAAAGGTTGTATTCTACTGCTCAATGACAAAAACGTTCCAAGCAAGTTGTTGAGAAAAATAAAACGATGCCTCCTAGTCCGATCCAATTATAATAAAAACGTTGTGAATTTTATGGTTATATTCAGTCAATAATTATGGCATATGGACAAAGAAAAGAATATAATAACAGAAAAAATCATCTACAGATAAAAAGGTGACGACGTCCACTACGTACCTGTCTACCCAATGCATTTCTTTCCAATATAATTCACGAGGACATGATTCACACAGTGGCGGGGCCAGAAAGGCTGATAAGAGGGTGCTAGAAAAGAGAAAGGTGTGCTGAATTGATGGAAATAGACTCAGTTCTTGTTTTTAGACTCATTTTTGGTCCCTAATATACATGGAATTCCGCAGGCAAAGCCGGTGCTGCAGCACCGAGGCTGCCTTCTGCCCCTGGATTCACATGTGCTGTTCTTCTAGTGATACGAAAACAAAATACAAGCTGTTACTGCCAAATGGGAGACGCAGGGACACCAAAAAAATAAAAATGGTCTGCTTATCATGTTATTTCTAAGGAAGGCACACTACGATAATTTCCATTTCCTTACAGCAGCAAACACTTCATTAGAATGTTAGGTAATACATTCAGGCATGCACATTATGCTCCCGCTAGCCACAGCCGAAAGCCACTCGAGCGACCTACTACCCAAGTCCAGATTAACATGGCACGCGACTATGGGGAATTATACTGTTCCCTCCCTGTGCAGTAGAGTGTCCAAGCCTATTGATCAAAATGATCAGTTAGAGGGGAAGCGCACGGACAAGCTCTACATTGTGCCAAAGTCCTGTGGCTGTGTAGAGCAGCCCTATAGATTCAGTTCACAATGTCTCCCAGCCCTACAATATTGTTTAGGTACTTATTATCTACTGCTACCAGTATGCATTGCACAACAGCAACAACACATCTGTTTCTTTCTTTTATTTTTTGTTTTGGTTTTATGGTCTTAGATGGTCTGTGCTTTGGTAGGAGTTCCTAGCTAGTGCATCCTCTGCCCCCTTACCTTTTCTTTTGGCAAAGCCAATATGCCTTCCTATATATTTAGAGGGGAATTGATTTTTGTTTAATGCGATGACTATAAGGATCACATTATGTTATGTCAGAGGCTCACAACTTTGCACCACATCCTCTTCAATTAACTCTGGCCCCAAATCGTCCTACCCAAAGTGATAGTATAATTTACGATGTCCAGGATTTGAAGCCTCACTAAGCTCTATATATATGTGTGTAAAAAAAAAATACTGTCGACCTGTACTTATTGCCAGCTAGATATTACCATATGTTGTTATTTTGTCTTTTTATTTTGGGGATATACTTAAGAATGTAGATACCAAGGCTGTTAATAATATGCAGCATTTATATTGTTTTATATTGCTACCAAAATATTTAGAAGAACAAACATGCACATTTTTTTAGAAGCAGGATTGTGAACAACAAAAATAGCTAGGTGTGTACTATTTTTCTATATAGACGTAGCACATGTACAAATTGGAAAGAAAATTATTCATTTGAGCTGCCATGGAGTGCATGACTTAAGGCTTTAAAACAAGACTGGTGCATCCATGATCTCAAGATATGATGATTATAGTATAATAAAGTGTTTTGGACTGAGTTCCTTTAACAGACAATATGTAACAATTTCACTTTTTCATCCATGTTTATATCAGAAAAGTAAAGATTCACACATTTTCCGTGGTACCTCAGTACCATATATACCTCAATGGTTCTGCGTCTAATCTTGCTAAAAAAGGATTACCCATCTTCCTTTTATGTTTAGTCACCAGTCGAATAAGACTGAAGATGAAACAAATCCAAACTTGTAAAATGTACGTATAAAAGAAGTCCTACTGTGGCGCTGCACGTGTTTACCATCGCATCATGACCGTCGACTTGCCGGGCGACATGCAAGTGCCGGCAGTGCGATTGCGATATCCGCACACATGTGCCTGGCTGCCTACTGCGGTGCCGCCTACAGCTCCAACGTAACTCGCTGCCGCTTCAATTCAAATCACGCTGATATCTGATAGCCTGCTGCCCTTTATCTGGTTCGGATTAATGGTTTGCGTATTGCAACTTGCACTTAGCGATCTTCTCTTACCAACGTTTTGAAGAATTGGGGCTGTACTAAACTTGCTAGCTGCTGCTAGGCCTGGAGAGTGGCAGCGTACAAGGGGATTCCAAGTTTTTCTAGCGATGTTGGGGGGTGCCGTGGCCCCTGCTGGCGCCCCCTGGTTCCGCCACTGACCTTAGGCGCCTCGCCGTTGATGAACACGTCCCCTACCACTGGAAGAATAACGTCGTTAAATCCTGAAATAAATCAAAAAAACGCGACACCCGTGTCAAGTCGGGACTTCAACTTAGGTGGCTAGGTTCCAAACAAGGAACTTAACTAGACAACTAAAGCTATGCTTAGTTGGCGTGGTTCGCTGTTTTGATCAGCTGTTTAGCTTATTTAACTCTGTATTAACACCCAATCCAGCCTGCTGCGTGCTTAATTGCAGAGTCTGAGTAACAATTCTTTTTTTCTGAGAAACAATTTTGCGCTTGGTACGAGACATTTGAATTTACAATGGTATCATCTCTTTTCAACTAAGCACACATTCCTATGTAAACAGGCCTTAGCATATTGCTCTGAATTCGTGCAGAGGCATTCTAGCCTATCCAATAAGTAGTAAGTCATGGCTGCTTTGAACATATGCAGCACTCCTATCTCCATTTCTCAAGGGTTTTTTTCCTTTCCTTTCTGTTTCCTTGTCCTGCATATTCTCCCCAGTTGATAAAGAGAAGAGGTTTTTTACGGTGTGAATTGTTGTTTCACCAACTTCCCCTCTTTCCTTTCTGTTTCCTTGTTCTGTAGTCTTCCCAGTTAAAGAGAAATCCTTTATGTTTGGTGCAACACAACCACAAGAATCACATTACATCCTATTATGTCTTTTTTTTAGAAATCACAAAAGTCTTAGACACAATATAATGGTCTTGTGGACACTGCTCCACACCGTCCTACTTCAACCCAAGTAAAATGTTGTGGTCTACTTGGCTAGAGCTTAGGTTCATCACCAAACTTTATGCAAAAATTCACCATGTATTTTACACCACTCAGTGAGACATGCCTGGAGTCGCACATGTTTTCTGCTGGATCAATCTCTGAATTCAAATTTCAGTGTTGCTTTGATGGTCTGAAAAACAAAGGCCTGGACGAACCTAGACATAAATTGACACAATGGTGTTGGTAAACAAAAGCCTCGGCGAATAATGCATCCGTGTGATAATGTATTGCATTCTTGATCAAATTAAATAATGATCATGGACTTTGGACTCTTTGTTGGCAGAATGGGCACTTCAGCAAGCATGACATAAGGAACCCACTGCTATTCTAATCAAAACCATATTCACAATCATCCATTACTGATGGGATGAAATACATGAGATGCTTTGACCTTCATTCTTAGACCAAACACTTCGATCTTTTTATGACCAGAAATACATTCCTGTGCAAAAGAACACACGCCCTAATTAACACCGCTGGTCAATTGACAATAAAAGTGTAATAGAGTTAACTAAAATTCAAGAACGCCTTTGTCTTCATTTCCTTTGGAAGAGGTTGGACTTCCACTGCCGGATTAGCCAGTATATAGCTTGGACAAGGAATTCATGTTGTTGAACGAGATGCCGTGATCTTGCACATCGCTATGTTCCTGATGCCTTCTAGTCCACTTGAAGGCATCCATAATTTTTCCACTTCATCAAGAAATGTAAACAATTCATAGTGATATATCCACATTAATCTTGAGTGCTAGTCCATCTCTTTCAGCTTTCGTGATGCACTATCACCGGTACATATGTACAATTAACCAGTGATTAGCCGGTGTATATATTAACATGGCATATGTGGATTAACACGGTGGTTGCATTGCATGTTTGACACCGGACGGAAGTCTGTTGTTTATATAGTACGTAGTGAATTATGGATAGCCGGTTGGCTATGAGTGGCTAGCCCACAATCCACACCGAATGGATTAAATGATTTGTTAAATGGCCAGATGCACCTTCTGTTGATCTTGCCCATTGTTGACAACCAAAATTGGCACAGGCCAGGACAACCGGTCAGACCGGTTAGCCTGACCGGTCTGGCACAGAATGTTGCGGTGCTGGCGCATTGAAGACCGCAACAATCGGTCCTAGTTCGATGGAAGCGACATGGTCTCTGGAATGACCGACTATTGCTGTGCTAAGGGCTCAGGAGGACCGCAATTATTGGTGCAAGAAGTAAAAAATGACATACTCTCTAGAATGACCGAAAGTTGCAGTGCTTAGGATTCAAGAGGACCGCAAGAGTCGGTGGAGGAGCAAGACGTGCAAGACGAGGGAGGTCCGACCCAGACCGGTCTGACCGGTGTGGGGGACCGGTCAGACCGGTTACCCTTTTTGTAATCCGACTAGGACTTTTAATTTAGGATTCCGAGGTTGTAACGACGTGTAACTTGGTTTCCTTGCGGGACAAGACCTACCCTCCCTATAAATATAAAGGGATTCGGCCGATTGAACACACAACAATCGAATCTATCAAATTTATTACTTTTACCTTTACTTTTTTGCATCTCCAAACCCTAGCTTTT
Organism: Alloteropsis semialata; assembly: GCA_004135705.1. Lineage (NCBI taxonomy): Eukaryota > Viridiplantae > Streptophyta > Magnoliopsida > Poales > Poaceae > Alloteropsis > Alloteropsis semialata. The sequence goes on from CM014271.1 coordinate 39,816,297, forward strand.
CCAACCTCTACTTGCTGTTCTTCCTGCGTCTCTGCGACGTTTGAAGGCGTCCTAGGTGGCCTGCTGACCGTAGGGCACCCCTGATCGCGTTCTCCCTGACGGATCCTTCCGGGAGGCATTTTTAGGGTTTACCCCCTTCTTCCCCGACGGGAACAGGTCTGACCGGTGCCCCTGATCGGTCTGACCGGTCGGCGCAGGGAAGCTGTGGGTTTATCGTGTTACGTGCTGCGCGTTCTAGCGCTCTCGTGTGTTGACCTAATTCTGCGTCAACATACTTTTGGCGACTCCGCTGGGGAATTGGAGATCTGGTTCGTGCAGCCGATCTATCTAATTCAATCTAGATGGGTTCCAACACCGAGTTTGATCTTGAGAACATCATCGTCGTCAAGGACGATGAACTTTCTGCTGAAGATCGCCAAGGGCTTGAAGAGTACCTGAAGAAGAAGGCAGAAGAAGAACGCATCTACTACCTGTCACACTTCAAGAAGGACCGCAAGGGCGTGGTCACCAAGATCAAGGACGTAGATCCATCTGCTACATCTTCAGCGGCACCTCCTAAGGTACAACCTGATGAAAACGCTCACGATGTTTTTCTTAAGTACATGGAGGATAAGATGGCTGAGAACAATGTTAAGTTGGTTAATTGGATGCATAACAAGTGCTTAGAATCGGAAGGCAAACAACCCATGGCTGAACAACCTACCGCCGATCCTAATCTTTTAATTCCCAAATTTCTATTGTGCCTGATTTTAAAACATCGGTAGCAAAGCCCATAGAACAACCTACATACGGTATGCCGTTGAATTATTTTGAAGGCCAATCTGTTACACCATCCAATCCAATGTTTACGTGGCCCGTTGCACCTCAGCCGTTTGCAACTTTGCCTATCATGGCCGAATTAACAATGAAGTTGTAAATTTTACCCCGCAAAATCCAAACTATGGATATTCTGTACCCCCATCAGTACAAAATTTATTTTCACAAGGCCCAGTACCTTATGAACTTTTCGGAAGGTTCGCCAACAGATGCAGGGACAGGTGTCGGCCAACCAATCTGGCCAGCACCAACCGGTCAGACCGGTCGCCGTGACCGGTCAGACCGGCCCTGGAGGGTCAGATGCGGCCAACCAGCTGGTGCCGCATCAACCGGTCAGACCGGTGTCAGGAACCGGTCCGACCAGTCCTGGGGGAGCAGATACGGGGAATTTGTCTTCTACTCCCGTGTAAAATACTCAACAGCCAAATCTACAGGATAATTCATTAGAGTATTTAGATAAAATATTTTTTAAATACAAACTTGATTTGGCTTCAGCTCTTAAAGAAAATTTGGGAGTAGATGTCAGGGATAAGACTAGGTTATACCAAAAGCCTTATGTTCCTCGATTTGATTTAGTTCCTTTCCCCACTGGTTTTAGACTTCCTGATTTTGTCAAGTTTAATGGGGAGGATACTAAAAGCACTTTTGAACACATAAGTCAATACATGGCACAACTAGGCGATTCTGGTTCTAGTGAGGCTTTAAAAGTGCGTTTGTTTTCTTTGTCTCTAACTGGTACTGCTTTCTCACGGTTTGTATCATTGGCTCCTCATTCTATTACTTCATGGGAACAGTTAGAACAACAGTTTCATGATCACTTCTTTTCAGGCAGTAATGAGCTTAAATTGTCACATCTTACATCGGTTAGGCAATCACGTGATGAAACCGTTAATGATTATATTAAACGTTTTCGTGATACTAAAAATCATTGCTTTGGTGTTAATATTGCCGAAAAGGATCTTGCTGATTTGGCTTTGGATGGTTTACGTTCTCACATTAAGGAGAAATTAGAGGGCTTTGATTTCTTTAATGTAAACCAAGTGCATCAAAGAGCTTTGGCTGCTGAAAGCCGAAGCAAAGACTTAAAAGAAAGCCATAGAACTCATCGGGCTAATGTACATAATGTAGAATGTGATTCTAGTAGTTCAGATGAAGAGTCTCATGAAGTGTTGGCTGCTGAATTTGTATGGCCAGCATCTAACAAATCTTTTACTTGCACATCTCTTAAGCCGACTTATAAGAATCGGCAGGAGGAGATGAAGTTTACTTTTGATGTACCTAAGTGTGATAAAATTTTTGATGAATTGCATAAGAATGGATATATCAAATGTTCCTTTAATATTCCATCACCTGAGGAGTTAAAGCGGCGTGCTTATTGCAAATTTCATAATTCATTTTCTCATGCAACTAATGATTGCAATTTCTTTCGTCGGCAAATTCAATCGGCTGTAAATGATGGACGATTGAGTTTGAATGAGATGCAAATTGATAAGCGCCCGTTTCCAGTCAACAACATGGTTGTCAATACCATGGATCTATAGGATGCCAAGATGTTGGTTCGGCCCGACAATGCCGATACGACAGGAGGCAAGAATGTTGTGATTGGAGAACCAAGGAGGGTGATGGAACAAGACAAAGTGCTTGGGAGAAAAGTTGTGCTTAAGCAAGCTCCTGATGGAAAGAAGATCTTGACTATTACAGTGAAGAATTCTGAAGTTAGGGGAGAATCAAGTTCTCAAGCGCGGGATCAAAGGCCGGTTGTCCCTGCCCAGGGCAAACCGGTCAGACCGGTGGCCGTAACCGGCCAGACCGGTCCGGCCCAGAGGTCGGTCCGAACGTTTGTGCCTAAACGTCCCAAAGTTGGCACTTGGAAGACTAACCAGGTGTTGACACCAGATTTTGACTCGGCTAAGTTTGTGCGCAACGGAGCTAGAGTGGAGGCCGAATCCGATTCAGAGTTAGCTCCGATTCCGATTGGGGCTCGTCCGATTGGAGTCCTGATCGGACACGAGATGAAGGAGGCTGGAGCATGTATGACTTCTGAGGAGAAGCGCGTCTGGAAGCTTCTTTAAGGCCTGATTGTGCGTCAAGATTTGTAATAGTTTTGGTAGTTTAAGATTAGATTGCTTTAGATTAATTAGAGATATTGTCGTAGCCGGCAAGTTTTAGCTAGATTTCCAGGGTATAAATATAAACCCTGCTCCATTGTAAAAGACATTCACACAACCAATCAATCAAACACAACTTTCGGCCTCACGTGCCAAAAAACTCTTTTCGTCGAGTTCTTCAGCAAGCAGGGCTGCATCATCTTGACCTCCAGTTTGTCTGTAAGTCCGACACCCTATCGAATTAATCTAGGCTTTAGATTGAGGCGTATCGCCCTTCTTCGTTTAGTTAATTCACCAATTTATCGAGTTGTTCTAGGCTTTAGATTGAGGCGTATCGCCCTTCTTCGTTTAGATCGCTCACCTTTTACCGTATCTTGTTGATTTTATCCTATCGGCTTACTTCTATCAGAGAGGATCTATTCTGCTTTATTGTTATTCAAATTTCATAATAGATCTACTCATATTGATTATATAGCTGATTTAGATTAAATAAGCAAGTTACAAATAGATTTGGTTTAAACGAGTTCTTTGATATATATTGATCTATCGGAGTAAACAAGCAAATCGGTGCCCTACTAGCAACGCTGTCTCGAAATTGATCCGATTGTTAGTGACATGAGATTTAGTTTGTTTATCGCCTTTGGAAAGATGCATATTAAAGAATGAGCTTAAATTAGATCTATCTCCGATTCGGTTTTCATAGCCGATGGTTTATATCAATATACATTATATTCTCACGAATCGGACTTAAGGCCGATGGTTCATGTCATCGAAATCGGACTTCTCCTTATACTGATCCGATTTTCGGAACAAATTGGGGCCTTGGCCGATGAGTTCCTTGTTGCTTACTGATTAAACTCTACCTTGTCAATTTCTGGTCAAATTGACTGGCACGCCGCGAACCTCAAGATTTTGGACCTGCACTGAAGTGAAGCAAATCTTCCAGGCCACAGTGTTAATTTCCGAGAGTCAACGCCTAACTTTTTGGACGTTAACATATTTTGGCACGCCTGGTGGGACAAGAAAGCTTTTGCGATGGCACCTGGAGGCGGTGAAATCCCTGCTGTCACGATGGAGGACCTTAGTGACGAGCAGAAGAAACTCGTGGAAGCACAACTTGAAGAATTCAAGAATCTGTGCCTCGACTCGTTCAGCAAAACTCGCAATGCGGTGATCAAGAAAAATCAATTTCCTGTTCCCCAGGAAGCGTTCGATCGGATCACTGCCGAGGAAAGAAAATTCTTTCAAGACTACATAGATGCTGGAATGAGTCATGCTTTGATTAACCAATCTGGAATATTGGTTAACACGATGGTGGGATTGATCGCCAAGTTACTAGATGGAGCTATATTGAAGGATGTCCAGAAAGGACCTGCTTATTTTGATACTGGTGCTGCTTCGGCAATCAAAGATCTCAAGAAGAAGATGGTGCAAATTAATTCATCTACATCACCAGAAACACACCCTGAGAGCTATGAAACTCCCAAGAACAGAAAGGAAAAAGCTAAAGCAGTGGAGGGAGGTGAAGAAGAAGAACAGGAAGAAGATTCAGGCGATAAGAATTCTGGTGCAACTCAGTACATTGATCAGTTTGGCAGCCGTATTCCTGTCGTTGATGGCAAGATGGTGTACCCTGCTTTCTTCAATATCGAGAATCCACCAAAGAACAAGGGAGCCGACAATCAAGAGCCGTCAATCGGAATTACTGAAACACCCGTTATAATGACTCGTGCTCCAATTAGTCAGGGAAATTATACTCAGGAAGATTGGGCAGATAAGATTGCTGATGTTATGAAAAATCAATTTGGTCTAAAGCCCAAAGGTCAGTCTTATCTGTATCGGAAGGTGTATCCGGACTGGTTTGATACATTGCCTATGCCAGCCCGATTCAGGATTCCAGATTTCTACAAATTTTCCGGACAAGGAGATGTTACCACCATTGAGCATATCAGCTGATACACAATCTAGTGTGGTGAAGTAGCATCGATTGATCCGTTGAAAGTTAAGCTGTTTCCCATGTCGCTTTCTGGATCGGCCTTTTCGTGGTTTTCATCATTGCCACCGAATTCCATTAGTAATTGGGCCGATTTGGAAAAACAGTTTCATGCCTATTTCTTCATGGGAGTACAAGAGACCAGACTGTCCGATCTAACAGCACTCCGACAGAGAAACGGTGAATCGGTTAGCGAATTTGTTCAGAGATTCAGAGATGTACGCAGCCGATGTTACTCGTTGAATTTATCGGAGGGACAGTTGGTCGATTTGGCATTTCAAGGTTTGTTGCCTCAGGTCAGGGACCGATATACAAGTCAAGATTTTGAAGGCTTGGGGCACATGATTCAAAAGCTCTCTCAGCATGAAGGACGTGGCAATGATTATCGGAGAGAAAAGTTCCAGAGGAAAATTGCCAATATTGAATATGAATCCGATGGGGAAGAAGCTGAAATCGATTTGGCTGAATGGACCAAGAACAAGAATTCAGTTGCCTGTCCATGGGTGAAGGTAGAGCCAGAAATATACAGCTTTGATATTACTAAAGCCGATAAAATATTTGATTTATTGTTAGCAGAGAAACAAATCAAGCTTTCCCCAAATCATACAATTCCTTCTGCCGAAGAGTTAAAGAAAAAGAAATATTGCAAGTGGCATAACTCAGTTTCTCATCATACTAATTACTGCAAAGTTTTCTGCAATGATATTCAATCGGCAATTGAGAAAGGGATCATTAAAGTTGAAACTGGCAAGAAACTGATGAAGCTTGATGGGCATCCGTTTCCTCAAAATATGGTTGAGATCGAAGCACCCGACAGGAAGTTGAAAGCCAAAGTCCTCACGTCGGAGAATGCGAAGAAATCGGGAGCTATTGATCCAGATTGTCAAGTGACGGCCGATGACGTGCAAAATCGGAATCATCAGCACTATCGGGATGATCACCGACGCAGGGAGAAGCCTAGGGTTACATCAGCACAGCTCATTGACAAATATATGCGCCAGCAGGAAAGGGATTGGAGTCCTCCGGCAAGGAGATTTGATAGTGAAGATCATTGGGGATGTCCGTTTTTTAGGTTTTGCTGGAATGAAAAGTTAAGACTTCCATCAATCTACGATTGTCCAGAATGCAGCAATCAGTATGAAAGCTACAGAGATTCAAAAAGATAGCGTCAGTCTATTCATGACCGATTGGATTTTGGACGCCGATGCAGCTGGCATGATGAGGTAGCTTATCAACAAGAGCGCGAAGATTGGCGTGAATACCATGATCGGCGTGAGTATGAAAATCGGTGCTATGACCAATGGGATGATGATCGCCGAAGGTATAATGGTCGCCAAAAATATAAAGGAGACTGTCTTTCTGTGCATGATCGTCTGGTGTATAGGAAAAAGGAAATTGTTCAAGAGCCAGAAGATGCACAGGAATCGGAGGAGGAGGTCAAATCGGACCTACGTCCAGGAGTCAATCCGCAATGGTGTCCTGAAGGTTTGACCAAGACTCAAAAGAGGAGGGTTCAGCGTCTCCGATTCAAGGAACTGCTCAAGGAAAAGCGTCAAGATGACAATTCCAAGATTTGGAGAGGTAAGCCCAAACGTGATGATGATGGACCGTCGGCATCGGTGAACATGATTTTTGTGCTGCCTGCTGAATACAATGCAAGTTCAACCGATGATGAGACCGATGAAGTTGAAGAAGCTATGGCACAGTTGATTCTGCAACCTCAACAAGCTGTGTTTGACAAGCCAGTTGATGAGAAGTATCGGCATTTGAGGCCTTTATATGTTAAAGGGTATGTTGATGGCAAGCCGATGACTAAGATGCTTGTTGATGGGGGAGCTGCTATGAATTTGATGCCGTATACCACATATCGGAAGCTTGGCAAAGGACCTGACGATTTGATCAAGACTGATATGATGCTTAAAGACTTTGGCGGGAATCCATCGCCGGTTCGGGGAGCATTGAATGTTGAATTGACGATTGGGAACAAGACATTGCCTACTACGTTCTTCGTCATCGACAGTAAAGGGTCTTACAGTTTACTCCTGGGTCGTGACTGGATTTATGCCAATTGCTGTGTGCCATCTACCATGCATCAATGCCTCATCCAATGGCATGGAGATCACATCGAGACTATTCAAGCCGATGAATCGGTTAGCGTTGCTACCGCCGATTTGACGATTTGGGAGTTTGAAGGAATCGAGTGCTTATCGGGCAGGAATTGGGAAGGCAATTTTATCCAAGTGTTCGATGATGGATTAAAGCCGATCCAAGCAGTCGGCTCCGAGAGTTTGTATTAATGGATGATTTTATTGAAGATGAAGGAAAACTTGGTCAAGGGTTTATGTCGGCCGATGAGTTAGAGGAAATAGATATAGGTTTAGGAGATAGACCTCGGCCGACATATGTAAGTGCAAAGTTGGATCCTGAGTTTAAACAAGAATTAATAAAGTTATTAAAAGAGTATCATGATTGTTTTGCTTGGGAATACTACGAGATGCCAGGTTTAAGCCGATCTATTGTTGAACATCGGCTCCCGATTAAACCAGGGTATCGGCCTTTTAAACAAGCACTGAGACGATTTAAACCTGAGTTAGACCAAGAGATAAAAGCCGAAATAACTCGGTTATATGAAGCTAAGTTTATTCAACCTTGCCGATATGCTGAATGGATATCTAATATCGTTCCTGTTTTCAAGAAAAATGGGAAATTGCGAGTTTGTGTCGATTTCAGGAATCTTAACAAGGCGACTCCGATGGATGGGTATCCGATGCCGATTGCCGATATGTTGGTCGATGCAGCTTCAGGACATAAGGTGATTAGTTTTATGGATGGTAATGCATGATATAATCAAATTTTTATGGCAGAAGAAGATATTCCTAAGACTGCATTCCGATATCCTGGAGCACTTGGATTATATGAGTGGGTCGTAATGACTTTTGGTTTGAAAAATGCTGGCGCAAGTTGATCGGCAGGATTGTTGAAATTTATATTGATGATGTAGTAGTGAAGTCCGATGGATACAAGCAGCATCTGGC
>CM014271.1:39825904-39854432 GCA_004135705.1 Alloteropsis semialata
TTTAGTTTCACCAAAAGCGCATAAAGTTTTCACCTAGAAAACCTTGTCAATTCATTTCTTCTCTCTGTGCACGCGACCCAATGCATAAACACTATGCATAACGGGTGCACTAACCGACGTGGGAACATCGGTAAAATCATCCCTGACCTCGTCATAGACGGTGAGGGCAAAGAACCGCGCAGAACCATGGAGAACCGGGCCAGAACCGGTCAAGAACCGGAGAGAACCGCGCCTGTGTCTCTGTTCTGTACGTCGGTACAGGGAATCTCGGAGAAAAACCAGCGAAACCGACCAAAAACCGGCCGAACCCGGCCCCTGGATCGCGCCTGACGAGCGCTGACCCGCAAAACCGCCGGGCGGCCTATCCACGCGCGACACCTGTCCCTGGCGGGCCTCCTCCCACGCGAGCGCGTCATCTGGCCGAGTCGTTCCGCGTCCTGTCGCCTTGCGCCACGTGTCCTGGGTGCCGCGTCTCCCGCTCCCGCGCTTACGCGAGCTCTCCCGCGTCGGCGCGCGGAGCACGCCGGCCTGGGCCGTTTCCGGCGCTGGGCCTGGGCCGCTCCAGGCCTGGCTGGGCCCCAGTGACGTCAGCAGCGCTGACGTCAGCAATGATGTCAGCGCTGCCTAATTAATTGGGAGTTTCATATCTTTTTCCTCCGAGCTCCAAAATATTCAAATAATATATCCGTTTCGATCGTCTCGATGAGCTCTTCGCAATGGTAAACTCCAATTGGGCAATTGAGATAATCTATGATAATGATATAATTGGATTCATCTCAAACCCTTGGTGTTATTTCAGGCATTTCCTGCAAGACAGTTCAAAACACCAACACTCATGGAATTCATTAGTATTAAACCCTATAACTATGTTTGGTGTTTATATTTCATATGTTTTATGTAGGAATTGACGGTCAAAAGTGGTACTTAAGGACCGTCAACAAGCTCCCCCACACTTAGCCTTTACTCGTCCTCGAGTAAAGTTTAATGACTAAGGTGGAACAACACGGCTCCTTTTATATGATGCAAGCATATAAGATATTCCAAGACATACCTGTACTTGTGAATTTTGAAGTGTCTATCATGTCATCTTAGATGGTTGAAGAACGGAACGGCCTTGATTCAAGTTATCTCCACTCTTCTGGTAAGTAACTTGGGTTTTGATAAATTTTCAAAAAACTAAACCTTACCTAGCTCCTCAATTGATTCTCTCAGATCGCTCAATGTGTATGATCCTCACCAAGGTATTAATTTGCCACCTTTCACCCTACTTCTAAAAAGGCTTATGTGGAGCTCATGGTAGGGGTAAAAGATAAAGCATACTTGTATCACATATATTGCAAAATCAAAGAGTGGATCCAGGAAGAAAACTATTCATACAATCTGATCAAGATGTGCATGTGTGTGGGAAAATGGAAAGTGTATGAGAACTCCTTTTTTGTATGATCTCTCTCCTTTAAATTTATTTTGAGAACATGGCTATCTCTCTATTTTTTTTCTTTTTTTTTCATGCTCAATGCTTTTATGAGCATGTACTTTTTTTTTCTTTCTTTCTTTTTTTTTCTTGGACCTTCATGTGTCCAAAATATTTTTTCTATAGCCCATGTCTCTTTTGCAAAGGATATTTGGGGAGAGATTCATAAAACATATGGAGCATTTATTTGGTGGATGAATGGATATTGCTAACTTCCAGTGTAGAAATTTAACATGTGTATGTGGAGTGTACGTGATCTTGATCAAGAACGCATGAAGAGCATCTTACAAGGGTCACAACAATTTGACAAAGCTCAATGCAATAACAAGTAGCATATGTATAAGGTTTTCAATGCGAACAACATATGGCTTTGGTAGGAATGGGACATCATTGAGGAGCTTGTAAGGCTATTGATTTTATACTTTTGCAAGAAAAACATCCCAAGTACTTCATACAGAAAGAGCAAGATTCATCTTATCATACCATATCTCATTCGACAACCATTTAGATAGCATGCTTCCCTAAAGATATATTTTCACAAGCAGCAAGTAGATGTGCAAGGAATAAAGAATATGCAAGTCAATCAAGGATGAGCATAGGGATCATAGGAGCATCAAGTTTTATTTGAGTTTAATTTTAATGATCATCTCAAGATTATGTTAAACTCATGAATGAGAGAGAGTGAGGGATTGGCATGCAAACCATAGCATTGGACGAAATGGAAGACGTGGCATGCCAGAAGACCTTCAATTGATGATGAATTGGTTCGAGCCCCTCTGGTGCCCGATCGTCGTGATCTTTTTGATGTCGGTCCATGCGATGTTGTGAGGCGTAGTTGTGGGTGGTTTCGAGTGTGTGAACGTGAAGAAGCCTGAGAGACCCCCACACTTGTTCTTGTACCTGCATTTATTAAAAGCAAGGTGGAAACAAAACAACGGCTCTACTGGCCTTACAAACCAGGGAGCCTGATCTTTATTTGAATTCAAATGTTTTTGGAGTTTTTTATGTTTTACAAATTTTTATGCATTTTGGCTTTTTTTTATGGCAAACAAATCTTGCAAGGTAAATTAGCAGGAAGGTTAAAGGAGAACAAAAGCACAGAGTGTTTTGGATACTTCCCTGGCGACATTCCCCAAACTAAAATCTCACAGGTGAATGCGAGATTTGAGCTTAAGAGTGCCAGAAGATTTGTCCACTGTTCATCCTGCTTCATCGTGCAAATTTTTTTTCCATGTGACTAAGGGTTTCAGATGTTGGAGTTATGCTCGCCGCCCTTTAGTCATTACTTCATCCCTGCAAAAAGTTAGTGGACAACAAATACCCGAAGGACTATAAAGAATAAATCATTGTTGCCATAGGGTTAGTTGTTCACCTCCACACCTAAAAACAGATTGGTCTTTAACATCGTTAAGCGTAGATCCTGTTTTCCATTTTTTTTTACGTTTATTTTCAAATGTTCTCTTTTTTTAACTTTTATTTTCACCACTTTCTTTTAAACACAACTCAAACAAGGCAGAAGTGCATCAACATGATCACAAGGGGTTTTGCAATATACTCAAAAAGTACCTTTGAAAGATGATGTACCACCTTGTATGTTGTGCAGAATTTGTTTCAATGCATCCAATGACTTGATTTATCTCCAGTTTGAATCATGCTTGACGACTTACCCGCTTGAATTCGAAAGATTTTCCTGCAGGGGTTAGTTCATATATACAACCAATATCTATACAAGCACTACTCCAAGGTTCATTAATCAAACTAGACACCATGTCGAATTTGATTAAAGAAAACTTTTTAACCTAAGCACCACGCTTAATTTAAAAAGCCTATGAATGCATCCTAGGGGTACATTCAAACCAGAACAACCGAGCATAGATAAAGGAGGTATGAGAACATGATCAAGCATTTCTGAAATGGAGATGAACATGAGTATATAAATGGTGAACTTCGGGTTACCTCCCGGAAAGGACTTTGTTTTATGTCAAAAGCAAGACATTCCACTTACCTTAGCATACTTACCACTGGAGTCGGATGATGAGTTTAGAATTGCCATCGTGGTAGTTCCTTGGATCTTGGTGACGTCGTGAATGATGATGTGGTTGCACGTGGATAGCATGTGTGTGCTAAATATTGGGGTATTCCCAACAAATAGTAGGCACATATGCGAAACACGAGAATGCAACAATCTTCTTTCCTCATGAAAGTGTGCACATGAACCAAGGATGCAAGGAAAGGTGGAACAGGAGGCATATGGGGACTACCGAGGTGCAACAACACTGCGGCTTGCACGCCCAGATATCTTAATCCCATTGAGCCTTGCTGACTATATAATTTTTTAGTTTTTTTTAATATGCAATCATGGTTGGAAAATAAACATGCCAACTAATTTAACATGGATGAACAAAACAAACATGCTGAGTGATTATAAATGCAAATGAGAGAGAATTAAAACATGATATGCAATTTGTAAGAAACTCGAGGCCTGGCGTTTCTCAAGCGCGACTGATCAACCCTTATCTCTAAATGACGTGGTGGGAGCCAAATCCCTTTAACCCTATTCGACCGGTCTACCAACCACGTGCTGGCAATTAACCGACCCTATAGGGGGCTGCATGAGTTGGACTAGGAATCCGAATAGATAGGTGATGAAGAATTTTGCCACCCACCTAAACTAGGCACAGTGCCCGAATACAGTTCAAAGCCGAGGAGCCACCCATTCAAAAAGAAGGCACAAGAGTTTGCTTGCAAATGATGCTCAACATGAATGATTCGAAACAAATATGATGTGCAACATGAATGCATGCAAATGCAAGGGATAACGCCTGGTTACCTCCAGGCAGGCATTTGGGATTTTTTTTATTTTTTTTAATAGCAAGAAAGGATACATGAACTAGCATCATCTATAAACCAAAGATAAAAATTTGGCATTGATGAAACTTGTCATGAGATAAGTACAAACCTCCCACACACTTGGATTTGTGTCACTGGACAACAAATTCAAGTGTGTGTCGGCGTCCTTCGAGTTTTGTTCCATCACCCAGAATTTACCAAGGTGTTGCAAATGATGCAGCTCTCATGTTCTTAAGCATAGTATACCCGCTGTTCTTTTCAGTTTCAACCTATAATGGTTAGCGACCAAAAATACCCGAGGGACAACTCAACCGAAGAACATGCTCTTGCAATTTTTTTTTTCATGTGAATGATGGATGGGTAGTGATGAAAATGAATGGTAAAAATAAATGAAATGATGTGATGGTATGGATGGGGATACATGGGCGAACTTGGTTCGACATTAGTACAGCAACCGTCCCCGGCAACGGCGCCAGAAAGCTTGTTGGTATTTTTAACGATCACAGATAAATCCGCAAGCGTACGGATACCGATGTAGCTTTCACCCGAGAGTATTCCAGGGTATCGAATCCACAGGGAACGTGTGTGTACTAGTGGCGAGTTAAGAACGACCAATGACAAAAGAAGTGATAAATGTGTAGAAGGTAGAGAGGGTTATTTCTAGGTATTCTGGATAATCAAAAGATAGCTCAAGTCATTTATTGTATTACTTGCTTCGGGACGCCCAACCGTCCAAGCCCGGAAAGGGATGAGAAGGGGGCAAGGCAAGCCAGGCAATGGTCCTACTACTCTCTAGTGCTGCTCACGTGGTGGACTACGTAGGCCGTCAGGGCTGTCACCACCTGGGGCTACCACTACAAATCCGTGGCACTAGGCGCACTCCAAGGTATTAAAAAGACTATACACCACGTATACTCAATTAAATACTATCTTAGCATTGCGAGTACAAAGACACCTATCACAGCAAGGAGCCCACAAGTATAAAGTAAAGCTTGAACTATATTAAATAAATATTAATCCAGAAATACAAGAGAAAATACCCAGGTGAGACTCGAACCTGAGCCACACCCACCGAGGAAGAAGAAAGGAGCCGACATCCCTGGCTTCTCCCGGACTCTCACCTCACCTCTCACCTATTCTAACACTACATTGGATCTAGCATTGGAGCTTGGCTTCACTTCTTGTGTGTTGTATGAGTGAGAGAGGTCCTCTATTTATAGTGGAGAGAAGACTTGGAGGAGTGGAGATGCTCCCCTTGATGCTAGGGAATATTCCTCCCTAATTCCCTCTCCTAGCGACACCTGGGGCGAGAACCGACGTGGGAACGTCGGTAAAATCATCCCTGACCTCGTCATAGGCGGTGGGGGCAAAGAACCGTGCAGAACCATGGAGAATCGGGCCAGAACCGGTCAAGAACCGGAGAGAACCGCGCCTGTGTCTCTGTTCTGTACGTCGGTACAGGGAATCTCGGACAAAAACCAGCGAAACCGACCAAAAACCGGCTGAACCCGGCCCCTGGATCGCGCCTGACGAGCGCTGACCCGCAAAACCGCCGGGCGGCCTATCCACGCGCGACACCTGTCCCTGGCGGGTCTCCTCCCGCGCGAGCGCGTCATCTTGTCGAGTCGCTCCGTGTCCTGTCGCCTTGCGCCATGTGTCCTGGGTGCCGCGTCTCTCGCTCCCGCGCTTACGCGCGCTCTCCCGCGTCGGCACGCGGAGCACGCCGGCCTGGGCCGCTCCCGGCGCTGGGCCTGGGCCGCTCCCGGCCTGACGTCAGCAATGATGTCAGCAGCTGCCTAATTAATTGGGATTTTCATATCTTTTTCCTCCGAGCTCCAAAATATTCAAATAATATATCCGTTTCGATCGTCTCGATGAGCTCTTCGCAATGGTAAACTCCAATTGGGCAATTGAGATAATCTATGATAATGATATAATTGGATTCATCTCAAACCCTTGGTGTTATTTCAGGCATTTCCTGCAAGACAGTTCAAAACACCAACACTCGTGGAATTCATTAGTATTAAACCCTATAACTATGTTTGGTGTTTATATTTCATATGTTTTATGTAGGAATTGACGGTAAAAAGTGGTACTTAAGGACCGTCAACAGTGGTGCGCATCAATCGGCTTATAAGATGAAATGGGTTATTCGTAAAACAGGTTATTTTTGGCCAACGATTTTGGAAGATTGTTTTGAATATTATAAAGGTTGCCAAGAATGCCAGAAATTTGGAAATGTGTAAAAACGCCTGCGTCAGCCATGAATCCGATTATCAAGCCGTGGCCTTTTCGAGGATGGGGAATTGATTTGATCGGACAAATTTATCCATCGTCTAGCAAGGGTCATAAATTTATATTGGTGGCGACAGATTATTTCACTAAGTGGGTTGAAGCGGTTCCTTTAAAGGTTGCCGATTCCAAGAATATGGTGGAATTTGTTAAGGAGCATATTATATATCGGTTTGGTATTCCTCAAACTATCACGACCGATCAAGGAACTATGTTTATGTCTAACGAATTTAAAGATTTTGCTACCAGTATGGGTATTAAATTGTTAAATTCTTCTCCTTATTATGCGCAAGCCAATGGTTAAGCAGAGGTGTCAAATAAAAGTATTATCAAGATCATCAAACGGAAGATTGATGAACAACCAAGGCGATGGCATCTAATGTTGACCGAATCGTTATGGGCATATCGGATGGCGTGTCATGGATCTACTAAATTGTCCCCGTATCATTTGGTTTATGGACATGAAGCTGTTTTGCCTTGAGAGATTAAAATCGGATCGAGATGAATATCGGAACAGGGAAACTTGACTGCCGATGAATATAAAAGTTTGATGAATTTTGAGTTGGACGATTTGGCTGAGACCCGATTGAGGGCGTTGGAAAATATTGAGAATAATAAAGCACGTGTTGCTAAGTATTATGATAAAAAGGTTAAGCCAAAAGAGTTCATCGAGGGTGAATTGGTTTGGAAGCTGATTTTGCCGATAGGGAATAAGAGTTCTAAGTTTGGAAAATGGTCGCCTAATTGGGAAGGTCCCTATCGTGTAAATCGGTGCGTTCCAGGAAATGCGTATATTTTGGAAACGTTGGAAGGAGAAGAGTTTTCGAAAGTGCTTAATGGAAAATATCTGAAGAAATATTATCCAAGTATTTGGGTAGATTCATAAAGCCGATATTCTATATCGTCTAAGATAGCCGATACGATACGTATCTCCTTGAGCGCAAAAATATTTACAAAAATAAGTGTTCATCGACGATCAGCATTGTCGGATCCAACGGGGTTCATCGATGATCGATGTCATCGGAGCAGTGCAACTAAAGAGTTTAATTATTACAAGAATTTGCGGATCGCTTCGATCGCGTTCAACCGGATGTTATCAATCTTCTGAATCTCTTCTAGGTCTTCCACATCGGAGCCAGGGGTGTTCTTGATGCTTCTGTGAATTTGACGAACTTCCTCCAGGCGTTTGTTTAAATTTTCTTGCGCCGATTTGATGGAAGTTGGAATCTGGTTGAGCTCGTCTTGGGTCTCCGATATTTCTTTGCGGACTTCTGCAAGTCGTTTGACCAGATCGGCTTCAACGCCATGGAGATGCTTCATCCGATTCTCTAGCTGCGCTGGTTTGGCTTCCAAAGTCTTGATCTGTGCCTGCATAGTTTTCAGCTCATCTCTGCCGTCATCGCGCTTCTTGGTTCAGTCTTGTTGAGCCAACCGATCCGATATTCTTTGGCGAGCGCAGAGACTTGGGGTTGGTGCCCTTCAATAAAGGCCGCAGGGATGATTGCGTTTTCTAGCTCCGATGGCAGCCGACCTTTCAGTTCCTTGAAGATTTGGCGAATTGGTTCGGCATCTTCAACAAGGATGGCAATGCTTTTGTTCAAATGGTTCAATACTTCTTGAAGCTTGCTTTGATCTCATCGGAGATGGTCGAAGACGATTGTGCGGAGCTGACTTCTTCTTCTCCGATGGCAGCATCCAAATCGAACGATGTGAAGCTCATTGCCGAAGGATCATGTGCCTGAAAAGGAGTGTCAATAAAGTATGTTATTAAAATAGTAAATATTGACACAGGATGAATCGGCACCAGTTTGAATTGTCCCTCTCGGACGTAATCGGGGATTACTTGAGGTTGGGCAGTGCTTGTGCTGGGAGCAGCTATCTGAAGCGTTTGGGATGGCTCAATCGGAGAAGATACCGGTGGGGTAGTTGTTGTTGGTTGCTCAGGGGTCGTCTCCGATTGAACATTTACAATTTGTTCTTTGATTTCCTATTCAGGGAGTGCTTCCGATTGAACATTTACAAATGATTCTCTGATTTGTTGCTCAGGAATAGCCTCCGATTGAATATTTGCACTTGGCTCCTCAATGGTTGGTTGCAAAATGGCGGTCTATAGATTGAATCGGTTAGTTCAAGCGTATAAGTTTGAAGAAAATATGGATTGGATTAGATTTACCTGTTGGGCTGATTTTGCCTATATGACTTCGGCTGGACTTGGTTGAAGATCGGGCAATGTGATATTTGTTTGCTGAAAAAGAAATTGTTATTGCCGATTTATTTTTCAAAAAGAAATATGAGATAAGTAAAATCGGATTGTTACCGATACTGCATCGAGAAGCATTCTTGCACCCTCAGCAGCCTTCTGGGTAGTTTCCTCAGCGGCTCTGGAAGTTGATTGACCGAGAATCTTTCCAAGAGGCTATACATATAATCATTTGCTTAGAATAAGAATCGAAAAGAAGAATCGGAACGAAGAATCGGAAGGATGAGAAAATCATACCGCTTGGCTTTTCTTCTGTTTCTTTGGTGCAGGCACCTTGGTGGGAGCGGTTTTCCTTTTGCCCTTACCATCCATGATCTCTTTGAGAGATGGAGCAGAAGAGCCGATTCTCGGGTTTGGAGTTCTGATTGCGTATCGGATTGATTTCCCGCTGTTGCTCACTGATGGTATGTTCTCTTCGGCTGGCTGTTACAAGATTGGGATTCAAATTATGAGGAGTTCGTTTAAATAAGAGACTAATAAAAGTGGGGAGATTTTAAAAGACTTACAGGATTTTCCATGGCCTCAAAATCGGAGTCTATGAGTGTGCAGTAGGTGACAGCCGGAAGTCTGAATATGTGAAGGCATAATTCTTTCGACCAATTCCTGAATAGTCTGGATGAGAAGCTGGTTCATAGCCATTCAGGTATTTCGAAATCGGCTTGGGGGGCAAGCGATAAGACTCTGTCCATCTCTAGGGATGATGAAACCAGTTCTCTGTGCTTGATTTTATTGGAAAAGTATAGGCCGATCGGAAGCTGACCAAAGCCCATCTGACGAGCTGCCACCGATGGATTGTAAAATTCATAGGACGTGGTCTTACGGCCGAATGCAATGTTGCTACCTAGAATAGCCGGCGTGATGAAAGACTTGAGGATCGGCGTGATCGATGTCAGTTCATTTTGAATGTTGAATAAGGGCAGCTCATAGTCACGATCGGGATCACCGTAAGCGAAGAAGCTGAAGCACTCCGTTGCGATCCCATGGTAGAAACTTTCAAAGTAGCTGGCCATATCCTTTGACTCAAGCCTTGACCCAGGGCAGGCCGATGCTGCTTCTCCAAACAACATGCATCGGCGAGTGGTTACATCTTCCTCTTCTGCATAATAATTTGGAAATTGGTGTTCCTTGAAGTTATATTGGAAAGCGGATCGAAACTGTGTATGCAACCATAGCTGGATAAACCACCAGGGGCCTCCGATATGTCCGACTGCTTGGTCGTCTAATAGTCTGGCTGAAACCTGGTGGAGAAGATGATAGACAGCTCCGAGGAGGAGACGACCAAGAGGGACCGATTCACGGCGAGATAGTGCTTCTGCGATTGCTTACATGTTGGAGGTGGCGCCAAGGGTTGATCCGCAAAATACAAATCTTTCCAACCACATGTTGAGGAAAGCTGCATGTTCTCTATCTCCGATAGTGCCGGTTTTCAAGTGATCGGCAACATATTTCTTCCAGCCCTTGGAGCCTGTGCCTACTAGTTTGTAGTTCAGTTCGTTGGAAAGCCTTCTTGGGTTCATGGCATTGATAGTGTTGAGACCGGTCAGCATGTGTACATTCATGAGTGTTGGCGTCATCGGACCATGACCAAATATGTAGGCATTAAGAGCATCGGACCAAAAGAGGGAGGTAGCGGCCAGTAAATTCTCGTCCTTGACCATGTTAGCAAGAGAGAGCGTGAGACATTGGCCTATGTCTTTTTCATCCCAAAAGGCGGATTTGGCAGCTTGCATTCTGAGGAACCAGTTCCTCCATCCTGGGATGCTGCCCGGCCATGATCGGAAGGAGCCGGCCCAATCGGCAACTTGCAGGTCCGATCCTTTAAAAGGGAGTCTCTCCGATTCCATATTGATCAGGTCCGTCGGATCGGGGTCACCCATCGGACCAAGGTAGTACCCAGCTCCAGCATGGGAAACGGGGATGACTAGGTTGTTCTTAAGATGCTACATTTAGAAGAAATAAAGTAATAAATACAGATGTGGGGGCTCGCAAGAAGTTCTAGAGCAAGAACACAGAGATTAAAGGGAGATTTTTGGGTGATTTTACCTCAGGAACTTGGTCAGTATCAGCCTTGTCAAGAGGAGCCGCCATTGATGAAATAGATCTATAGTGAACAGTGGTTCGGATGAACAGATTGAGAAAATCACCGTGAGAAATGCAGTAAAATTCAGATGCATGGTATGGATCATATGCGGAATAGTTCCTTACCCGGATTATGGTGAAAGATTGGGGCTTGAAGATCAAAAGTTTGCCGGAACGGAGCTTGTGGAGGTGACAATGGCGGGCGCCTGAGCGTGATAGCAGATGCGAGGTGAGGAAGACGACGGTTCGGATCTGCATTTATAGGGCTTATGGGAGAAGGAACCGCCCGAGGGCCACGGCGCTGAATCCGCACGGGATTCGAGAACTGTAACAGTGAAGGATGCGGGTTTCCATATGCTGTTCGCTGCCAGAGTCATCATTGCTTGGAAGAATTTTAGAGCAAAATAATATTTTATCCCAAAATTGGGGGCATGTGTTGACACCAGATTTTGACTTGGCTAAGTTTGTGCGCAACGGAGCTAGAGTGGAGGCCGAATCCGATTCAGAGTTAGCTCCGATTGGGGTTCGTCCGATTGGAGTCCTGATTGGACACGAGATGAAGGAGGCTGGAGCATGTACGACTTCTGAGGAGAGGCACGTTTGGAAGCTTCTTTAAGGCCTGATTGTGCGTCAAGATTTGTAATAGTTTTGGTAGTTTAAGATTTGATTGCTTTAGATAAATTAGAGATATTGTCGTAGCCAGCAAGTTTTAGCTAGATTTCCAGGGTATAAATATAAACCCTGCGCCATTGTAAAAGACGTTCACACAAGCAATCAATCAAACACAACTTTCGGCCTCACGTGCCAAAAAACCCTTTTCGTCGAGTTCTTCAGCAAGCAGGGCTGCATCATCTTGACCTCCGGTTTGTCTGTAAGTCCGACACCCTATCGAATTAATCTAGGCTTTAGATTGAGGCGTATTGCCCTTCTTCGTTTAGTTAATTCACCAATTTATCGAGTTGTTCTAGGCTTTAGATTGAGGCGTATCGCCCTTCTTCATTTAGATCGCTCACCCTTTTACCGTATCTTATTGATTTTATCCTATCGGCCTACATCTATCAGAGAGGATCTATTCTACTTTATTGTTATTCAAATTTCATAATAGATCTGCTCATATTGATTATATAGCTGATTTAGATTAAATAAGCAAGTTACAAATAGATTTGGTTTAAACGAGTTCTTTGATATATATTGATCTATCGGAGTAAACAAGCAAATCGGTGCCCTGCTAGCAACGCTGTCTCGAGATCGATCCGATTGTTAGTGACATGAGATTTAGTTTGTTTATCGCCTTTGGAAAGATGCATATTAAAGAATGAGCTTAAATTAGATCTATCTCCGATTCGGTTTTCATAGCTGATGGTTTATATCAATATACATTATATTCTCACGAATCGGACTTAAGGCCGATGGTTCTTGTCATCGAAATCGGACTTCTCCTTATACTGATCTGATTTCCGGAACAAATCGGGGCCTTGGCCGATGAGTTCCTTGTTGCTTATTGATTAAACTCTACCTTATCAATTTCAGGTCAAATTGACTGGCACGCCGCGAACCTCAAGATTTTGGACCTGCACTAAAGTGAAGCAAATCTTCCAGGCCACAGTGTGAATTTCTGAGAGTCAACGCCTAACTTTTTGGACGTTAACACCAGGACAAAGATCAGGGGAAGGTTTTCAAACCGAAGGCAACCTTTGTTCAAGTCATGGCTAAGCACATGCAAAATGCGGCCGTTCAACAAGATCGGCCACTAAAAAAGAGACCAAGATCGCCACCAATGGATTTTGGTGTGAAGGAGGCGCCAAAGAGACGGTGGGGTCAAGGCCCAAGCTCGTCCAATGGTACTGGTCCTTCTAGGCCATGGAGGCCGTATCAACCTCCTCTTCCTCAGCTTATTTGGAGGGATGGTATTATGTACGTGCCTTACAGTCCTGCACCTAATCAACCACGGCCTGGGGCTCCTGTGCATGCAAGGATGAATCCACCACAGCCTAGGCCTATGAATATTCAGCCAAGACACTTGTCTGTGCCTCAGCAGCACAGACCGGTCCGACCGGTTGCCGTGACCGGTCAGACCGGTTTTCGGAGGAGGCCGGGCAAAGAGCCGGCTAAGCAAGAATATCGCCCCGTTCCAAAGAAGGAAGAGCCCGCGCTTGTTATTCAAAAGCCAGTTATGAAAAGTATGATTCAGATTGGCTCTATGGTGATTAATCCTTCAATGACTGATGGACCCAATGTTATTGGCGCATCGGCCGTAAAAAAGGTTCCTTTGCCTCAGTACACGCAGCCAAAGTGGTGTCATCCTGGTTTGACACATTCTCAGAAGAGGAGATTGCAGCGGTTGCGTACTCAAAAGCAAAGGGACGAAGAGTCGGCAAAAAAGAGGGAGGAGTGGTTCAATGAGGCTAAGCCGATGATTCCGCCATTTGGTTAGAGTTCCAAGGATGGTTCTGGTGTGCAAGACATTCATGTTGAAGAACCAGAAAAGGCCGAGCCATATGCAGCAAACTCGGCTGATCTGGCCGCAACCGGTCAGACCGGTGTCCCTGACCGGTCAGACCAGTCACCCCCTGTTCCAGTTCCGGCAACTGGAACCGGTCAGACCGGTCAGGAGGAACCGGTCAGACCGGTGTCGCCTGGGGAGTCGGTAGCCGATGCATTTTCTTCTTCGGCTAAAGTTTCGATTCCGCCCGCTGTTGTTTCAGATGTTCAGATGGGCGAAGATGATGAAGCTGTTGACTTTGAGCCTTCGCCTAGCAGGACGGATATGGACGTCAATGTTATCTATTTGAACGCCGACTATTGCTTTGTCGGAGATGATGAGAGGGTGGCTCAAGTTGATTTGCACCCAAGAACGCTGTGTTTTAGAGACCTTTGGAATCGGATAACCATCTGAAAGCTCTTTATGTGAAGGGTCACATCAAGGGAAAGCCAATTTCTAGGATGCTCGTTGATGGTGGTGCTATTGTGAACCTCATGCCATACACTTTATACAAGAAATTGGGAGGTTTGGATAGCGAGCTCATCAAGACAAGCATGACGATCAGCGGCGTTGGAGGAGGAGAACCTATGAGTGCCAAGGGAGTTGCATCATTGGAGCTTACCGTAGGGAGCAAGACGCTGGCGACTGCTTTCTTCGTCACGGAGGTGCAAGGTAACTTTAGTGTGATCTTGGGGCGCGATTGGATTCATGCAAATCAATGTGTGCCTTCTACCTTCCATCAATGCTTAATTCAATGGGTTGGTGACGAAGTTGAGGTGGTTCATGCGGATACTTCGGCATGTGTTGCTATGGCCGATGCATCTATTTTGGAAGCTCATGATAATGTCAAGTGCTTGACCGGAATTGATATTTCGGACTTTGAGTTCCTTGCTTGTACTAAGGATGGCTTTGTGTCCGCTGCTCTAAGGCCGGTTCAAAGATCGGTTGATTCAGATAATGAAGAGTAGATGGATGCTAGCGAGAAGTGGCTAAAGGAAAGGATGGAGCATTATCGGTCAAACATGAACGATGCAAGTGAAGCCATTAATGACTTTGAAGAAGTAGAGAAATTAGGACAAGGATTTACGTCGGCTGATCCTTTAGAAAAGACAGACATAGGTGATGGTTCTATACCAAGGCCGACTTTTGTAAATCAAAATTTGAAAGCCGATTATAAAGTTGAATTAATCGAGTTGTTAAAAGAATATTCTGATTGCTTTGCTTAGAAGTATCATGAAATGCCTGGTTTAAGTCGTGAATTAGTTGAACATCGATTACCAATTAAACCTGGTTTTAGGCCATATAAACAGGGCAGTAGACGATTTAATCCTTTATTTTATGATCGCATAAAAGAAGAGGTTAATCGTTTGCTTGAAGCTAAGTTTATTCGGCCGTGTCGCTATGCTGAATGGATCTCTAATATTGTGCCTGTTGAGAAGAAGGGTTCTAATAAGATTAGAGTGTGCATTGAATTTAGAGATCTTAATAGAGCAACTCCCAAAGATGAATATCCTATGTCTATAGCCGACATGCTTATTAATGATGCTTCTGGACATAAGATTATTAGCTTTCTTGATGGCAATGTGGGATATAATCAAATCTTTATGGCCGAGGAAGACGTATACAAAACGGCCTTTAAATGTTCCGGCTTTGTTGGTTTATTTGAATGGGTTGTGATGACTTTTGGTTTAAAGAATGCCGGCGCAACTTATCAAAGAGCGATGAATTTGATTTTCCATGACTTGCTTAGTGTGATCCTAGAAGTCTATATTGATGATATTGTTATCAAATCGGCTGGATTAAATTCTCACTTGGCTGATTTGCGTCTTGCTTTTGAAAGAATGCGTCGGTATGGTTTAAAGATGAACCCATTGAAATGTGCTTTTGGTGTATCGGCTGGAAGATTTTTAGGCTTCATGGTTCATGAAAGGGGCATAGAGATAGATCCTAAGAAAATAAAAGCTATTGATAAGCTTGAAGCGCCTACTTGCAAGCATGATTTACAGAAGTTCTTGGGCAAAGTTAATTACTTGAGGCGGTTTATTTCTAACTTGTCCGGGAAAGTTAGTGCTTTTACTCCTATACTTCGGTTGAAGAATGAAGCCGATTTTACTTGGGGGGCAAAGCAGCAAGAGGCCTTTGAAGAAATCAAGAGATACTTATCTTCGCCGCCCGTGCTTAAGGCGCCTAAGAATGGGGTGCCATTTAGGCTTTATATTTCGGCCAAAGATAATGTTATTGGAGCTGTTTTGACTCAAGAAACAAATGACAAGGAGCATGTTATTACCTATTTGAGTCGACGGCTTTTGGATGCGGAAACGAGGTACAAACCTGTTGAAAAATTATGCTTGTCTTTGTATTATGCTTGTACAAAATTGAGGCATTATTTGTTATCTAGTACTTGCAATGTTGCATGTCAAGCCGATGTTATTAAGTATATGTTGCATAGACCGATTTTGAGCGGTAGGATCGGTAAGTGGGCATATGCTCTTATTGAATATGATTTGGCTTGTGAATCTTTGAAATCCATGAAAGGCCAAATTGTAGCTGATTTTATTGTTGAACATCGGATTAATGATGAGCATGATTTAGAAATTGATTACATGACTTTTACTCCATGGAAATTGCATTTTGATGGATCGATTTGCAAGAACGGATGTGGCATTGGAATCGTTCTTGTTTCTCCTAATGGAGCTGTTTTTGAAGCTCTTAGCCGATTAGAAATTGAGTGTACAAATAATCAACCCGAATATGAAGCTTTATTATTCGGATTAGAAATTTTGCATGACATGGGAGTAAAACATGTTGAAGCTTTTGGTGACTCATTACTGGTTGTGCAGCAAGTATCTAAGGTGTGTCAATGCTTAGAAGGATCATTAAATATTTATCTTGACAAGTGCCTTGATATTATACCATATTTTGATGAGTTCACCATATATCATGTTCCAAGGTGTGAAAATCCTAGAGCTAATACTTTGGCACAACAAGCATCTGGCTATAACGTCCAGAAGAGACACTTTCATAGAAAAAGGTCGTTGATTGCTAATGTCACAAGTGAAGCTCTAGCGCTCGCACCAGTTCCAGACATGACTGGTCAGACCGCTGCGGAGACCGGTCAGACCGGTCCAGGAACCGGTCAGACCGATTCAGAGACCGGTCAGACCGGTCCGATGCCTTCTGGTCCAAATTCGGCAGCTGAAAATCTTCAAAACAAGAAAGCCGAAGTAGATGATTGGAGAGCGGCCATTATTAAGTATCTGAAGGATCCTAGTTCTGGAACAGATAGGAAAATTTGGCCTTTGGCTTTCAAATATGTTTTGGTTGACGATGAGTTGCATCGTCACGCCGCCGATGATTTGTTGCTTAAATGCTTGGGTGCTGATCAAGCTAGAGTGGCCATGGGTGAAGTTCATGAAGGAATTTGTGGAACGCATCAATCGGCTCCTAAGATGAAGTGGTTACTTAGAAGAGCTGCCTTCTATTGGCCTACTATGATGGCCGATTGTTTTCGTTACTACAAAGGATGTGAAGAATGTCAGAAGTTTGGTAATATTCAGATGGTACCTGCTGCATTACTTCATCCTATTATTAAACCATGGCCTTTCCGAGGATGGGGATTGAATTTTATTGGTGAGATACATCCCTCTTCTTCAAAGGGTCATCGCTTCGTATTGGTTGCTACGGATTACTTCACTAAATGGACTGAAGCTGTTCCTCTCAAGAATATGACCCATAAGGAGGTAATTGAGTTTATTACTGAGCATATTATTCATAGATTCGGCATTCCACATGCTTTAACTATGGATCAAGGCACATCTTTTATGTCTAAAGAAGTGCGAGTTTTTGCCGATATGTATAAGATCAAATTGCTCAATTCATCTCCATACTATGCTCAGGCCAATGGTCAGGCTGAGTCTAGTAATAAGACTTTGATTAAATTGATCAAGAAGAAGATAGAGGAGAATCCTCGAAGATGGCATGAAGTCTTGTCTGAAGCTTTGTGGGCTCATCGCATATCTAGACATGGTGCTACCAAAGTCACTCCTTTTGAGCTTGTTTATGGTCAAGAGGCCGTTTTGCCCATTGAGGTAAATCTGGATGCTTATAGACTTGCTAAACAAAATAGGCTTTCGGTTGGTGAATATTATGACTTGATGATAGACAACATTGACGAAGTGACCGATAAGCGTTTACAAGCTCTCAAGGAAATTGAGAAAGACAAGATTCGAGTTGCTAGAGCATACAACAAGAAGGTTAAAGAAAAGACTTTTCAGGTTGATGATCTAGTATGGAAGACAATATTGCCACTTGGTGCTAGAGATAATAAGTTTGGCAAGTGGTCTCCAAGTTGGGAAGATCCATATCGAGTATTCAAGATCAATGATGGGAATTCCTATATGGTGGAGACGCTGCAAGGAGAACGTTTGCCTAAGGCATTAAACGGAAGGTACTTGAAAAAGTACTATCCAAGTGTTTGGCAAGAGGCATAAAGTGGCATATGGCCGATATTTGGATATTGCCCTTAGAAAAATATAATGGCCGATGAATTCTGTTAAAACATCGTCCTTAGGTGACAATTTTGGTGCTGATGTGTTTTATGGTACTCAAGATTTACCAAAAAACAGGGGGGGCATATGTTGACAACAAAAATTGGCACAGGCCAGGGCATCCGGTCAGACCGGTTAGCCTGACCGGTCTGACCGGTCTGGCACAGAATGTTGCGGTGCTGGCGCATTGAAGACCGCAACAATCGTTCCTAGTTCGATGGAAGCGACATGGTCTCTGGAATGACCGACTATTGCTGTTGCTAAGGGCCCAGGAGGACCGCAATTATTGGTGCAAGAAGCAAAAAATGACATACTCTCTAGAATGATCGAAAGTTGCGGTGCTTAGGATTCAAGAGGACCGCAAGAGTCGATGGAGGAGCAATACGTGCAAGACGAGGGAGTCCGACCCAGACCGGTCTGACCGGTGAGGGGGACCGGTCAGACCGGTTACCCTTTTTGTAATCCGACTAGGACTCTTAATTTAGGATTCCGAGATTATAACGAGTTGTAACTTGGTTTCCTTGCGGGACAAGACCTACCCTCCTTATAAATATAAGGGGATTCGGTCGATTGAACACACAACAATCGAATCTATCAAATTTACTACTTTTACCTTTACTTTTTTGCATCTCCAAACCCTAGCTTTTCCAACCTCTACTTGCTGTTCTTTCTGCGTCTCCGCGACGTTTGAAGGCGTCCTAGGTGGCCTGCCGACCCTAGGGCACCCCTGATCGCGTTCTCCCTGACGGATCCTTTCGGGAGGCATTTTTAGGGTTTGCCCCCTTCTTCCCCGACGGGAACCGGTCTGACTGGTGCCCCTGACCGGTCTGACCGGTCGGCGCAGGGAAGCTGCGGGTTTATCGTGTTACGTGCTGCGCGTTCTAGCGCTCTCGTGTGTTGACCTAATTCTGCGTCAACACCCATAAATTAAGTGGCAGCTTCTGAATCACAAACTATGGTGCTACAATAGCCTGTGTTCTACCATAGAAGACAATAGATTCACATTGATCCGCATGTATCAATACAAACTTGTGCCCATAGACCACAGTCTGGGGTGACTTGTGTTCTACCATAGAAGACAATAGATTCACATTGATTCACGATGCATCCTAGTCCTACTGCTGAAAATATATTTCGCTGCTACTCGCTATGTACTGTATATCAAAGACAGCATAAGTCATGGTAGCTTCGAACATACAAAACACCTTCATATGCTTGTTTCTCGAGTTTTGGATGGACGATGTGAATTGTTGTTTCATCTATTGCTCTCTTCACCTTTTCTTTTAACTTCCTTGACCTCTACTCCCTATATTTAAAGATATATAAATCTATCATGTTTGGTGCAACAACCACAAGAATCACATTAACACCATATTAAGGCTTATGCACGGTATAGTGTTCTGTAACGAAAATGGCCCTATGTGCCATTTATATTGTGATTTTGGTGATTGAATAACAACATAGTCTTTGGGACTAACATGTTTGTTGAGTAATTTACATAGGAAACTACGTCCCAAGAATGATTCCAAAGCATAGCCAAAAACAAGAGATAGTCTTATTTTGAAGTATTTATGACGTGGTATTGGCATATGAAATCATGAAAAGGGCTTGAGTTAATTGAATTAGATAAGCCCACAGAGTTTGTACACGACGTATTAAACGTCGATGCATGGTGTACAAACCATAAGCATACGGCGTGTAGAGGCTGGTCAAGCAAAGCAAGAATATTCTACACGGCGTATGATCCGGCGATGCACGGCGTACAAGTTAGAAGTATACGGCGCTCGAAGAATTCAGATGAAGTGCATCGGCATATAATCCGGTGTTACTATGCGCATGAAGGACAGATGATACGGCGTTCAAGGCATTGGCAAGTTCAAGTTAGGGTCAGCAATACCCTACACGGCATGTTATACGCTGACCCTCGGCGGACTAACGGCGTACAAGTTACACAGGGACAATATCAAGAGAAGGTGGAAGAAAAGGCACTGTGTATGATCCGTCGGCCATCGGCGTACAAGTTGAGAAGCATACGGCGTGTGCAAGTAGCCGTTGGAAAAGTGGATTCGACCGTTGAAAAAGAACACGGCGTATGATCCGCCGATGGGGATTTGGTGTACGGCGGAATATACGACGTTCACAGAATCTGTGCACTTTTTGAGCAACGGCTAGTTCAAGCCCTTGGGCTATAAATACCACCCCCATTCGGCCATTTGGAGCTGCTGGAGTCCAGAGAAGCTCATCTACAACCACAAGACATCCAAGCCACCGGTTGTGCTACATTCTACATCCATAGTGAGTGAGAAAGCTAAGATAGGCCTAGTGAGTGAGAGAGCAAGGTGTTGAGCCTTGTGTTTGGTTCTAGAGTGAACCACCTCTTGTAATCTCGGTGTGTCGGATCATTGGAGTCTTGGTGACTCACCGGCAAGTCTTCGACCCTCCGGCTTGGTGTGGAGAGGCGACGACAACATTGTGCGGGGGAAGAGGAGACCCCTTCCTTGGTGGAGAAGCTCCGTAGTAGAGGCGGCGTCAAGATCTCTGCAATTAGAAGGCATGTGGTAGGCTAAGTTTTTAGAAAGCCTAATTCATCCCCTCCCCCTCTTAGGCTATCACGAGCATCAATTCCTTTCATGTTCTTACCGGTCCTTCTTGCACACCATCCTACTTCTACACAAGTAAAATGTGATGGGACACTTGGCTAGCTTGGGTTTAGCCTCATAACTGGACATTGTATAAAAATGGACCATGTATTTTACACTAATCACTCTAGTGTCTCATTTTTAGAGGGACTACTTTAGTACATCATTTCGCCGTACGCTCAAGGATAAGTGACGTTTTGGTAGTAATCGTGATTCATTGAAGCTTCGTTAGTGAGCATCGAAGTTCCAGCTGCCCGGATTCACACATGTTTTCTGCAGTTCCATATAGTACCGAATTCTTACTCAAATCTGATTCAATATGGTGCTGTAAAAACAAGAGCCTGATTTGAATAATGCACCCATTGATGATGTATTGCATTGCTTGATGAATTGCTCATGGACTCTGTTGGCAGGCACACTGTTCGTGAAAATGGGTTCCATAGTGATGTGGGAATAGTAGTGATTGGCAAATTAAACGTTGCAAGTCACTTAAATATATACTACTTGCTAGCTAGTGATGGCCACAAAAAATGCCCGTCACATGCCAACTGTTGGCAATAAAACAAGACACGACTCAACTTATTGCTCCAAGAAGTTGTTATATTACAAAACAGTTGGCCTCGCAGCCATGCACAACACGATGGCAAAGTAAAGCCCCTCCCTGACTAAGGGCATGTTTGGATCCGCTCCGCTCCACGTTTTTTAGCTCTGCTCTAACAATTCCAAGCCAAACACCACCAGCTCCACGTTTTGTAGCTCCACGAAAAACGTGAATCTGGACCAACTCCACGTTTTTTGTGGAGCTCCTCAAGAGGTGCTCCACGTTTTGCAACTCCACGGTAGATTTGCTCTATGGTGGAGTTGGTGGAGTGGAGCTGCGTGAATCTGATCCAAACACGCCCTAATAAGCTACCTCGGTTACTCAAATGTCAGCATGGAATTAACTTCGCAGCCCGCAAATGTGTGCTTAATTATCTTACACAAATATGGGCTGTGATCTGTGAGAGAGCTCTTTTACAGTGCCCTATACTACTCTAAAGATGGACCAGTATGGAATAAAAAAGGACCAATATGAAAGGATCGGACGGCTCAGAATTTTTGTATACTGGTGAAAACTTGACCTGTGATATAGTAGTATAGGTGGGTAGTATAGTCTAGTATGGGTATTTAGGAAAAAATTTTATAATTGGCACAAATGTAATTTTTTGAAGAAATTTTATTTGCACAAACATAATATTATTAAAAATATCGTAATGGCACAACTGTAAATATTTTTTAACAATCTATGTCAAGACATCAATATGGTTCGAACCTGGGACGTAGAAAGGGAAAAAAATTTCTCAATAGAAGGAGATTACTAGAATGCCCTTCCTCTATACTCTATACTACTGAGTTGTAGTATAGGGCACTGTAAAAGAGCTGCTGTGAGAAAGTTTCTGTGAGTTGAGAGCTATGAGAAAAACTGAAAACTGTTTGGCTGAAACAGCTGCGGAGGGGGCGCTCGTCGGTCTGCCAATCAAACACAGCCTGAGCTTACGCGCTTGTCCGGCTCTGGTTTCACAAACCAAGGGCAACAGGTATTGGAGTGTCTTTTTGCTTCACGATGCTACTCATTCCAATAAGCAATAGCACTTGATTTACGGCTCCCTCCCTCCCTCCCTCTCAATCTCCGTTCAAAGTGGTAGCTGGATGGAAGAGGACCAAATTTGGCGTGCGATGGGTCGCGCTATAGCAAAGCGTGCGAGCTTTATGAGGTAGCTGAAACCGCGACCTCTGTCAATTTATCTCTCTTTCTTTTCTTTTTCTGAGAAATACACAACAGACGTAGGCACACGTATATGCATGCACCCTTATCTAACTCTCTATTTATTAATAAAGGAGAACTTATGGTGCAACAACCATGCAGCTTAATTACCCTGGTCCAAGGTCCACTCTACTTGATCTGAAAACTTAGTACTCCGATCCTTTTGCCAAAATAAAAAAAATGCATGGAGAAGCGTGTACTGTCAATGCTACTTTTCTTTTTTCAATATATGTGTATTTATTGACACTGCAGTAATTTTCTAAAAGAATACTTTAGGATGGAGGGGGTATCAGATATTCAGATGGGAAGCTAAGACTTTGGGCACCTCCAATCATCATATAGGCAAACTCTGCTATTCAACACGATCTGAACTTGAGAGTTGGAGGGCCACACAGCTCGTTCAGCAGTAGCTTCTGCTACTTCTATTCGCAAAATTCCTTGTCCACTTTGGTTAGTTGTTCCATTTGGTTAGTGTGTTTCTTTTATGTGCTCAAATGTGGCAAAAGTTCAACCATACATCCATACCCATGATCTGTTTTGGAGCGAAAATTGCATTCATGGCTACCATCCTTGGGATATTCTCTGACGGTAAAGTTGCACACAGGTACGAATATATGTGTGACTTTGCGAATTTGGTTTAGTTTCATCCTCCTTTTCATGCTCTATTCATGTCAAACTCGAGCTCCCAATAAGGGAGCAGGTCTCCGAGCCATTCCAAGGAAGGGGGTTTGATCCGCTAATCATTCTGAGACCATAGGAAAAATCTGAAAAAGCAGAATTCAAGAGTGTTCAGGATGGCACAAGCTCATCAGCATGTAGCTAATGTGGCAGCATGAATCATTTGGGACAATGTGTGTTATCGCAATAGCTTTAATGTGTGTTAGGCCATAAACCTAGCACTGCTACTGCACATTCTTGAGATAAAAGATTTGGCGTATTATAGTAGGATAGCTGTGATTCATAAGTTGTCATGTGGGGTCTCCAGTATCAGAGGCGTGGCCGCAAGGCCAAAGGGTCAGCAGCCACATCTCCTGGCGTCCAGAATAATAGTGGCTAGATTTGTTAAGATTTAGAGATAAGGTCCAGTTCCTAGAATTAAGGGATTAGAGATAAGTTAGTTTCCTTTTGGTTTGCCGGCTATAGGCCTTTATATAGATTGTAATCAGGACTTTTGAAGGACAAGCAATATATTATCAATCTCCCAATCTACCTCTTCTCTCTTAATCTCATCCCCTTCACCATTGCGCCGCAAGGGAAGAACTCTAGCGCGCCTACCAGCTCCGACTACGAACTACGTAGTCGGGGTCCCGCCAGCCTGGGCATTGAGGCCCTTGACATAAGTAGCTTGCGACATGTTGGCCTCCTATAAACGTTGCGCATTTCCGCTGCTCAATAATGGAAAAAATGTGCCAAGCACGTTCTTGAGAAAAAAAAAGATACATGCTTCCCAATCTAATCCAATAATGAAATGACCACATGAATATTACACATATGTACGGCATATGAAAACAGAACAGAAGATCTTCTAGATAAGTGGCATATGTACGGCGTATTATAGTAGGATAAATGGAGATCTCCTATACAGTTGAAACAAATTAAATCCACTTGTGCGACATAAAAAAACTACTTGCAACATCTAAAATTATTATCATCTCCATCTCCAGTGCAGCAAACTAAACCGACTCGGGCCACATCCGGGTTCTGCCATTGCAAAATCTAGAAAAAGCCTTTCACAACAAATCAACTCGTGGTTGAAACAAGTTGTAAAAACTATTGCAACATCAAGAAAGAACCATCTAAACAAATCAGCACATTTTTGCAGCATATAGCCCCCAAAACATTGGAAATGTCTTGCTACAACAAATCCAAAACACTCTTACAACAAGCCTGACACAAATGGGCCTATTGCCACGGTGTCATCCATTGCAATTGTTGGGTAATGCAATTCCTAATTGTGTGCACTACTACAGAACTCGCTATCGGTACCGGTTCGTAACCCTCATGGGTACCGGTTCTGGAACCGGTACCGCGCATCCGTGACTAAAGGAGTCGGCCTTTGGTACCGGGTCCAGAACTGGTACCAAAGGGTGCCTTTGGTACCGTTTGGTAACACCAACCGGTACCAAAGGTCCCTCCCATGTAGGCAAAGGGGAGGGCCTTTTACCAACCGGTACCAAAGGGTGATTTGGTTATTTTTTTAAAATGTTTGATATTTGGGTTAGTTATATGCAATTCGTCTATGCGTCCACATGTCTACGCGTCATATGTCGTATGTCGTACACGATCTTTCACGCAATAAGATTGAAGTCTCACAATTGTCAATTGATTTTGGCCCGACTTTGATTGCATTTTTCTCGAACATTCACATATAAACATTTGAGATCAGCCAATACAAAAGTTCGAGCATTTAAAAGTTGTTTACAATTTACGGCCAGAACTGGAAGGAGCGGAAAAGGGAGCCTAATTGAGCGATAGCTCGTCCGTCATGGTGGTACTCTCCGTTTGGATTTATAACTTGGTCCATAATGAATCCAAATAGTTGGTACGCAATAGCTTTTGCTTTTTCTGTCATTGGGAGCTCTTCATGGTAAAACATCCTCTGCATTAATCACAAATGACAACATTCATTCATATAATAAATAAATTTTGCATATAATCATTTCTAAACAAGTAACTAATAATCATTCATTCATATAATAAATAAATTTTGCATATAATCATAAAATTTCCTAACACATTCATTTCTAAATAATAATAATCATTTCTAAACAATAACTAATAATCATTTCTAAACAATAATCAATAACTAATAATCATTTCTACATAAAGTATATCCATAGCAATAACAACGTATACATGAAATAACAAAGTATAATAAATATATTCGTAATAAATATACACTAATAATCATATTTCCATATACACTAATAATCTAATTTCCATACTAATAATCATATTTCCATATACACTAATAATCTAATTTCTGTACTAATAATCTAATTTCTATATAAACAAATAATCTAATTTCCATATACACTAATAATCTAATTTCCATATACACTAATAATCTAATTTCCATATACACTAATAATCTAATTTCCATATACACTAATATTTCCATACTAATAATCTAATTTCCATATACACTAATAATCTAATTTCCATATACACTAATAATCTAATTTCCATATACACTAATAATCTCATTATCCACTGGCAGACGTACCATGAGTTCTTCGTTACTCGCTTTTTTGGATCCACTGGCAGACGTAGTATCCGCATAGATTCGTCCCTTATTCCTATCTGGCACACTAAAAGTGGAGAAGAATAAAATTAGACGTAACAACTATATATTAGTGTGATTTTACGAGATATGCGGGTACACCAGCCACATACCGGAAAGTCCGTCTTCACATCCAATTTTTCTTTGAAATTTCCTCGAACATTTGCACGGAAACGTGTCCATGCTTCGTCAATCAGGTCTAAAACTGCTTGGTAATCCCCTCGTGGTTTCTGCAATGAGTCCAAGACAAATATTTGACCGGTGTTTATGATTATCACAAGGAGTATCCAGTGGAAGCTGTATATATATATATAAATACATGCACACGTATTGAGAACAAAGTCTTAAAGTTATACATACATAGAGAGAAGTACTAACTTGAAATTGTATGGCAAAAGAATGTATATGTTGTCCACCGTGTCTAGTGGCTTACTGGATACAAGTACAGCATTTACCATGCATGGATCCATGAAGCCGACATCATCATACGATTTTTGGCGGCATGTATGGATCTCCATCGTACATGACAAGAATAGATTGTTATTGTTGCAAATTCTAACTAAGAAAGCAAGTATTGCGAGAATAGATCAGTGAAACAAACTTACACAACCCAGCAGCTCATCAATGAGAGGTCTATGGCATCTTGATGGTACAACATATACACATCCTTGAAATCCAAAATTAAGAGACTATGCCCACGGAAGTAATCACGGTCTTGTATCAAAACATTGAGCATCAGTCTACCCTTTTTGGACACCTTCATGTACCACTCATGAAATCAGAACGCTTGAGTGGATAGGTACTTCACAGAAAATGGGGGCACCATTGCTTCACCATATCGAAATTCCCAAGTTTTCACTAGTGTTGCCTTAGGAATTTCGCCCCATAAAATTTGTGTCGGTGAGAGGCCCGTTTCTGCGCACAACTTCGCAAGTTCTTCGCCGTCAATATCCTGTTGCCCTTGTGTCCTCCTAGCAGAGCTCTGACCGACTTGTTTCTTCTTAGGAGTGGCCGCCTTCTTCCCCGAGGATCCACTGCTGGCTTTTTTCTGCTTATCATAAGACTTTGCAAGCTGGCGTTCGTAGTCGGAGGGTAAGAATCTCTTCTGATTCGCCGCGCTCATTGTTTTGAAAAAGGTCTTCGCTATCGGATCTATGTGTACCAGCTTCTCTGGCTCATCTGGTTTGAAATGATCTTTGACCTGGGCTTGGACCACCAAAGCAGTTTCCTCGTCAGTTTGGTTGTAAGGTAACTTCTTCCTTATGGCGGCCAACTTTTCTTCTTCGGTAGGCTCTTTCTCCACCGTTTGGCGCTTCTGGCGAGTAGTCCGCCGTGGGGGCACAGCTTGGCGCTTTGGGGGATGCCGTGCTGGTGGAGGAGGAGACATGTGTGAGCCGGCATCATCCCGACCTGGAGGTGGCAGCTCTGGGTCATCCTCGTCCCTTCTTGAAGGTGACGGTGGCTGCGGGGGATCCCTGGGTGGAGTAGATGATGGCCCTTGACTGCCAAATTTGATGTAACGCTTGTTCCATAGAATGATACTGCCGTGGGCAGCATCCGCTAACGTCTTTTCTCCGTCGCCACCTTGGATGTCGAGCTCCAAGTCATCATATCCTTCACAAATTTGCTCGACCCCCACCTTGCAGTAGCCACTTGGAATCTGTGCCCCATGAATGGTCTGCCCTTGCTCCACCTGATAAGCCATACCGTAAGCCACCTTAATGGATAAGTTCCGGCTTGGTATATGAAGCTCACATGGCGTACGCAGAGTGATTTTGTCCACCGGATAGCGAGCACTCTCGTCCCCGGCATTGGCAGGTGGGAGCTCCGTGGAAGCAACACTGCTGCGACGTTGGGAGGGCGGGCTAACACCATCAGCTGATCCACCAGCTGGTACATGTACTGTTCCCGGCACCGTCTGTCCTTGGCTCAGCAATGTCTGTAGCTATCTAGACATCATGTCTGGGATGCCGGCCTTTGTCTCCTGAAGCTCTCTTTCCAAGTTCTCTACTCTTCTCTCCTGTGCGGCCTTAGAGCGGCTTCGACTCTTGTACGTGTCAATGTCCGCAGGGAATGCAACCTTCCACGGGACGACGCCGACACCTCTAGCTCGTCCGGGATGTTTGGGATTCCCCAGAGCCCTTGTTAGCTCGTCGTTTTCTCTGTCGGGAATGAATGTCCCATCAGCTTTCTCTTTAAGCACCTTAAGGATAGCACCGACCGCCTCTTTTAACTCATCGTTGTATATAAGCGAACCATCATTAAGATCCAGAGTGCCACCATAAGCGTAGTACCAATGCCTTGATCACTCTGGCCAATTCATTGTCGCCGGCGTGATTCCCCTGGCTATCAAATCTTCTTCCATCTTGTCCCAGATAGGAATTTTCTTTTATATCCAGTTGGTCCAAGAGAGTGGAAGTATTGTTTCTTCGCGGCATTGATCCTATTCTGTCGCGAGTTCTTTTCACCTAACTCCGACCGCCTGTATTGCACGAACGAATCCCAATGACCCCTCAGCTTTGGGTAGTCGTCAAAGTTGGGTGTCAAGTTCTTCTCAGCATATTTCTTGTACAGGTTCTTCTTCCATATTTGAAATGCAGTACACATCGTCTTTAGAGCCCAATTTTTTACTCTTTCCTCTGAACCTTGAGGCACTGTGAAATGTTCTTTCAGACTAGCCCATAGCATTTCTTTCTCTGATTGCGGCATGTA
This sequence comes from Alloteropsis semialata, assembly GCA_004135705.1. Taxonomy (NCBI): domain Eukaryota; kingdom Viridiplantae; phylum Streptophyta; class Magnoliopsida; order Poales; family Poaceae; genus Alloteropsis; species Alloteropsis semialata. The sequence goes on from CM014271.1 coordinate 39,854,324, forward strand.
TGAATGATCAACGCTGGGTTTCCACCTCTGCAGGCTGATGGGCACGTGGTCTCTCACTAGAACACCACACTGATTGGCCATCTTTATAGCAGCTTTATCTGGCGCAACT
>CM014271.1:39856246-39869501 GCA_004135705.1 Alloteropsis semialata
GGAGGGGGCCGGCGTGGAGGTGCTCGGGGACGTCGTGGAGGAGCTCGGGACAAAGCGTCGAGGAGATCGGCGGCCGGCGCAGTGGGAAAGAACAGGTAGGAGGAGGGGCGGGCACCGCTATATATCCCGCCCCATCATCGGTACCGGGTGATGTCACCACCCGGTATCATAGGCCAACAGGATGCTTGTGTCAACCTCCACACTAAACGGAGACACCTCGTCACACCTATTATAATCATCCTCATCGATGATGTCCTCGACACCCACGATTTTTCTTTTCCCCGTGAGAACTATGTGTCGTTTTGGATAAAGTTCGGAGTTGTTTGTTTGCAGAGTCCCCGTCTTGGGTTTGGTAGACATGTCCTTCACATAAAACACTTGATGCACATCCTTGGCGAGCACGAATGGTTCGTCTACATACCCAATTTTGTTGAGATCCACAGTTGTCATGCCGTAGCGGTCTATAGTAACAACTCCACTTGTAAGTTTCACCCATTTGCACCGAAAAAGTGGTATTTTCAAAGGTCCATAATCTAGTTCCCAGATCTCCTCTACCTGGCCATAATATGAGTCCCTGTTCCCTTTGTTGTCATAGGCATCTATACAGACGCCACTATTTTGGTTGGTGCTTTTGTCGTCTTGGGCTCTCGTGTAAAATGTATACCCATTTATGTCATAGCCTTGGAACGTCCAGAATGAGGATGATGGTCCCCTTGCCAAATACGCCAGCTGTGTATGTATTGTCTCGTTACCCATGAGCTTTTGTCGCAACCAACCAGCGAAAGTTTCTATGTGATGATGTGTAATCCACTTGTCAGACTTTCTTGGATTTTGGTAGCATATTATAGTCTTGTGCTCCTCGATGTAAGGAGCCACCATGGTTGATGACTGCAATATAGTATAATGGGCTTTCATGAATAAATTGTAGTCGCTACAACTTGTTTGTTTCCTTCCTAACGTGCCCTTTCCAAGTAGTCTCCCCTCATGGCGTGACTCAGGTAGCCCAATCGGTTTCAGTTCGGGGATATAGTCAACACAGAACTCAATGACCTCCTCTGTTCTGTATCCCTTGGCGATGCATCCTTCTGGAAGAGAACAGTTATGTCGGGGTTCTTTACCGCCGGCAAATAATATCGTGGAGTGCGCGTCGGGCCTCGGACGGTTGCGCAAAAGGGGGACACAAGGATTTATACTGGTTCGGGCCTCCGGGAAGTAACACCCTACGTCCAGTTCGTGCTACTCGTGTTATTTGCGCTGGTTTGTAGTAGGGGAATACAAACGGGCGAGAGAGGGATGAGTTCCCAAGTCTCTGGCATGGGACAAGCTCAGTCCCGTGGCTGGTTGAAGGAGGAAGAAGAAAAAGAGAGAACGCTCCTCTAGAGAGGAGAAAAAGAATCGAATGCCTCTCGCAGGAGGCCCAGACTTCCCTTTTATAGCTCAAGGGGAGCCAGTAAAGTAAAAAGTAAAAGAGAGAGAGAGAGTACACAGTAAAAAGGGGAAAAGGAGGAGTGTCTGCCCATGCTGTGGGGCCCGTTGTCCTTCCGAGTACTGTAGCCATGCCCTGCTGCTGCTAGTTGCGTCAGGGAGTGGTTGGCGCAGTGTAGCGGCTTGACTCCGGGTGCTACGGTCTTCCCGGTGATTGCTTGCTTGCGAAGAGTTGAACCAGTTGGAGACGCAGACTAGTCGGGCGAACGGAGTAGTCGAGCGAGCGAAGTCCGCTTGGGTGGGCTTGCATCAGCAAAGCACTCGGACGTGCCTGGCATGCATGCTGGGTGCCAAAGCACTCGGATGTGCTTGGCTTGAGGTAAGATGCTATTATGGCCTTGTTTTTGGCCGTTTTCCTTTACGAAAATAAATCTAGAAAAACCATCTCTAAATACTCTAGTGGCCAGCTTTGGGTATCCATAATATTGGATCCCGTCAGTACTTGGGCTCAGGGACGGAGTCCACTCGGGGGAACCGCGAGCCTGTCGGGCGGAGGAGCAGCTCGTCGGGCGAGACGCGCAGCTTGTCGGGCGAGACGTGCAGATCGTCGGGCAGAGGAGCAGCTCGTCGGGCAGCGAAGCAGCTCATCGGGCAGAGAAGCAACTCATCGGGCGATGGTCCCGTTGTCTGCTGCTATCTTGCCTTGTTGTGATGCGCTGTTTTGCGACATGCATTCACTTGAAAAAAGCATGCATGCATTGATTACGCAGGGCACCATGCATGCTCATGCATATACGTACGCATGCATCTGCATACAACATGTGTGCCCGCCCATGTATGTACGGGAGAGGGAGCCTTAGAGAGAGAGTTGACTGCTGCTCTGCATGAGGGTCGGCGAGACGAACTTGCCACCCCCTGCGCAGGGTTGATCGGGGTGTGGCCATTCGGAGTTTTTAATTCTTAACCCGCCATCATCGGATACCCCTAATATTGGTATCCGACAGGTTACGAACATATTTCTTAAGAATAGCCATGAGCCTCTCAAAAGGATACATAGTGTAGGAATACAGGACCAAGAATACCAATCTCTTTGACAACATGGACCAGGAGATGCGTCATAATATTAAAGAAAGACGGAGAAAATATCATCTCAAGGCTGACAAGGCTTTGGGCCACATCATCCTGCAGCTTTGCTAGATTACTGGGATCGATTGCCTTCTGGTCGATTGCATTGAGGAAGGCGCATAGCTTCACAATAGTTGTTCGGACATTAATGGGTAGTATTCCCCTCAGCGCCACCGGAAGCAATTGTGTGAGCAGCACATGGCAGTCATGGGACTTGAGGTGTACGAATTTCTTCTTTTTCATATTTATCAGACTTTTTACATTAGATGAGTAGCCGGACGGGACCTTAATACTGTTCAAGCAATCAAACATACTGGTCTTCTCCTCCTTGCTTAGAGTGTAGCTAGCAGGACGTAAGTTCCATCGCCCTTTCTCTCTTTTCTCAGGATGCAGGGGATCTCGTTGTTTCATACGTTTCAGGTCATGTCGTGCTTCAAGCGTATCTTTTGACTTTCCGTAAGTACCAAGGAACCTTAGCACATTTACGCAAAGATTTTTGGTCAGGTGCATCACATCAATTGCGTGGCGGACATCTAAGACCTCCCAATATGGTAGGTCCCAGAATATTGACTTTTTCTTCCACATGAGTGCCTTTCCATTTTCACTTGCCGCTGGCAGGCTGCCAGGTCTCTTTCCAAAGACCACCTTCACATCTTTTACCATAGCAAATACATATTTTCCATCCCGATGCCTTGGTTTGCTACGACTTTTCACCTCAAAATACTTTCCTTTCTTTCTTAGCGGATGTTTCTCAGAAAGGAATCGACGATGGCCCATATACACATACTTTCTACAATGTTTCAGGTAAATGCAGTCGGTGTGTTCTAGGCAATGTGTGCATGCTTTGTATCCCTTGTTTGACTATCCCGACAGGTTACCAAGTGCAGGCCAATCATTGATGGTCACGAACAGTAATGCTCGTAGGTTAAATTCCTCTTGCTTGTACTCATCCCACGCCTTTACACCATCTTTGCCCCACAACAACAAAAGGTCCTCAATCAGTGGCCATAGATACACATCAATATCGTTGCCAGCTGCTTTGGCCCTTGGATTAGCACTGGCATCATAATGAACTTCCGCTTTATGCACATCCACGGAGGAAGGTTGTACATACAAAGAGTCACGGGCCAAGTGCTGTGGCTACTGCTCATATCACCGAAAGGATTCATGCCATCCGTACTCAAACCAAATCTTATGTTCCTTGCATCTTCTGCGAAGTCTGGGAACGCTCTGTCAATTTTTCTCCATTGGGACCCATCGGCGGGGTGTCTCAACATATTGTCTTCCCTCCGATCCTCTTTGTGACATCGCATCAATTTAGCATGCTCTTTGTTTCTGAACAAATGCTTCAGACGTTGTATTATAGGGAAATACCACATCACCTTGGCAGGGACTCTCTTCTTGGGGGGCTCTCCCTCAACATCACCAGGGTCGTCTCGCCTGATTTTATACCGCGAACAATTGCAAACCGGACAGGCATCCAAAGATTCTTACGCCTTGCCCCGATAAAGGATACAATTATTGGGACATGCGTGTATCTTTTGTACTTCCAGTCCTAGAGGGCAAACAATTTTTCTTGCTTCGTATGTTGTTTCGGGCAATGTGTTGCCCTCTGGAAGCATCTTCTTTATCATTTTCAATATATCTCCAAAACCTTTGTCAGACAAGCCATTAGTTGCCTTCCATTGCAACAGTTCCAGTGTGGTACCCAACTTTTTCTGGTCCTCTTTGCAATTTGGGTATAGCAATGTTTTGTAGTCCTCCAACAAACGCTTCATTTTCTCCCGCTCTTTCGCACTTTCGCAGTCTTTCTCTTCATCACGGATCATGCCACCTAAGGCATCATCATCCTCATCTTCTGCAACTGCTTCACCCTCGCCCATTGCTGTATCATCTGCAAAGGCACCGTATTGTGCAAAGTCCGGGATGTTGTCCTCACCTTCTTCATCACCTTCTTCAAAGAATATCCCCGCTTCGCCATGTTTGGTCCAACAGATATAGTTAGGCATGAAACCACTCCTAAGCAAGTGTGTGTGAACCACCTTCTTCGAGATGTGATAATCCTTCTCATTCTCATAGACCTTGCATGGACAGCATATAAAACCTGAGGTCGAGTTAGCCTCTGCTGCGTCGAGGAATTGATGAACGCCATTAATGAAGTCAGATGAGCGTCTATCCGCGTTGTACATCCATTGCTGATTCATCTATGTAAATATCATTTCAAATATATAAATATCATTTCATGTATGTAAATATCATTCACAAAATACAACGAAAAATATGTAAATATCATTTGAAATATGAACATCATTTGAAGTCTCTAAAAAGATGTAATTCTAAAGAGATGGTTTTGTTGCTTGGAGCAGGTCAGGGCCCTCAGGGGCAGCTATTTGTAGCCCTTGTAGGCCGGTGAGGCGGAGAGTATCCGATGGAGCCGGTTGCTTCGCCGGGAAGAGAGTGCAGAAGAGTTGATTTGAGTGGTCACTGTAGCAATAGTGGACATGGACGTAACAGGCTCTCGCTCAGAGCTAGCAGGATGGTGCTACAGTAACCAAGGGCATGATGGCCGACAACCACATTCCAAAATCATCAACGTCTTATTTTGGCTCATCTCAAAAAAAATTAAAGGAGTGATTTGCCTCAGATATGTTATCTTTCATTTGACCTTGAACTTGGAGCATAAGAAACACTATAGGTGGTAAAAAAAATTGGTTCATGGTAGGCATAGAACCATGAGACACACCCAGCCCAACCATCACAACCGATCCGTTGCTTGGGCATGGATGTGTCTCATGGTTTGATGACAACCATGAGAAGCATAACTATACAATACAAGCTCAAGCTCAAGGTCATCATATGTTACCCAGCTAGAAAACTAGGTAAAATTTGATATCATCATAGGTATGCCTAGAGTTGAATTATTTTAGTTCAAGATATTGACAACCATGAGAAGTAAAATTGAATTTAAAATCTAACTAAATAAGAATATCATTTATAATCTTAAAAAATCTTAATAACCCTAAATATCAACGTCATTTGAAACCTCTAAAAAGATGTAATTCTAAAGTTTGTAATAAGCCTAAATATGAATATCATTTATAATCTCTAAAAATCCTAATAACCCTAAATATGAATATCATTTATAATATCTAAAAATCATAATAAGCATAAATATGAAAATCATTTAAAGTTTCTACAAATAATCCAAAAATCTAAACAATGTCTAAAAATTTGTGCATCATCTCTACACATGCAACAACTAACTATATAGTGATTCTCTATTACAAATGCATAATAAAAATGAAGATTAAATCTAAAATCTCTTATTTCAATCCATTCCACAAAACACAAATTACTCAAAACATGGAGCATGAAATAGACCATACTAACCGTCAAAAGAGAGAGGATGAAGTTGCTAACATTCTAGCGGGCTTGGTTTGCAAAATCTCCAAAAGTTATGGAAATTTTGGGCATGAGCTCCCCCAACCCGAGCTCAATGAAGGATGAAGAAATGAGCCATGGCTCGGGCTGGGGGAGGAAGAAGGCCCCTTTATACGCAGAGCCCCTTTGGTACCGGTTGGTGGCACCACTCGGTACCAAAGGGGGTCATATTGGTACCGGTTGGTGTCACCAACCGGTACCAAAGGCCCCGAGGCTCATTGGTACCGGTTGGCGACACCAACCGGTACCAATGTGACCCCTTTGGTACCGGTTGGTGCCACCAACCGGTACCAATGAGCGCGCAAAATTATTGACCGTTGGACCCGGTACCAATGCCCGATCCATCCGTGACCTATGAGGGGTGGCGGATGGCAGGTTGTCTGGTAGTGGTGGCTATAGAGAAGCGTCGGTGGTGGCAAAAGGGTCTATTGCCATGGTGTCATTTGTTGCAAATGATGTCTAATTCAATGTCTAATTGCGTGGCAATAAGTATTATTGCAACGACAAGGGTCATTGCAACTCTTATCGAATGCAAACTTTCACTTACGTTGCAATTACATCTATTGCAACAAAAAAGAAAAAAACGTGGCCCAAAGTGTGTATACCACTCAACTACTTGCCATGACATCCCACGGAATGGTTCTGTGACAATTGGCAGTTATTGCAACGATTTTGTTTCAATAGGTAGGTGTTGCCACGTTTTTTACTCTTGCAATAGACCAAAAATCTAGTAGTGGATTACAGGTGAATCAGTGGAGACTGGTGGGTTAGATTCACCATGTAATATCTATGAGACCCACCATGGTTGGGTCACGCAACCACCGTGAGGATCAGAACTGCCAACATAGAAACATGATGCATCACCGTGGGCCATCAACTAGTGCTCACTGTGTGTGCTAGAGTTTATAGCACTCTACCCTCACATTTCCTTGCTTGGCATTGCTGCGAGAATGGACTCCGCTGGCAAATGCCGCCAATCTTCACCCTCCTTACTGGATTGGTTAGGGTTTAGGGTCTAGATTTAGGATTTAAATGGAAGATGAGACATTTGACCTGGTGTTGATGTTTTTTCTGGTCAATACACCAAAAATTGCGCTAGCTCTCACGGATCCACAATGGATCGATCACCAGTAGCAAGCCTGCCAAAATTGGTACGACCAGTTTGGGAATCTGGTGCCATTGGATTTCTAGGGCTTGCTGCATTGACCTACGAACATCGGCCCGGGAGGGACCCCGTCAGGGCTGACGCGTCTAGGGTTGCTCTGAGGCTGGCAGGCCACTCAGAACATCGTCAACGTCGTAGAGACAAAGTATGAACATCAATTGGAGGTTGGAAAAGCTAGGGTTTGAAGAAGACAAAAACGTAAAGGTATTTGCATTTGATCGATTGGATTAACCCTCAATCGGCCGCAACCCTTTATATTTATAGGGTGGGGAGGTCTTGCCCCGCAAGAAAAGCCCTATTACAACTTGGAATATATAAAAGAGTCCAAACCTACTAGGACTCAGGAAAAACCGGTTTCACCGGTTTCCCAATCGGTGCCATCGGATTCTAGAAGAACAAACGGTTCCACCGATTTCAAATCTGGTTCCACCAGTTTTTGCTGTCAAGTCAGCCTTGTGCCAATTTTGATCTCCAATATATGGCCCCTTGTTTTTTGTTAAAGCTTGCATACCAGAAAACATATTGACACGAAAAATACACCTGAGGGTGATGCTAAACAAAATACATCGGCCTTTTCACTCTCAGGATGATATTCATCAATATCAGCCATATGAAACTAAGCCTCCTGCCAAACGCTCGGATAATATTTCTTCAAGTATCTTCTATTAAGAGCCCTAGGCAGCCGCTGACCTTGTAAAGTCTCCACCATATAGGAATTACTGAATATTACCTTAATCAACTTGCATGGCCCTTCCCAACTTGGAGACCATTTACTGAACTTATTGCTCTTCGATCCTATAGGTAGAATTGTCTTCCAAACCAAGTCACCAACCTGAAAAGATTTTTCTTTTACCTTCTTGTTATAAGCTCTAGCAACTTGGATTTTATCCTTCTCAATCTCCTTCAAAGCCTTCAAATGCTTATTAGTCACCTCATCAATATTGTCCATCATCAAATCACGATAATCAACAGCATTAAGATCATTTTGCTTGGCCAACCTATACGCACCCAGATTTACCTCAACATGCAGAATGGCTTCTTGATCATATAAAAGCTCAAAAGGAGTAACTTTACTAGCACCATGTCTAGATATGCGATGAGCCCACAAAGCTTCAGATAAAACCTCATGTCATCTCCCAGGATTTTCTTCTATCTTTTTTCTTAATGAGCTCAATCAAAATTTTATTACTAGAATCGGCTTGAACATTAGCCTGAACATAGTATGGAGATGAATTGAGCAATTTAATTCCATGCATCTCAACAAACTCACAAACTTCTTTCGATATAAATGAAGTACCTTGATCAGTAGTTAAAGTTTGTGGAGTACCAAATCTATGGATAATATGCTCGGTAATAAACTCAATCATCTCCCGATGTGTCATATTCTTCAAAGGAATCGCTTCGGTCCACTTTGTAAAATAATCAATAGCCACTAACACGAAACGATGTCCCTTTAATGAAGGAGGATGAATCTGCCCAACAAAGTCTAGTCTCCTTCCTCGAAAAGACCAAGGTTTGTTAATAGGATGTAATAATGCTGTTGGAACCATTTGAATATTCCCAAAACTTTGACACTCCTCACAACTTTTGTAGTACCGAAAACTGTCAGCTATCAAATTAATCCAATAAAAACAAGCTCTCCTAAATTAAAAGCCACTTCATTTTAGGAGCCGACTGATGTGTACCACAAATTCCTTCATGAATCTCACCCATAGTAACCTTGGCTTGATCAGAATCTAGGCATTTCAACAATAAATCTTCAGCCGTCCGATGATATAATTCACCATCAACCAAAGTAAATTTAAATACCTATCGTCGGACTTTTCTGTCAAATTTGTTAATAGGATTCTGTAAATAATCAATAATGGACGTCCTCCAATCAGTATCTCTGTCCTTAGCAAATTTAAAATGACATTGGCCGAAGTATTGCTGTCAACAGATAAATTGGTGCCACTGGTTCTGGAATCGGTACCATCGAAAAATCCGGTTCCACCGGTTTCTGGATCCGGTGCCATCGGTTTTTTCGTGGGCTGAAACCTCGTCTATGTAAAGTGTTGGCTTTCTTTCATGAAAATTTCTTTTTTGAATATCATAGTTAGACGCTTGCTGAGCCAGAGCATTCGCACTTGGATTCTCATCTCTTGATATATGGTAAATTCATGGAAATGAGCAATTAAATCTAAACATTTATCTACATATGCATTTAAAAGACTATCGAAACATTGGTATACCTTAGCAAACTGTTATACAACCAGCAAAGAATCACCAAATGCTTCTACATAATTTACACCGATGCCATGCAAAATTGCTAGCCCGAACAAGAGAGCCTCATATTCAGCTTGATTATTAGTGCAATCATCTTTTAATCGGTTAATAGCTTCAAATACGGCACCACATGGTGATATAAGAACAACACCAACACCGTAACAGCTTTTGCAAACTGATCCATCAAAATGCAACTTTCATGGGGTAAAATTAATATAACCGATGTCTAAATCATGATCATCATTAATGCTATGCTCAACAATAAAATCAGCTACGATTTGGCCTTTCATGGATTTCAAAGTTTCATAAGCCAAATCATATTCAATAAGAGCATAAGCCCATTTACCAATTCTATCACTTTAAATTGGTCTATGCAACATATATTTAATTACATCGGTTTGACAAGCTACAATTCAAGTATTGGATAAAAAATAATGCCTCATCTTGGTACAAGCATAATATAATGAAAAGCAAAACTTATCAATAAATATATACCTTGTTTCGGCATCCAATAATCGACAACTTGAATAAGTAATAATATGTTTCATCCCTTCATTTTCTTGAGTCAAAACAGCCCCAATTACTCGCTTTTCAGCAGTCACATATAATTTATATGGAACCCCTCTCCTAGGAGTTTTAATAACAGGTGGCGAAGATAAGTAATATTTAATCTTCTCAAAAGCTTCTTGGTGTCCCCCCCCTCCTTCAATAAATTTGGCTTCATCTTTTAAGCGAAGAATAGGAGTAAAAGCACTAACTTTCCCAGACAAGTTACAAAAAATCTTCTTAAGTTATTCACCTTGCCCAAGAATTTCTGCAAATCTTTTTTTGCATGTAGGAGCCTTAATCTTTTTAATAACATCAATTTTCTTAGGATCTATCTCTATGCCATTCTCATGAATAATAATTCCTAAAAACATTCCAACTGACACACTAAATGCACATTTGAGTGGATTCATTTTTAAGCCATATCGACGCATTCTCTCAAAAGCAAGCCACAAATCAGCTAAATGGGATTTCAAACCAGCTGATTTAACAATATTATCGAAATAAACTTCTATGATTAAGCCAAGTAAATCATGAAAAATTAAATTCATAGCCCTTTGGTAAGTAGCACCAGCATTTTTAAAACAAAAGGTCATAACTACCCACTCAAATAAACTAACAAAACCTGGATATACAAAGGTCGTTCGGGATATATCCTCTTCAGCCATGAAAATTTGATTGTAACCAGCATTACCATTAAGAAAACTGAGAACTTTATGTCCAGAAGCATCATTTATAAGCATGTCAGCTATAGGCATAGGATATTCATCTTTTGGATTAGCTCTATTAAGATTTTCTGAAATCAATGCAAACTCTAAGCTTACCCGAATCTTTTTTCTCTACAGGCACAATATCAGATAACCATTCAGCATAACGACAAGACCTAATAAAATTTGCATCCAACAACTAATTAATCTCTTCCTTAATCCTGTCATACATAATGGGATTAAAACATCTAGCACTTTGTTTAAAAGGCCTAAATTCGGGCTTAATTGGCAGCCGATGTTCAACTAACTCGCGGCATGAACCAGACATCTCTTGATAGGTCCATGCAAAACAATCAACATATTCTTTCAATAGCTCGATTAATTTAGCTTTATAATCAGTTTTCAAATTTTTTTGTTTACAAACGTCGGCCTAGGTGTGGAACCATCACCAATATCAACCTCCTCTAAAGGATCAGCTGACGTGAAACCTGTCCTAACTTACTTATATCATCAAAATCCTTAATGTCTTCACACATATTGTTTTTTTGCGCCCGATAGTGTTCAATTCTCTACTGCAACCACTCTGAATTATTCATTAACTCACAATAAGTGGTTTAGCCGATTCTTCACCGGCTTTGAAACAGCAGGCACAAAGCCATCTCTAGTACAAGGACCAGAGCACCTTATATCTCCTGCCACTGTTGTATCCTCCCTATTTAAGAAGCCAAATTGTTTCAGTTAGGTGCAACAAACACGCAGCGGTTAACCGTCATTCACTATTTGCTCTTTTCTGAATATTGTTGCCATACCTAAGTAGAATGCATCCAGTATCAACTATCAAGAATATATAGATCCTAAACATACCACATAACTTGATGTAAAAGATAGGATCTCGTCCCTCCTTCTAGTTTGTGTTTTCTCTTCTCTTTCTCATTCTAGTACAATAAAGTGTAAACTTGGAATCTGTTGTATTTCCAGTTTGTGAATGTGTTACAACAAAAATTGGCATATGGCAAGATAAGGCGATTAGAGAAAAGAAAATATAAAGAATGTCTTTTATCAGAGTGAGTATGAAACAAATTGAAGAATATATCTCACAAAGTTTGCATCCATGGCTACCATCCTTTGAGCTATTCTGCTGGTAAAAGTTGCAAGCAGGTATGAGAATACATTGTGTGGGTTTACGAATTGGTTTAGTTTCATCCTGCTTTTCATACTGTATTCATGTGAAGCTCGAGCTCCACAATAAGGAAGCAGGTCCAAGGAAGGGGGTCTGAAACCATGGGGAAAATCTGAAACGAGCAGAATTCAAGTCTTCATCAGGAATGGTGTAAGATCATCAATATTTAGCTGATGTGGCAGCACGAATCAGGGAGTCTGCGTGTTAGTGCAATGGCTTTCGCGTGGCACTAATTGTGTGCTGGCTGGAAACCAGTCGCGTGCTCACTGCTACTGCAGTTGTCATCTATTCTCGTTTATTATCTTGTTTTTTTTTGGATTGCATTGCGTATTTTGATGTAGTAGCTAGGGTAACTGTGATTCAATAGCTACATGTTTGCCTCCTGTAAATGTTACATTTCTACTGCTCAATGAAAAGCATGCCAAGCACACTCTTCAGGAAAAGAAAACAAAGATGAGTAAAGAAAATCATGTGCAGATAAAGTGTGATGTGACCACGTCCACTATTCTTTCCTATTCATGATGACATGATTCACATGCTTTATTAGTCGCAATTTTGGTAGTGTCAGTAGGAAGACCAAACACAAGCTGTAACCTTTAAATGACATACATCTAAAACCCAAAATGATCTCGTACATATCATGTGCTATTTCTAAGGAAGACACTAGCTAGTGACACTTTCCATTTTGTTACAGCAGCAAAACACTTTGTTAGGTCATATCCACTCAGTCATGCATGTTACTCCAGCCAGCCACAGCAGCAAGCCGCTTGCAACCTACCCAGGTCTAAGTTAACATGGCACGCGACTATGGGGCAATGTCGTGAGTTAACCATCCTTGCCCCTGCAATGATTTGATTTCTACGTGCAAAAATGAAGTACGGGCGGTGGACCCGCCCCTACAAAACGTTTCTGCAGTACTGCCTATTGATCAAAATGATCAGTTGGAGTGGAAGCAAGGGGACTAGCTCGAACTGGCATGACAAAACTGCGGTTGTGTATAGTACTCCTATAGAATCAACGTTTAGTAGGCAACGTATCCTATGGAAACTAGTTTCGTGTGCAAACTATGAAAACTCCAATCAGGGACGCAGGATCTCCATCCGATGGCCAGATAGAGAGGTGGATTCATTATGCAAAAAACCGCCCACCAGGCTCCCACTATTCTCATCCTTTTTGCAACTCACCCCCTCCCCCGTATCCTCCAGCGCCGTTTCCGCCCACCCGTCGCCCCCCGTCGCCCCTTATCCGCGACGAGGCCCCTTCTTGGCACCCCCAGATCCACGCCGCCGCCCCTTCGTCGCGCCCTTCGCCGCGCCGCCGTGAACGGGCTGGGCAGCTCCTCCCCAACCGCGCCCGCCGCCTCGTCCGCGCGGCACAGCTCCTCCTCGACCGCGCCCGCCG
>CM014271.1:39871087-39898196 GCA_004135705.1 Alloteropsis semialata
TGGTTTGATCCCAAAGTAGTGAGACAAACTCCAAATCTTGGGCTAGTCGAAATTCGACAATCAACCGTCTTGCCAGGAGATGACGTATATATTGTGGCTCAACAGGCAACACAAGTTTACTATCTCTCGTACCCATGTAAAACCGACCCACGCCTTCGGGGGTGAGATGTTGTGTACAAGGTATCGCCACACGGTAAAATACCTGTTCCAAACAATGAAGATTACAACATTGACCCAAATACATATGTCGGGGAGTTTTTCCAAGAAGATGGGCTAGAAGGGAATTTTGAGATAGACTTAACCGAAACGATCCAAATGGAAGTAGACAATGAAGAGGACGCTGGAGATGAGGTATGTGGTGTGAAGGACTTAGAGTTACTAGAGCGATTACAGTTAGGCGATGACAGTGATGAGGACATTCCTCCGTTGGAGAATGAGTATGAAAATTTTGACAACCGTGATAGTGATGATGAGACTTATGATCCAGTGAATCCCAACCACGATGATTATTTCTAATACATGTATGTTTCGCATTTATTATTTGCAATACCATGTTATTTCCAATTTATGATTTGTTCAATTACATTTATTTCTAAGTACATTTTGTTTATCTGTACTGATTGATTTTCTCTTTGTAATTGCAGATGGTGGGCGGTGTCACCAAGTCGTTAGCGGGGATTTTGAGACGGCTTCCCGGTGCAGGTGGAGGGTCCTCTGCCGGTGAGGGGTCCAGCAGGGGGACGGGTGGAGGTAGGGGTCGGGGGAAGGGTGGAGGCAAGGGTCGGGGGAGACAGGGTGGAGGCAGGGGGCGAGGGAGGCAGGCTCCAGCACCGTCTCCTGAGGCAGACTCGGAGTCTGAGTCTGAGGACGAGGTTACACCTACACCGGAGGCGGCCTCTCCCGACCACGTCGTGGCACAGGATGGCCCGGACCAGGAGTGGCAGCAGGGGGAGGATTCTGCGGAGGAGGAGGAGGAGGAGGAGGAGGAGGAGGAGGAGGGCGGAGGAGGAGGAGGAGGAGGAGGAGTCGCAGCCATTTGGTTAAGAGGTCCCTCGCAGCTTCCCCAGCGACCCATACCGTTTGAGAGGCGGCCGATGATTCGGCCCATCGCTCCTAGGTAATATGGTTTATATTTGATCGTAACATTTTCATTTCATATTGTTATAACTTGATTGCAAACTTAAAATTTCTCTTAATCACTTATGCAGGAGTTGGATTATGGTCGCTCCTGGGGTTCATGACCGCCATGTCAACGGGATCCTGGGTGGTTTGTGCAGGTTGCACTTCCCAGGCTTCGTTGACAGAGGCGGAAGACAAGAGCCAGCCTACACGTTTGACCACTACATGGCCTTCCCCGACTCGATGGATCGGGACAACAGGATATTCCAGAACAAGGCGGCTCGTGTCACGGGCGAGCTGTGGGTAAGTCTTCCTCGCACTACATTGCTTAATTCGTTGCACATTCATTGGATATTTTCTTAAAATATTGAATGTCTACATCGCGTCTGTATGCAGGATTTCTACAGATGCGAACCGGGCTACGAGCAAGCGGCAAATGAGACGGCTCACAGAGCATGTTTCAAGCTTGTGAAGGACATGCACTACGAGGCACGCGTCCAGTCCGTCATCGTGTACTACGCTACATTTCTCCAACAGAAGTGCTCTAAAGCTGAAGCTCGAAACATTAGGCTCACCCGGGAACAATACTTGCAGGTACATATAGAAATTCAATACAAAACATTTAATTTGTTATTCTCATGTCCTAACCTTGATGATGTGTAGGCTCCTGTATGGTGGTGTGCACAACATCGGCAGTGCTGGGAGGTCATTGTCGACAAGTGGTTGTCGGAGGAGTGGGTCCAACAGCACGATGCTTGCCGGGAGCGGCGTTTGCTGATGCCGGGTATACCACACCATCAGGGCAACCTTAGCCTGCCTCTGTACGCGAATAGATGGGTAAGAGATTCCATATCTTCATTAATATACTCAGTTGTCCATAATTTCTAATTACGTCGATCATTTTTTTGCAGTCGGGGGCCCATGGTGGTGAGTCTTGCTCGACGTTCAAGGCGTATGCTTTGTCCCACAAGGGCAAGGCGACGTCCGACGTCAACTACAACCCGGACGACCCGCCCTCGGCGTACAGCAATGCAAGCATCCACAGCCGCCTCAGTGACTACACATCGATGGCAAGAGAGATCCGCGGGCCAGAGTTCGATGTTGTCAACGAGAACCTCGATGGAGAAGTTGTCATGACGATGGGAGGAGGAAAGAAGCATGGACGCTTCTATATGGGTGACGGTTGCATCGACACGGCCAGTACTCCTACGCTTAACCAGATTAAAGCTAGGAGTACGGACTCCAGCCCCGCCATACGACCAAGGCCAACCGTAGCCCAGCACCAGATACAGGAGCTCCAGGTTGTTTCTGTTCTATTGATCGTTCATTGATATTTAAATACGTTTGATTTTCATTCTAACATTTGGATATTATATTGTAGACCCAGATGCAGCAGATGGTAGAAGAGAGGTTGGCGGCCCAGCGGCAGCAGTTAGAGGCCGATTTCCAGATGCGGTGGACGGCCGAGCAGCAGAAGATGCAGCAGATGTACATGTGGATGCAGAGCATGGCCGCAAAGCAAGGTGTGCCGGGGCCAAACATCCAATTCTCTCCAACGCCGGCATATCCTGGATCACATACACCTGTGAGTCACTTCGGACAACCTTCAAGTTCAATTTCGTACAGAACCTAGAAAATTTAGATAATTAGAGAACTTAGAAGAATTTAGAGAATTAGAAAACCTAGAAGATTTAGAGACTTGTGAGAATTCATATAGCAAAGTACATTTAGAGAATTCAGAAAACATTCACAAATTAGATAACTTAGAGAATTTAGTCCATTTATAAAACTTATATGTTCATCTCATGACTTCTGATGTATAACTTGTCTAACAAATGCATAATCTTGTCCTATGTGCAGAACCAGTCGGCGGGATCCAATGTGCCAAATGAGGACCAAGATTTGTCAAATCCGTCGCAGCCGTGGTCACAGTGGCCTCCTTCTTAGAGTTTATTATGTTCATGTGAACTTAGGTGATGGATTGTGATGGATATTGTGATGGATGTGTGTTTGTGATGGATATTGTGATGGATTTGTTTTTCTGATGGATATTGTGAGATATATTTGTGTTTGTGATGGATATTGTGATATATTCCTGTGCAATGTGATATTTGTGAGTTGGGGTACTTTTAACGAGAGAAAACAGAAAAAAAACTAGCAGTTCTGGTCACTTTGCCGAGTGCTTTTACCATAGCACTCGGCAAAGTGACCATTTATGGAGTTGCTGGGAAGGCCCTTTGCCGAGTGCATTTACCATAGCACTCGGCAAAGGGCACATGGATTTGCCGAGTGTCAGGCCGGGACACTCGGCAAAGGGCACCTGTTTGCCGAGTGTCAACGTGGGACACTCGGCAAAATGCCTATATTTGCCGAGTGTCAACCATCGGACACTCGGCAAAGGGCGCCTGACGCCGTCTCTGGCCTAACGGCCGTTAGTCCCATTTGCCGAGTGGTACAATGTCTTTGCCGTGTGCCTGTTGACACTCGGCAAAAGGTTTGCCGAGTGCCCGACGTTTGGCACTCGGCAAAGAGCTCTTTGCCGTCACCTCTTTGCCGAGTGCGCTTTTGCCGTGGGCTACACTCGGCAAACCTCTTTGCCGAGTGTATAAGTCCCTTTGCCGAGTGTACTTGACACTCGGCAAAGGGGGGGTTTCCCGTAGTGATAGACCCCTGAAACAGAAACAAGTGTCAGTTAAATGGTCACTCAAACTTCAACATGATAATTTGGTGTCTATACATTTTCAATGAAACATCAACTTATTAATCTGATTCAGTCTAACTGTGTAATCTCATTGTTTCCCTTGCAGGTGTACAGATGAGGTTAAGGAAATGGCTAACAGATGACCAAAGATATGCCGCTTATACATCATTGCACGCAAAAAGCAAAAGTGGGAAACTACCTAACAGATGACCAAAGATATGCCGCTTATACATCATTGCACGCAAAAAGCAAAAGTGGGAAACTACCTAAGAATGCAACAAAGGAAGTCGCTGCTTTTTTTTCACACACATATTCGAGTCATCCAGAAGATTTGGAGGACTGCTAAGCAACAGACTGCACTTGGGCTGGAGGTTAATGTGTCTAACAAAAGAACTGGGCGATGTGGTCGCAAGAAAGCTGAACTTGATATCTCTCGGATCGCCACCATCCCATTAAATAGAATATCCACCTTGAGGTCACTAGCAAAGTCATTAGATGTCAGTATGTTGACATTGCATAGGAAGTTCAAGCTAGGCATGATCAGATGCCACTCCAATACATTAAAGCCACACTTGAAAGAGAGCAACAAGAGAGAGAGGCTCCAATTTTGCATTTCAATGATAGATATGACAACTCTAGGGGATTCTGAACTTAATTAGATTCATCGACATGCAAAATATACTACACATGGATGAGAAATGGTATTATATGACTAAAAAGTCAAGGAAATATTACTTGCTACCAGAAGAAGATGACCCTGACCGGACTGTTCAAAACAAGAATAGCATTGGCAAAGTCATGATCCTCGCAGTTGTAGGGAGGCCCCGACGTAATGGTCAAGGCATTGTGACATTTTCAGGAAAGATCGGTGTATGGGCATTTGTAAAGGAGGTGCCTGCAGCCAGAAAGAGCCGGAATAGGGAAAGAGGGACCCTAGAAACAAAATCTATCATAGTCAATAGGGAGGTGATGAGGCAATATCTGATTGAAAAAGTTGTCCCAGCCATCAAATCTGTGTGGCCGCAAGATGCTGCTCATGAGACAATTTACATCCAACAAGACAACGCTAGAACACATGTTAGTCCAAATGACCCGGCCTTTCTTCAAGCCGTCGCAGCTACAAGACTAGATATCCGGTTGATGCAACAGCCACCTAACTCCCCAGACATGAATGTACTAGACCTTGGTTTCTTCAGATCCATCCAATCCTTAACTGATTGCAGAAACCCTACAACTATTGAAGAGCTAATTGAAGGTGTGGAGGAAGAGTACGAAGTATATGATGAGGAAAATCTAAATAGAGTGTTCCTGAGTCTTCAGATGTGCATGAAGGAAGTAATGAAGATTGGAGGGGGAAATAAATATAGAATCCCACATATGAATAAGAAAAGGCTAGAAAGAGAAGGGAGACTCCCTCATCGGTTGTCATGTGATAAAGGTCTCTATGATAATGCTCTAGCCTATCTAGCCCAATATAGTTGAGCTCGGAGTATAATATTATTACTGTACAGAGATGCAATAGCATTTTAGACTTGTTTCAATTATGCACATTTACTGCATTGACATGTGTTACTACTCTGTTCTTTTGAAGCAAGTAATGAAGTGTTATGCAAATAATATGGTGTAGTGGATGAATGATGCAATAATTGATAGCATTAATGGGCAGAAAGACAAGTGCAGGCACCTTCAAGTTGTGTGACAAAGCTAGAACCATGTTTTGAACATGTGTCTCCAATTCATGTCTACATGTTTTTTTGGCTTCTGTCCTGCAAAGAAAACATGAGAAATTAGTAGACGACTTTCCTTAACCTTTCTGTGATTTGGAAAAAAAAAATTGAAGGAAAAATAGCCAAGGCCATTTTCAGGTTTAAGAAACATTTGCTCTCTGAACTTCTCCAGCACCTCAGTCCAATTCCTGGTTCAGTAGGAGCTGGCACTAGAGAACTAATCTATAGTAGTCTATGTGTAACACCCACAATTCCAGAATTCCAAAATCCCTAATCCAATTGCTATTCAAAGTCCTATTCAAAATTTCAAACCAAATTCCAATTCAATTCCAAATCAAATTCCCCAAATCAAACTCCAAATTCAAAGTTCCTGTCCAAAATCCTATTCAAATTCCTACTCAAATTCCTCAAATAAAATCCAAATCTCTTTAACCTTTTCTCTCTCTCTTCTGGCCCACCTGTCGGCACTCTCTTCTACCTCCTGCCGCCATCTCTCTCTGATCCCAAATCGAAGTCCATATCGAAATTCTCGGTGCCCAAATCAATCCAGAGTTCCAGAAGACCCTATCCGAATTATGACGCTATTTTCCAATTGATTGGATTAATTATTTATTTAATTAATCTAGTTCAGAAAATAGTCTAATTAATTCATCCAAAATATCTATGGAATTTGTTTTGAATTATGACGATGTTATCCGAATTTTGAATTGATTATTACTTAATTAATTCGTTCTGGATAATTAGTCTAATTCATTTGTACCGCAGTTTACGAAATAAATTGTTATCGATTTATCTCGTGGGCTGATAATAATCTGGCCCAAAATCTAGGCCCATCTAAAAGCCCACGACCTAACCCTAATCTTTTCCTTGTAAATTCCCCATCCCTTCCCCTTCCTCTCCCACAGGAAACCTCCGGTCTTAATTCCTCATCAATGGCTTTTACGGCAGTAACGCCCGTGATGCCCGCCTCCCGTTTCCTTGCCTACCAGAGCCTCTCCTTGGCCTATAAATTGCAGGAATCGAACCCTAGTCATCCTTTTCCGCCTTGGTCTGCTCCCTGCTCGCCGTAGTACCCGAACCGCCGGCAATTTTGCTCTCCGACATCATGCCAGGTAAGAACCGCAGCCGCCTCTTTTTGTTTTCACGCCTTGGATGCCCCCTCTCGCCCCCTGACCTCCCTCTCAGGTACACAGACCCTCCAGGAACCAGAGCGGGCGTCCAGACGTGGAAAACCAAGGCCCAGAATACCTTCCCCACGCGCACCAGTGATCTGCTTCGCCCATCTTCGTGGCACGCCACCACCACTGCCTCCCCGCCCGAATCAAGCACACAGTAAGAATCCCCGTCCTCTCCTCTTTCCGTTTTGCCGCTTCGTGTAGAAATCGGACCACCGTAGCTCCCGGGCCCCTCTCCTCCGGCGAGCAGAGCCACCGTCGAGCTCGGCCATGGCACCTCCGTGCCTGGCTTTCTGTTGTTTGAAGCTAAAGGAAGAAGATGGCCGTAGATCGTAGGATCCTTGATCAATGGCTCAGATTAAAAGATCACATACCCCTTCGCTTCATAAAGATCTGGCCATCCATCATGAAACTTGCGGCTCAGATCTGGTCAACCTTTTCCGCCTGGCAGTTTTGTTAAAGAGCCCTCCAACTTTTCTGTAATCAACCCGCCATCCACCTTCAGTACAAAGTATTCACAACCATGCCCTTTCTTTTTATGTCTTTAACCCTGAGCTTTTCGAATATGCAACTGCCGTCCTATCCTCTCTCTTTTGCAGACCTAACCCTGTAGTTTCATCAAATCCCGAGCACTATTTATAGTGTCTTGATAATCTTTCTTGTTAGCCCCCGAGGTCTACGGTTAATTAGGTATAGCTCCTCGGTTTATCGCAGGATAGCCCTTTACCTTGTTTTAGCCATAGAATCCGTGTTTTAGCTCCGTTTTAGGTCGTTCTTGTTTTGTTAGTCTCCGTTTAGCGTAAGCTATCGTTTAGTCTCGTTGTTTAGTCTAGTTCGTGTTTTTAAAGTTAAATAAGATATTAAATTGATTAATGAACATTCCACTAGTTTTTGAATAAAACTTGTTTAGGTTAATACCACGGTATTTCATAAATTCTTGTTAATTTGACTAATATTAAATAAATGTGTTTTCAATAATAATTTGCTTAGTTCAACACGTCACATGAAATAATTCGATAGATGCATCACATGTCTTTTATTTCAAGTTAATTGTTAAATGGCTTAATTCCTATTGAAATATCTATAAATAAAATATGAGTAGATTTTACTTCGCTTTTAAATTTGAAAATAATTTGAATAAATCAACTTGGGTATTTTTTTGGAATATCCTTTTACATGTGCTTTTATTTAATTAAAATAAACCAAGCATATAGTCTGTTTTGCTTTCATAAATGCAAATGTGCGATAGCTGTCCTTCCTTCAGTGCGTTGTTTTTAGCGTTTCTTCGAGCCCGTCCTTTAGTGCGTTCTTTTAAGCTTTTCTTTGTTTGGTGTATTGTTCTTAGTTGTACTTGTTTGTTTCCTTGTATGCTTGTACCCGTTGATTGCTTCGAGTAGAAGGATCGCTGTTCGTTCAAGATCAAGAATTCCAAGTGAGCAAGAGCAGTCAAGCAGTAAGAGTAACTTTGCGTTGGAGAAAGGCAAGTGTCCCTAACCATCCTTCTATCTATGCTTTTAATATATCATTGTGATGTTGTTAATTGGAACATGGAGAACCACCCAGGAAAACAGTACAACCACGAGTACTATATGGCTCTGGTCTTGGCTAATTAATTAGATGTATAGGTGATTAGTGGTCTTACCGTAAGGGCAAGGAGGGGGCCGGTGAAGGGGTCATAGCTCGGTCCTTTTGTAGGAGTAGTCTTTGCTAAGGTACGTCCTCTCTTGGGAGGGCTGTGGACCTCACCGCTGCCGAAACTCTAGCGGGCTGCTAGTTATCTGTGTGTCTTTGTAAAGGCCTTGTAGCGTCCCTATGCAGTCACACCAAAGGTAGTGTGATGAGTGTGCCTGATCAGCACCGCGTGGTTGGGTTTACGCTTCTTGTGGGTAAAGTGTACAACCTCTGCAGAGTGTTAAAAACTGTTATAACAGCCGTGCTCACGGTTAAGAGCGGCCTGGACCCTCACATGATTAATAAACTTGAATATGGAATTGAATCGGAATTCTGGTTATTTCTTGTGGCCTTGCTGAGTACCAACCATAAGTGTACTCATCCTTGCTTACTGCTGCTCAGAAGCTGTTGTGAAGCCACTGAAGATGATGCTAGGCGTACGCAACCCCCAGTCGATTGCCTGTGAAGTGTTGGAGCCTTCGTTTTCAGGATCAGCTGTAACTCTGATAAGTTGTAAGTCTTTTGTATTGTTTTACGTGATACTGCTATTGTTTATCACTGATGAAGTCTCATATGTGTGAAAACTTGATCCTGGCACACATATGAATATCATTCGGTTCTGTCCTTAAAACCGGGTGTGACACTATGTGTAGAAGTTTTAATTCTCTATATAAAGATCATCGAATAACTAATCGCTCTAAGAAACTGAAATTATATCATGAGATATTTGCACAGGTGACAAGTGAAACAAGATACAGAGCCTAAACAAAAACCAAGTTAACAACCGAAAAGTCTGTCAGTACTAAAACAAGACAGAGAGCCTGAACAAAGAAACTTTATTTGAGAAACAAAAAACTGAGCGATCTGATGTTTAGGATTGAAGATCTGACCTGGAGGCAGGGTTGTAGTACTTGAACATCTTGCCGGTGCTGGAGAAGATGATGACGCGCGCGTCGCATAGCAACTGCTCGCCTATAAAAACCGAATCGTGCCTCCCTTCCTCATGCACCCAGAATAGAAACGCCATTAACAACACCACCCATCGGCTCGGCTCGAGCTGGTTAGCAAAACAGGCTTGTGGTGAGTAGCCAATCCCATCGCGCCCCTTTCCCCCCTCCACCCTGCTGTCCCGTGGCCGGGCCATGGCCACAATGTGCCGAGCGCAACGCTGTTCGCCGGCTACCAGGCCAGGCCACGCCTAGGCCCTGCTGGCCGCGCTCCAGCCTGGTTGGCCGCCGGCCAATCGCTGTCCTTTTTGAACATCCTGCCTAAGCGCTTGGAGAGGTGCCCTGCCAGTAATGTGTTGCTTTGAAAAGATGCAAACTTTGTTGCGCAAACATGCCACGGGCTATGAGCAGAGCAGATGGCGTGGAGGAAGCCGAACCTATAACTGCTCGATGGAGAAAGGTCGGTGATGTGCCGCCTCCTCTCCCGGTGTCGGTACTGCATCTGCCTTTTGGTTCGCCGCAAACGACGACATCAAGAAACCCCAGATCTAGTGCTACCTCCTCAGTCACATGCTCCTCCTCGCCGCGCCGCCACCGCTCATGGACAAGCCCCCACTGCCGCCAGGCACCGCGCATCTTCAGATCGAGAGGGGCGGGATTCAGAGGTGTGCGGGCCAGGGAGGTGGCAGCTGCCGCTGAGATTTGGGGGAAGGAATGGAGCACGAGCACAAGTCGGTCCGGAAGGGAACAGAGCAGAGGGAGGAGAGAGTCGAGGGCATTTTAGGAAACGAAAAGAGGGGAAAATTATCCGAGGCCAGAACGACTTATAAAACAGAACAGATGGAGTAGTATTTAATATGCGTACTGATCCATTCACAATGATTTTTTCTGGAAATTCAGATGATCTTAGTTTGTGCACGTGGTGTATTACAGGGAAAATTCATTCTAAAACTGGAGTAGGCAACTAAACTGAATGAATCAAAGCTGCTGCTCAATCTGTTAGAGGTAGCTGTGAAACATGTACGGTATGCAGGGAAGGAGATAGTGCTGGTAGGATTGGACGTTTGCATGAAAGACATTTGTGGAAGGAAACTGGATGAATTTATATGCTAGTGCCGTAGAAGAAACAACAGTATGGAGGGCTTTACTTCAGTATGAAATATAAAAACAAATCACTGTAATAATGAGTTTCTGGTCTGAATAAATGATCTTTTGGTACAGCCCACATCCAAGCTCAGAAATTTAGGTCATCTATCCTTCTCTATTCTTTTTTTCAGCTTCACCAATTTCCATTAGTAGAACAGAATCATAGGGCTTATGCACATAGCTGGGGAAGGAGAATCAGAACTTTGTTCCACTGATCTATTTATTTAATTATTACAAGAGATATACAAGTTTAAATCAATAACACGATATACCCCATCCTTTAAATAAAATGTGCAATCCTAGTTTTTTTTCAAACAAATTAGTGATAGGGTGAAAAGACTCCCTTATTGGCCACATGAAGGCTTTCTAAGATCGTGGCATGTTAACTTTGGCATCCAATTCAAACTTGACCCCTTAATTAGGAGGTAGTCACGGTCTAATTCCTAGGATTGCACTCTTTGTTATATTTCTTAAATGATTGGATTACTCTTTTGATGGGTTGAAAGGAGTATATATACAAAGAGAAAAAAAACTGCCTATTAATTATAGAAACGAAGCTGATAACTTTAAGTCTTTAGATCCACTAGCTATATCACTCACTGAATCTTTTATATTTTTCTACAGCTTGAAACTGAATTAACATTCTCTTCTCGTTCTGGAGATAGTGCTCACCATATCAAATCGGCTCCCGAAGTCCAAATTTTTCAGCTTTTTTTTAGAAAATAGAATTTCATTCCCGCCTCTGCATCACCGTGCACAACGTTCACCTTATTACAAAGTTTTAGCATAATTATTGATAGTTTAGGAGAACAAAAAATAGCAAATTATGCCCAATTTTTCAGCTTGCATGTTAGAGGAGAAAGTGAGCCTAAACTCCTCATAATTACATTCAGCAGATCAAATTTCAGGCATGTATATGGTTCTCTTGCCATTGCCAGCAATCGTCTGGCCTGACCCAGCAAAGTTTGATGTCATGCCACTGTGGAGGGGTCTTTAGCGCAGTATAATATATATAACATATACGGTGGGCCATCCACCCAAGTTAAGAATACTGCTGTTCTTTATTTAAATAATGTGATAGTTCTTTTAATTCTCGAAGTCTCCATTAGATAGCATCGCTGCATGCCCCATTGTAGTGAGTAAAGCACTACGGGAAACCCCTCCTTTGCCGAGTGTCTGGGACACTCGGCAAAGGGCCTAATACACTCGGCAAACTCATATGCCGAGGGTAGCCCACGGCAAAGAGGCACCCGGCAAACAAGTGACGGCAAAGGTCATAAACCTTGAAAGTATAAATAACTATAAATTTTCCGAGCATTAATTCTACTTTTAATGACTTAATGAGTTCAAGCATGTGTAGACGCACTGGTTCATCCACTTGTGTGCTGCAACAAGAACCCGTGTCTTGCGAAAAATTTCCTGCACGTTAATTTACAATACGAATTGACATCTCAGTATACTGGATTGTTAATTTAGCAAGAGGTCAACAAGCTTCCGTAGCAAAAGGTTCAGTAAATCCTGTGACACTACAATTATCGCATGGATCTGGGCCTGTTGCTTGGAACAGAGACAGATTGAGAGCTGGACAGCTTGCGCACAAATTGGCTGTGGGCAGGCTAGTTTCTAGGGAAGTTCGTATGGGCAGCCGTTCATTAAGCCACTTCAACCAAAGACGATGTATGAATCTCTACTGTGGTACCCTTTCTGTCGCAGAAAATATGCTGATGCATCTCCCTCCTATCGACTAGCAAATTCGACTTTGTCCGTATGTATGCAAGATAGCAAACTTATATATATGGAAGGGAGCGATATGGGACCGATAACATTAGGCAGGTCAGAGAGGAAACAATAAGGTCCTTACACTTCATTCTTTGTTTAGTTCAGTGTTGTATGATACAATTTTCATTTTCATCCCTAAGAGCATCTCCAAGAGACTAGCCAAATGGCTCGCCAAGCCAAATTTTGGCTACTCAACACCAAAATAGCTCTCCAACAGACTAGCCATCTAACTTGTCAAGCCATCCGGCTCTTCAAATTGGCTCCCTCACTAGCCAAATTTGGCTAGCCAGTCCGGTTAGCCAAACTGGTTTGCCATGTGTGGGATGACGTGTGATACCCACGCGTCGGTGTGGAGAGAGAGAGTTAGGAGTGGAAAATGAAGAGTCTGTTCGAGCGAAATGCTCAATATAGAATGGAATCTTTATAGAGAAGCAAATAGATAATCAAATAGAGAGTCTGTTGGAGATGCTCTAATGGTATGAATCGAATGTAGATTATGTTGCAGTCTCTGGAAACTGATTTCTAATAACTTACTGCTGGATTTATTAGCCTCAAAATCACCTAACTGAACATCTTCAGACAACTTCTTCATCATTACTTTACAACAACATTTAAGAGAACATTGTGAAGAGAATTTCTCATTAGAAAGTTGGTCAACTAACTAATATGCTGATAATTCCTGCCACTATTGCGGAGTCATTAACACATCAGCAGTTGAAACCCCATAGGTACCGAGACACGGAGTTTAGTATCGGTTATTCTTATTCGCCCTACCAAAGCAGGTCTTCGGTACCGCGGGTCATGAAACTGCCTGGTACCAAAGGTATTTACTAAGTCAAAAGTTGAAAATGTGCACGTGTGACGCACAGGGTTCGAACCTAGGACCTCTTGCCCCGTACGTTGCTTCATTACCATTGCACCTGCATACCACAGCTGACCAAGTCCCATGTGCTTTTCTTTTGAATTAACCAATGGAGGGCTCTTTGGTACCGGTTCGTAGCACCACCCGGTACCAAAAGGTGTCTTTTAGTACAAGGTCGTGTTACGAACCCACACTAATTAAATCCTTGAGCAGCATTAATACTTGGTGACAACACCGTCCGGTACTAAAAGGTGATCATTAGTGCCATTGGTAGAGGTGACCATAAGTACCCGTACTAAAGGTCCTCCATGGGCTGCCAAATTTGGACCCGGTACTAATGGTATGCCGGGTCTTCTAAATCGAGTATTAGTATGTACTCTTGGGGTGTGGACCGAAGCCCCCTTTTCCGGTAGTGTATTTTAGCATGTATATCTCCACGACAATACAAATGTCCAGGCATTGGAGCCCATCAAAATTAAACCCAGTGCAATTATGCTCTGTTTCATGTTCCTTCAAAATAAACTATGCGCAGGATGATGTGTTACAGTCTTTGCATGCGCAGTAGAATAGATGCCTCTGGTATGTTGGCCAATTTGTGATAATAATGAACCTTTGGGTAGATTTGAACAGTTGAGTAACTACTGAATGATTCAGATGTTGGAAATAAACAGCTTCAGAACCACATGTATTTCAAATTGCTGTTGCGGATTCCGTTCTGGTAGTTGGAAAGCTCCTGATTCCTCCAGTGCCCAGTTGAGACATGAGACCTTACATATAGCTGTGAAACACGAAACAGCGAAGGAACACTTAGGCTATGTGCAGCGGTGCTCTCTAAATTTCACCCCCAAAAGCAATATTTGAAGGACCTTTTAAAAAATTCCATCCTCTAAAAGAGATTGCACTACAATGATACCCTCTAAATTTCACCCTCTAAAAGAATATGGTAGGGGAGGATGGAGGACCCTGGATATATAGGGGAACATCCTGGTGACCTCCATTTTAGAGGGTACTTTAGAGACTACCGTTGCATGATTTTTTCTGACAATAACCTTTAAATTTAGAGGTCCAGGAGGTTTTAAGGGAAACCGTTGCACGTAGCCTTATAGATGCAGTATACAGTATATGTTGTTGTAGACTGAAGGGAGCATTTTATAGCGATTTATCTGAGATTGAGTCTAGGACACAGCAGCGGCATCCACCGGTTTTAGGAAATATATATATAAGCATGTGCCTTCAGCGAGAAAGCGTATTTGATGTACAATCTCAAACGAATATTTATTTTTTTAATAACGGCCCTACCCTTCCACTGCAGTGCTTTCTTGAGGACACTATAACATATAGATTGGACCATGGGACTCGAGTGAAGAATATCACTGATGCTTTATTGTCAAGAGTAACATGATGGACTTGTTTCATTTTCTTTCATTTCATCACATTTAAAATGGATTGCAAAGCCGCCCTCGATTGTTATGACTATAGGTATGGTTGCGAAATGCTACAAGCTTGCCAACAATGTACCAACCCATCCCTTACCCTCCCTTAGGCTGCAGCCCAAATCCTGGAATTTATCCCTGTGGTTGCTAGAAATGGACTTGCGGAGAATTTGCATTACTGCTTAATACTCTTTTTGCTTCATGTTATACCTTACATTAGATTTGTTCTAAGTCAAACTGTTCTATCTGTGATCAATTTTTTAGAATAATATAATACTAAATGAAACATGTTAGTGTGATGGACTTTAATTAAACTAATCTGACATTGCAAATGTTACCTGACACTGCATGGCGGTCTTCAGGACAATATGTTATACATGGCATGCAGAGTGGACCATGGAACACAGGTGAAGAATACCACTGATGTTTTACAGTTATAAGATAACATGAAATATTTGGTTCATTTTCATTAGTTTTTTTTTGTTTCCCCATATTCCCATTATATAGCGCAACCACTGGGCCAGTTGTAGTCTAAAGTCATGGTTGAAGACGTTACTCCGTATGATATAAACCCTAAATATTAAAAATATAATGATTGTTCTCAGGAAACTAATTCTATTCATATGTATTACAAAGGTCTAGCTTGACTAGACGGTTTGACACACTAGAGCTTCAAGAATTTTTCTTTGAAAAAGATCTCCAATTCCAATTTTCGTTCATTATTTATTAGTTGCTTGACTTCTTCTGAATTGGCAGCTCAGTACTGAATCGTTGCTCGAGAGAACAACAGCTTCCTTTACAGATAGTTCAATGAATCCTAAGGCACTGAATTATTCCATGGGTTTGCCCTTATTGCTAGGAACAAAGATGGCTGGGGGGCTGGACAGCTTGCGCACAAACAACATCGCATGGCGTGTGTTCTCCGACCAGGCAAGTTTCTACAAATGTTGGCACTCCCAAAAGATTCATCAAGCCTTATCAAACCATTCCTGTGGTAGGACACTTGCTGACACGTCTCTCTCCTATTGAGTTGTTACTCCCTCCATTCTTTTTTATTTGACGTTCGGACAGAGGAAGCTAGCTTGTTTCCTTCATGATTTCTTGTCTGAAACGACATGTATATGTGACAGGAGGTAGTAATTCTTTACTGTATGGATATGTATGTATGAACTAGAGAGAGAGGAAACTTATATAAAGCAGCAGTGACATGGGGCAGACAAGATTAGGTGGGTGAGGGATCGGAGGTAACTCTTTGCTTGCTTTGGGGTTTTATTGTGTCGAGTGCAGAGTGTTTGGTAAATGCAGCGCGAGGACGATGAATAGCTTTCACTACGGCGATGCAAATTCTTTGGTTTCAGGGTTCGCCAGTTCCACATGCACACAAAAAATGCTCAGGCCCCACCATACGATACATGCCTGATACCACGACCAAGTAACTTTGAATTTTCTGATACCTCATATTCCTAGCTTTTTATTCCATCAGTGTATACATGCATTCATACGTTGTCCGACGACATGCATGCAAGTGGGATCATAATGTTTACCAATTAGTTCCACAAGGAAGATTGTATAACTAGCAAGCTATTAGCTACTTATGAAGAGCTCGTGTGCCATGGGGCAAGGTGGCATCACTAGGCCGATATACACTCGGCAAAGGATTTGCCGAGTGCTACACTCGGCAAAGAGCACTCGGCCCCGCTCGGGACGGCAAAGGGGCTCTTTGCCGAGTGTAATATTACGGGCACTCGGCAAAGCCTTTGCCGAGTGCCCAGGGCCACACTGCAAAAGTTGGGCCTAACGCCCCGGCGGACGGCGCACCGCCGTCTGCTGACGTCACGCCGACGTGGCGGCGACGGCGGCTGACGGCTGACGGCGGAGCTTTGCCGAGTGCTTGCCGAGTGTCACGTGGCAGCACTCGGCAAAGCCGCACCCGCCCGAGTGACGTGGCATGGCAGCTTTGCCGAGTGCTGCCACGGGGCACTCGGCAAAGTTCCCGGCTTTGCCGAGTGCCGCCACCTGGCACTCGGCAAAGCTTGACCATTAGGTGCCGCTGTGGTCACCCTTTGCCGAGTACCCGAAAAAAAACACTCGGCAAAGACTCAGCACTCGGCAAAGGTGACCATAAAATAACAGAAATGGCACCTTTGCCGAGTGTACACTCGGCAAAGCCCCTTTTTGCCGAGTGTACACTCAGCAAAGGTGCCATTTCTTCCCTGTTTTATTTGTTTCGTCAGGTATAAAGTGCCCCCACTCAATACACATCACAGGCAGTTCATATAGATATATATACACATTACAGGCAGTTGATATAGATAAAATCCACAAGCATAAATCCACAATAACCATAATAGTATCTCATCCACAACTAGTATCGCATCCATAAGTTCACAAGTAACAAGCACAGTAAAGTTTGAAGTTCACAAGCTCAATACGTTCATAATCACAAAGTTCACAAAGCATCGCATCACTGAGAAGGCCCAGGCGGTGTGTGGAAGAGGCTGCGGCCCAGGCGTGTCGCCACGTCTTCTTCCCGCAGGAGCCTCGTTCGACGCCGCCGCCGATCCAGCAAAGTTCTGCACAAGTTTTAGGTCAGAAATAAACTAGAGCTAAGTTTTCTAAGCTACGATTGTGAATCAAAGTTTTCTAAGGTTGTCATTGATCGAAATGAAATTAGAAACTTTCAGCGGTGACTCACAGGAGAATATGTCGGAGGTGGCATCACTGGCGGCGCGAAAGTCATCGGAGGCGGAGGCGGAGATCGGCCCATGTCCCTTGCCATGCCGTTGAACCAGTTGTACCACTCGTTCATCTGCTGCATGCGGAGCCGCTCGGCCTCGTCCTGCTGCCTTTGCTCCTCGTCCCGCCGCCTTCGCTCTTCCTCCCGCCACTGCCGCTCTTCATCCAGCCGGGCCTCCAGCATGGTGGTTCTCCTCCTCTCCTCCTCTAGCTGGGCCTGCAATATTCCATCAAAGCGTTAGAATTCAACGGTAAGGAAAAATGATCTAAAGTGTAATAAAGCAGAAATAACCTGGATTAGTTGCATGTTGAAGTGGCTAGCGGTCTGCGGCTGGCGTATGTCGGGGTTAGCGCTACCGGCTCGGATCTGGGAGAGAGTGGGGGTACTGGCCGTGTCGATCGTGCTGTCGCCGACGGCGTACCTCCCATGCCTCTTGCCTCCTGCCATCCTCATGATGACTTCTCCATCAAGCGGCGCGGCGGCCGGATCCCACTCAGGCCCATGCTTTTGCCTTCCCATCTCCGAGTAGGCGGTGAGGCGGGCGTGGACCATGGGATTGTTGTACGCCTCCGGCCCGGCTTCGGGGTTGTAGCGGACTTCGGACGTGGCCCTGCCCATGTGGGACACGGCAATAGCCTGGAAGTCAGTCAGCTCCTCGCCTCCATGTGCCGCCGACTACAAAACACAAAAAAAAACAATATGATTACAAATATTGCAGAATTGAGCGTTTCAATTATAAAATGAGATGTCATACCCATCTTTGTTTGTACTCGGGGAGGGTAAGGCTGCCCTGGTGGTGTGCTGGACCTGGCATCTGCAAACGGTGCTCCCAGGCAGCCAGGTGTGTCTCCATCCACTCAGGGGAGCACCAGTAGGCCACCCACCGCTCCCAAGCCTCGGGATGCGAGGCACACCACCAGGGAATCACCTACGCAGGATGAAGTAGAAGAAGATTAGATTATACGTGCTTAATCATTGAATAGAATCGTAGTTAAAGTTTTTTATTTACCGAGATGTATTGATCGTGGGTCAGGTAAATGGTTCTGGCTTGCTCTTTGGAATACTTTGCGCCTTTGTCCTTCCAGTAGTCAATGACGGCCTGGATCCGCGCCTCGTAGTACATGTCCTTGACCAG
Organism: Alloteropsis semialata; assembly: GCA_004135705.1. Lineage (NCBI taxonomy): Eukaryota > Viridiplantae > Streptophyta > Magnoliopsida > Poales > Poaceae > Alloteropsis > Alloteropsis semialata. Next base: position 39,889,520 of record CM014271.1, read on the forward strand.
TTTGTGAGCCGCCGTCTTTGCCTGCTCACCCGCCTCCACCTCGTGGCCCGGGGTGCATCTGTAAAAATCCTGCATATATATATGCGATATAGTGGTGACAAATGTAGAAAGCATGCATATATATATTTGTTGAAATATGTATTGCGGGAAACACTTACCCACAGCTCGGCAAGCACCCGCTGGGCCTTGTTGGGGAAGCTCCTGCCCTCCCAGTCCTCCTGGTCGTCCGTGGCGTCGTAGTAGTGGGCGAACGACTCCGCCGGCTCCTGGACTCCTTGGTGCGTAACTATGCCAGGGAAGTTTGCCCTAAACATGACTTTGTATTTTTCTTAGATAGAACTTTGTATGAGTGATTTAATAAAATTTAGTTTGTATTTTTCTTATTTTTCTGTGATTTGATATGAATTTTACCAATTATATTCACTTATTTATGTTGAAAAGTATTAAAAAGGGGTTTCTTGGGCCGGTACTGGGCTCGGCCCAACCAGGCGCGACGCCTGGCCCAGCCCACGAGCTCGCGCGGCCTGGCCCAACGCGCGGCCCGCACGCGCGAGGCCTGTCCTGGCCCACACGGACCATGGCCGAACCGCTAGGTCGGATCATCGGATGGTGTGCTGGGGGTATCGGCCGCCTCGGGAGTTGGGAGGGACCGCGCGCCCATAATCGGGCATTAGAAGCGGAACCCTCCCCGGACCCCTCCCCCGCATCCCCCCTCCTCCTCCGACGACTCCACCTCGCCCTCCACCACCGCGGGAGGAATCTCCTCCTCAGACGAAGACGAGGACGAAGGTACAGGGGTCGGTACCTTGCCCTTCCGTCGACCCCTGCGTCCACCCTTCCCTCGCCCCCTGGCTCCACCGCTCCCAGACCCTGAAGGTGCCTCCTCCTCACGTGACCCCCTCCGGTAAAGGGACTTCACGTTCCTAACTCCGCCCACCATCTGCATTGAAAAAGACAAAATAAACATAATTAGAAAGATATGCAAAATATAATGAGAAATAGAAGCAAACTGAGCAAAATATATAAAGTAATTAACATGCATGGTATTACAAATAAAAAATAGCTAGGATCATACATGTATTAGAAATAATCGTCGTGATCGAGATTTTCTTCTTGGTTCTCATCATCACTATCACGCATTTCGAAATCCTCATGCCCGTGCTCCTCAGGTTCTTCCATCTCATCATCACTCCCAACGCCTAAAAGCATGTTTTCAAGTAACTGCACGTCCTTCAAGTTAAGAACCACATCTCCATCGTCCACTTGTTCATTCATTTGCTCTACTTCCATTTCGTCCGCTTCGGTTAAGTCTATCACAAAACTCCCTTCTAGCCCATCTTCTTGGAAGAACTCTCCGGCATACGTGTTTGGATCGAAGTTGTAATCGTCATTGTTTGGGACTGGTAGTTTTCCGTGTGGTGATACCTTGTACACAACATCCCAACCCTGAAGACGCTTGTCGGTTGTGCACGGATACGAGAGGTAATAAACCTGTGTGGCCTGTTGAGCCACAATATATACATCTTCTCCGGCATAGACGAATGATGGTTGAATTTCAACTAGCCCAACGTTAGGGGTCCGTCTCACAGCTGAGGGATCAAACCAATGGCATTTGAATATGACAGGATGAAGAGGTTTGCATCCACCAAAATTGAGTTCGTATATTTCTTCAATTATTCCATAATACTCGACCCCATCAAGGCCTGGCGTACAAACTCCGGTATTTGTGGTCCTTCGATTGGGCATCTTCTGCTCATGGCTCTTTGTGCGAAAACGATAACCATTCACATCATAACAGCCAAACGACTTGACCCTATAGGCACAACCATCGGCAACTTGTCTCAACTCGGCACTCATAGACGCATCGGTTTGGGCCTGCAAGTTCGAGCATGATTGTCCGTTATGTTATTGGACGAGCAAGTTATAATGTGAAACTAATAGGAGGAAAATTAGAATGAACCTTCCGTTTGAACCAAGAAATAAAATTGGCCTCTCTAAGAAGGGTATCTACTTCCTCCGGTCTAGGTTGCCTCGATTGACGCCAGGATTGTTCAACAAATTCCCTGTACCACCGAGAAAAACGAGGGTTGGACGAAGAATATGGGTCAGGTAATGGAATAAGTTTGTTGAGAACTTACGAGATGTACGGCTCGACTTCGGATAGGTTGGTCAACACATATAGCATGATTGTGCGCCACTCTTCGTATTTCAAGGTCTTGGGTGTGCCTTCACTTGCACTTCCGAGTTGCCCTCGAAATATGCTGAGGGTCGTGTCAACTTCACCAGAATTGTAATGAGTTGGTGGATTGTGCACGTTAGGAAGATTGTCAGCATAGTATTTTGAAGTGAAGTTTGAGACCTCCTCCAGAATGTATGCCTCTGCAATGGACGCTTCAATCTTGCATTTATTTTTACATTTCGTTCGAAGAACCTTTTGACATCTTTCAACTGGATAGCACCAACGGTTCTGCACAGGCCCCCCCCATTCTTGCCTCATACGGGAGGTGCAAAATCATATGCTCCATCGAATTGAAGAAGCCGGGTGGAAAGATCTTCTCCAACTTACAGAGCAACACCGGGGCCAGCCTTTCCATATCTTCCATCACGGTAGGAGATATCTCCTTAGCACAAAGGACGCGGAAGAAATTGCTCAACTCTGCTAGCACTAGCCAGATATGACCAGGTACATACCTGCGAATCATCACCGGAAGGAGCCGCTCAAGCCATATGTGGTAGTCATGGCTCTTGAGCCCGTTGATTCGCAAAGTAGCTAAGTTCACCTCCCTCTTCAGATTCGCTGCATACCCATCAGGGAACTTTAATGTTTGGAACCATTTGAGAACTTCTCTCCTTTGATCCCTCTTCAGGACGTAATCTGCCCTAGGCTTCTTCCACCGTCCGCCGTCTGTGGGAGGCGGTATGTTCATCTTCGGTCTATCGCATAACAGGCTTTGATCCACTCTAGCCTTCACATTGTCTTTTGTCTTGTCAGCATGGTCCATGACAGTACCAAAAAGTGCCTCGCCAAGATTCTTTTCCGTGTGCATCATATCAATGTTATGCGGTAGAAGAATGTCCTGCATATAGGGGAGCCTCCACAATGGCGAAATATGAGTCCAGGCATGTAGTTCACCATATCTCGCAAAAGCATCCTTCTTTTTGTTGAGCTTCAGAGCTTCTAACTCAGCACAGATCTCGAGACCTGTCATCAGATGTGGTGGAGGGTCTTCAACAACGACACCCTTCGTAAAATTCTTCGTGTCTCGTCTGAATGGATGATCAAGAGAGAGAAATTGACGATGTTTGTCGAACGAAGAATATTTGCCACCCTTCATCAACCAAATGAACCTCAACATTGCCTTGCATACCGGGCATGGGAATTTCCCATGAACACAGTGTCCGCAGAATAACCCATACGCCGGCGTGTCATGCAGGGAGTACATGTACCAAACATGCATTGTGAAGTTTCTCTTCGTAGCTCGGTCGTATGTCAATACACCTTCCTTCCAAGCACGTTCCAATTCATCAACCAGAGGCTCCATGTACACACCCATTTTTTTCCCCGGGTATCCAGGAATGATTAACGACAAGAAGATGTTCTGTCGTTGAAAGAGGACGCCGGGGGGGGGAGATTGAGAGGGATAACAAACATGGGCCAACAAGTGTATGCGGCAGCAGACATCCCATACGGATTGAACCCATCGGTTGCCAGGGCAATACGTACATTGCGAGCCTCCAGAGCTTTCTGACTATGAATGTCATCAAATCTTCTCCATGATTCACCATCGGCTGGATGTACCAGCTTCTCAGGATTGTATCGACGACCATTTTTGTGCCATGTCATCTGTTTCGCGGATTCCTCGGTCATGTAAAGCCGTTGGATCCTCGGTATGAAAGGAAGGTACCATAGGATCTTCTCGGGAATCGTGGTCTGCCTCTTAGTGCCATCAGCAGATTCTACCTCCACGAACCTGGACGACTTGCACTGTGGGCAGTACTTCGCGTTCTCATATTCTTTCCTAAATAAGACGCATCCATTCGAACAAGCATGTATCTGCTCATACGGCATCTTAAGTGCGCGAAGAAGTTTCTGTGACTCATACATGCTCTTGGGCAGAATGTGACCATCCAGAAGCAAGCTGCCAAATACTGTCAACATGATATCGAAGGCTTCTCGACTGTGGCTAAACTGAGACTTTACGGCCATCAGACGGGCAATGGCATCCAGTTGCGAGACCATGGTATGCTGGTGAAGGGGTTTCTGTGCCGCAGCCAACATCTCATAATAAGCCTTCGCACTGGCCTCCGGCTCTTCCTCCGTAGAACCTTCATCTATCTGTGCTTCATCGAAGTCATTCAACATGTCTCCGACCCCGGCATCATCATCAAATTCCTCGATGTGTTGTCTCACGACTTCGTCTCTCACACGCTGGGCCTCACCATGGCAGGTCCACCGAGTATAGTCCGGCGTAAATCCATGCTTGATGAGATGTTTGCTCATGTCCGTCTTTGTTTGTCGTTTACGGTTTGCACATTTGACACATGGACAAAAAGCCCGTGTACTCTTGGCAAATGCAAACGCTTTGTTCACGAAATCTTCAGTCTTGGTCAACCATTCAGCAGTCTTCTGAGCAAAGCCCGTGTACATCCACTCACGGTCCTCCATCCTCTAACAGATCACCGAGCGATATCAAACTAACCTTTACATCTACCGGAATGTCTATCATTCTCTACTAGGTATAGATAGGTCCTAATCCCACCCGAGGATGTGTAGATTGGGTTAGTTTTCATGCTCTACTCCTATCTGAGCCAGAATTTCGGCAGCACCTACCCGCTGTTCTCCAAATACACGTCCTAGAAAGGATATTGTGTATCCGGAGAACAACGGGGAGGTGATGTCAAAATTCTGACTCAGATAAGAGTAGACCATGAAAACTAAACCCATCTACACATCCTCGGGCTGTCCAAAAAACGTGGACAATTCGAAACAGATACGGTCACACATATGCAAAAATCTGCATATGTCCAACCGTATCTCTTTCGAACGGGAGACGCCTATGGTTACGTGAACAATGAACAAGAAAGGAAAAGAGAGCATGTTTGTCTCACCGTGTAAAGTCGGCGGGGTGTAGGCCGGTCTCGATGGAGGGGACACTCGTCTGCCCAAAAAAAAGAAAAAATAGTGTTAAAAATTGAAAATTTTGACAGCACCTCCCCTGCAAAGGGAGGTTTCCAAACCCTGCAATTCGAAAAGCGGCACGATGGCCGAGCACATTCAACATCCAACTGTCATTCCACATCCAACATTCCACATCCAACATTCAAAATTCAACATCATTAACTAAGAAAGACACTAAGAATTTCTAACTCCGGTAATTCTAACTCAAAAAATTCTAACTAAAATATTTTCTAACTCTAACATTTCAAACTATAACATTTCTAACTCTAACAATTCAAAATCTATGAATTTTAACTCTAACAATTCAAACTACAAAAGTAAACGATGAAAGACAAATGTAAATGATGGAAAACTTACATTTGGCGCGGCGCGGGGGCTGCCGGCGTGGCGGTGGGCGCCGGCGAGGAGGGCTCTGCAGTGGGTGGCGGTGGCGGGGGGCGCTGCGGCCCGTGGTGGGGTGGGGGGCTGTCCTGCGACCCGGGGAAAGGGCCGGGGTTTCGCGGCACCGGCGGGTTCACTGGCGCCNGGGGCGGCGTGCGGGCGGCGGAGGGCGGGGGCGGCGTGCGGGCGGCGTGCGGGAAAGAAAGGACCGAGTGAGGGAGGAAGAGAGGAGAAACCGGCTAAGTACCGGTGTCACTCTGTTTGCCGAGTGCCCGAGATCTGGCACTCGGCAAAGCCCCTGTTTGCCGAGTGTCGGATCCAGGCACTCGGCAAAGCTTTTTTTAAATTTTTTAAAACATATTGCGTGTGGGCCTGCCTGGTGGGCCCTGGGCCTTTGCCGAGTGCCAGCTGGCAGACACTCGGCAAAGAGCCTGTTTGCCGAGTGCTGCACCGCGGGCACTCGGCAAATAGGCATTGAAAATTTGAAAATATAGCAAATTTTGATTTTTGGTGCAACGAATATTGAAAAAAACATGTCAACTCCACTGTATAATGAATATCTCATCATTGTAGAACAAAAGAATCATTATTTTATGTGATTATTCAACAAAATCCATGTATACCATTTGAATTTGAATATACGTAACAAAAAAATTATAAAACCTGAAACGGATCCAAAAAATTAAAATTTTGAATTAAACAAAAAATTCAATTTAATGAAACAAAATCATTGAATATAGTAAACAAGCCGAAAAAATCCTAAATTGCAACATAGAGTACACTGTATCATACTTGAATCAACAAAAAAGGTTTGGAAACATTTACATGAAATATAGAGCCAAGGTTTGCCGAGTGCCAGCCAATACAGGCCGGCACTCGGCAAACCTTGGCTCCATATTTCATGTAAATGTTTCCAAACCTTTTTTGTTGATTCAAGTATGATACAGTGTACTCTATGTTGCAATTTAGGATTTTTTTCGGCTCGTTTACTATATTCAATGATTTTGTTTCATTAAATTGAATTTTTTGTTTAATTCAAAATTTGAACTACAGGTGTTTGAAATCTTGGAACAGAGTGATTGTAAAAATGATATTCATGTTACTAACTCCTTATTTAGACAATATCAATGAGAAATAAGTCATTTTGGCAAATGATATTTGCGAAACACGACGATGTACGTGTGGTAGGATTGTTTTTTAATTATAAAAAATTCTAATGAACTCCGAAAATCCTGAGATTTGTCGAGAGCTCATGATATCTTATGTGGAGGCTGTGGTAAAAAATTTAGAAGCTTCTGCAAAAGTTTCACATACGATGCTTGTAACCGGAACATCTCCGAAGAAGTTTCGTTGAGTTCTAATAGATCGTTCATGATTTGGACACAGAGTGACATGACAATTCGAGTTTGACTTCCAAACTTTTTCTAATGGAAATATACTACCTAAAATGTATCGTGTCAAGTTTTGGTAATTTTTCGGATCCGTTTCAGATTTTATAATTTTTTTGTTACGTATATTCAAATTCAAATGGTATACTTCAATTTTGTTGAATAAACACATAAAATAATGGTTCTTTTGTTCTAAAATGATGAGATATGCATTGTATAGTGGAGTTGACATGTTTTTTTCAAAATTTGTTGCACCAAAAATCGAAATTTGCTATATTTTCAAATTTTCATTGCCTGTTTGCCGAGTGCCCGTGGTGCAGCACTCGGCAAACAGGCTCTTTGCCGAGTGCTACTCCGCGGGCACTCGGCAAACTCCCGACCGTTAGCCGCCGTCCAGACCGCGTGACGGCGGCGGCCTGACAAGTGGGGCCGGCTCGATGTTTGCCGAGTGCCCTAGGGCTGGCACTTGGCAAACAAGTGGACCGTAGCCGCCGTGCGGACCGCGCGACGGCGGCGGCCTGGCAGGTGGGGCCAGGTTGCTCTTTGCCGAGTGCCAGGTGGCGGGCACTCGGCAAAGACGGCTTTGCCGTGTGCTCTGGGTTCGACACTCGGCAAATCTTGGGTTTGCCGAGTGTCCTGTTTTCGCCGAGTGTATTGTTTCCTACACCCGGCATATCCCATTTTTGCCGAGTGCCTTAAATTTCGCACTCGGCGAAGCTTCAGGCACTCGGCAAATGCCGGTTTCCCGTAGTGCATGAATGAGTATCATAGTATGGAACACTTATTTATTTACCTAAAAAAGAACACTTATTAATATCAACCTGTGAAAGTAATTAAATATGTTTGGCGTGAAACAACCAGCTATCTAGGCATCCAACCTATTTAATTGAAACATCAATGTTTTTGGTTTACTAGGAGTACTCCGCTTGTGGCGGCTAAAATTGGTTATTTTGGTCAAGTCTTCTGTATCTCTACAACACAAATTTTTGGGGGTTGTTAATGAAATTTGGCTTAAAATTCCGTAATTGTTTAAATTGTTGAACCGAATCATATCCATACCTAACACCCTGAAACCCAAAACCTAATACTAATATATTTGTCATTGCCGTTGTGGTGTGGAAATGAGGCTGAAACCTAGATAATTGAAACATCATTTGGATTCGAGATGATTCACACTCATCAGTGAAAGGATAACTGAGACGACTCTGGCCCTGATTCCAAAACCAAAAGTGTATACTGCACTTGTCGGTTAGTGAATAGGAAATATTTGATCTGCGGTAACGCATGAAATCTTCGTTTTCCCATAACAAAATTCAGTTGAATATGGTTGGGCGTTAATTTCTTTCCTTTGTGTAGTCTATATGCTCTGTAGCCTTCTAGCTCTTTTAATATATTGGGAGAGGATTTGTTAACATAACTCTGAAATGTGCTGCAGCTATGACAAATCCAAATTTTTTGCTCGTTTATCTGTACAATAATTCTGTTTCTTTATAATAAATCATGCTCGAGTTCGTTCCATATCAACTGAAGCACGTCATTATGAGCAACAGAATATTTTCTAGAGTATTACCTAAGAAACGACTATTATCCCTCTAGTTAGTACATCCAGAATCATTAGGTTGCTGGATACAGCGGCAAAAGGCGTGCAGCCTGGTACCTCCCATTCTCAGATAAACCTTCCATGATGCCCTGCTTGATCTGTTACATTCGAATTGAAGACATCCATACC
>CM014271.1:39899196-39930015 GCA_004135705.1 Alloteropsis semialata
GATCTTGCCAAGAATAAATTCCGGCCGGCTTCAGATCTTCCGACCCAAAAGTCTGGTAGCCTCTGTCTCGTATCAGAAGTTTCGGTCATCTATGTCAGAAGTTCCAGTAGAAGTTCAACTGTCATGCTTCATCTAAATTGGAGTATCACAAGAAATACTCNTTAATGTACAAGACCTCATGAGTTAGGGGGAGAAGCCATGAGAAAGGGGGAGGATACATGTAGAGGAGAAGTCATGAAGGAGATATTGGACTTAGGGGGAGGCCACACCCATGGTGCTACTTCAAATTATATAGGGGAGATGGCTCCCTAATCCAATGAAAAGAGTGGTAATCATTCAAGCAAGTGTAAGAGCTCAAACTTGGTCAATTTTCGCATATTTCATACTTGCTTTGATTGTGTTGTCATCAATCACCAAAAAGGGGGAGATTGTAACGAAAATGGCCTTTGTGCCATTTACATTGTGATTTTGGTGATTGAATGACAACATATTCTTTGGGACTAATGTGTTTGTTAAGTGCCATACTTAGGAAATTACATCCCAAAGAATGATTCCAGAGTCTGCAGAGTTAAGCTAACGGCGTATGAAACGCCGAGAACGGCGCACAATCAAAGAAGGCTACGGCGTGTGGAAGCAGGTCAAGCTGAAAGGGAATATTCCATACGGCGTATATTCCGGTGCTCACGGCGTTCAAGTCAAAAGCCTACGGCGTTCAGAGGATCTCGAAGGAAGGCCACGGCGTATGATACGCCAGTACTGTGCATACATGGGGCGGATAATACGGCGTGCATGTGTTTGATCAAATTCAAATCAGGGTCGGCAAGATTCAACACGGCGTATTATACGCCGGTCACGGCGTAGTATCGGCGTACGTGTTACTCAGTGGCGATGTCAAATGGAGGAGGAAGAAAAGACACGGCGTTTGGTACGCCGGCCACGGCGTACATTCCAGGAAGGTTACGGCGTGTGCAGAGAGCCGTTGGAAAAGGCATTCGACCGTTGGAAAAAGCATACGGCGTATTATACGCCGATGGGGTTTCTGCACACGGCGTATTGTACGGCGCTCACGGTTTTTGTGCAGATTTTGGGTAACGGCTAGTTGAGCTCCTTGGGCTATAAATACTCACCCCATTCGGTCATTTGAGGTTGCTGGAGTCCAGAGAAGTTCACCTACACCTATAAGACATCCAAGCCACCATTTGTGCTACATAGATCAACCAAAGTGAGTGAGAGAGCTAGGATAGGCCTAGTGAGTGAATTGCAAGGTGTTGTGCCTTGTGCCTTGGTTCTAGAGTGAACCAACACTTGTAATCTCGGTGTGCCGGCCCCTTGGAGTCTCGGTGACTCGCCGGCAAGTCTTCGACCCTCCGGCTTGGTGTGGAGCGGCGACGACGACTTTGTGCGGGGGAAGAGGAGACCCCTTCCTTGGTGGAGAAGCTCCGTAGTGGAGGCGGCGTCAAGATCTCCGGGAGAGTAGGTTGATGAGAGCAAGGTCTTGGTGACTTGCTCATCATCCCTCTTGAGGAGCCTTTGTGGCGAGCTCAAGGCCTTGACCGGGAAGCAAGACTTGGCGACCGGGAGCATATCCTTTGTGGAGCTCCAACGTGGAGTAGGCGTAAGCCGAACCACGGGATAAATCTTAGTGTCAAGTTTGCATCTCTCTAACCCTTAAGCTTCCGCATTTCATATTTGCAATTTGTGTTCCTTTACCTTTCTAGAGTAGTATCTTGATAGGATTGGCTCTAGGTTGCAAAACTCTTTGGGTGGGTGCAAACACTAGAAGAAAACCTTAGTTGCACATCTAGGTAGCATGTCGTAGTTTTCTTTTATGCAATTAGCTTTCATGTGGTAGGCCAAAGTTTTAGAAAGCCTAATTCACCCCCTCCCCCTCTTATGTGGTAGCTTTCATGTGGTAGATTTCATGTGGTAGATTTCCAACTCAACATCAATGCTCCAGGTACCGTCCTACAAAAATGACCTCCGTGTCATGCTTCATACATCGTCCCCATGTGAGAAAATAATCACCTTCTTGAGGCCAGCAAAACAGTTGAAACAAATTAAATCCACGTGTGCGACATAAAAAAACCGACTGCCAAAAACAAACTAAACCGACTTGGGGCACATCCGGGTTCTACCGTTGCAAAATCTAGAAAAAAAAAACTTTCACAACAAATCAACTCGTGGTTGAAACAAGTGGTAAAAACTATTGCAACATCAAGAAAGAACCATCTAAACAAATCAGCACAATTTTGCAGCATATAGCCCCAAAAACATATGAAATGTCTTGCTACAACAAATCCAAAACACTCTTAGTCTTGCAACAAGCCTAACACAAATGAGACCAATAAGAGGTTACATGTGAAGGCTGGCGGGTTAGATTCACCATGTAATCTATGAGATCCACCAAGGTTGGCTTGCGCGACCACCATGAGGATCAGAACTGCCATCATCGTAGAAACATGACGCGTCACCGTGGGCCGTCCACTTTGTGTTCACCTCGTGTGCTAGAGTTCATAGCACCTACCCCTCCCATTTCCTTGCTTGACACTGCTGCGGGAATGGACTCCGCTGGCAAACACCGTAGTCTTCAGCCCCACCAACTTTTTTTCATCGTTACAGTAAATTCGAATGTTTGGATACTAATATTAAATATGGATAACTGACAAAAACCCATTTCATAACCCCGGGTGAAATGTGAGACGAATTTATTAAACCTAATTAGGCCATGATTAGACAATGTCGTGCTACAGTAAACAATCTCTAATGATGGATTAATTAGGCTTCATAGATTCATCTCGTGATTTCTCGTCCATCCGTGTAATTAGTTTTATATATAGATCATGTTTAGTTCTCCTAATCTTCGATTTAAAATTGCTACAGTAAATTTCGCAAAGTTTTTCATCGAATTTAAACAGGCCCTTCCGCCCCCTCTTTACTGGATTGGTTAGGGCTTAGATTTAGGATTTAGGTGGAAGATGAGACACTTGACCTGGGGAACAACATGGAAGTGGAGATAAGGAATCAATGGCCCCTCACCATGTGTGGTTCGTTAAGTCATGTTGGGAGTGCGAAGGAAGCTGGTGTGCGACATTTGATTTTGCTGCTTGGCAGGGACGATTGTCCACTGCCACTAGGATTACTTATTGTTTTTTATTGGGATAGGGTCTCAGACGAAATTTGACCGGAGAACGTGATATCTTTCTTTTTTGCTAGGGTCCCGCCACAGCCGAACTAACCAAAATTGGGTCTTCCCCCGGCTGGCCTAGGCAAACAGTGGCAGCTGAACGACTGTTAGGATTAGAGGTGGGCATAATTAGGACTGCGCTATCCCGCGACGGGTCGCGCGGAGCCGCGCGACCAGCCACGTGCGTCGCCACTGTGGCCGCAGGAGCCTCCTCGTCGATGAGCGTTTCTCCAGGTACCCGCCGCGGGCATCGCCGCCGCCGCAGGAGCCTCCCCGCTGATGGGCCTTTCTCCAGGTACTCCTCTCCTCCTTTCTTTCTGTCTCCTCCTCTCTTCCTCCCTCCCTCCTCATCTTCCATCCGAGCACGACGCACTCCCACCCCGCTGCCTCCACCACCACTGGCGGCCGGTGGCGCCTCGCCGCTCCACCCACCTCCCACCCCGCCCTCGACCTCGCCCTTCCTAACACCACGCAACTCCTCTCCCCCGCCTCTGGCTCCGCCCAGCCGCCATGCCCCACCGCGCTGTCGTCTCCACCGTCGGGCTGGTAGCCACCCCCGCACCTCCTTCTAGGTCCGCCAGACCAAATCCCCCCCCAACCCAAACTCAAACCCTAACCCAAACCGGCCGGACGGCTGGTGGCAGCGCTCGTCGGCGCAAGTGGGTCGCGCACGAGCGCTTCTGCGCAACCGGTCTGGGAATAGACTTAACGCATAATTAACGGAGACAAAAACCAACCTGAACTAAGTGGGAACTGACCGAAACCGATTTTTGGGGTCATGATTTGGGTCTCAGGTTCTTATGGTTCGTTTGGATTTCGCCCGGCAAAATACAACTGGAGCAGCGGTGTTTCGGGCGCGAGGCTGTTGGCGCACCAATCTATGAGCGTCGATTCAAGCAGCAACCAAAATCACAAAGGCACCCCTATAATCGGCGATGTGCCTTTTGGCACCGAACCAAACAACTCCTTAATGACCGAACTAACGGGTTAGTTCGGTTTTAGGTGCCGGTTAACTGAAATAACCAAGCGGACCAAATTCTCGACTGTGAAAGTGCATCTAGGCTCCCTTGTGGGTTTTGGTGAATTGAATGACAAAAGGATTAAAGGACTAACATGTTTGTTAAAGATTATGAGCAGGAATTAAATTGTATATTGATGATTCACTATTGGTCATTGGTCGAATTCAATGTGGATGGCTCATGTTGACATGAATAAATAAGTGGTTGCTCCCATTATATATGAATATGAAAGATGACAAGCTATGGTGCAACAAAGAAAGAGACATGAGGATGTGTGTGATATATTGGTCTCTAAAAATTGATGAAAGCTTGTTTAACATTGATATAGGACACCTTAGATCATGTTAGATTAAAATGTTGCATTATGCAAGTTTGGTTGAATGGACAAGAGACATGGTGATATGGTTTATTCTTGGTCTATATTTGAAGAATGACTTGCAAGCAAGACATGATGACTAGGCAAATGATATCGAAGGTCCTTTCCTAGCCCAAGCGGCAAGCATGGAGGCCAATATAGAGGGTGGAGAGGCACCCGAAGGTGCTCCTACAGCTGCTGCCCCTTCTACGGTAGCAAGAGAGGCGTCCGGTAGTGGACATGGACGTGGGCAAAGAGATGTGCACAAGCCCCCTTCACCCCTTAGAAAATTGTTCAACTTTATGTGTGGGTCTTGTATGAGTACAAATGCAATTGCTCACAAGAAAAGGCAAAGGAGGAAGAGGGATTCGAGGATGATTAGGCAAATGTATGAGGATCCCTCCAATAGGCCTCCCATCCCCCGTGCAGAGTCTAATGATGAGGAAAGTGAACCGGAGGGATTTGATCAAATTTGGAATAGATCTCAAGAGGTGGATTCGGTCACTCAAAAAGATTATTGGGATCGATCCATTGGCAACACATATTACAATCCCTCAAATGAAGGCATGCAAAGTGGAGGTGGTTCATTTTCTGAGGTGCCATTTGTGGGAACTCAAGGACAAGGTGGCTCCTCTAGTATGCCACAGGTTGATCCTTATGCAGCTGGAGGTTCAGGGTCTGCTCAAGCTGATATTTTTGGAGGGATTTTTGGCAATGTCAATCCATATGTTGGTACATTCCCTCCAACTCAATTTGCACCTCAACCTCCATTTATTCCCCCAACTCAAGGCCAAGAGCAAGAGGATGATGATGAAGAAGATGAGTAGAAGCAGCGGGAGAAGCCCCCAGGACCTTTGTTGGTGATGAATGACAAAGGGGGAGAATTTGAAGCGATTAAAGCGCCGCTGTTCTGCTGTCTACTGGCTGTCTGGGCAAAACCGGTGGCACCGGTTTTGGCTGTTGGATGCAACAGGCCTATGTAATAAATTTCAAACTCTATCTTAGCTCTTTTGGACTTGAGAACAATTGTAATGAGTGCTACTGACTTGTTTATGTGTGTGGAACTTGTTAAATTTTATTTAGTCTCATATGTTTGATAAAATGCTTTGTGTGTTGGAAATTCTGTCTGAGCCGGAACTTCTGGTCTTGAAGCTCCGGTAGCCTCGGGTTGTGGCCGGAAGTTCTGATCCTTTGTGTCGGAAATTCCGGTCCGCATTGTTTGGGGCCTGTCTGCGCTTTCCAGAGAATTTCCGGTGGCACCGGTTTGTGAAAACCGGTGGCACCGGTTTTTGTCTGGAAAGCACTGTCTCTTTGTTTTATTGTTTAGTGCTGCATGCATCACGTTTTAATTGTTCACACACATGTTTTGCACCCCACGGATGTTGAGATTTAGGGGGAGCTCCATGTTTTCTTGAAAATGTGCAAATTGGCATTTTAGGCCAAGTTATTGAATTTCATTCAAAGCACATATTAAGGGGAAGCTCAAACTAAATCTGAACATTCAAAAAGCTTTATTGATATACCTATTGTGAGCTTTAATCAAGTTGTCATCAATCACCAAAAAGGGGAGATTGAAAGTGCATCTAGGCTCCCTTGTGGGTTTTGGTGAATTGAATGACAAAAGGATTAAAGGACTAACATGTTTGTTAAAGATTATGAGCAGGAATTAAATTGTATATTGATGATTCACTATTGGTCATTGGTCGAATTCAATGTGGATGGCTCATGTTGACATGAATAAATAAGTGGTTCCTCCCATTATATATGAATATGAAAGATGACAAGCTATGGTGCAACAAAGAAAGAGACATGAGGATATGTGTGATATATTGGTCTCTAAAAATTGATGAAAGCTTGTTTAACATTGATATGGGACATCTTAGATCATGTTAGATTAAAATGTTGCATTATGCAAGTTTGTTGAATGGACAAGAGACATGGTGATATGGTTTATTTTTGGTCTATATTTGAAGAATGACTTGCAAACAAGACATGATGACTTTGAAGGAAGTAAAAGGTTAAAGTAAAGTGGATATATTGTATATCAAGAATTGGTTTTCATTGTTGATACAAACTAGTGCGAAGCCACATGCGATGCAAAGAAGAAGAGGTTGAATTCGGGATAGTGTTTCTAGGTACTAAGCAATGTGTGATCAAGTTGTGGACTTGGGTCATGTATCTTTGCTAGGGTGACGAAACTTTCTTCGGACTTCAACTTGATGAATCTTGATCACATTTGGTATTCATATTGGCAAGTATCAATCTTTCTAGAATTGTGTTGTGAAAAGGTGATTTGGACTAGAAGTGGATTTCATTCAAAGACAAAGGTTCAAATCACTAGCTCAAGGTTGAAGTGCTCAATTCAAAGAAGACAAGTTGGATGCAACTCTCAAGCGGATACATTGAAGAAGTATGGCATGGTTCAAAGTGATGAAGCTCAAGTGTATCAATAGTATTTATATTTGATCTTGAGTATAGGTATGCCGTACTATCAAGAGGGATGCATCACATGTAGTCTTGAAATTGTCTAAGTGCTCAAGGAACCCATGTGAGTTGTTGAGAGACACAAAACCCTCACGTACACACTTATAGGTTTTGCCAGGAAAAAACCGGTGGCACCGGTTTTGGGAAACCGGTGGCACCGGTTTTGTGTCAGATAGCTCCAACGGCTAGTTGGTTTGAAATCTCGGTGGCACCGGTTTTAGTAACCGATGGCACCGGTTTTAGGAACCGGTGGCACCGGTTTTCACTGGGTCTGTAACGGCTAGTTTTTGTGGAGTGGAGTATTTATACCCCACGACCTCCACAGTGGCATGTTGCTGTTCCTGAGGTTGCTATAGTGCTTCCCTGCTCTTCCTTGCCAAGCCAAAGCCATATTTGCTCTCCCCAACCCCTCTTTGTGAGGATTGCTTGATATTGTGAGATCCTTGTGTTGGGTAGTAGAGAGAGCAGCCATTGTGAGAAGATTGAGAGCACCAAAAGCACCTTGAGCACTGTTGGACTTCATCAAGCTTGTGTGATTCATTTGTTACTCTTGGAGCTTCGCTCCTAGACGGCTAGGTGTTGCCCGTGAGCTACCAAGGTGTGGTGAGCTGCGGGATTGTTTGTGCAGGTCGTGCTTCGCCTCCGAAAGGGAAGAAGCAAGCTAGTGGAAGGAGGAGATAGCTTGACCTAGTGTGGTCACATAAGCTTCCTCAACGGAGAGTAGGATTCACCGTGCCTTGGTGGCTGCTTGGTGCGAGCGGTGAATCCGAACTTCGGGAAAACAAATCTTGTGTCTCCCCGCTGGTTTGAGCTTCTTTGTGCTTATATTGCAAATTGGTGAAATTGCTCGATATTGTTGTATATGTGTTTTTGAGTGCAGGGACTTGGAGATATACCTTAGAAAGACATTTCAATCATCATCTCCAAGTTTGATTTGATTCCGAGCTCCCTAGCATATTCAATCTATTTCGGGGGTTCACTGCTAGAGCAAAACCGGTTTGCAAAACCGGTGGCACCGGTTTTGGTGGCAGTGTTCTATATCCGCTGCGTTAGGCGTGCAATTCTTTTATTTGGTGATTCTAAAGATCCTTTTAGAAGTTCATTTACTGAATTTCTAAAAGTGGTATTTGGAATACCCAATTGTCACTAATAAATTTGTTTTAAGTGGCAATATTTTCAGGGCTCACCTATTCACCCTCCTCTAGGCGACATCAAGGTCATTTCAATTGGTATCAGAGTTTGGCTTCACATCTAATCTTAACCGCCGTGAAGAAAAGATGTCGTTTAAGGTAAACTTTGAGCCTCTCAAGCTTGACGGCTCAAACTATGCTTCGTGGGTTGGTAATGTTCATAATGCTCTTAGAAAAGTAGATCCTGTTATTGAACATGTTTTAGTTGAGAGCATTCTACCTCCTAAGTATGATACAAACAATTTTGATCGATCAAATATCACTCAAGAGGAGTTAGCTTGCGTGCAACTCAATACTTGTGTTACTAACTTCTTTCCAAGATCTGTTTGTGAAGATATATGGGACATCATCTCTAGCAAAAGGGAAATTTGTAAAGATGCCCATCTCATTTGGTCTCTCATCACGGAGATTTTTGAAGATTTAGAAAGTGATGACGAAGAGCAAGAAGACATGGAGTCACTAGAGGAGTGCTCAACATCACCTATGTGCTATGAGCCTCAAGTGACATCATCCGATGAGCAAAAGAATCACAAGACTACCCTCACTGGTTCTGCTCAGACAAAACCGGTGGTACCGGTCTCTGAAACCGGTGGTACCGGTTTTGGCCAGGACCAGGCTGATAAGTTTTCCTCGAGTGAAAATTTAGCGACTCATCAGCACAGTGAGGTATCTACTGCTCCTAGTCATTTCTCTTTGAATGCTAACATTTCTTATTGTCATATAGCTGAAAGCAAAGAGGAAGTCAAGGAGTCAAACGAATCCTTGACAATTTCATTGGAGGAAGAAAATCAAAGGCTCAAGGATCAACTTGAGAAGCTCCCTAGTAAGTATGTGAACTTGCAGGTTACTCATAAGGAACTAGAGTGCTCCTATGAGAAACTTGTAGATTCACACATATTCCTTGAAGTGAATCATGAGGTTATGCTTACTACTATGAAATCTTTAGAACCTCAAATTCATAAGTGTAAATGTTCTTTAGCCAAAATCGATATGTCTTGTGCTAACCCTTGCGGCTCGCAAGCAAAACCTTCATGGTATGATCAAGTTCTTGCAGAGTCATGTCATGAACGCATTGCACAAGATAATGACAATCTGAAGCTAGAAGTAGAAAGGCTTAAGATGGACTTGTCCAAGCTAAAAGGCAAGGGCCTTGCGCAACCTTCTCAAGATAACCGTGATTCCATGGTGAAGAAGCTTGAGAAGGGATCAACGTCGCAATGTCCCTGCAATAATTCTATCAAGTTCATCCCAAAAGAGAAGCAAGACGACAAGAAGAAGAGACATGATCATATCAAATGTCCCAAGTGCTCTCAAATGGGACATTATGCCTCCTCGTGCTCTTTTGAGAAGAAAAACAAGCCAAAACAATCAAAAAGGAAGAGATGACATTCACAGATAAGATGTTATGGATGTCGTGAGAAAGGGCACGAAATTGAAGCTTGTGTCAACCAATCAAGTATGCTCTCAGGCAAAACCGATGGCACCGGTTTGACCAAACCGGTGGTACCGGTTTCCGCTGAGGAACCACAAGTCAAGCAGAACAGCCTTGGGTTGAAGACACAAGCAAACTTTAGAGAGAAGAAAGGTTCTGCAAGCAAGAAACATAAAAGTAGCAACATCAAACACAAGACTTGCTACACATGTCGTCAAAAGGGACACTTTGGTAAGGATTGTCCGAATGGTGAAAATCCTAATCTTGATCTTGTCAATAATAAATTTATTAAAATTAGGAGGAACTCAACTGACTCTTGTGCAACTAATGTGATTGGTTCACCGAGGACAAGCACAAAGGCCATTTGGGTTCCTAAGTTCTTGCTTACTAACCTTGTAGGACCCAACACACGTTGGGTACCAAAATATGCCTAAAAGAGACTTGTAGGTACTTGGAGCAGCATTGGAAGCTTGGTTTACTTGAGAAGAATTTCATCTTACATCATTTACATCTCAAGAGAAATTTCATATCATAAATGAACCAAGTGAGATCAATGGAAGAAAATGTTATCCAATGCTTCTCCCATGATAAGTACCTCTATAGCTGTCCACTCATATATATATATATCTATATACTTATTGTTTCCAAGCATGTATAGTGGACAAGAGATCTTTGATTAATAATGAAAGATTATGACAAATAACACTTGATGCTACTAACCGCTTCATCAAGAAGCTTTGAGTGTTTATAAATGCAGGGCAATGAATAAGTAATGAAGATAAACTGAAATGAATCAAGACAAGAAGCACCGGAATAATCTTTTTGAAGAAATGCATGGTTCAGTGGAAATCCGGTGGCACCGGATTGGTAAAACCGGTGGCACCGGTTTTTCCAGGATTAGTAGGTAGCAAAAGAATAAGTTCCGGCCGGCTTCAGAACTTCCGACCCAAAAGTCCGGCAGCCTCTGTCTCGTATCAGAAGTTCCGGTCATCTATGTCAGAAGTTCCGGCAGAGGTTCGACTCTCATGCTTCATCTAAATTGGAATATCACAAGAATACTCTTCTAATTATATTTGAAGCTTCATACAAATATCTGTGAGCCTGTCTTGATCACATTTACTTATTCATGAATTTATTTATAATGTGACCATAATATATATGAAGCTAGCTACCCTAATGCCTTAATTGAGCTAAAAGTGCAAGTCTCAAGATTCGAATCCTTGAATGCACATAATTAGGGGGATCTCACTTCATATTTTGTGTCTCTTGGTACTAACATCATTTGCAAGTTTCCGTGTGTGTAGTTCAAGTGTAAAGGATCAAACTTATATTCATATAATATACTTGAGCAACTACAATGCAAGTGAGTTGGTGATGAGTAAGCTACATGACAACAAGGTCAACAAACCAACATGGTAATTGTATCAATTTTCATTTAAGTTGGTTTGAGTTTCACATATCTAGCTACTCTCCATAGCATGGCTTAGATTCCTTGATTGGACTTAATTGACCAAGATGCTGTACATATACTTGCCTTCCACATACACTACATGCTTGAGGAATCTAGTCCATGTTATGAGGTTTCATATCTTGTGACTCACTCCCTTGCCACACTCAATGGGTCATCAAATATGAGACTAGAGCTTGTGCTACTAATATCTGTGTTGTCTTGTCATTTTATTAAAACTATGGTTAGATCACACTAAAATGACAAGATGAAAAGAAATCAAAGCACAAGTTAATGGATATATGTGATCCTCTATGTGAAGAATTTATTTGTTCAAGACCAAGGTATGTTTTTCAAATTCATGTATTCATTTCAATGCATCTAGGCCTTCCTTCATGCTAGGGTGTTTGGCATGAAAAAGGTTTTGATGATATTACAATCATGATGTTGAGATCCTTGGCACAATTTCAATTTGTTTATTACCTTCTATATGCCTTGACCAAGATTGTGAATAAACTCCTTTATATTCATAATTGAATAAAGTGCAACTCAAAAGAAATACAAATTCTTATGCACTAATTAAAGGGGAGCTTATTCCAATACTTGTGTCACTTGTGGGACTAACTTTTTCTTCTAGTGAACTTGTAGTCTCATGTGCGAGTGTACCTTATGCTAACTCAATACTTGAATAAGAAAAATAATTATGAGAGCTAGCACTATGCTAAATTGAAATACGCACAAGTTGAATGGGCTTAAGGCAAAGGTATGTTTTCATGAACCTTTTATTCTTATCTTTTGCATCTAGGCCTTTGAATCTTCCTAGTATGTGCTTTTGCATGTAATTGTTTTAAGTCATTTTGAGCTTCAAATCTAGATATTTAGTTGATGTCTTCATTAAGAATTGACTTGGTGTCATCTCTTGCAAGATATGAGCTAAATATGTTAAGATGGTCATTGACTTGAGATGGATGCATGCCTTGTGTGACATAGGATAGTCTTTCAAAATTAACTAGCATGTGTAGGAAGTGTGCTTTTCGAAAATCATTTGGTGTTGGTCTTTGTGGCCACGTTGATCCATTTGTAGTTATTGTTATCCTTGCTTGATTGCTGGCTAACTACAAATGGTGAAACACTCTCAAATCCATTAGATCTACCCAATCTCATCTCAAGGGCTATATATCTTGGATCTCCTTATCTCGGTCAAATATCTGTCAAAATCCTTTATCTGAGTCAAAGGACAGTGCACAAATGGATAAATGGATTCAATAAGGAAGAAAAAATGGAGCAGAGGAAAAAGGGGAAGGGCAGAAGTGCAAAAATGGGCAAAAGCCACGGGCTCAAGAATTTCCGGTGGCACCGGTTTTCCCAAATCGGTGGCACCGGTTTCTGTCGGCAGAACACTATTTACCCATGACTTACCCATTCACTTTTACTTTTTACCCCCTCTTCTTCCCACGACCCAAAACAGAAAGGGGAGAGGCTCTAGGGGCGATTTTGTGGCGATTTCAAGGCTCCACCAAGGGATTCAAGTGTTGAGGCAAGTTTTGGATCTTCCAATCTGGTGTGACCGGATTCCTCTCCGTTCTAGGGCTGCAACAACTCTTCCACCATGTCGGGAGGTACTCAAATCAATGTTATTGCCCGATCTATTTTCCTAGAAGTTTCCTCTTAGATTCCTTTGGTACAACATCATATCATAGGCCCTAGAAACTTTTGGGTTAAAGAAATCAGTGATTCCTTGGTGGCATTGATGGGAGCCTCGACCTAGGGTTTCTGGGCAGAAACCGGTGGCACCGGTTTGTGCGCAGCAACCCTGGTCAGTGCTTTTGCTTGGTTCTCAAAGCTCAAAATCAATATCTCTTTCAATGGCCTGTTTCTCAAAGGGCTTTTCTCCATGTGTTTGTTACAGATCCAAAAAGGGACACCGTTCATGGGAGAAGACCGGCCCGATCTAAGAATGCGCAATTCGAGTTTCGACCAAGAAATGTTGAAAGCAGTGGGCAGGAAATTCAACCAGCAGAACCAAGAAGGTCCAAGAGGGCAGCAGGAAGACTGAGGCTTCCAAGGGGCGATGTTCGCATTGAAGATTCTGAGCCCGAGGACACCTCAAGCGATGATGATGAGGAGAGCCCATATGAGAGAGATCCCACTCCTTCCGAGTCTGCTGCTGCTGCAGACTCTCCCTCAGCTGGTCAGCGCAAAAGAAAGGGCAAATCAATTCGTACACAAAGCCATGAGCACAGCAGGGGACAGGTAGTGGTGACAGAAGTGGCAGTGGGAATGGGGATGATGAGGAGGACATCATTTCAGCACTTGGGCCACTGCCAACACATAATGCTCCTCCCACACATCTCAGTGATGTGACTTTTAGAGCTCCCATGGCGCCCCCATACCGCGCCAAGATCAACTATAAGGTGAAGGGCATGACAGAAAAGGCCAGAGTTGAAAGGGCTAAGAATCCTAAGGAAGTTGGTGGGAGGCACCTTGACTATAGATTTGGCACAGCTTTTCATCAGGACTTCTATGAGAGTGCCATCCTTACAAAAGATGTTCCTATTGCTCAGGCTCAGTATATTGATTGGAAATACATGAGGGCTTTCAAAGATCCCAGGATTGATGAGATCATCAGGGAATGCAAGAGGAAGAATATATACAAGATCATGAGTTTTGCCAAGTCATGGAATAGTGAGGTAATTGCACAATTCTATGCCACTAGCTATTTCACATCTAGAAATGATGAGAGGATTGTGCATTGGATGACAGAGGGTAATTGGTTTGGAGCGTCCTACGCTCAGTTTGCCTCACTTCTGGGCTTTGATGGAGAGGATGATGATAGGGTCCACATTCATAATGCTAATTATATAGATAAGAAAGATATGAAGTACATATATCTACCAGGACATGAGGGTCACTTTGGGAGAGTTAATGGCATGCTACCCTTCTATGCATATCTCAACCGCATGTTTAGGAAGACACTTGCTCCTAGGGAAGGTGATCAAAGCAACATATCTTTCTATCTTTGTGATTTGATAAGGTATATGACACCTGGTGAGCCGGAGTTTAGTGCAGTGGAATTTATTTGGGAAGAAATGAAGTCCATTGCAGGATCTCCATAAAAGTGTTGTGCGTATGCTCCATATCTCATGCATGTGATTGAGGCTGTCACAAACCTCACATTTGATTATGATCATGTGATTGTGCCCTTCCACATGAAGAATGATATCGAAGGTCCTTTCCTAGCCCAAGCGGCAAGCATGGAGGCCAATATAGAGGGTGGAGAGGCACCCGAAGGTGCTCCTACAGCTGCTGCCCCTTCTACGGTAGCAAGAGAGGCGTCCGGTAGTGGACATGGACGTGGGCAAAGAGATGTGCACAAGCCCCCTTCACCCCTTAGAAAATTGTTCAACTTTATGTGTGGGTCTTGTATGAGTACAAATGCAATTGCTCACAAGAAAAGGCAAAGGAGGAAGAGGGATTCGAGGATGATTAGGCAAATGTATGAGGATCCCTCCAATAGGCCTCCCATCCCCCGTGCAGAGTCTAATGATGAGGAAAGTGAACCGGAGGGATTTGATCAAATTTGGAATAGATCTCAAGAGGTGGATTCGGTCACTCAAAAAGATTATTGGGATCGATCCATTGGCAACACATATTACAATCCCTCAAATGAAGGCATGCAAAGTGGAGGTGGTTCATTTTCTGAGGTGCCATTTGTGGGAACTCAAGGACAAGGTGGCTCCTCTAGTATGCCACAGGTTGATCCTTATGCAGCTGGAGGTTCAGGGTCTACTCAAGCTGATATTTTTGGAGGGATTTTTGGCAATGTCAATCCATATGTTGGTACATTCCCTCCAACTCAATTTGCACCTCAACCTCCATTTATTCCCCCAACTCAAGGCCAAGAGCAAGAGGATGATGATGAAGAAGATGAGTAGAAGCAGCGGGAGAAGCCCCCAGGACCTTTGTTGGTGATGAATGACAAAGGGGGAGAATTTGAAGCGATTAAAGCGCCGCTGTTCTGCTGTCTACTGGCTGTCTGGGCAAAACCGGTGGCACCGGTTTTGGCTGTTGGATGCAACAGGCCTATGTAATAAATTTCAAACTCTATCTTAGCTCTTTTGGACTTGAGAACAATTGTAATGAGTGCTACTGACTTGTTTATGTGTGTGGAACTTGTTAAATTTTATTTAGTCTCATATGTTTGATAAAATGCTTTGTGTGTTGGAAATTCTGTCTGAGCCGGAACTTCTGGTCTTGAAGCTCCGGTAGCCTCGGGTTGTGGCCGGAAGTTCTGATCCTTTGTGTCGGAAATTCCGGTCCGCATTGTTTGGGGCCTGTCTGCGCTTTCCAGAGAATTTCCGGTGGCACCGGTTTGTGAAAACCGGTGGCACCGGTTTTTGTCTGGAAAGCACTGTCTCTTTGTTTTATTGTTTAGTGCTGCATGCATCACGTTTTAATTGTTCACACACATGTTTTGCACCCCACGGATGTTGAGATTTAGGGGGAGCTCCATGTTTTCTTGAAAATGTGCAAATTGGCATTTTAGGCCAAGTTATTGAATTTCATTCAAAGCACATATTAAGGGGAAGCTCAAACTAAATCTGAACATTCAAAAAGCTTTATTGATATACCTATTGTGAGCTTTAATCAAGTTGTCATCAATCACCAAAAGGGGAGATTGAAAGTGCATCTAGGCTCCCTTGTGGGTTTTGGTGAATTGAATGACAAAAGGATTAAAGGACTAACATGTTTGTTAAAGATTATGAGCAGGAATTAAATTGTATATTGATGATTCACTATTGGTCATTGGTCGAATTCAATGTGGATGGCTCATGTTGACATGAATAAATAAGTGGTTCCTCCCATTATATACGAATATGAAAGATGACAAGCTATGGTGCAACAAAGAAAGAGACATGAGGATATGTGTGATATATTGGTCTCTAAAAATTGATGAAAGCTTGTTTAACATTGATATGGGACATCTTAGATCATGTTAGATTAAAATGTTGCATTATGCAAGTTTGTTGAATGGACAAGAGACATGGTGATATGGTTTATTTTTGGTCTATATTTGAAGAATGACTTGCAAACAAGACATGATGACTTTGAAGGAAGTAAAAGGTTAAAGTAAAGTGGATATATTGTATATCAAGAATTGGTTTTCATTGTTGATACAAACTAGTGCGAAGCCACATGCGATGCAAAGAAGAAGAGGTTGAATTCGGGATAGTGTTTCTAGGTACTAAGCAATGTGTGATCAAGTTGTGGACTTGGGTCATGTATCTTTGCTAGGGTGACGAAACTTTCTTCGGACTTCAACTTGATGAATCTTGATCACATTTGGTATTCATATTGGCAAGTATCAATCTTTCTAGAATTGTGTTGTGAAAAGGTGATTTGGACTAGAAGTGGATTTCATTCAAAGACAAAGGTTCAAATCACTAGCTCAAGGTTGAAGTGCTCAATTCAAAGAAGACAAGTTGGATGCAACTCTCAAGCGGATACATTGAAGAAGTATGGCATGGTTCAAAGTGATGAAGCTCAAGTGTATCAATAGTATTTATATTTGATCTTGAGTATAGGTATGCCGTACTATCAAGAGGGATGCATCACATGTAGTCTTGAAATTGTCTAAGTGCTCAAGGAACCCATGTGAGTTGTTGAGAGACACAAAACCCTCACGTACACACTTATAGGTTTTGCCAGGAAAAAACCGGTGGCACCGGTTTTGGGAAACCGGTGACACCGGTTTTGTGTCAGATAGCTCCAACGGCTAGTTGATTTGAAATCTCGGTGGCACCGGTTTTAGGAACCGGTGGCACCGGTTTTCACTGGGTCTGTAACGGCTAGTTTTTGTGGAGTGGAGTATTTATACCCCACGACCTCCACAGTGGCATGTTGCTGTTCCTGAGGTTGCTATAGTGCTTTCCTGCTCTTCCTTGCCAAGCCAAAGCCATATTTGCTCTCCCCAACCCCTCTTTGTGAGGATTACTTGATATTGTGAGATCCTTGTGTTGGGTAGTAGAGAGAGCAGCCATTGTGAGAAGATTGAGAGCACCAAAAGCACCTTGAGCACTGTTGGACTTCATCAAGCTTGTGTGATTCATTTGTTACTCTTGGAGCTTCGCTCCTAGACGGCTAGGTGTTGCCCGTGAGCTACCAAGGTGTGGTGAGCTGCGGGATTGTTTGTGCAGGTCGTGCTTCGCCTCCGAAAGGGAAGAAGCAAGCTAGTGGAAGGAGGAGATAGCTTGACCTAGTGTGGTCGCATAAGCTTTCTCAACGGAGAGTAGGATTCACCGTGCCTTGGTGGCTGCTTGGTGCGAGCGGTGAATCCGAACTTCGGGAAAACAAATCTTGTGTCTCCCCGCTGGTTGGAGCTTCTTTGTGCTTATATTGCAAATTGGTGAAATTGCTCAATATTGTTGTATATGTGTTTTTGAGTGCAGGGACTTGCAGATATACCTTAGAAAGACATTTCAATCATCATCTCCAAGTTTGGTTTGATTCCGAGCTCCCTAGCATATTCAATCTATTTCGGGGGTTCACTGCCAGAGCAAAACCGGTGGCATCGGTTTTGCAAAACCGGTGGTACCGGTTTTGGTGGCAGTGTTCTATATCCGCTGCGTTAGGCGTGCAATTCTTTTATTTGGTGATTCCAAAGATCCTTTTAGAAGTTCATTTACTGAATTTCTAAAAGTGGTATTTGGAATACCCAATTGTCACTAATAAATTTGTTTTAAGTGGCAATATTTTCAGGACTCGCCTATTCACCCCCCTCTAGGCGACATCAAGGTCCTTTCAGACTGAGGCCCAGTAAAAGTGGCCTAGCCTCACCACCATACTGGCCCAAAACAGCCCAAGTCGGCCATTTAGGGGGTGTTTAGATGGGTGAAAAGTTTATGCATTGGGTCACGTGCACAGAGAGAAAAAGTGCTTTGGACCACGTGCATTATGCAAAATTTATGCATAAGACTGTCTCCAACAGCGGCTACCTAAATGGGAGATGCATTCGTTCCTTTGGGTCACGCACAGAAAAAGCATCACGGACCCAAAACTTCCCGTCTCCAACGACGGACGCAAAATCCGCTCAGCCGGCCTCCCTCTCCCCTTCGTCCTCCTCCTGATCCCGCTCGACGCCGCCGGCACCCTCCTCCCGCACGGCGCGGACGCCAGCGCGGACACCAACACCGCCGGCGGCTGCTCCACGGGGACCACGGCGGCCGCGTCCTCGACCGGGCCAGCGCCGGCGAGTGCGACTTGGGACGACTCGCTACGGCGCTCGGGCGCGGCGGGCGACTCGCGACGGGGCCTCCTGCTGGCGGCGGAGGGGGCCGGCCAGCTCACGGCCGCCAGAGCTCCCGTTCGCGGCGGAGGGGGCCGGCCAGCTCGCGGCGGCCAGACCTCCCGCTCGCTCGAGCCGTGCCCGAGCGCTGTCCATCGAGCCTCGCCGTGCCCAAGCGTCGTCCGCGTGGGCTCAGCTGCAACGCGTGGGCGAACTCCTGCACGGCAAGCTCGAAGGGGGCCATGGCGGCGGCCTCCCGCGTCCATCCCCTCCGCGGTGTGGTGCGCGGCGAAGTCGAGCGGCCTTGTGGAGGAGGAGGTGGCGCCGGTGGAGACGGTTGGGGTCGGAGAGGCGCAGGAGACGGCGGTGGCGATGGAGATGGAGGAGCCGGCGCCGGTGCCGGCGGCAAGGGCCATGGAGAAGCCGCCGTTGTGCCAGATGCCGAGGAGGTAGGAGAGGAAGCAAAGGACGACGACGTTCGCTTTGCGTCGTTGGAAAGAGGAGAGACTTTTTTGCCTTCCGTCAGAAGCGAGGACGCAAACTAGGTCTCGGGTTTGCGTACTCTGTTGGAGGACGTTTGCATGAGGCATTTTTGGGTTTAGGTCGCGTGATGCGTACGTTTTTGGAGACAGCCCAAGGGGGTGAACTAAACACCTCCTTAACTTCCTTCTCTATACTAACCCTAACCGACCGCAGTCTGGTGAGGCCCAGCCCAGAGCCCATCCACTCCCCATGCGTCCTCCTCTGCTCGGCGGCCGACTGGCGCGCGCTCGCCCTTGCGCTTTCTCCTCTCACTTTCCATTCTTTCAAAACCCTTGCGCCGCCGCCGGCCGCCGCGAATCCTGCGATTGCCAGTGTGAGCCTGTGAGGGGGGAGGACGAGGGCCGCCGCTAATCCTGTTATCCCCGAGCACAAGGGCCACATCCGGGAGCTCGAGCTCCCTCCGAGCCCTCATCCGACCTGCGGCGCCGACAGCCGCTGCTCCCGCGCGCCCACGGAGGTCTCCGCGCCAGGCGCCTCCACGAGCTTGCCAGGTACGCCCATCTCTCCGCCGCTCCTCCTGCTTGAGACACTGAGCCGCGTCCTGCCAGCACGTGAGAGACCAGAGAGAGTTCGGGTTCGGGGGATAGAGCTGAAAGGGAGAGTGAGGAAACGACTGGGCTAAGAGAGGAACTGAGAGCAGTGTGGGATTATTGGATTTTTCAATCTCAGTGTTGCAGATTTCTTTTGTGCTGTGATTGGACCATTGCTGCCATTTATTGCCTATTTGTGCTGATGTTGCAATGCATGAAGCTGTCAGGACGACTAGGCATTGTCATTAGTTAGGTATTATTTTATAACTTCTTATGTTTTCATCAAATTTATTGTACGATTAAGTGTGGGATTGAAATGTCATCTAAATTATGCATTCGTATGGCTGTATGTGACCTGGAGTTGGCGGTTTTAGGCCCTTAGATAATGTCCCTAGTCTTGTGAATTCATCAGCTCTGCCAGTGGAACACATCCTGACATTTGTAAAATCTTTTCTCAATTCTTAGCTGAATTTTCCATTCCCTGCCTCACGTAACCTGGATGACTAACATTGTAGTAGCTTTGATCTTTGAGTTTGATAGTGATTTACCCATAACAGTGACTCAGTTTGCACCTAATTCATTGCTTCTTTCTTTCAGGTTAAGGGCATACATTTACACGGGTTTCACGAGCTCCAGGCAGCTGCTTCTTAGAAAAGCGAGTCTTAGAAAAGCAAGTCCAAACAGGGCCTACCATATTCCTCCTCGGCCGCCGCCATGAACCCTGCTGACAGCGAGGCAGCCACTGCCGAGAAGGCACGGCGCAAGGACAAGAAGCTGAAAAGGAAGAAGAACAAAGACGCTACAGAGAACTACTGCGGTGCTGCGACGGGTGAGGAAGGTTCACCCCCTGAGAAGAAGCAGCAGAAGCAAAAGCAGAGAAAGGATGGGGGTGAGGGGGGCGAGAAGACGAAGATGCCGAAGCCAACTGTGAGCATCGCTGTAGCCGGCTCAATCATCGACAATGCCCAGTCGCTCGAGCTCGCCACCCTGGTCTGTTCCCCTCCCTATTATGGTGCACCAGTAATTACGATTTGCAGCATGAAAGCTTACAATGCATCTCTCCTGTTTCAGTTGGCTGGCCAGATCGCCCGTGCCGCAACTGTCTTCCGCATAGACGAGATCGTTGTCTTTGACAGCACTCCCGCTTCAGAGAATGGCGGCATGGGTGACGGTGAAGAGAGCGGTGCACGTTTCCTTGTTCGGATACTGGAGTATCTGGAGACTCCGCAGTACCTGCGCCGTCGCCTTTTCCCGATGCACAAGAACCTGAAGTTTGTGGTGAGATGCCAAGCAATGTTGTTATGTTGGCTTTTGGTGAATGATGATTTCTGCTGGTGCTAAGTGTGCTGTGCTATTTCTGGCATGCAGGGACTGCTTCCACCACTCGATGCGCCACATCATGTGCGCAAGCATGAATGGTCTGAGTTTCGTGAAGGTGATATCTCTCCTGGTGCTGTTCTACCAATTTTTAATAGCTGAACTCAACTCACAAAGCATGCTGAACATTTGGAACGATGTAGTAAATCTTCATGCTTCTAGGACATATGAACATAAATGTGTATGTTGTAATTTAAAATATGGTCATGCAGTGCTCTTTCACAAGTGGCTTGCACATCTTCATTCAATTGTTATCATTTCCTTTGTTCTAGCATTTGGAAGGGCTGATCAAATTGGGTTGGTATATGAATATGGTGATAACAACGGGGTTTTCCCCTTTGTAGGTGGTGAATTATCCTGCTAGTTTGAAGGGGAGACATCAAGTCTGGAATCTTTTTGACACTGCCAAATTGTTGAAAGTAAACTAAATATTAGGTGGAGAAATATGTAATTCAAACATACAGTTAGGTGAAGAAGTGCAAAAGAATTTGTTTACACCAAATTAGCATTTAAATATCTAGGAGTGATTCTGTACTGATAAATTTGAAACCAAAAGGAAGTAAAACTTGACCAGAGGTTAGACTCCGTGGGGTTTGTCTTAGAAGGTGTTGTGCTTCGAACCCGAGCCGGGACAGGTGTTTCGGTGACTCCTGGAGCTAAATGCTAACTTAACTGGTACCCCACGAGAAGCTTCTCAAGTAAGAAAAAAGATAATTGTTACTATGCACAAAAGTGTGCCTATCGTCTTTGTGTTTCTTGGAGCTTATGTGGAGTATGGGGCTGAATATTAAATGGTATTTCATTATTTTAACATAGACAGCTTCTAGTTGATTTGGTGTCCAAAATTAAAGTATTTGCATCTATAATTGTGTGTTTTACATTGCACTATGTATCTCTGCCAGCATTACGTATTTGCTCCACCTATTTATAAATCATATTCAACTTATTCATGTTGGACAATCTTATGCTATCACACATTTTGAAGTTTCTGATTCAACATATGCTTACATGTTACTGGATTTAGACAGGTGTAACATTGGAGGGTGATCACTCAAAGGGGACCCTTGTTGATGTGGGATTAAGCAAGGTGTGTCTAGTACTTTTAGTGTCCTTTCTCTTGTTCTCCAGAATAGTTGCCTGAGGAAAGAATTTTGCTGAGTTAGAAGATATGTCAAATAAAATTATACTAGCAAAATCTGATGCAAAGGGTCCAGTGTAAATGTTATTTGTAGGGTTCCATAGGCTAAGACTATCAACTTACCTATTGAGTTCTTAATTGTTTCAGACTGGGTTATGTTTGACATAAATTATGACAAAAGTTTATGTGCCTTCATGGTTTGCATCTTGTAGTTTATAGTGAGGATTTGTTTAATGTTGGAATAGATATAGGTTGCAATGTAAGTAAATATCTTTTATACTTAACAGTCTAGGAAACACCTTGCATTCAACTTTTATAATGCATGTCTTTAGTAAATTAGAGAGTTCCGAGTTCCTAAGAGCATCTCCAGCAGTTTCTCCAATAAATATTTCTCAATAACCAGTTAATGGAGATGTCCCAATAACTCTTTTATGATTATTGGAAGAGTTGATCTTGCAGTTCCCCAGTAATCTTGTCCTAGTCCAACTACCGTATTAGGAGAGTCGCAACTCTCCTCTATTTGGGTAGAGTTGGGGTGGATTATTTGTTTGTCCAAATAATTATTGGGAAAAGGGAAATATGTAGGGAATCTACTGGAGCACTATATTTGCAACAACCCTCCCAATATGATAGTTGGATTGGGGATCTGCTGGAGATGCTCTAAGGCAGCAACGTGTTACCATGGAAAAAAGTGTAAAATGTATATTTGGCTACATATGCTTTGAAAAAGCTTGAATCAGGTGTGGAACTAATTGATCAGTGTAATCTTTTATTTCTTAGTGTCCCTAAAAGAGGCTTGTAGTATTTGCATTTTAGCTTGTTCCGTGGCTGTTTTTGAGCTTAGGCAACCTGTAAGTGAGGAAGCTATCAAACCCAACAACCTATGGGAGTATATAAATCTAGCAAACCCTTAAATGTCCTGCTTTGGTTAGTTGGTTCTTTCTTGTAGTTCTGATAAGGATTTTTAAGACATATGCTAAAGCTAGGCAAAACATAAGCCCTAAGATTCTGACAGGTCTGAATTTATCATTTACAGATAAAACAAGATTTCACAATGTATATTATCTCATGTGCACTTAAGTACTTTATATATAAAAATGTATAAAATGAAATCACCACTTTGATGCAATGGATTTAGCACTGATTCTAGTTTATCATGATTCTGTAGAATGTTCTCGTTGAGCAAATACTGGAACCAGGGATAAGAGTGACTGTAGCCATGGGAACCAATCGTGACCTAACAACAGGTAAACAATTTATTTCATGGATTATAATAAATTCTACTGTATTTTATATAATTTTTTTGTGTATGCTAGAATTTATAATCTCGAGTAATCAATATAAATCTCATAAAGACAATTACTAAGCATTTACATTTATTGGTTCAACACTTGTTTCGTCTTAGCAAATTTTCAAGAGAAGTGTTATGGTGCTAGGGACCATTGATATTCACAACGGCAGTTTGGGACCAGAAATGTTTATAAACGTCAACTGGATCCACATCGTGGGTTGTGGGGATGGACATGGTTGAGGTGTGGGGTGTGAAGTGCTTGCACATTCTTTCTTTCTGTTGCCAGTAAATATATAAGAGAAAAAACCCCTGATAAGCTGCAGTTTCATCACAACACAGAATCCTTCATGTTCATTTGTGTTCATGTGAGTTCATCATCGTGTTCTTGAGTTCTTGGTGTCCCAGAGGGAACTCTGCTAGTCTTTCCCTTCTTCGGCCTATCCATCATTGACCTGTTGACAAGAAGAGTGAAAGGCCGTGCTGCGCTTGACACCATGCAGCTTCGCATCCACATTTCTATCCTGGTCGGTGAACTCCAGGTGCAAGCAACAGTGCCTTTTCTTCCTCCCTTGAATCATTGGGTCGGTGGGCTCAATGTTTCACTCCTAATCCTTGTGATAATTATGCAAGAAACACAGCCAAGGTGCTTGAAGGATAGCATACCTAGCATACCACGTGATCACCTATAATAATTTCTTTAGTTTGGAATTTTTCTCTACATAATTTCTGCCCCAAATGAGGTAGTGCAAAATCATCAAATAAAGTATAAAATTAAGTGAACTTGCCTGACATTGTGGTTAAGGGAATGGGAAGGTAGATCATATGCACTGAAGAAATGGCCGTAATCTAGAAAATTGCTTAAATATTCTCCTATAGAACAATTGCTTTAACCTCCAGTTGATGGTGGTGCAAACTTGACGTGAAGAGGGAAGAAGTTACTAGTATTTATTAGATTTTAAGATGGGAAAATATTTGAGATAGGCAGCTGATGAGTGCTAAACCAAAAGGCTCTCCGTTCATCAGAGGAAGAAGGGCATAGAAACCTATATTTCGTCAGCGGAAGAATATCATGGGGGACTAGTGGCGTTAGTCCAGGCAATGAACAGGGGCAGGTGCGCGATGGGCATGTCTGCCAGTCCCAGGGGCCTTAATTCCTGTTGATGTTCTATGAATATTATTCGGCTGTGATACTGAAGATCAGTAGTACTGGAACCAAGATATTTGAGAAGTACTAAACTATCCTCTGCTCTAATTTTGATAAGAGAATGAAATTATTTTTGTACCCTTCCACCTAATCAACTAATTGTTACCTGGTATACTGTTTTGTGGTTCCCCATGGTTTAAGTAGCTTTTAATAGGTACTTTTCAGTTTTGATCATCGGACTTGAACTAACAATAGAGGGAACAGGGAAGGTACCTAAGGTTACCTTAAAGCATGTAACGCCTCATTTCCCAAATGATATGTATTCATTCACGACATGTACCTTGGTTGTAGCTTCCTCTTCCATTTTTTTTATATTTCTCATTTCAGCTCATAAGTCTGGTTGCTCTTCTGGTGTATTTTTTGAACTACTTTCTGTCTTATTTTGCCATTGTACTGTAACTGCATTTGTACTTTCGTGTAGCTTGTGTAAGGAAAGTTGTTCCCCCTTCCACCCCCAGGGAAGAGATGGGATCTTATTGGGGCTATAAAGTGCGTTATGCTTCAAATTTAAGTGGTGTTTTCAAAAATTCCCCATACAAGGTACTGTTTTCACTAATCTCATTTTGTTTTTCAGAAAAAATAGTTATTGTTACTCACTTCCACCTTCCCTTGATTTGTTCATTTACTATTTTCATCATCTCTAGGAAGAATATGACCATATCATTGGCACTTCAGAGCATGGACAAATAATTAATTCTTCAGAGCTGACCTTACCTTCTTTTAGGTATGCAATCTGTGGTCCTCAAGGACCACCTTGAGAGACCAACTTAGATTTAGTCCCTTCTTTTATTCAGTTTAATGCAATCAATTTCCTTGGGGCGCTTCAGCTTTATTGAAGTACACAACTCTCTATACAACAACAAAAAGCCTTTTGTGCCGAATCAAGTTGGGGTAGGCTAGAGCTGAACCCCACTAGAGCCACAAACAAGCAGACAGAACGAGAAGAAGGAAATACTTAAATAGTGGTGGAATGTTGGGGGGCTCCTGAAAGAGGCCAGGGTGATCACAAAATGTTACTAGGCACAAATAAGGGACTAGGCGTACTGAAGCACCATGGCCCCACTCTGTGTCATCACAGGGCACTACCATGAAGTGGAAGCTCTAACCGGGGGACGTATAGTCCATACTGCCCTCTAATTCCCCAGACAATGCATTCGGTACTGACCGTACTGGAGGCAGAAACGTAACCTTGATGTTCCCTAGCTGGCCCCAGTGGCTATAAATATCCTCACTGGGGCACTTACCCAAATGGACAACTTCAATGAGTTGGGACACGAACACAATGTACCCCTGAAAACCTACGAACCTTACCTTCCTGCTCCAGGGCCACAGAATACTAGTTTGGGCATTGTAACCACCAACACTGTATATTTCATCAAATAGTCCAATAGCGGTGAGGTGTGTCATCTGTGCTAGGAGAGTCCCATGAAAGTGTGCTTTTTGTTTAATACAATTGGAACCAGATCTCTACATTTCTTAAATCCAACTCCAGTTTGTGAACATGACCAAAGTTCTTGCTTAAGCACAATAGAACATAAGCAATGAACATTGTAGTAAAATTCTCTGTATATTGGTATGCATTAGTACTATTTCCCCTCCAAAGGCATGCTTTGTAACCATGTGTCTTATGGTAAAGTTCATGCCATGTATATAGGAACCATCATTAGAGCCTATCTACCTACTTATGAGGCTCCATTTGACAGGCATCTTCTGATTGCGTTTGGCGGGCTTGCTGGTTTGGAAGAAAGCATTGAAGAAGATGCAAATTTGAAAGTATGGCTGCTCTCTTTTTTGCAGTACTTCCAATTTCTAGTGTAACCTGATCACTTGCATGAAAATTTTGAGTTAAGAAAGCATTGTCTATTGTCGAATTAGAAGAGCACTTAAATTGTTAAAATTGCATAAAAATTTGAGCTAATTTGGTGGCTGAAAATGTTCATCTTTCATTTCTGGGGTCTTTCATTTGAGCCATTGTCATACTTTTATTTCTGTTGGTGTTACAATCACATATTTCTCTGACAGGGTAGACACTGCGAATGATGTATTCATGTCTTATTTCAATACGTGCCCCAACCAAGGGAGCAGAACAATAAGAACAGAGGTACCTGCTTTTAAAGCTTTAAAAATTTAATTTGTTATGAAACCTGTTTATGCTAATAATAATAGCCAACTTTTTCCAGGAGGCCCTTCTCATTTCGCTCCAATACTTCCAAGATGCCATTAGGAGAGTCGAACAGCAGATGTAGGGACGAGTAGAACACATGCAAATCCATTCTTGGGAGCAAGCTCCACTGGTGACATTGGAGTTTGCTCACAGAAAATTTTGGCCCGTTGCCTATATGACAGTGAATTTTAGTGAATAGGTGGACAGCTGTTCTGAACATCTTAACACAACTTACTGCAGCAGTGAAAATTTGGTATGGAACTGATTTCACTGATTTGAATGTATCACGTGGTTGCCCACGGGAAATATGTATCGTTGTTTCATTTGTACCAGCAATGAAGGACATGCCTTGGTAAAGACTGCCTTGTTTCCCTTTTCTTGAGTTCTACCGAGTCAATGTTTTTTAGAGAATAAAATTTGATATATACCTGTCGAAATGGAGGGAAGCCAAAAATGCAATAGCGCTGGTATCCGATTCCCAGTTCAGCGATAACACGTTATCTGATGAGATAAGTCCATTTTGCCCTCCTGACTTTATCGCTGAATCTAAAACACACCCTCCAAGGGTCTGTCTAAATTTGATGAAAAATTTTGCGAAATTTACTGTAGCAATTTTAAACCGAAGATTAGAAGAGATAAACATGATCTAAATATAAAACTAATTACACGAATTGTTTACTGTAGCACGACATTGTGTAATCATGGCCTAATTAGGCTTAATAGATTCGTCTCACAATTTTACCCAGAGTTATGAAATGGGTTTTGTCAGTTATCCATATTTAATACTCCTAATTAGTTTTCAAACATTCAAATTTACTGTAGCGATAAAAAAGTTGGTGAACTAAATAGAGTGCAAATCAAAAACCAGAAATGAAACACACCTCAACTCTCAAAACCGAACAAAATACTCCCCTTGACTGAGTCAAAGTGGTTTCTTAGGTGGTTTTGGTGATGTGGCAAGGATCCACGTGTCCTACATGGCGCCACATCAGTAGGAGGGGGTGTATTGGACAACATTGATAGTTTGAGGGTATTAAATAGACTTTACAATAAAATTTAAAATATTTTTCAGAAATTCATGCAATTAAAATTTAAAATCTTGCGTACTCTTAAAAAATCATAGAAAATTGTTTTAACTCAAAAAATATATGAAACCAGTTTCATATTTTTTTAAAAATTATGCTGTATCTTTATTGAAATTTAACTTCAGCCCAGCTTGTTTGAAGTTGGGTCTCAAACGATATAGAAGCTGGGCTGAAGTTGAAATTCATTAAAGATGGAGCAATGTTTTTTAAAAAATATGAAACTGGCTTTATATTGTTCTGAGTTAAAATAAATTTTCTATGAATTTTTTAAGAGTAAGCAAAATTTTAGATTTTTAATTGCATATATTTTCTAAAAAATATTTTTATTTTTTTAAAGTCTATTTGATACCTTAAAACTATCTTTGCGGTCCAATTCACCCCCTCCTGTTGACGTGGCGCCGCGTAGATTACATGGACCCTTGTCACATCACCAAAACTATCTAAGAAACCACTTTGACTCAGTTAAGGGGGGTATTTTGTCCGGTTTTGAGAGTTGGAGTACGTTTCATTTCTGGTTTTTTATTTGAGGGGTGTGTTTTAGATTCAGCGATAAAGTCAGAGGTAAAATGGACTTTATCTCTTATCTGATTACGTACAAAGCAACAATGTTCAAAAAGGCGCCAGGCGCTGCCTAGGCGGTGACCCACCGCCTAGAGCCTAGGCGCGCCTAGGCGGGATTAGGCGCTTCAGGGCGTTTTTCTAGGCGTTGCCATATACATACATTCACTTTGCAATACACACCATATACCTCTAAAAGAAAAGAAAAATAGGGATCAGTGGGCCTTGAATCGAAAAGAAAGGTCCATCAATAGCCCACCGGGCCAACTTAGCCCACTTCCCATCCCCTCCCGGCCCATCAAGAGCCCACCTTATCTGAAGCGCCCATGCCTAAGCAGAGACTAAATGTGATACAATTATCAGTCCCAGGAGGCTGATACACATTTATTCAACAGATAGTTCAGAACCTTACAGCCCACGAGGGCACCTAATACAAGCTAAGATAACCAAAAGGTTAACAACGATAATGAGCCAAGCTATGAACAGCTCGGGCTCAACAAAAGGATCAGAGCTAGGCGACAGCGAAGACATCTTGGGCGGGACCAAACTCCACAGGCAAAGTCGGGTGCGGGCACGACCACCTACTCGGCGTCCTCAACGACAAAGTCCGGGTCTTCTTCTGAAGCAACAAATACAAGGGTGAGTACAAAAGTACTCAGCAAGTCCAACCACACCCACGGAGAGGTTAACACAGAATTATGCACAGGATAAATCAAGGAATAAGGCTAAGGTTTATTTGCAATAAAGCCAGTTTTACTCATGCAATGGTTTATCAAGGAAAGTTGGTAAAGCAAGCTTAAGTAACACAACTAAGTAAGTGGGGGTTGATCCACAAAGGATCCCAATTTTAAATGCTACCGGATTTCCCATCCGCCGTAGCTCTTGGCACAAAGCCGAACACATTTCCAAAACACACACTCCAACCCATCCCAAAACCTTCAGTATTGTGACCAAGCCATAACTCGCCCATGACCTTGGGCACGGCTATTCGAATAGTTTGGAAGCTCTGCAGAGGTGTACACTTTTACCACAAGTAGGGTACCGCAACACGATCACCTTAGTGCCAGTGCGGATCCTATCGAAGCCATTACCCACCATAGCCAAAACTGCCTAGCCATCACGAGAAATAACCAAGGGGTTTATGACACCAAGTCGGCAACCATGTCACTAAGACGGCACTTGGTTTTCTCGCTGCACACCTGCCACCAGACAACTAACAGCACGCTAGTGAGATTTAGACTAAGCCCTTGCACCATACAAGAGTCGAGTGGTTGTACGAGATAAATGGGTTAGGCAAGATGAACACATCACCTCGGTTTAAAACCGGACAAAATGGATATCTCCCAACTTGCTTAACCACAAAGGTACAAGCCACCAAATGGTACTTCACAAAGAAATACCCATCCATTTTATCCAACACTTTCTTTACTTTCAAAACCCAAAAACCCAACTCTTTACTCAACACACTCACTCTTTTCTCCTTTATAAAACCAGTAATTGTCATGATTGATTAAGTAACTAGAACAAGTCCTAAGCATTCTAAGCAAAGGTTATCAACCAAACAGAGCAAATCATATTTAGTGATAACTAGGTTATCAAGGAATGGTTATACAATCAAGGAGTGGCTATCCAACCGGGTTTTCAATAAAGACAATGCAATTATCAAAGGCCAATAGGTTGTGTTTATAAAACTGGGATAAACATGCATCAAAGGATGGGATTGGACTTGCCGTCAAAAGCTTCCGGGAGATCCTGCTCGCGGTACGGGTCGTCGGATTCGGGCTCGCGGTACTCTCCTGCGTATTCCGGCGGCTCCTCCTCGATTATACCGTCGTCTACGGCACACACAGCAAAACACATAAAAGAAAACAATCAAACCTTTACCGATGAGCTCGAAACAGGAAATGACAAAATAAAATAGAAAAGAGGATTATTTTGGGATGATTTGTGTATAGCTCGGCCGGAATAGATGAAAGATAGCTGTGTTCGAGTTTGGTGGAATTCCGGCGGAGTTTGGCGCATAAAATGATAAGTTAAGTGAGGGTTAGGGCTTAATTGGAGGGGTTTAGGACCTCTTTATAATAATTATAAAGAGTCAGGGGCCTTTTTGGAATTAGTTTATATGGTGGGAGGGCTGATTTGTAAATATTGGAAAGTACTCGGGGGGTTTGGGTAATGACCAGGGTATATGTGGAAATATCATAAAGGACAGGGGCTTTTCGGGGTTTCTTTCTAAAGGGAAAAAGGTTCTTTTGGAAATAGGATCAAAGGCGAGGGGGTTATCCAGAAAACCGGTGGCCTTCCTCTTTCCTTGGCCACAGCAGAGGAGGGGGGAGCACGGGCCGGCGGCCCTGGCTCCGGCGATTGCCGGCCCTGCGGGGCACGGTGGCGCCCGGGGAGCGGCCTGGGAGAGAGAGGGGAATGAGGGGAACCATTCCCCCTCCTTACCTCGAGCCGGCGCGGCACAGGGAGGCGGGGCGACGGTGAGGGAGGCGGTTGAGCGGGCGGCGGCGGTGGTGAGCGGCGGCGCGCG
>CM014271.1:39931015-39942053 GCA_004135705.1 Alloteropsis semialata
GCTTCTCACCTTGATTCATCAACAACAAAAAGGCCTTAAGAAATTAACCAAAGATAATAAGGCTCTCAATGATCTTAATGCACTCCTTGCTACAAATTTTGATAATTTATTAGGAAAATACCAATTGCTTAGCAAGGAGCTTGAAGAACTCAAAATTGAGAGCCTTAACAATCAATCTAAGGAATCTTTGTTAAACTTGGAGCAATCTATTAGTTGTAATATGTCTATCTCCAAGGTTGATGCCTCTACTTCTTACATTGATTTAATTGATGAATCTTGCTCACCCCCTTGCAATGAGAAATGCTTTGAGAAAATTATTGTAGAAACACTAGATGATCTCATTGCCAAGGAGAATGAAGAGCTCAAGCAAGAAATAGAGAGTCTTAGGCAAAGCTTGGCAAACTTGAAGGGCAAGAGCATTGGGAGCAATGTCCAACCTTCTCAAGATAACTGTGATGACATGGTGAACAAGCTTGAGAAGGGTGAAACCGTGACTTGCTTCAAGTGCTACAAGGAAGGCCACAAGTTCTATCAATGCCCACTTGTCAAGGGACGCCCAAGAGTGAGAAGAAGAAGGCCAAAACCACCATCAAGAGCTCCCTCATCTACACCAAGCCCAATCGCAAGAACAAGGTAAAAGCCAACACCTATGTCCTTAAGAAAAATGCTAATGCAAGGTTGTTGCAAGCTCGGTTGGGAAGCCCAAGATAAAGAAATGGGGATGGAACCGACCCATTTGGGTGCCCAAGGAGGTCATCACCAACATGAAGGGGCCCCAAAAGGTTTGGGTTCCAAAGGATACTTGAAGCCCATGATTGGCTTCGGGGGATTTGGAGGCTTGGCTCACAAGAAGAGGAGAAAGATCACATCAAGTAGCCAAGCTTGCAAGAATGGATATCATTTGCCCAAATCGCCCACACTAAGGTAAAAGAGGTAATGGTAATGCAATTCAAATTTTTTGCCTATTTACCTTGCTAGATTTGCATGTGCTACCTTTCATATCTCTTGCTTTCATGTGGTATCTCTTGCAATATCTAGTGTAATTATCATATGGTGAGTTGCTTGTGCCATGCACTCTAACCCATGAACAACTTACATGGTTTGCAAAGTTTGTGTAGGTTTTCTACACTTGGTCACTCTCATAGTACATGACCTTCACAAGGTATGAATTGAGTACCATGCATGACTACAAGCTATAAGCTTATCTTCCCATTTGTTGTTCAAAACAATGTGCATACACTTGATAGTGATTCAAACACTAAATGCACACATTTAGGGGGAGCTTAGCTTATGGATTGTGATTTTGGAGACTAACTTGATTATCAAGTTTATCCTTATTGTCTCCTTATGCCGTGCATATCATACATAGAGAATGTGCTTCACTCACAATGTGATCTTACAACTCTATATGTATGATTATAGAAATTTTGGTGCCTTCATGCATAATTGAGCCATGTCCTATCGAGTTTATGATCTTCATATCTAAGTTCATAGGCTATGTGCTCATACATTTCCAATTGGTTAAGTATCACACTTATTCTTTGTCATCTACTTTCAAGTGATACTTGACTAACTCCCTAGGCTACTAATTCCCTCTATGAGCTATGATGTTTTTGATAGGTCCTTTTAGGTGATTTGATTCCAAAGGGAGGGAAGTTTGGATCAAAGCAAGCTTAATGTATAAGACCTCATGAGATAGGGGGAGGAGCCATGAGAAAGGGGGAGGATACATGTAGGGGGAGAAGTCATGAAGGAGATATTGGACTTAGGGGGAGGCCACACCCATGGTGCTACTTCAAATTATTTGGGGGAGATGGCTCCTAATCCAATGGAAGGAGATGTAATCATTCAAGCAAGTGTAAGAGCTCAAACTTGGTCAATTTTCGCATATTTCATACTTGCTTTGATTGTGTTGTCATCAATCACCAAAAAGGGGGAGATTGTAACGAAAATGGCCCTTGTGCCATTTATATTGTGATTTTGGTGATTGAATGACAACATAGTCTTTGGCACTAACATGTTTGTTAAGTAATTTACATAGGAAATTACGTCCCAAGAATGATTCCAATACATAGCCAAAAACCAGAGATAGTCTTATTTTGGAGTATTTATGATATGGTATTGGCATATGAAATCATGGAAAGGGTTTGAGCTGATTGAATAGGATAAGCCCGCAGTGTTTGTACACAGTGTATTAAACGCCGATCATGGCGTACAAACCAGAAGCATACGGCGTGTGGAGGAGAGTCAACCAAAGCAGGAATATTCCACACGGCGTATGATCCGGCGACGAACGGCGTACAAGTCTGGAAGCACACGGCGTTCAAATTATCCCGAAGAAAGGCCACGGCGTATGATCCGGTGTTACTGTGCTGATACAGGGCGGACCATACGGCGTTCAAGGGTTGATCAAGCTCAAGACAGGATCCGCAAGATTCTACACGGCATACTATACGCCGATCCCGGCGGAGTAACGGCGTACAAGTTACTCAGTGGCGATGTCAAGTGAAGATTGGAGGAGAAGGCATGGCGTATGATCCGCGGTCCACGGCATACATGTTCAGAAGTATACGACGTGTGCAAAGAGCCATTTGAAAAGGTATTCGATCGTTGGAAAACACGGCATATTATACGCTGATGGGGAAAAAGCACACGGCGGAACATACGGCGTTCACGGTTTCTGTGCAGTTTTTGGGTAACGGCTAGTTGAGCGCTTTGGGCTATAAATACCCACCCCATTCGGCCATTTGGAGTTGCTGGAGTCCAGAGAAGTTCATCTACACTTACAAGACATCCAAGCCACCATTTGTGCTATATAGATCATCCATAGTGAGTGAGAGAGCTAGGATAGCCCTAATGAGTGAGTTGCAAGGTGTTGAGCCTTATGTTTGGTTCTAGAGTGAGCCAACTCTTGTAATCTCGGTGTGCCGGCCCCTTGGAGTCTTGGAGACTCGCCGGTAAGTCTTCGACCCTCCGGCTTGGTGTGGAGAGGCGACGACGACTTTATGCGGGGGAAGAGTAGTCCCCTTCCTTGGTGGAGAAGCTCCGTAGTGGAGGCGGCGTCAAGATCTCCGGGAGAGTTGGTTGATGAGAGCAAGGTCTTGGTGACTTGAACGTCATCCCACTTGGGGAGCCTTTGTGGCGAGCTCAAGGCCTTGACCGGGAAGAAGACTTGGCGACCGGGAGCACATCCTTTGTGGAGCTCCAATATGGAGTAGGCGTAAGCCAAACCACGGGATAAATCTTTGTGTCAAGTTTGCATCCTTCTAACCCTTTAAGCTTCCGCATTTCATACTTGCAATTTGCGTGTCTCTACCTTTCTAGAGTAGTATCTTGATAGGATTGGCTCTAGGTTGCAAAACTCTTTGGGTGGGTGCAAACACAAGAAGGTAACCTTAGTTGCATCTAGATAGCTTGTCTTAGTTTCATATTGTGCAATTAGAAGGCATGTGGTAGGTTAAGTTTTTAGAAAGCCTAATTCACCCCCTCCCCCCTCTTAGGCTATCACGAGCATTGATTCCTTTCACCACCGGTTGGATGTCATGGTCAAGGGAAGGGGTCTCCTCAACGACATCCTCTTCCATAACATGAAGCAACATAGGAGAAGTGGTCTTGGCAACTTCTTCTTAAAGGAAAGACCAAAAGCCCCAAGATCACCTCAACTTGATGGGTGCTTCAATGATGAAGAGGGACCCTATTGCCAACTTTGCAAGCAAAAAGGCTATGATACAAGGGAGTGCCCTTCACCCACCAAACCCCTTCCTATCTTACCACCTAACTATAGTTGCACTTATAATAAACATCATTTTTGGTTGGGTGTTCATAAGATAGATGGCAAGGTGAAGGCCAAGTTCTTGACCCTTCCACCCAAGGGCACATATCCTAAGCAACTTTGGGTTCCTAAGTCTCTTTGTTCTAAAATTCGTGGATCCAAATATGCTTGGGTTCCCAAACCTCAAGCTTAATCTCCTATATGTAGTTGAACTACAAAGCCGGCGGCAACCATTGGGCGTTGGATAGTGGATGTACACAACATATGGCCGGCTATGTAATGATGTTCACCTCACTGGATGAAGATGTGGGAGATCATGAGTAAGTAACATTTGGTGACAATTCCAAAGGTAAAGTGGTAGGTTTAGGTAAGATTGCAATTTCTAATGATTTTTCTATTTCCAATGTCTTGCATGTAGAGTCCCTTAGTTACAATTTGCTCTCCATAGCTCAACTTTGTGATCTTGGACTAACTTGCACATTTAATGAAACCGATGTTGTCGTGTCAAGCAAGAAACATAAGAATGTTATCTTCAAAGGCTTTCGACAAGGCAACATCTATCTTGTGGATTTCTCTTCTAATGATGCTAGGTTGTCAACATGCCTATTCACCAAGAGTTCCAAGGGTTGGCTTTGGCATAGACGCGTTGCACATATTGGAATGAGCCAACTCAAGGAAGCATTCAAGAGAGGAATGGTGGTTGGTGTGGAGGATGTAAAGTTTGAAAATAAAAAGCCATGTAGTGCATGTCAAGCCGGCAAGCAATTTGCAACTTCACATCCCATAAAGGCGTACTTGTCAACGACTCAACCACTTGAGCTTCTTCACATGGACCTCTTCGGCCAAACTACCTACAAAAGCCTTGGTGGTAATTTTTATTGCCTTGTCATTGTTGATGATTGTTCTAGATATACTTGGACCTTCTTTCTAGATGACAAGAGCAGGACAGCCGGCATATT
Organism: Alloteropsis semialata; assembly: GCA_004135705.1. Taxonomy (NCBI): domain Eukaryota; kingdom Viridiplantae; phylum Streptophyta; class Magnoliopsida; order Poales; family Poaceae; genus Alloteropsis; species Alloteropsis semialata. The sequence continues at coordinate 39,935,747 of CM014271.1, forward strand.
CAAGAACTTCACCATGAGAGCACAAGTCGAGTTCAAGTCTACATTGGTCAAGGTCCGAAGTGACAACGACTCCGAATTCAAGAACACCCAAGTCGAAGAATTTTGCAATGAAGGCGGCATCAAGCATGAGTTCTCATCCACCTACACGCCGCAACAAACTGGTGTTGTTGAAAGGAAGAACAAGACGTTGATCACTGTAGCAAGGGCCATGTTGGATAATTATGGTATCCCACAAAGGTTTTGGGCGGAAGCTATCAACACGGGGTGCTATGCTTTCAACCGCGTCTACCTTCACCGCTTCTTGGAGAAGGCGCCCTATGAGCTTCTCATTGGGAGGAAGCCCAATATCTCCTACTTCGGGGTGTTTGGTTGTAAGTGTTACATATTCAAGAAGAGAAAGCACCTAGGCAAGTTTGAATGTAGATGTGATGTTGGTTTTCTTGTTGGTTATTCATCCAACTCCAAGGCATATCGAGTATTCAATAATGCAACACGCATGATTGAAGAAACATGTGACGTGGAGTTTGATGACACTAAGGGCTCCCAAGGGGAGAGCTTCTCTTGTGATGATGTAGGTGATGAACTACTAAGAGAAGCGATGAAGAAGATGGCCATTAGGGACATCAAGCCAAAGGAGGAGGATGAAGATGTACCTACTACTTCCAAATCAAGCAAGCCTTCTTCAAGCGGACAAGTCGTACACTCTACTTCATGTTGCCACTTCGACTTATCCGATGAAGAGAAGGAAGCTACACCAACTACTTCATCCAACTCCATGGCTCCCCAAGTTGATCAAGATCAAGAGAATCAAGAACATGATGATCAAGCTCAAGATGATGCTCAAGACTAAAAACAAGATGAGCAAGATCATGAAGATCAATATCAACAAGAGCCACTTCCTTCCGATGATACACCCATCACTCAAGAAGAAGCTCAAGCTCAAGCACAAGATGTTGGACCACCACAAGCATCAATTCAAGAACCACAAGTGAAGCGTTCACGTACCTCCACCAACCATCCTATTGACTTAGTCATGGGAGACCCAAGTGACGGTACATGGACACATCGTCGTCAATACGCTTCATTTTGTGAACATTACTCGTTTGTCTCTTGTATGGAACCCACTCATGTAGGTGAAGCTCTTGAGGACCCGAATTGGGTGATGACTATGCAAGAAGAACTCAACAACTTCACCCGCAATCAAGTTTGGGTCCTTGAAGAGCGTCCCAAAGGCAAGAACGTGATTGGCACCAAGTGGGTCTTACGCAACAAGCAAGATGAACATGGTGTGGTAGTGCGCAACAAGGCAAGACTTGTCGCCAAGGGCTTCTCACAAGTAGAAGGTTTGTACTATGGTGAAATCTTTGCTCCCGTGGCAAGACTTGAAGCCATCCGTATCCTTCTTGCATATGCTTCACATCATAATATTATGTTATATCAAATGGATGTGAAGAGCGCTTTCTTAAATGGTTATATCAATGAATTGGTTTATGTTGAACAACCTCCCGGTTTTGAGGACCCTAGATATCCTAACCATGTTTATAGGTTGCACAAGGCGCTCTACGGGCTCAAGCAAACACCAAGGGCTTGGTATGAACACCTATGTGACTTCCTCATCAACGGGGGATTCAAGATCAGGAGGGTGGACACCACCTTGTTCACAAAGATCATCGACAATGAGCTTTTCATTTGTCAAATTTATGTTGATGATATTATCTTTGGTTCAACTAACCAAGAATTTTGTAAGGAATTTGGTGATATGATGTCTAAGGAGTTCGAGATGTCCATGATCGGTGAGCTCAACTTCTTCCTCGGGTTTCAAATCAAGCAATTGAAGGAAGGGACGATCATCCATCAAGAAAAGTACACTTTTGACGGTCATTAATGCACATCTCAGACCGTCAACTGTGACATACAAATATACATTCACCATAGCTATAGGGATTATATCTAACAAATTCAACTAGTTTTGGTGACTATGTGCAAGCAGGAGGCAACAGGTGAAGGGCCCACCTCGCAAACTAAACGTACTCAAATGCACCTATACCACCTGGAACCGCCATGAGGACCCACTACACAGTCACTCAGCCGAAGATGGGCCCGATCGGTGTCGGTGGACGGTCGCCCGACCGAGCCCGGTCGCCCGACCTGGTCCGGAGGCCAAACCGCCTCATCTTTCTGGTGCGCGTTCCCACAGCCTCCAGGAGTCCATCTATGTCGTGCATCGCTCAAGGCGGTGGATTCAACGTCGGCCGACCTCCCAGCGTCGCCCGACCTGTGACTGAGTCCGTTCGTCCTCATCTTCCACGTGTCCACTCCCAACCACCTCTACAAGCTATAAATAGCTGCATACCGGTCATTGAAGATCATCATCGAGCTAGAGCATCAAGTCAAGGCGAAGCCCTCCTCAAATGAGAGTAGAAGTAGGGAGAGAGTGAAGGAGAGTCTGGAAGAGTCCCGACGCGTCGGCGACCCTCCACTTATACCTCGGCGGATGCGAGCTCCTTAGTAAGTATCCGGGATACTCATTTTAGTATTTAAGTCTGAGTTATAGAAAGCTGAGTTCTTTATTGTGCTTGTGGGTTCATCGCTTTATTTATAGAGTGCTCTAGTCTTTAACTAAGATTAGAGTAGTAGTATATATCTTAAGCGTGATGCTTAGGTTATCGACTACCTTCGTTTGCCTCGTAGCCCCATGGATTAGAAGAGGTAGGCGGCAGGTGGTGACAGCCCTGTCCGTCCTTTGTAATCCTCCACGTACGGGTACGGCGTAGAGCTGTTGGCCGGCAATTTCCTAGAGGTCTAGGATACCCCGGTGCCCAAAGCAAGCATAGGAGAATTCCCTTCGCTATATTCACAGCCTTAGTGCTAAGTTGTCCTCTCTACCCAGCCTTCATATAACCTCGATCGATCCGGTCAACTTTAGTGATTAGACAGTGCTCTTTCATTCCCTGTGGATTCGATACCCTGAATAGTTCTGGTGAAAGCTACAACGGTATCCGTGCGCTTGCGGATTTATCTGTGATCGTAAGGAATACCAACAAGCTTTCTGGCGCCTTTGCTGGGGAATGGTAGCTGTGTTGTCTAAGAACTATGGTTGCCCATTTATCTTTTATTTTATTTTCTTTTATTTTATTTCGGTGACCCATGGACTCAACCCAAATCCATGAGTTCTCTGCTCCAAAGGGCAATTTATTGGAGCTACACCCCTCGTCAAATCCTATACAAACAAATAGCTATGAACTTCGCCCTACTTTCATAGCTATGGTCCAGGAGACATCCTTCTCAGGACGTGATGAAAATCCATACCATCACCTGCATACATTTGAGTTGCTATGTTCGTGTCTGATCATATTAGACATGACACAAGCAACAAATAGATGGAAGCTCTTCCTATCTTCTCTTAAAGAGAAGGCAAGGAAGTGGTATGACCATACCGTTGGGCTAACGAACGTGAATGGGAGAAGTTACGAGACATGCTTTATTTGGAGTACTTCCCCAGTTCATCAGATCTGTGCCCTTTGGAAGGAAATCAATAACTTCCAACAAAAAGAGAAGGAAATGATCGTGGCAGCATAAGAACGATTCTAGGATTTCAAGGATGCCCGATTCATTGATATAGCCGACAGAGGATCATTCTTACATGTAACACCGGCTAGAGCGAGAGAGATCCTGGAGAAGATTCGAGAGCACTCTCCCGCTGCTATGGATGGAACTGAGCAAGAAGACCTTCAACTAGATTCTATCTTACCCGTAGACTTGCCCAGTCCAGATCCAACTCCTGAGACACCATCCGTTAAGGCAGAGGAAACTCAGCCTTTCGGATTACCTTTTGACTTCGAGGATGATTTCTTTGAAAATCATGGAAACACCTCGGATTATTCAAGGTACAAGAAGGCTACGACACCCCCCTCTTTCTTATCTTCCCTGTCCTCTCCACGAAGCATTTCTCGTGAAAAATATAAAGGAGGAATGGTTGGATGGAATGTGGCACTTTTTTGAAGCAATTTGGAATAGTTCACCTTCCATAATCCTTCCATGTTATATAAGGGGAACTGCCGTAGAAGACCATTTCAACCACAGCAGGAAGGTCAACATCATGTCATGGCACATTGCACAAAATCTCTTAGGAAATGTTCCGCTAAGGCCATCCGACAAGCTCATCAAAAGTTGTCCTTTTGGACACATCATTCAATGTCGGGACATCGCTAGCGCCGTGACAATTACGCTAGACAAAATCGAGGTCAATTTAGATCTCCACATCTTTGATACCCTCAATTTTGATCTACTCCTAGGTTATCCGCTAGAAAGGCTTCTCCAAGGAGAAGTATCTCATGGGAGTTTTTATAACACGCTTGGGAAGGCTGCTTTTGCCACCCCTATCTCCTGCCCAGAAATTCCAAAGGCAAAGCCTCCTCCCAAGCATAGCTCACTCGAGAAGGTCATGTTCGTGTCACCATTCACCCTGAATTCTCATCTCTATGAGCACGAACAATTTCCATCACCCTCTCTTGAGCGAAAATGTTGGCTCTGGAGTTCGAGCAAAAGGATTCTATAAATGGGCATGAAACCTTCTCTTTTGAAACTCCACTAGAGTCATGTCATTTAACGAATCTCTAGAGTTTACCACGCTTTGTGCCACAATCACATTTGAGGACTACAACCACCTTGAGGTCCTCAATTCTAAAATGTTTAGAAGGTTGGTTGTAGATGCATTTGTTTATCATAAATTTTGTGGTTGCATTTGTGGCACTAACCTTGCAGCTAAAGCTCCAATGGCACATCAACAATTGGCAATGAGCTTGGAAACTACATCACCAAGAGTAGCTGCAATGTGAGGATTCATCATGGTCTAGCTTCAGACCATAAACAAAGCACTACCGGGAGATAGCCCAGATTATCATTTATTTTCCTTTCGAATAAAAGCAAGAACATGTTTTTAGTATAATCTTTCCTTCGGGTATTTTTGGTCACTAACCATTTTAGGTAGAGATTAAGAAGAACAATGGATAGGTGATGCTTAAGAACATGGAGCTACATCAGCTACAAAAACCCTGGTAAGTCTTGGTTTGGGAAAGATTACAAAAGAAGCTTGAACTCCACACACTTGAGTTATGTTGCTTTCCACTACAAACTCCAAGTGTGGGGGAGGTATGTGAGTATCCCGAGTAAGTTTCTTTTGATCTTATTTTGGTTTAGAGTTGGTGTTAGTTCTTGCACAATGATAAAAAAAAATTGAGTTCCAATAAAGGCTCTTGGTCTTTAGACCAAAGGGCCATTGTTTTGTTTCCACCATATATGAATAAATGCAGGTACAAGGTCAAGTGTGGGGGTCTCTCGAGTTTTCTGATGCACACATGTTCGAGACCACCCACAGACAGGCTGCACAACATCGCACAAGACTACACAAAAAAGATCAACGAGAAAAAGGTCCAGAAGGGGTCGGCCGATCCCACCAGATCGGCCGATGGCCCTCTAGTGCCTTTTGACTCCAATTTCGTCCAAAACGATGGTTTGCACACCCTATCCCTCATCCTCTCTGATTCATGAGTTAATTTGTTCCTACCTTCATATGATCATTAAAATTAAACTCATGATAAAATAAGCTTTGATGCTCCTTTGGTTTACATGTCTATCCTTGATTGGCTTGCATATTCTTTATTCCTTGCACATGCACCTGTTACTTGTGAGCATATATCTTTAGGAAAACATGTTTATCTAAGTGGTTGATTAATGAGATATGGTATGATGAAAGAAATCTTGCTCTTTCTGTATAAAGTGCTTGAGATGTTTTTCTTGTAAAACTTTAAATTAATAGCCTTACAAAGCTCCTCAATGATGCCTTATTCCTACCAAAGCCATATGATGTTAACAATGCAGAAACTTATACACACATGCTGCTTGCTGTCACTTTGAGCTTTGTCAAATTGTTGTGACCCTTGTAAGATGCTTTTCATACTTTCATGATCAAGATCACGTACACTCCACATACACATGCTAAACTTCTACACTAGAAGTTAGCGATATTCCATCCATCCACAAAATAAATACTTCATTTAAGTGTTGATCTCCTCTCCAAGTATTATTTTAAAAGAGACATGGGCTATAGAAAATAAATATGGACACATGAAGGTCCAAGCAAAAAAAAAGAGAGAAGAGAAAAAAATATATCACATGAAAGCCCAAATATCATTAAAAAAATTTATAGCCATGTTCTCAAAATAAATTCAAGAGGAGAGAGATCATACAAAAAAGGAGTTATTATTCCTGTGTTCCACGCACATGCACATCTTGATTAGATTGTATG
>CM014271.1:39953085-39978947 GCA_004135705.1 Alloteropsis semialata
ATAAGACGTCCTACTGTCGTCCCTTGATGAGGGAACCACTGGATACCTCGATGTGTCCTCTTGCATACAATCATTGATTGAGCTTGTATAGTGTATTGTAGTATATCCAAGTTCCATAAATATCATGCAAATGAACCCTTGTTAATCTTCACTAGTGTACTATACTAACTAAGACTACCATAATGATGAGCAATGAACTTCTGTGTGTCAACCCAATCATTCACTTCTATATCTTTTACCCCTGTTTGGATTATGGTACATTAATACTGTTGTACGTAAGAGCATTGGATGGCACATCTCTCTTTTAACTAAACGCTTTCCCTGCGGATAAACAAATAACGATACTCTGGAATACTCCCGGGTGAAATGCTACAACGTACTTCTGTGCGCTTGCAGAATATCTATAACGTCTAGATTTACGATGAAGTATCTCTAGTACCATTACTACTCTAAGTAGTGATGCTAAGAAATACCAACAAGCATTTCTGGCGCCGTTGCCGGGGAAAGCAAGTGGTTAAAGAGATTTGAACATCCATGCATTTCGTGCAACAAAATTAATTGCCAGTAATCTAGCAGGTTTACCCTTTTCGCTCTGTTTCTCTGTGATGTGAAACAGGGTAGTGCATGACTGGTTTCCAACTACCATCCAACTACGTCGAGAACCCAAATACCATAGGAAGGAGGGTACGCTCTCGTGTCGTAATCCCTCAGGTGTTCTTGTCAGAAACCGAACCAGTCATCGGAGAATCCTCCAACCAAGGAGAACAACCCGTTCCCGTAGCACCCCAACCGGAAGAAGCCATGGCCGACAGAACCATTCGTGACTACTCCGCTCCGTCCGCTGCCCAGATCCCTACGGGTCCAGCAGTGGAAGTGGGGGATCATGCTTTTGAGCTGAAGGCTCCGCTTATCAACATGGTGCAGGCTAGCCCCTTCTGTGGGAAAGCCAATGAAGACGCCAGTGCTCACCTGCAGCACTTCCTGGAGGTGTGCAGTACCATCACCATCCGAGGGGTGGATCAAGAGGCCATCAGGCTCCGTCTATTCCCGTTCTCGCTGCTGGGTAGAGCCAAACAATGGTTCTATTCCAACTGTGAGGCGGTGAATACATGGACCAAGTGCTCCAACGCCTTCTTGGCGAAGTTCTTCCCCATTGGGAAAACCAATGCCCTTCGGGGAAGAATTTCCAGCTTTCAGCAAGAGTCCGGGGAGACGGTCCCGGAAGCATGGGATCGCTTCCAGGATTACATTCTGGCATGCCCCCACCATGGCATGCAAGAGTGGCTCCTGCTTCAGAACTTCTACCATGGGCTGTCCCAAATAGACCGTGAACACATGGATGCTGCTGCTGGAGGGGCATTCCTCTCCTTGACTGTGAACGCCACCAAGCTTCTCATCGAGAAGATGGTGTCAAACCAATCATGGAATGACGACCGTCTTCAGGGACGCAAACGCGGTATGCACACCGTGAAGGAGGTGGACATGCTGGCCACCAAGATGGATCTTATTATGAAGCGCCTTGATGACCGCAACAAGGATGGAGGCGCCGACAACGAAGGGCCACTGGACTCACACATGACGTGTGAAGTCTGTGGAGAAACTGGCCACTTGGGGAACAACTGCCCCGAGACACAAGAGGAGGTACAGTTCGTGAACGGCAACAACGGGTACCGGCCTCAAGGAAACTGGAATCAGCAACGCCCATTTTATCAGGGAGGTAACAATAATAACTCTTTCTCCAATCAACCTTCCCTTAAAGATCTTGTCCTTGGTCAGGCCAAGATTAATGAGTCTATCTCTAAGAGGCTTGCTGTTAATGATAAGGCTCTGGAGGGCATAAACTCTAAAATAGAAAGTTTGTCCTCCACCTTCCAAAGCCAGCTGAGTTTTAATAAGATGTTAGAAACCCAATTAGCTCAGTTAGCTGCCGCTGTTCCATCTGGTGATAAGGGGCGAATTCCCGGACAGCCGGATTCGTCATTTGAAAATGTTAAGGCTGTGTCCACGAGGAGCGGAAAGGCTACTCGGGACCCGGTTCCCCCTAACCATGCAGGGAAAACAGCAGCACCAAGAAAGGAGACCCCTACTATGGAAGAAGAGCCAGAAGCCGAACTAGCACCAGCTGGACAGACTGCGCCGCATGAGTTTTATGACTCCAACGTCTTGCCATTCCCGCAGCGTCAAAAGAAACCATCCGCGGACGAACAATTCGCCAGGTTCGTAGAGGTCATACAGAAATTGAATATACATGTGCCTTTGCTGGATGCTATGCAGGTACCGACCTATGCAAAGTATTTGAGGGACATTCTCAACAACAAACATCCACTCCCAAGTACCGAGGTCGTAAAGCTGACTGAGGAGTGCAGTGCAGCGATCCTAAATAAAATCCCGGAGAAGAAGAAGGATCCAGGATGTCCCACCATCACATGTACAATCGGGACACAACACTTTGAGCATGCGCTCTGTGATCTAGGAGCAAGTGTCAGCGTAATGCCAAAGGTAGTTTTTGACCGCCTCAACTATACTACCTTGTCTCCTACTCCCATGAGACTGCAGTTGGCCGATTCCACGGTTCGCTACCCGGAGGGGATAGCCGAGGACATTCCGGTGCGCATCCGGGATTGCTTCGTTCCTGTCGACTTCGTGGTACTGGACATGGACATGAGCAACGATTCATCGCTCATCCTTGGACGACCCTTCTTGAGCACGGCAGACACTCACATTAATGTGGGTGCTGGAGAGATCCAGCTCAACATTAATGGAAGGAAGGAGAAGTTTGAGTTCAGGCCAAAAGTGGAACAATGCTCCATGATCAAGATCAAGTACGGGAGAAACAGTCAGAACGTCAAAGAGGTGGAAGTGACACCTCCGGAGAAAGACAGCCTAATCAAGTTCATGGAGAAGTTCTGGGAGAAGGATTTCCCCATCTGGTATTATGCAAAGCACAACAAGAAGTCTACACGAGGTGCAAAAGCACAGACGAAGAAAACACCGGAACAGGCTGTCGACCGCCAGACAAAGGGAAAACAGGTATGGCGGGTTAAATCATCTGTATCCTCATCTCCAGGATCAGATGACGCTTCGTCAAGTTGAATTCTACAAAGGAGACGTCTTCGCTCGACGACGTAAAACACGAGTCCTGCGCCGACAGGTACATCGGTGTTAACAAGCTAGCTTGGGGGAGAATCCTCCACCAGGTAAGTTCAGGTAAGTATTATTGAATAAAGTTTTTCGTTCAAATAAAGTTAGTAAATGAGAGCCATCCATAATAATCCCATAAATGTTTCAAGTTTATGCTTAAATCTTTTCCTTTGGATATGATGAAAAGTTGCTCTTATTTCTCTCTTGTACCTATGTTTCAACCTGCTATTCTCTTAAGTTTTGAGTTTGCTGGTCAAGCATGATCTTTTCTATTATCTTGTCTGACTGTGGGTAGCATAAGCATGCTCTGGTCTAGGTTGTTGTTACCTAAGATATGATAAGATCTGAGTGCCCTAAGATCTTACTAAGCTGGACTTGATAACCGGAGTTTTCTCTTTTAAAATAAAAACAGAGAGTTCCTTATGGTGATTAAATTTCCTACCAAAGCTCATAATGTTTTAAACCCCTACTTAAGCAACTTGTTTTGCAATGAGTTTTGTCAAGGTCACTATGATTCTTAGAGATTTACTTCATGCTTTTAAAGCCAAGATCACGTACACGCCACCATATACATGTTATACTTCTACTCTGGAAGTAAACATGACACCCATCTATCCACAAAATAAAAGCTCTACATAAAGTATGGTACTCTTCCCTGACTTGGTTGCAAAAAGAGACGTGGAGCTGAAAAATATACATTGGACACATAAAGGTCCAAAGAAAAAAAAAGTAAAAGTGAGAGAGCAAAATGAAGGCTCTTAGTTCAAAAAAAAATAAAGCCATGTCTCTAAAAAGCATCTTTATAAAAAGGGAAGAGGGACCTGTAAAAAAGAGCTATCATCTTCTATGCCATACACACACGTGCACATCTTGGTTTGAGAGTATGACTTAATTCTCTTTGAATCCTGATTTTGACTTTACAATATGTGCATTGCAAGTATGCAATATAGCTCTCCTAGCAAGCTCCACCTCAATGAGTGCCATGAGAGTTGAGAGAGGAAATTGGTAAGGAAATACACCATGAGTGACTTGAGAGTACCACATAAGGAACTCCACTTTTTGAAAAACCCAAAACCTCCGGTTTGCTTGTCAAGCAAGGTAGAAGGAAAGGTGCTCGGTCTAAGTCGTTCTAGACATCAACCGCCCAAGACAATGAGAAGCTACAAGCCCCATGAGAAGCCAAGGTAATAAGGGAAGTCTATTTTTCCAGCTTATTCAATCCTTGGTAGAATATCTTGCTGAACCACTGGTACTTTTGAGGAGTAATGAGGAAGCAACTCCTGATCCACTGAGCCTAAAAGTCCTAATCTTTGCTCGGGAAGAGCAAGGGTTAAGCTTGGGGGAGTTGTTGACGGTCCTTATAACATAAAATCCGACCGTCAATAGGCTCAGAAACCAATAAAAATCAAGGCATAACTTAGACATTAGTATTCAAATAATGGTATACCATGCATATCTAGAATATATTTGAGTACAGGAACTACGGTGCAAAAGATGGGCAAAACTGGGCACAGGCCCAGGTCGGCCGACCTGGCTAGGTCGGGCGACCTGGCCTGAGCCCCGATCAAGCTCAGTTTCGACACAGGTCAAGAAACACACTGAAGAAGGATCATGGACGTTGATTCATCGTCGGTTCAAGTCAAGGGTGAGGATGAGCCACGTGTCATTCCCATGGATTGAAGGGCCCACACATAACCACAAATGCACCCAAATGGAGTATACCCACCTGGAACCGTCATGAGGACCCACATGGAAGTCAACCAGAGAAGAGTGGGGCCGAATGGCGGCGGAACCAGGTCGGCCGACTCAGCTAGGTCGGCCGACCTGGCCCTGCGACCGTTTCGGTTCCCCCTTGACCAGTACCTGTAAACCGTCATCAAGAGTTCATCAGGGCCATGCGTTGCTGAAGACGGTGGATCCAAGGGTCGGCCGACGTGGGTAATTCGGCCGACCTAGGCCCACCCCCCAACGGCCTCAACCGCCTCTGGCTGGCTCCAACCGCCCTTGTGATGCTATAAATACCTGCAAAGGGCGCCGTACTCAACACACACCAGAAGAAGAGCTCTCCTTTGCTACAAGCTTAGTCTTAGTCTTAGTAGTGATAGTCATAGTGTTAGATCTTCTGAAGGGCTTCTGGAGGAGTCTTGGTAAGTTCTAGAGTTCAGTTCTTGTATTCTCTTACTTACTTGTAATACTCTGAGCTTAATGAAAATATCTTCATACTTATGTTGTATGCCTCAGTTATACCTTATCTACTTAGTATATACTACTTATGTCTTACACCTCAATCAAGTGAATGTATGCTATGGCATTGGCTCAAGGGTTGCTCTATTTATTAACGTGAAAGATAGAGTTGTATCTCGTATTGCAAACATGGTGTTTGGGATACGGTATGCTATTGAGGGTACCGCTGCCCCACGGATTAGTAGAGGTAGGCGGCAGGTGGTATTAGGCCTTTATAATCCTCCACGTACGGGAGTGGGTATTAGGCCTTTATGATAAGACGTCCTACTGTCGTCCCTTGATGAGGGAACCACTGGATACCTCGATGTGTCCTCTTGCATACAATCATTGATTGAGCTTGTATAGTGTATTGTAGTATATCCAAGTTCCATAAATATCATGCAAATGAACCCTTGTTAATCTTCACTAGTGTACTATACTAACTAAGACTACCATAATGATGAGCAATGAACTTCTGTGTGTCAACCCAATCATTCACTTCTATATCTTTTACCCCTGTTTGGATTATGGTACATTAATACTGTTGTACGTAAGAGCATTGGATGGCACATCTCTCTTTTAACTAAACGCTTTCCCTGCGGATAAACAAATAACGATACTCTGGAATACTCCCGGGTGAAATGCTACAACGTACTTCTGTGCGCTTGCAGAATATCTATAACGTCTAGATTTACGATGAAGTATCTCTAGTACCATTACTACTCTAAGTAGTGATGCTAAGAAATACCAACAATTATGTATGAGTGAAATCGGATTGTTACCGATACTGCGTCCAGAAGCATCCTTGCACCCTCAGCAGCTTTCTGTGCTGTTTCTTCGGCAGCTCTGGAGGTCGATTGGCCGAGAATTTTTCCGGTAGGCTGAATACAAAGAAGTTATTTGCCTAGGCAGTAAATCGGAGAGAAGAATCAGAAGTATGAGAAAATCGTACCACATGGCTTTTCTTCAATTTCTTCGCCGCAATCGCTTTAGTGGGGGCGGTTTTTCTTTTACCTTTGCCATCCATGATGTCCTTGAGTGATGGTGCAGAGGAGCTGATTCTTGGATATGGAGTCCTAACGGCATACCGAATCGGTTTCCCACTATTGCTTACCGATGGCGCGTTCTCTTCAATTGGCTGTTAGAAGTTGGAATTTAAATTATGGAAAGTTAATTTGAGTAAAAGCTGAATAAAAGAGATTTCATAGGATTTACAGGATTTTCCATGGTCTCGAAATTGGAGTCTATGAGAGTGCAATAAGTGATGGCCGGGAGTCTGAATATATGAAGGCGCAGCTCTTTCCACCAAGTCTTGAAGAGTCTGGATGTGAAGCTGATGCATAACCATTCTGGTATTTCAAAATCGGCTTGGGGGCGAGTGATAAGACTCTGTCCATTTCTAGGTCTGATGAGACCGATTCTCTGTGCTTGATTTTATCAGAGAAATATAGGCCGATTGGGAGTTGACCAAAGCCCAACTGGCGAGCTGCCACCGATGGATTGTAAAACTCATAAGATGTGTTCCTGCGGCCGTATACAATGTTGCTGCCAAGGATAGCAGGTGTGATGAAGGATTTGAGAATCGGCAGGATGGCTGCAAGATCGTTCTGGATATTGAACAGAGGCTGCTCATAATCATGATCGGGATTGGCGTAAGCAAAATAGTTGAGACGCTCTGATGCAATCCCGTGGTAGAAGCTTTCAGAGTAGGTGGCCATGTTTTTGAGTCAAGCCTCGATCCAGGGCAGGCCAATGCTGCTTCTCCAAATGACATGCATCGGCGAGTGGTTGCATCTTCTTCTTCAGCATAATAGTTTGGGAATTGACAATCTTTGAAGTTGAATCGGAAGGCGGATCGGAATTGAGTATGCAACCAAAGCTGGATGAACCACCAGGGGCCTCCGATATGTCCAACTGCTTGGCCATCTGAAAGCTTGGCCGATATCTGGTGTAGAAGGTGATAAACTGCTCCAAGGAGGAGACGGCCAAGGGGGACCGATTCGCCGCGAGATAGTGCTTCTGCGATCGATTGCATGTTGGAGGTGGCACCAAGGGTTGGTCCGCACAATACGAATCTCTCTAACCACATGTTAAGAAAAGCTGCATGTTCCCTGTCTCTGATAGTGCCGGTTTTGCAATGATCGACAACGTATTTCTTCCAGCTTTTCGAACCTGTGCCTACTAGTCTATAATTCAATTCGCCAACGAGTCTTCTCAGGTTCATTGCATTGGTGGTGTTGAGGCCATTCCACATGTGCACGTCCATTAGCGTTGGTGTCATCGGACCATGGCCAAACAGGTAGGTGTTGAGCGCATCGGACCAGAAGAGGGAACTGGCGGCCAGTAGATTCTCGTCCTTGACCATGTCAGCAAGAGACAGAGTGAGACATTGGCCTATGTCTTTCTCATCCCAGAAAGCAGATTTGGCGGCTTGCATTCTGAGGAACCATTTCCTCCATCCAGGTACGCTGTCGGGCCACGATCGGAAGGAGCCGGCCCAATCGGAGACTTGCAGGTCTGATCCTTTGAATGGGATTCTTTCCGATTCCATGTTTATCAAGTCCGTCGGACCGGATCACCCATTGGGCCAAGATAGTACCCAGCTTCGACATGAGAGACGAGGATGACTAGATTGTTCTTAAGATGCTACATTCGGGAGAAATAAAATAATGAATGCAGAAATGGAGGCTCATAAGTAGTCCTAGAAGGAGAATGCAAGAATAAAGGAGATTTTGGGCATTCTTACCTCGGGGACTTGCGTGTTATCCACTTTATTAGCAGGAGCCGCCATTGATGGAATAGATCTACAATGAACAGTGGTGCGGATGAACAGATTGAGAAAATCACCATGGGAAATGCGGTAAAACCCAGATGCATGATATGGATCATATGCGGGGAAGTTCTTTACATGATTCGCGTTGGTGGATCGAAGCTTGAAGGCCAAACGTTTGACCGGGCGAAGCTTTGCAGGGATGACAATGGCGGGTGTGCGAGCGCGATAGCAGATGTGAGTTGAAGGAGACGACGGTTCGGGTCTACATTTATAGGGCTTATGGGAGAAGAAACCGCCCGAAGGCCAAGGCGCCGAATCCGCACGAGATTCGAGGGATGCAACAGCGGAAGGGTGCGAGTTTCAAAATGTTGTTTACTGCCAGGGTCATCATTGCTCGGAGAATTTTGGAACAAAATAATATTTTATCCCAAAATTGAGGGGCATGTGTTGACACCAGATTTTGCCTCGGCTAAAATCATGTGTAACAGAGTCAAGGCAGAGGCCGAGTCCGATTCTGGGTGATTTCCGATTCCGATCAGAGTTCGTCCGATAGGAGTCCCGATCGGACACGAGATAAAGGAGGCCGGAGCGCGTACGACTATCAAGGGAAGATGTGTCTGGAAGCTTCTTCAGGGCCTCGTTATGCGGCAATTGTAGTAGTTTTGGTAGATTAAGATTAGTTTGCTTTAAATAAATTAGAGATATTGTCGTAGCCGGCAAGTTTTAGCTAGATTTCCAAGGTATAAATATAAACTCTGCGCCATTGTAAAAAAATGTTCACACAACCAGTCAATCAAACACAACTTTCAGCCTCACGTGCCAACAACCCTTTTTCGTCGAGTTCTTCAGCAACTAGGGCTGCATCATCTTGACCTCCGGTTTGTCTGTAAGTCCGACACCATATCGAATTAATCTAGGCTTTACATTGAGGTGCATCGCCCTTCTTCGTTTAGTTAATTCACCAATTTATTGAGTTGTTCTAGGCTTTAGATTGAGGCGTATCGCCCTTCTTCGTTTAGATCGCTCATTCTTTACCGTATCTTGTTGATTTTATCCTATCGGCTTACATCTATCAGAGAAGATCTATTCTGTTTTATTGTTATTCAAGTTTCATAATAGATCTGTTTATATTGTTTATATAGCTGATTTAGATTTAATAAGCAAGTTACAAATAGATCTGATTTAAATAAGTTCTTTGATGTATATTGATCTATCGGAGTAAGCAAGCTAATCGGTGCCCTGCTAGCAACGCTGTCTCGAAATCGATCCGATTGTTAGTGACATGAGATTTAGTTTGTTTATCGCCTTTAGAAAGATGCATATTAAAGAACGAGTTTAGATTAGATCTATCTCTGATTCGGTTTTCATAGCCGATGGTTTATTTCAATACATGTTACATTCTCACGAATCGGACTCAAGGCTGATGGTTCATGTTATCGAAATCAGACTTCCCTTCATGCTGATTCGATTTTCGAAACGAAACGGGGCTCTGGCCGATGAGTTCCTTGTTGCTTACTGATTAAACTCTACCTTGTCAATTTCAGGTCAAATTGACTGGCACGCCCCGAACCTCAAGATTTTGGACCTGCACTGAAGTGAAGCAAATCTTCCAGGCCACAGTGTTCATTTTCGAGAGTCAACGCCTGACTTTTTTGATGTCAACAACATGTTAAACTAAGCAAATTATTATTGAAAACACATATTTAATATTAGTCAAATTAACAAGAATTTATGAAATTCCAAGGTATTAACCTAAACAAGTTTTATTAGAGAACTAGTGGAATGTTCATTAATCAATTTAATATCTTATTTAATTTTAGAAACACGAACTAGACGAAACAACGGTACTAAACGATAGCTCACGCTAAACGGAGACTAACGAAACAAAAACGACCTAAAACGGAGCTAAGACAAGGATTCTACACGCTAAACAAGATAAAGGGCTAACCTGCGATAATCTGAGGACCTATGCGCAATTAACCGTAGACTAGAAGGCTTAGCAGAGAAGAAACACTAGACTCAGTGAATAGTCACTGCGAAAAGATGAATCGTCAGGGTTAGATCTGCAAAAAGGGGTAGAAGGACGGCGGGTTATTTTTGTAGGAAGCTCGGCGTTGAAAGCATAAAAGACAAGGGTATGGTTGTAATTATTTTTCACTGGAGGTGGACTGAAGGTTGATTTCAGGGAAGTGCAGGGGCTCTTTAGTAATTATTCCCAGGGGGTTGACCGGTAAAGGAACTTGATCTCGGTCGTCCATTCGAAAATGGATGGCGGGAAATAGATCGGGCGGCCGGCAGCAGTTCAGGCGGCGGCGCCGCCATCTCTCGCGGCGGTGCTCCGCCGGTGTGAGCTCGCCTCGGCTCTAGGGGCCACTACGAGCGGTGGAACCTACACGGGGAGGGAGAGGAAGTCGCAGGGAACTCACCAGGGTTGCTTTTGGCGTCGGGGGAGGGGAGGTTTAGTCCGATGGCGAGCGACGGTGGTCACGTCGCCATGGCTCGCCGTGGGGGTTGCTGGAGCCGGCCCTGCAAGGTGCTAGAGAGAGTGGGGTGCGGCGGGGTTAGGATAGGGAGGTTGAGGAGGGAACTGGAAGCTCACCACGGGTGATCACGACGTCGGGGAAGGGCCGGAGCTGGCTGCCGATGAGTGGCGGCGGTGGCAAAGGACGGCGAGCTCGTGCAAGTGTTTTTGTGGGCAGAGATGGAAAGAAGAGATTAGGACGGAGGTGTGGAGGCTTTATAGGCCAAAAGGGGAGCGAGGGTGGCTCTGGAGGGAGGAAAAACGAGAGAGGGCGGCAAGTCCGGCCATGAAGGCCTTGAAAGCTAGGCGGCCGTTGCAGAGAGAAGGGAGAGAGGGAATGGATCGAGGGACCGGGCGAGCAGGCACAGTGACGCGAATTGAAGATGGGGAGTGGTTCGTGGGACGTGGGCGCGGGCGTCACGGAGGCAACTCGGTCGTGGGCGACGGTGGCGGTTCGTCGAGCGTCACGGCGTTGGGAGGAAGGGGATGGCGCTAACACGCGGGGCCTCTTTGTCAGAGAGAGAGATGGGGAAGGGTGGGTGAGTGGATTGGGCCAGTGTTGGGCCGAAAGAGAGAGAGAGGCCGGGTCGGGCCGAATGGGGAGAGGGAAAGAGAAAGGGTATTGGATTTTTTTGATTGGGAATTTTGTATTGGAATTTGTATAGGAATTTGAAAAGGAAATTGAGGTTTGGGATTTGAATTTGGACAGGAATTTGAATTTGGGATAGATTTGAAAATTGAGGTTTGGGATTTTTGTTTGGGGATTATTTTGGGATCAAGCACAACCAAAAGAAATCAAGAGCTTGAATGCAACACTCAAATAAACTCATTTACTTTTGGAAAACAAACAATTATTTTTCTATACTAAATTCCTATCAACAAAATAAATGTTGGCCAAATTTTAAAATTATGAGAAAAACGTTGTTTTAATTGTTCTTCTTAATCACATCCTAAAATTCAAAATTTCAGGGTGTGACAGTTTGGCCGGTTCTCGGTGAACTACAACACCATTAAAGAAAAGTGGAACATTCAAGAAGTAAAGGCCATGTTGATTCAAGAAGAGGGAAGACTGAACAATGCTACTGTTCATCTCACTGTGCATAATGAGAATAGCAGCAGTAAAGGAAAACCAGGAAATAAGTGGAAGAAGAAAGGCAAAACTCCAGTTCATGTTAGTGAAGGAAAAATCCATAAAGATCTTAAATGCCATTTTTGCAAGAAACCTGGTCATTTCAAGAAGGATTGCCTGAAAAGAAAGAAATGGTTCAAAAAGAAAGGTATACATTATGTTTACAAATGCTTAGAATCAAATCTTATTGAAGTACCTAACAATACCTGGTGGTTAGATTCTGGTGCTACTACTCATGTTGCACATGTTACATAGGGATTCCTTTCAATCCAACCCATAAAGGGAGCTGAAAAGTTCTTGTACATGGGGAACAGAATGAAGGCACGAATTGAAGGGATCGGGACTTATAGAATAATCCTTAAGACCAGTGTAATCATAGACTTAAAAGAGTGTCTTTATGTTCCCGATTGTGCTAAAAATTTAGTATCTATGAGCAAGTTGGATGTAATGGGTTTTAAGTTTACGGTTGGAGATGGTATATTCTCATTTTATAAGTACTATTGTGGTTCAGGTACTTTAACTAATGGGTTATATCACTTCAATCTTGAGAGTAATTTTTCAGAATCCCTGTTTCATGTTGAGCATATTATTGGAAACAAATGTAGTACACATAATGAGCGATCTGCTTTCTTGTGGCACAAAAGATTGGGTCACATATCCAAGAAAGGGTTATGAGGTTAGTAAAAAGTGAAATCTTACCTCCGTTGGATTTTGTTGACTGGGACATATGTGTGGACTGCATTAAAGGCAAGCAGGCCTCACATATATCAAAGAAACCAGCTACAAGAAGTAGTGAACTGTTAGAGCTAATACACACTGATATTTATGGTCCTTTTGATGTTCCTTCCTGGGGTGGTGAAAAATATTTTATCCTCTTTATCGATGACTTTTCACGTTATTGTTATCTATCCTTGCTGCAGGAAAAATCTCAAGCCGCGAGCATCCTAGAGGTGTTCGTTAATGAGGTGGAAAGACAGTTACATAGAAAAGTAAAGGTTGTGAAGTCTGATAGAGTGGTGAATATTTGGGAAGATTTAATGAAACTGGACAATGTCCAGGTCCATTTGCAAAGTTTCTTGAAAGCCGTGGCGTACAATGCCCGGATCACCTCATCAAAATGGGGTGGCTAAAAGGTGAAATCGTACTCTTATGGAAATGGTTAGGAGCATGTTAAGTTATACTGATGTGCCCTTACCTTTGTGGAAGTATGCACTAAAGACTTCTGTGTATTTGATAAATAGGGTTTCTAGCAAAGCAGTTCTCAGACTCCTTATGAACTGTGGACTAGCAAGAAGCCTAGTTTAAGACACCTACATATTTGGGGTTATCCAGCAGAAGTAAGGTTACAATCCATATGAAAAAAGCTTGATGCAAGAACCATTAGTGGTTACTTCATCGGCTATCCTGAAAAGTCAAAAAGGTACAGATTTTACTATCCTAACCATAGTACATGAATTGTTGAGACTGGAAATGCTCGATTCAATGAAAATGCTGAAATCAGTGGGAGTGATAATCCATGAAAGGTGGATATTAATGAGGTCCAACCTGATGTAGCTCCTAGCTTTGTTGTCGTGCCACAAGTACACAACAGTGCTGAATGGACAATCTTTGACCCAACTATAAATGTCCAAGTTTCAATGAAAGTGAGGTCCCACATGAAAATATATTGCGACAGTCTGTAAGGCAAAGGAGACCGGCAATATCTGATGACTATGTGGTCTATTCACTTGAGCATGAATGTGACTTGAGTCCTGATAATGATCCGGTCTCATTTAAGCAAGCCATGGAATGTGATAATTCTGAAAAGTGGTTCAAGGCCATAAAAGAAGAGTTGAAATCAATGGATGACAATAAAGTCTGGGAATTAGTTGAGTTGCCTCAAGGTTCAAAATGTGTCGGGTGTCAATGGGTCTTTAAGACCAAGCACGACTCAAAAGGCAAAAAAAATATAAAGCCAGACTTGTCATCAAAGGTTTTATTCAAAAGGAAGGCATTGACTATAAACAGACGTTCTCTCCAGTATCTAAGAAAGACTCATTAAGAATTATTTTGGCTCTGGTGGATCATTATGATTTAGAGCAGCATCAGATGGATGTAAAGACCGCCTTTCTGAATGGTGATTTGGAAGAAGAGGTTTATATGAGCCAACCCAAAGGATTTCTAGTTCCGGGAAAGGAAAATTTGGTGTGTAAATTAAAGAAGTCAATATATGGGCTGAAACAAGCTTCCAGGCAATGGTATATCAAGTTCAATAATACCATTACTAAGTATGGATTTGTAGAGAATACCATGGATCGTTGTGTCTACATAAAGGTCAATGGGAGCAAGTTTATTATGTTAGTCCTATATGTTGATGATATTCTACTTGCTGCTAATGATAAATCCTTGTTGCATGATGTCAAGAAATTTCTCTCTAATAATTTTGAAATTAAAGTTATGGGTGAGGCATCCTATGTGATTGGAATAGAAATATTCCATGATAGAAAACAAGGATTGCTTGCACTATCCAAGAAAAATTATATTAACAAAATATTGGAGAGATTTTGAATGGAAAGTTGCTCTACGGGTGTTGTTCCAATTCAGAAAGGGGACAAATTTAGTTTAATGCAATGTCCAAAGAATGACTTGGAACGAAAAGAAATGGAGTCCATTCCATATGCATCCATTGTTGGGAGCTTAATGTATGCTTCAACATGTACACGACCAGATATCAAAGTAATCCTAGAAAAGATCATTGGATAGCTGCAAAGATGGTCCTACGGTATCTACAAGGAACCAAAGACCATGTGCTCACATAAAGAAGATCAAGTCATTTGGAAGTTATTGGCTACTTAGACTCAGATTATGCTGGATGTGTGGACTCAAGGAAATCCACATTTGGCTATGTGCTCCTACTGGCTGGAGGAGCAATATCATGGAAGAGTGGAAAGCAATCAGTTATTGCTACATCCACCATAGAGGCTGAATTTGTGGCCTGTTTTGAGGCCACCATTCAATCATTGTGGTTGCGGAATTTTAGATCAGGTCTTCATATTATTGATAATATTTAGAGTCCATTGAAAATTTATTGTGATAACTCCGCTGCACTATTCTTCTCTAAAAATGACAAGTACTCGAAAGGAGCAAAATATATGGATTTAAAGTACTTGTCTATTAAGGAAAAAGTGCAAAAGAAAAGAGTACCAATTGAGCATATTGGTACAACTCTGGTGATAGCAGATCCATTAACAAAGGGTTTACCGCCTAAAACTTTCATTGGCCATGTTGAGAGGATGGGCATTATGGATAAATCCTTATTGTTATAAGGTATGTACGCAGGATGTGTTGTCCGTACTATTATGAGAATTCAATAAAAGTTAGTTTTGCATGTTATCCACATAAAAAAAGGTGTACTATTGTGATCGTGGTGAGATAACGATAATTCCACGAAAAGGATGTTGGTTGGGATCATTATAATACATGAAAGGAAACTTGTCATTAACCGACTAGCAACTGCCTTGATTCTATTATCTCAATTCAACTTAAAGTTGACTTGCTAAAATTTGACGAATGGTGTGCACTTAAAAGTGTGTCAGATTTTTCAAGTTACCACATGGGCCAAGTGGGAGATTGTTAAATTATTTTAACATTAATGTGGCCCATGTAATTATTGAAAATGATTCTTAAATTAAAGAAGTCTTAGTGTGATGATTGCTAGACTAAAGGGTTAAGAATCATGGGTTTCAATACCCTCTCCTCTCTCTTCTAAAGACAAAATTAAAGTTAATATGTGTGTACATTTATGTGTGTGCATGAAGTATTTCGGTTGAAAGGTGAATGCTGATACAGTGGTCAGATTTCATGTCGTGTGCACGCATTGAGTTACTGCAGTTGCTGCGGCTGGCCATGCGCATGCTCAACAACTCTCATCACGCAAAAGTCTCAGCAAGTAATCAAATTACTATTTGCAGGCATGTTTGTATTGATAGAGGCCATAGCATGTGGATGGATTAAATTGCATGGTTGCATGCATGCAACATTGAGGGCCTGTTTAGTTCGAAAAGAAAGTTTGCGAAATTCACTGTAGCAATTCTAAATCGAAGATTAGGAGGACTAAACATGATCTAATTATAAAACTAAATACACAGATGGATGGAAAATCGCGAGACGAATCTATTAAGCCTAATTAATCTGTCATTAGAGATTGTTTACTGTAGCACGACGTTGTCTAATCATGGCCAAATTAGGCTCATTAGATTCGTCTCACAAAGTTACCAGGTGGTTATGGAATGGGTTTTATCATTAACACATGTTTAATACTTCATGCATGTAAGATTTCTTTTGATGAATAGTGAAGTCTGAAAAGTGTGAGAAATCTAAACAGAGCCTGAATAGAGCTAGCACATGAAGCATGCATGCGTGCTACGTGCAGGCTACCATGTGAAAGGGACATATGGGGGGTTAGGGAGTTAATGTTCTCACTATTGTGCCTACCGTGATTAAATTGTCGGCGTTCATTTGAACTACGACGAACCGGAGACTGGTGAGAGCAATTGGGTTCTATAAAAGAGCCTCCATACTCAAGTCCATACATGAGAGAGTTAAGTGCTAGTGCTTGTGAATGAATGAGCAACACGAAGTGCAGTACACACATAAAACCAGTTCTCTGATCATCGAGAGAACGATAAAAGAAGAAGAGAGGAGAGAAAATACTCTTCACAATGCAAATAGGAAATACATCGCAAGGTAAAATTATGAGGTCTAGACATAATGGATTTGTGCGAATGATGCGCAATAAAAGTTGCTATCAATTTGTTAAATCAACTAATGCTAATATGATCTTGTAGCTTCCGCGATAATTATTTTTTGCTAACAATACCTTCCTATTATAACTAATTTCCATGCATGAATGTATCAGACCTAACATTTCGTTTTTTCCCTAAAGTGAACGTGACAAGCTGTGTGAGAAGTAACATGGCCGTTCATTTTTCCCTAATGTGAAAGTGACATGAATTTGTTCAGCAAATAGATTATGAAGGAGTGTGACATGTAAGAGAAAAATAGACAACATATTTTTAAGAGAAAAATAAACAAAATCTCATGTCACGCCACAAACTATACCACGCGATCATATATGAAGGGATTTTGTAACGTGAGGCAGTTTTATACCATGACATGGCAAAATTTGCTCAGGGAAAAACGTGTCAAGTGGGTTAGATCTAAGTGTTTATCTTTTTTGTAGCGAAACATAAATACACGTGTACATGTTACTATTGTCACATTTTTTGGTTGAGAGGTGCAACGTATTTTAAGCGAACAGTGGACAACTTTTTAATGCAGCATGGAAAATATCGCTACACTTTTTCCCTGACGGTGCATGCATGATTTAGCAATTTAGGTAAAGCGCTGCATGCATGGTTAATTAGGGAATGAGATTAGCACTGCTATTTTGAAAGAACTCGTCCATGATTTATGGATCTGAATGTATACATGCGATACTAGTACACACAAATGTTTTTTATTTTTCTAAATTGATTTAGCCCTCAGATATTCAATGGCTCAGATTTATTTGACATCTTACCTCCTGGAGGTTGTTGGAGTACTGTAGAATTGCCCCCAAACCAATATATTTTAAAGAAAAAACATAGATAATTGGCATTACAACTATTGCGCGAACTCAGTATTCAAATCGAACCACTTGTGGCACCCTCCATGGACGAAGATCGTTGCAACTCAATTCTCAACCTTTACAGGGTAGATGGATGTGGTGTCTCGTCTAGGCAATGTCGGTGACTATGCAGTATTGGATAAGGTCCCATTTCAATGCTCCTCTCTGCACATGACTGGTGTGGTGATTCGGCCAGATGCGCCACCACAAGTCACCTAGGCAGTGACTTCCTGCTGGGCTGTATTTGTACATCAAGAGATTGAATATGTTCCATTGAGAGAGGATCCTTGTTATAGTGCCGGCTTTGGATTTCATCACGTTGCCACAATCTGATTCGTGGTCAACAACTACCTGTTCTATCACAGAAGATGACAGCTCCGAGCTAATCCGCATGTATATATCAACACGAACCTGTTCCACTGGCCTCCCAAAAGCTGCATCATAGATAGAGAATTGCTTCCAGAAGCCTCACAATCCTACACAAGACTATGTACTACCATCGCACATTATATAGGTTATGAAAGCTTTGAACAATACAACGTACATTCCAGTAATTTTAGATGGTCAGTGTGATCTGTTGTTTCACCTATTGCCCCCTTCTCTATTGTTGCTTCCTGGCTGGACCTGCACTTCCTATTTAAGGAGAAACCCATCATGTTCATTTCAGCAAACACAAGTATTACATTACATCCTATCTTATATATCTATATAGTTCATACCCACTAACAGCCCACCATCTTTAAAGCTCTTCATGCAAGCTATCCACATCATCACCCACTAAGTGAAAACCACCATCCTTAAAGCTCTTCATGCAAACTATCCACATCATCACCCACTAAGTGAAAAGTTGTCCACGTCATTTACCGCTATTCTATCATCCCCACTAAATTATGAAATTACAATTTTCAATCTCATAGCAAAGGTGTCTCTGTACTCCCGCAGCAACGCGCGGTGAATTCATCTAGTTACACTAATAGATAAGCTGCTTTTAGTACCAGTTAGGAACCCCCTTTACTACCGGAGACACGGCCAGTACTGCCGCGTCTCCGGTACTAAACTGGCCGGGGTACTCTTTAAAATGACACGGTGACGCGGCCCAAGATTGATTTCCAGGTTGCTAGGACATGGCTGAGCCTCAGCTTGGCGTGACTGCCTCGGCAGGATCGTTCACGTCCTCGCCACGTGGAAATCAATCTTAGGCTGCGCCTCCGTGTTATTTTGGACACTCCATTGCATGTGGCGTTACTCAGTTATACGTTACACCATGGAGTTTGACGTGACCAAAAGTGCTACTTTTTGGAAATTTAGTTTGGTAGGCGTTATTATTCAAAATTTTGTTTTAAAAAGGTTAAAATAAAAAAATCATAACTGTTCTCGTACTGTCTCCTCCAAGCTGCCAAGCCAGGTGGCACTTGTCCATGATCATGAGTAGTTGGATAAGACACCCTTTCAGTGGTTCCTCGCCCTTGCATGTGGTATATATCATGATTTGACTAATTATTCACAACCGCGACACTCAAGCCGAGAGGGAGTATTCTCCTCCACCATGAAACGATGGTGGTGGCAAAATCCCTGCCAGGCTGCACCTCATGAGAATGTAAATATGTCCCTCGGTGGGAGGCACCTTGTTCCAGCTCGTACAGTTGCATGTCGGCTCTGAAACGCATTGTGGCGGGACGAACATGCATCCGCATGTCAGGCACAGGCCGTGCTCTATGGCTGGAGACAATAGATTTGCGCTGATCCACATGTATCCACACAAACTGGTGGATGTAGACTGCGACCAGCTCGAAGGCTTGAGCATTGTTTCACGATGCCTCATTAGCATTGTCTCAAATTAACGCCTAACTTTAATTTATTGGCCGGACATATACTGTATTTGTTAAAAAAGAAAGCAAAGTAATGAAATGATGCTTGACAAAAAAAAAGCCAGTTTTGCTGACAAGAAATGCATCGAACTTAGTTTCGCATGATCCTTCCAGCAATCTATGTATTCTTTCAGGCGCTAAGTTGGACACTGGGCCTTTCAGCAATCACGTCGGTCCTGACCTAATACGAAGATCTTGCTCTGCCAACCTCCAGCCGCCGATCCGGACTCCGGCTGCCCAAATCGCTATTGGAGGGGGAGTTTCCCTCCTCCACAGGTAGCTGGGGCAGCTGCCCCACCTTGCTGTATGGGGAGCTCCACCTCTGCTTCGTGTTCTGGATCATCAAGTTCTGAATGCAACGATGGCTGGATGGTCAATCCAGGTGCAAGGTCAGCAGGTTTTCTATTATCCAAGACGACCGATTCATGCAGATGAGCAGGTATCAGCAGAAACTTGCGCCCGTAGGCCTGGATCACGAAACCCTTTGCTAGAGCATTGATTCATGATGCTTTCCCAGTCCTACCACAGAATATTTCACTGCTTCCCACTGTGTACTGCTACCAGGCACTGCAAGTCATGGCGGATTCGAGCATACACAACGCATTCCTATCTCTGTTGTTTCTCAGAGTTCTAGATGGTCAATCCGAGTGGTTGTTTCACATATTGCCCTCTTCTCATTACTTGTTTCTTGGACCTTTGCTCCCTATTTAAAGAGAAGAGTATTTCATGTTTGGTGCAACAACCACAAGAATCACTTTATATATCGTATTAAAGGTTTCAATTTAGTGTTCTTATCGATCCTGTTTCCATCTCACCATCCTACTTCTACCAAAGTGAAATGCAGCGAGCCACATTACCGGAAATCGGGCCACTGCCGTGTGCTTCCTCCTTTGCCGTGAGCCAAACCTCGGGCACACGGCAAAGACCATCTTTGCCCGTGTGTCCCCCCCATGTTGCTCTCGGCAAAGAAAAGATACACGGCAAAATAATTCCTTTGCCGTGTGCCTGACGACCCGCCCACGGCAAAGGTGACGGCAAACCTTTGCCGTGTGCCCGCGTGGAGGCCTGACATCAAGGGGGACACACCGTCACACGTCCGTCAGGTACAAAATGTTTTGCCGTGGGCCTAATTTGACACACGGCAAACCTTTGCCGTGTGCCCGCGTGGAGGCCCACGGCAAAGAGCCCTTTGCCGGCCAACCTTTGCCGTGTGCTCTTTGCCGTGGGTGGCACACGGCAAAGCCTTTGCCGTGTGCGAAAGGCTCTTTGCCGTGTGCGAAAGGCTCGATTCCGGTAGTGCCACTTGGGTAGTTGCGTAGAGCTTATAGCCTCGTCAATGAACTTTACATAAAATTCACTTTGCCTTTGACACTGATTACTAACGTTTTAGTGCTCATTTTGTTTTACGCTCAAGGATACCTAACGTTTCTTAGTCAACGGCATATATAATCTTGATGCATAAGTGATGCTTCCTTGGTTAATAACGTCTCTATAGTTCGGCTGCCTGGAATCGCACATGGTTTTCAGCCGGGTTTCAAACACTGAATTCATATTTTTGTGTTACTTTGGTCTGTAAAAAGAAGGCATGGACGAACTTAGTCTCGAAACTGATACAGTGGTGTTGGCAAACAAGAGGCTCAGCTTGAATAAAGTGTCCGTGTGATAATGTAGTATTGCAATGCTTGAAAAATTAGCGGAACATGCACTTTAGCTATAACATGACTCAAAGTCAATCCTGTTTGGTGTAATTGATCTGAAGTCTGACAATTGTCACAGGGATAGCTCGATTTGCATCTAAACAATACGTCAGCTACTAGTTGCTCCAAGAACTTTGTCACGTATGTTTAAGCAGTTGAGATCATCCATCAAGTTGTGAAAACAAGGCAACAAGCTGACTAAGCAACCCCAGCTGTTCAAATGTCAGCTCGGAAGAATCAACCGTCCAGCTCTGGTTTCACAAACCATCCATGGTGCCTGGAGCTCCAGCGCTTTACGATGCCACTCAATCCAATAGCACATGGCAACTCTCCCTTGGTTTCCATGCAAGGTGATAACTCGATGGTTTCTATCTTAAGAGGCGTGAAATTTGTGCAACGCCGGTGGAGATTAGTCATATGAGGTAGCCGAAGCCCCGACACCTGTCGTGTTTTAACTTTTTCTTTCTCTTTATTTTCTTTCTTCTTGTTTATTGAGAAATACACACAAAGACACAAGCACTTACGCGCGCGCAGGAAAAATAACTGGAGATGTCTTTCAGCAGCTAGCGTGCTCTCATTTACAGATGTTTTGCCTCAACTCTACTGGAAAAATACAAAATGTTACAGGCGTGTTCTTATTTCCTCATTACTCCAAGTCCTGTTATGCACGTACGTCCCCAATGCCTCTGTCCTGTTAGGCACCAAGTCCGGTTATGCGTGTAATCTTACGGCCAGATGTTTTTTATTTCCTTATCATCGTTCCCAATGCCTTCAAGTCCTTTTATGCACGTCTTTCTCCACATACCAGTTGTCTCCTATTACTGCTATTGCACGCATCGTTCTTATTTCCTTGTTACTCTTGGATGTCTGAATTGTTAAGCCACCAACTCTACTGTTAGTCTTCAGCCTATTGCTTTAATTTACAGTAACCCTCCAATATGTAAATACCAAGGAAGGAAAGTATTTACATAGAACTAAAAAATATATATTTTTAAAAAAAAACATATGTAGAATGCATAACTGTACCGTACTGTCTCCTCTAGACTGCCATGCCAGATGGCAAGGTGCTCGAGACTTAGAAGAGGAGGGGTGAATAAGGAAACATATAAAAACTTAACCTATGTCTTCCAGTACAAAAGCTCAAACCCTAAACTAAAGTATATACAATCTACATATACATCTATGATTGAACCATTTGTTTGCACCCTTTCAAATAAGTTTTGCAACCTAGATCCGATATAATCCTAACAAAAACTACCATATAAAAATAAAGGCACATAAGTTGCAAGTATAAAATACGGAAATGTAAATGAGAAGGTATAAGGGCGCGAACTCGAACCAAGATTTATCCCGTGGTATCACAGTCAAATGCCCCTCCTAGTCCATGTTGGAGCTCTACCAAATACATGCTCCCGGCCACCAAGTCTATTCCAGACACGGTCTTGGATTCACCACAAAGGCTCACCGCACCTCTATTCTGGTTAGCTTGATGCCGCCTCCACTATAGAGTTTCTCTACCAAGTAGGGGGTCTCTTTGTCCCCTACACATGGTCATCGACGCCGAGCCACACCAAGTCGAAGGGTCAAACACTTGCAAGCGAACTACCCAATGCTCCAAAGGGCTGACGCGCCAAGCCTACAAGGGTGGTTCACTCCAAGAACCAAGAACAATGCAGCTACACCTTGCCATATCAATCTCAAAGCCTAACCTAGCACTAATCGCTCTTCTTATATTGTGCTAATTGCTTTTCATGATTGTTAGGAAAATGGACCTAGCAATAGGCCATTTGTGATTTTGGTGATTGAATAACAACATAGCCATTGGGACTAATATGTTTGTCAAGTATATATTTGAAGGTATTTTAGGTCTAAGGATGACATCCAAGTCCAAATGACGTCATCCAAGTCATGGCTTTGATAAAGGCTTAGAACTATTCGATGATACCTAAATCACAATTGCAAACCAGAGAGAATAATTCAAAGGTATCCAAATGACATGATTACAAGCTCAAATAAAGAGGCACCCACGAAGGAACAAAGCAAAATGAAGAAACTGGCTTTGCACCGCAACAGTTCAAGTAGGCACCGCAGCAATCGGTCTTAGTAGAGGCATGGTGGGAGTTCAAACAAGGCCACCGACACTTACGGCAGTAAGTGTGGTGAAGCAACGCAACAGTCGGTGGATGTGGTAGGTAAAGACTTGGGCAGAAGGCATGGCAGCACCGATTATCATGGTGCTAGCACAAAAGCCCACCGCAACAGTCGGTGGTTGTCAAAAGAAGTGCAGACGACTCTATTTTGATAGAACTATTGCCGTGGTCGATCAATGACCAGCACCGCAATAGTCAGTGGTCGACAATGGGACCAGTGCTAGTGGCTCAATGACTGCTTGCAATGGTACACGTTTAGGGCACCATAACAGTCGACGGCGCACAGAAAGTGTGCAACGGCAATCTTACGACTAGTTCTTCATGTTGGGGCTATAAATACCCCTCCACCTGGCCATTTGAATTGTGTTAGAGCATGGAGAGGTTATTAGGTGTTAAAGTTCATTATTTCAAGTTCTCTATCCATCAAAATTCTTAAGAGAAGATTAGACAATTAGCAACAAGGTTTAGGATTTAACTAGTGCTAGTTTAGCCCGCTTAGCGCTTCGCCTTAGGGGTTAGCTTAGAGTTTTGTGAGGTTTGCATACCTCGTTGCAATCGGTTCTTGCACGCATCATGTGCAAAACCCCCATCGCCGAAAGATAATATAAGCCATATAGCTTTTCTCAATGACCAACAAACCTCAGCCACTAATCAAAGGAATGATGTATAACACCGAAAGAAGCGGCATGTAGAAAATCTCCAAGTCAAAGCTAACATGCTTTCTAGTGGAGTACAGCGGTGTAAACAATGCCGTGTATGTCTTTTTCATCGGCGGAAGATATATGTGTAGAATACCATCACTTTTGAGCTATCCTTGTTGTAGCTTTGGTCAATACTGCATCATTCATGCAAACATTAACTCTGGATCATACGCCCTGTAGAGCATCTTCATCTTAAAAACATGCACGCCACAGTTTCATCCAATACAACGCCATGTATATTTTTTATGCCATGTATATAAGTAGTTTCTTTGCTTCAAAACTAGGCCCTAAGAATATTCCTTGGGCGGAAGGAGCGGCGTGTAGAGAAAATATAGGCTTTGTCCAATTTAACCAACTTAAGACCTTATTTTGCTAATACCATGATTTGGACGCCAAAATAATTCTCTAGTTTTTTCTATGTTTTAGAATCTATGCTTAGGGTCTAAAATTCCAAAAAAAAACACTTGATAAATTTGTTAGTACTAATTGTCATTAATAACCAAAATCATAATCATTGCCTAGACGGCCATGTTCCTTACAATAAGGCCCTTTCACTGCTCCTCACCTTTGCGTGTGATCTTGTGATTTGGCTAATTATTCACATCTGCGACACTCAGGCCTAGAGGAAATCAGTACTATAGTGGAACCATGATGGGGACAAATCCTTGTCGGGCTGCACCTCCTGAAGAGTGTGATATAATATGTTCCCTCTCGGTTAGAGGCACCTTGTTCTAGCCTATACAGTTACATGTCGGCTCTGAAATCCAGTGTGTGGCTGGAAAATGTGTCATTGCAGGCACAGGTCGTGCTCTATCGCTGGAGATGATAGATTAATTTGCGCACTGGGACTGATCCACATGTATCGACACAAGCTGGTTCACTTAGACTACGATTGTCAGCTCTAAAGCTTGAGCTTCACGATGCCTCCCAGTCCTACTACAGCACATTACACCGCCAGCCATGGCATCTTCAAAACACGCACAGCACATTCGTCTCTCGATTCTCAGGTTTTAGATGGCCAATGTGGATTGTTGTTGCATGCATTGTGCTCTTCTACTTCCCTATTTCAGGGACCTGCTGTACTCCATATATTTAAAGAGAAATCCTTCGTGTTTGGTGCAGCAACCACAAGAATCACATTAGACCTATTACACCCTACAATTTAGTGGTCTTGTCAATCCTGCTTCATCTCACACCATCCTATTTCTACCAAAGTAGTAAAATGAGCTCGGCAAGCCACTTGGCTAGAGATCTAGTATATGGTCACTTAACTTTATCAAGATCCGCCATGTATTTTACACTGATCACTCTGGTTCTCATTTTGTCATACTCTTTAAGAGTACATGACGTTTTGGTAATCAATGAACTCCGTGTATAGTATTAATAATGCGCAGATGCTTTTCAGCTCCCCGGAACCACAAATGTTTTCTGCCGGCCGGTTCAAGCATTGAATTAATATTTTAGTGTTGCTTTCTTTATAACGATTTTAGTGTTGCTTTGTTTGGTGATCTGAGAAAAGAAAGGCACGCATGGACTTACTCTCAAAACTGATCTATGGTGCTGTCAAAATTTAGCCTCGGCTTGAATAATATATCCCTGTGAGAGGAGCAGTAGGGACAAAAGGTGAAGGATGGTTCGAGAGTGTGGGTCCCATGCCACTAGAGAGGATGAATGCAGAAACAAATCCCAGCATGCGTGGCTACTTTTTCTTAGACTGCGGGTGCTCCGATGTATTAAGTATACACACTACCGGAAACGGCATCATTGCCGTGTGCCCGCGGCTTTGCTGTGTTCTGGAACGTGGGCACACTGCAACGACGGTAT
This sequence comes from Alloteropsis semialata, assembly GCA_004135705.1. Taxonomy (NCBI): domain Eukaryota; kingdom Viridiplantae; phylum Streptophyta; class Magnoliopsida; order Poales; family Poaceae; genus Alloteropsis; species Alloteropsis semialata. The sequence goes on from CM014271.1 coordinate 39,978,760, forward strand.
TTGCCGTGAGCCAGAAGAAAGCCACACGGCAAAGCTTCAATGCACGGCAAAGACGGTCTTTGCCGTGTGCCACCAGGCGGAGCTCACGGCTATAGACGGGACACACGGCAAACATGTGTCTTTGCCGTGAGGCTGCAGGGCAGCACACGGCAAAGGTCAGGCACGTGCGGGTTCAGACGACTACCGTT
>CM014271.1:39979947-40027787 GCA_004135705.1 Alloteropsis semialata
CTGTGAGTTCTTTGGACTTGCGCCCTTGTATCGACCTATATGGATTTGTATGGACCTTTTATCGACTTGTATGGACTTGTATGGACTTCTATGGATTTGTATAGATTTGTATGGATTTGTATGGACTACTAGTGGTTGTGGATGAACGATACTTGAGTTTATTTGTATATGTGGATTATTTGACTATATAAACTGCCTGTGATGGTTATTGTGAATTATAAACTGCCTGTGATGCTTATATACTGCCTGTGATTTGTATTTGGGGTCTCATTTACCAAAAAAATAAAAAACAGGGGGGGCCTCTTTGCCGTGTGCAATGACCTTGGCACACGGCAAAGGCAGCTCCTTTGCCGTGTGCTGTGACAGTGGCACACGGCAAAGGGTTACTCTTTGCCGTGTGTCTTGACACCAGCTCACGGCAAAAGTTTGTTCTTTGCCGTGTGCCAAGCCATCAGGCACACGGCAAAGAAGTGAAACGTCGTCACCTTCCCGTCATGTGGATATATTTTACCGTGCGCTAAACTTGACACACGGCAAAGCTGTGCCGTGTGCCCGAAGAACGACCCACGGCAAAGGCACTCTTTGCCGGCCAAACTTTGCCGTGTGTCCTTTGCCGTGTGCCTCAGGCACACGGCAAAGGTCATGTTTCCCGTTGTGATGGTAGATTGCATCTTGAGAAATTGATCATGGACTCTTTGTGACTGCAGCTTAGATGTGCAGTTATTAGTATATGCTAATAACTGCACATCTAAGCTGCAGATGAGTTGGCGCACGCTGCATGATACAGATCAAATTTGCAACCAAACAGCGAGACGTCGTCGGCATATATGTTGCCCCAGGAACTCATCCCATCGTTTTAATACACCATCTGACTAAACATGGAAGCAAATACCAAGCCATAAGCCACCAGCTGAGCTTACACGCTCATCCAGCTCAGGTTTCACAGGCCATCGACTTCCCACAGAAATGGTGCGTCGTAATTTTGTTATGACATGTTGCCTTTCTAACATTTTGTTTCTCTTTTTTTTTTTGAAAACACACTACACATAGACAGACACTCACCACGTGCACCATCACCCACATGTAAACCTAAAAGCTAGGGGTCCAAAAGTGGCCCGAATCGAATACGCAACGGTTGACGCAGAATTAGGCCAACACACGAAAGCGCTAGATCGCGCAGCACGGACCGGTCAGACCGGTCAGAGGCACCTGACAGATCAGTTCTTCCAGGAAGAACAGGAGCGAACCCTAAACATGCCTCCCGGAAAGATCCGTCAGGGAGAACGTGCGTCGGGGTGTCCTAGGGTCGGCAGGCCACCTAGAACGCCTTCAAACGTCGCGGAGACGCAGGAAGAACAGCAAGTAGAGGTTGGAAAAGCTAGGGTTTGAGAGATACAAAAAAAAGTAAAGGTAAAAATAGTAGATTTGTTTGATTCGATTGGGTATATCCTCAATCGGCCGAATCCCCTTATATTTATAGGGAGGGTAGGGCTTGTCCCACAAGAAAACCAAGTTACAACTCGTCACAACCTTGGAATCCTAATCCTAGTCGAATTACAAAAGGGTAACCGGTCTGACCGGTCCCCCACACCAGTTAGACCGGTCTGGGTCGGACTCCTTCCCTTTGCACCAATTTGCTCCTTGCACCAACTATTGCAGTCCTCCAAAGCTTCAAGCACCGCAACATCCGGTCATTCCAGAGAGCACGTCATCTTCATCGTACTAGGATCGATTGTTACGGCTGTATAAACATCAGCACCGCAACATTCTGTGCTGGACCGGTCAGACCTGTCAGGCTAACCGGTCTAACCGGTCGGCCTGGGCCTGTGCCAATTTTGATTGTCAACATATGCCCCCTGTTTTTTGGTAAAGCTTGTGTACCATAAAATATATCAGTACCAAAATTGTCATCTGAGGGCGATGTTTTAACGAAATTCATCGGTCATTATATTTTTTCTAAGGGCGATATCCAAATATCGGCCATGTGCTACTTTTATGCCTCTTGCCAAACACTTGGATAGTACCTTTTCAAGTACTTTCCATTCAATACCTTAGGCAAATGTCCTCCTTGCAGCGTCTCCACCATATAGGAATTCCCGCCATTGATCTTAAATACTCGATATGGACCTTCCCAACTTGGAGACCACTTGTCAAATTTATTATCTTTAGTACCAAGTAGCAATATTGTATTCCATACTAGATCACCAACCTAAAAAGTTTTCTCTTTAACCTTCTTGTTTTATGCTCTAGCAACTCGGATCTTGTCTTTCTCAATTTCCTTAAAAGCTTGTGATGCTTATCGGTCACTTCATCAATGTTATCCATCATCAAGTCATAATATTCACCAACTGAAAACTTATTTTGTTTAGCAAGTCTATAAGCGTCCAGATTCACCTCAACGGGCAAAACAGCCTCTTATCCATAAACAAGCTCAAAAGGAGTAACTTTGGTAGCACCATGTCTAGATATGCGATGAGCCCATAAAGCTTCAGACAAGACTTCATGCCATCTTCGGGGATTTTCCTCTATCTTCTTCTTGATCAACTTTATCAAAGTTTTGTTACTAGACTCGGCCTGATCATTGGCCTAAGCATAGTATGGAGATGAATTGAGCAATTTGATTTTATACATATCGGCAAAAACTCGCACTTCTTTAGATATAAAAGATGTGCCTTGATCCGTAGTTAAAGTTTGTGGAATGCCGAATCTGTGAATAATATGCTTAGTAATAAACTCAATTACCTCCTTGTGGGTCATATTCTTGAGAGGAACAGCTTTGGTCCATTTAGCGAAGTAATCCGAAGCAACCAACACGAAGTGATGACCCTTTGAAGAAGAAGGATGTATCTCTCCAATAAAATTTAATCCCCATCCACGAAAAGGCCATGGTTTAATAATAGGATGAAGTAATACAGTAGGTACCATCTGAATATTACTAAATTTCTGACATTCTTCACATCCCTTGTAGTAACGAAAACAATCGGTCATCATAATAGGCCAATAGAAGGCAGCTCTTCTAAGCAACCACTTCATCTTAGGAGCCGATTGATGCGTTCCACAAATTCCTTCATGAACTTCACCCATGGCCACTCTAGCTTGATCAGCACCCAAACATTTTAGCAACAAATCATTGGCGGTGCGACGATGTAACTCATCGTCAACCAAAGTATATTTAAAAGCCAAACGCCGAATTTTCCTGTCCGTTCCAGAACTAGGATTCTTCAGATATCTAATAATGGACGCTCTCCAATCATGCACTTCGGCCTTTTTGTTTTGAGGTTTTTCAAAAGCCGAAACAGAGTCAGCAGACGGTGGACCGGTCTGACCGGTTCTTGGATCGGTCTGACTGGTCTCTGTATTGAACGTTGGACCGGTCTGACCGGTTCGGCTCTGTTCTGCTGCAAGCGTTAGAGCCTCACTATTGACAATAGCAATCAACGGCCTTTCTCTATGAAAGTATTTCTTCTGGACATCACAGCCGGATGCTTGCTGTGCCAAAGCATTAGCTCTAGGATTCTCACATCTTGGAACATAATATATGGTGAATTCATCAAAACATGGTATAATATCAAGGCACTTGTCAAGATAAATATTCAATGAACTTTCTAAACATTGACACACCTTAGATACTTGCTGTACAACCAATAATGAATCACCATAAGCTTCAACATGTTTTACTCCTATGTCATGCAAAATCTCTAATCCGAATAATAAAGCTTCATATTCGGCTTGATTATTTGTGCACTCAATTTCTAATCGGCTAAGAGCTTCAAAAACAGCTCCATTAGGAGAAACAAGAACGACTCTAATGCCACATCCGTTCTTGCAAACTGATCCATCAAAATGCAATTTTCATAGAGTAAAAGTCATGTAATCAATTTCTAAATTATGCTCATCATTAATCCGATGTTCAACAATAAAATCAGCTACAATTTAGCCTTTCATGGATTTCAAAGGTTCACAAGCCAAATCATATTCAATAAGTGCATATGCCCACTTACCGATCCTTCCACTCAAAATCGGTCTATGCAACATATACTTAATAACATCGGCTTGACATGCTACAATGCAAGTACTAGACAACAAATAATGCCTCAATTTTGTACAAGCATAATATAAAGACAAGCATAATTTCTCAATAGATTTGTACCTTGTTTCCGCATCCAAAAGCCGTCGACTCAAATAAGTAATAACATGCTCCTTTCCATTTGTCTCTTGATTCAAAACAGCTCCAATAACATTATCTTCAGCTGTAATGTAAAGCCTAAATGGCACCTCATTCTTAGGCGCTTTAAGCACAGGCGGCGAAGATAAGTATCTCTTGATTTTCTCAAAGGCCTCTTGCTGCTTTACCCTCCAAGTAAAATCGGCTTCATTCTTTAACTGAAGTATAGGAGTAAAAGCACTAACATTTCCGGACAAGTTAGAAATAAACCGCCTCAAATAATTAACCTTGCCCAAGATTTTCTGTAAATCATGCTTGCAAGTAGGCGCTTCAAGCTTATCAATAGCTTTTATTTTCTTATGATCTATCTCTATGCCTCTTTCATTAACCATGAAGCCTAAAAATCTTCCAGCTCATACACCAAAAGCACATTTCAATGGGTTCATCTTTAAACCATACCGACGCATTCTTTCAAAAGCAAGACGCAAATCAGCCAAGTGAGAATTTAATCCAGCCGATTTGACAACAATATCATCAATATAGACTTCTAGGATAACACCAAGCAAGTCATGAAAAATCAAATTCATCGCTCTTTGCTAAGTTGCGCCGGCATTCTTCAAACCAAAAGTCATCACAACCCATTCAAATAAACCAACAAAGCGAGGACATTTAAAGGCCGTTTTGTATACATCTTCCTCGGCCATAAAGATTTGATTATATCCTGCATTGCCATCAAGAAAGCTAATAACCTTATGTCCAGAGGCATCATTAATAAGCATATCAGCTATAGGCATAGGATATTCATCTTTGGGAGTTGCTCTATTAAGATCTCTAAAATCAATGCAAATTCTAATTTTATTAGAACCCTTTTTCTCAACAGGCACAATATTAGAGATCCATTCAGCATAACGACATGACCAAATAAACTTAGCTTCAAGCAAACGATTAACCTCTTCTTTTATTCGATCATAAAATAAAGGATTAAATCGTCTATTGCCTTGTTTATATAGCCTAAAACAGGGTTTAATTGGTAACCGATATTCAACCAACTCACGGCTTACACCAGGCATCTCATGATACTCCCAAGCAAAGCAATCAGAATATTCTTTCAATAACATGATTAATTCAGCTTTATAATTGGCTTTCAAATTTTGATTTACAAAAGTCGGCCTTGGTACAGAACCATCACCTATGTCTATCTTTTCTAAAGGATCAGCCGACGTAAATCCTTGTCCTAACTTTTCTACTTCTTCAAAATCATTAATGGCTTCACATGCATTGTTCATGTTTGACCGATAATGCTCCACCCTTTCCTTCAACCACTTCTCGCTTGCATCCATCTACTCTTTATTATCTGAATTAACCGATCTTTGAACCGGCCTTAGAGCAGCGGACACAAAGCCATCCTTAGTGCAAGCAAGGAACTCAAAGTCCAAAATATCAATCCCGGTCAAGCACTTGACATTATCATGAGTCCCCAATATAGATGCATTGGCCATAGCAACACATGTCGAAGAATCCACATGGACAACCTCAACTTCGTCACCAACCCATTGAATTAAGCATTGATGCAAGGTAGAAGGCACACATTGATTTGCATGAATCTAATCGCGCCCCAAGATCACGCTAAAGTTACCTTGCACCTCCGTGACGAAGAAAGCGGTCGCCAACGTCTTGCTCCCAACGGTGAGCTCCAATGATGCAACTCCCTTGGTGCTCATCGGTTCTCCTCCTCCAACGCCGCTGATCGTCATGCTTGTCTTGATGAGCTCGCTGTCCAAACCTCCCAATTTCTTGTACAAAGTGTATGGCATGAGGTTCACAATAGCACCACCATCAACGAGCATCCTAGAAATCGGCTTTCCCTTAATATGTCCATTCACATAAAGAGGTTTCAGATGGTTATCCGATTCCGAGGGCCTCTGAAACACGGCGTTCTTGGGAGCAAAATCAAGTTGAGCCACCCTCTCATCATCTCCGATAAAACAATAATCGGCGTTCATATAGATAACATTGACCTCCATGTCTGTCCTGCTGGGTGAAGGCTCAAAGTCAACAGCTTCATCATCATCGCCCATCTGAACATTTGAAACAACAGTGGACAGAATCGAAACTTTAGCCGAAGAAGAAAATGCGTCGGCTACCGACTCTCTAGGCGACACCGGTCTGACCGGTTCCTCCTGACCGATCTGACCGGTTCCAGTTGCCGGAATTGGAACAGAGGGTAACCGGTCTGACCGGTCAGGGATACCGGTCTAACCGGTTGCGGCCAGATCAGCCGAGTTTGCTGCAGATGGCTCGGCCTTTCCTAGTTCTTCAGCTTGAACGTCTTGAACACCAGAACCATCTTTGGAGCTCTGACCAGACGGCGAAATCGTCGGCTTAGCCTCATTGAACCACTCCTCCCACTTCTTCGCCGATTCTTCCTCCCTTTGCTTCTGAGTACACAACCGCTGCAATCTCCTCTTCTGAGAATGAGATAAACCAAGAGGACACCACCTTGGCTTCGTATACTAAGGTAATGGAACCTTTTTTACGGTCGAAGTGCCAATAACATTAGGTGCATCAGCCATTGATGGATTAACAGCCATAGAGCCAATTTGAATCACACTTTTCACAACTGGCTTTGGAATAACAGGTGCAGGCTCTTTCTTCTTCTGAATAGGACAATATTCTTGTTTAGCCGGCTCTTTGCCTGGCCTTCTCTGGAAACCTGTCTGACCGACCTCAGTAACCGGTCTAACCGGTCTGGGCTGCTGAGGTACAAACGCCGGCCTCTGTTGGAAACCGGTCTGACCGGTCGGGGGAACCGGTCTGACCGGTCTGTGCTGCTGAGGCACAGACATCTGTCTCGGTTGAAAACCTGTAGGCCTAGGCTGCGGTGGATTTATTCTGGCATGTACAGGAACCCCAGGACATGGTTGATTTGGTGCAGGACAGTAAGGCACGTACATTATACCATCTCTCCAAATAGGTTGTGGAGAGGGAGGTTGATACGTCCTCCATGGCCTAGAAGGACTAGCACCATTGGATAAGCTTGGGCCTTGACCCCACTGTCTCTTTGGCGCTTCCTTCACACCAGAATCCCTTGGTGGCGATCTCGGTCTCTTTTTTAGCGGCCGATCTTGTTGAACGGCCACGTTTTGCATATGCTTAGCCATAACTTGATCAAAGGTCGCCTTCGGCTTGAAAACCTTCCCCTGATCTTTGTCCTGGTTAGTCTTCCAAGTGCCAACTTTGGGACGTTTAGGCACAAACGTTCGGACCGGCCTCTGGGCCGGATCGGTCTGACCGGTCTGGGCAACCGGTCTGACCGGTTTGCCCTGGGCAGGGACAACCGGTCTTTGATCGCGCACTTGAGAGCTTGATTGCCCCCAACTTCAGAAGTCTTCACTGTAATAGTCAAGATTTTCTTTCCATCAAGAGCTTGCTTAAGCACCACTTCTCTCTCAAGCACTTTGTCATGTTCCATCACCTTCCTTGGTTCTCCAATCACAACATTCTTGCCTCCTGCTGCATCGGCATTGTCTGGCCGAACCAACATCTTGGCATCCTGAAGATCCATGGTATTAACCACCATAATGTTGACTGGAAACAGGAGCTTATCAACTTGCATCTCATTCAAACTCAATCGTCCATCATTTACAGCCGATTGAATCTGTCGATGAAAGAAATTGCAATCGTTAGTTGCATGAGAAAATGAATTATGAAATTTGCAATAAGCACGCTGCTTTAACTCCTCGGGTGACGGGATAGTAAAAGAACATTTGATATATCCATTCTTATGCAATTCATCAAAAATTTTATCGCACTTAGATACATCAAAAGTAAACTTCATCTCCTCTTGCCGATTCCTATGAGTCGGCTTAAGAGATATGTAAGTAAAAGCTTTGTTAGATGTTGGCCATACAAATTCAGCGGCCAACACATCATGAGACTCTTCATCGGAACTATAGAATCACATTCTACATTATGCACATTAGCCCGATGAGTTCTATGGCTTTCTTTTAAGTCTTTGCTTTGGCTTTCAGCAGCCAAAGCTCTTTGATGCACTTGGTTTACATTAAAGAAATCAAAGCCCTCTAATTTCTCTTTAATGTGAGAACGCAAACCATTCAAAGCCAAATCAGCGAGATCCTTTTCGGCAATATTAACACCAAAGCAACGGTTTTTAGTATCATGAAAATGTTTAATATAATCATTAATGGTTTCATCACGTGATTGCCTAACCGATGTAAGATGTGACAATTTAAGCTCATTGCTGCCTGAAAAGATGTGATCATGACATTTTTGCTCTAACTGTTCCCATGAAGTAATAGAATGAGGAGCCAATGATGCAAACCATAAGATAGCAGTACCAGTTAGAGACAAAAAAACAAACGCACTTTTAAAGCCTCACTAGAACCATAATCACCTAGTTGTGCCATGTATTGACTTATGTGTTCAAAAGTGCTCTTAGAATCCTCCCCATTAAACTTGACAAAATCAGGAAGTCTAAAACCAGTGGGGAAAGGAACTAAATCAAATCTAGGAACATAAGGCTTTTGATATAACCTAGCCTTATCCCTGACATCTACTCCCAAATTCTCTTTAAGAGCTGAAGCCAAATCAAGTTTGTACTTAGAAAATATTTTATCTAAATATTCTAATGAATTATCCTATGGATTTGACTGTTGAGTATTTTGCACAGGAGCAGAAAACAAATTCTCCGTATCTGTTCCCCCATGACCGGTCGGACCGGTTCCAGACACTGGTCTAACCGGTTGGTGCGGCCCAAGCTGGTTGGCCGCATCTGACCCTCCACGGGCGGTCTGACCTGTCCCGGAGACCGGTCTGACCGGTTGGTGCTGGCCAGATTGGTTGGCCGACACCTGTCCCTGCATCTGTTGGCCCGAAAAGTTCGTAAGGTACTGGGCCTTGTGAAAATAAATTTTGTACTGATGGGGTACAGAATATCCATAGTTTGGATTTTGCGGGGTAAAATTTACAACTTCATTGTTAATTCGGCCATGATTAACCGAATTAGGCAAAGTTGCAAACGGCTGAGGTGGAGCAGGCCGAGTAAGCATTGGGTTGGATGGTGTAACAGATTGGCCTTCAAAATAATTCAACGGCATGCCAAACATAGGTTGTTCTATGGGTTTTGCTGCCGGTGTTTTAAAATCAGGCACAATAGGAATTTTAGGAATCAATAAACTAGGATCGGCGACAGGTTGTCCAGCCATAGGCTGTTTGCCTTCTGATTCTAAGCACTTGTTATGCATCCAATTAACCAACTTGACATTATTCTCAGTCATCTTATCCTCCATGTACTTAAGAAAAACTTCGTGAGAGTTTTCATCAGGTTGTACCTTGGGAGGTGCCGCTGAAGATATAGCAGTTGGATCTACTTCCTTGATCTTGGTGACCACGCCCTTGCGGTCCTTCTTGAAGTGCGACAGGTAGATGCATTCTTCTTCTGCCTTCTTCTTCAGGTACTCCTCGAGCCCTTGGCAATCTTCAGCAAAAAGTTCATCGTCCTTGACGACGATGATGTTCTCAAGATCAAACTCGATGTTGGAACCCATCTGACTAGAATTAGATAAATCGGCCGCACGAACCAGATCTCCAAGTCTCCAGCGGAGTCGCCAAAAGTATGTTGACGCAGAATTAGGCCAACACACGAAAGCGCTAGATCGCGCAGGACGCAAACGAGCTGCTCGCAGCCTTCCTCACGGACCGGTCAGACCGGTCAGAGGCACCGGTCAGACCGGTTCTTCCAGGAAGAACAGGAGCGAACCATAAACACGCCTCCCGGAAAGATCTGTCAGGGAGAACGTGCGCAGGGGTGTCCTAGGGTTGGCAGGCCACCTAGAACGCCTTCAAACATCGCAGAGATGCAGGAAGAACAGCCAAGTAGAGGATGGAAAAGCTAGGGTTTGAGAGATACAAAAAAAGTAAAGGTAAAAACTGTAGATTTGTTTGATTCGATTGGGTATATCCTCAATCGGTCGAATCCCCTTATATTTATAGGGAGGGTAGGGCTTGTCCCGCAAGGAAACCAAGTTACAACTCGTCACAACCTCGAAATCCTAATCCTAGTCGAATTACAAAAGGGTAACCGGTCTGACCGGTCCCCCCACACCGGTCAGACCGGTCTGGGTCGGACTCCTTCCCTTTGCGCCAATTTGCTCCTTGCACCACCTATTGCAGTCCTCCAAAGCATCAAGCACCGCAACATCCGGTCATTCCAGAGAGCACATCATCTTCATCGTACTAGGATCGATTGTTGCGGTCGTATAAACATCAGCACCGCAACATTCTGTGCCGGACCGGTCAGACCGGTCAGGCTAACCGGTCTGACCAGTCGGCCTGGGCCTGTGCCAATTTTGGTTGTCAACAGCAACATTTCTCTCTCCCAATTCAAGGGAAAACCTATGAAGTAACTGAAACACGCAGGCTGCCCTCACATGCATCGAACCATACGTGGTGTAGAGCATCTCCATCTTCAAATCTTGCATGTCGTAATTTTGTCCAATACAACGTCATTTATATGAGTAGTGTGAGTAGTGTCACCGAAACTAGATCTGTGTAGAACTGATCAACTTCAAACTATGCAGCCCTTCTATTGAGAAGCTAGGCCGTTCATTTGATGTCGTCGGCGAAAGGTACGCTCACCAAAAACCAACCTCCCAAACACACCCGTAAGGAACAGGGTGTAGAGTAAATGCAGACTTTATCCAATTCAACCAACTTATTAAGACCTTATTTTCCTAATACCATGATATGGACAACAAAAATAATTCTTTGGTTTCTTTCTACGTTATGGAATTCATCCTTAGAACTTAAACTTTCAACAAATAATACTTAACAAATTTGATAGTCCAAATGACAATGTTTTCATTAATCATCACAGTCACAATTATGGCCTAGAGGCCCATGTTTCACTAGAAGAATTGATACGAATAAGTCATTCATGTCGTTGTAATTTTGAGCCAGTTTTGTGCCGGTTCTTTTTTCGTGCCGGTACAATTTTGTGTCGGCATGAATAAGCTATTATATGCACTGGCTCAAAATTGCACCAGTACGAATACTCTCTTATTCACACAAGCAAGAATACTCTCAGAATTATTCGTGCCAGATCAAAATTGCGGTGGCACGGATACTCCATTATTCATGCCGGCACGAATACTCCACTATTCGTGCCGGCTCAAAATTGGACCAACACGAATAATTTCCCGGCTATACAATTTGAATTTCAGGTTGTATTTGGAAATTCGTGATTTTTGCACACATCCTCAGATGAAGACAAACTTTATACGAAAAATGTTTATTTCAATGAGTTCTACAATTTCATAATGAAACTTTTTTATTTTGAAGCCATTTTGATGTGCGAGTAATAGCTTAAAGTTTCAATCAACAAAATAATGGACACAAATAAGTTTCCCACCTATGCAATTTGAATTTTAGGTTGTATTTAGAAGTTCGTAAATTTGGTTTACAACTTCGGATGAAGACAAACTTTATACGTGAATTGTTCATTTTGATGAGATCTACAACCTTGTACAACCTTGTAGTTGAAACATTTTTTATTTGAATCCATTTTTATTTCCAGATAATAGGTTAAAATTTTAGACAACAAATGTCAAAACGATTATGACTCCATATCGTGTGCACGTACTGCACATAGGTGTGATGCTAAAGAAGGCTCGCGCGAGAGGGGTGTCGTGGGTTCGGAACCTAGATACCGCACGAGCGCGTATTTCACGTGAAAAAACGTGTAACTTGTGACTTGCGATTCGGGCAATGACTTAATTGTGCCGGTGCCATTTTCCGCCGGCATGAATATGTCATTATATGTGCCAGCATGAATAACCATGGTATTTGCATCGGCTTCGTGGTGCCGGTTCAATAACGAGAACGGATGAGATTTTCGTGCCGGCACAGACGATGGTCTGTGCAGTAGTTGGATTAAGGGTGGCTGAAGAAAGGCACGCACCGACTTAATCTTCTCAAAACTGATCCATGGAGTTGTAAAAAAAAAGGAGCCTCGGCTTGAATAATGTATCAGTGTGATGATGTATTCATGTATACAGTATATTGCATTGCTTGAGAAATTGGTCACGGACTTCTTTGTTAACAGAAGAGGCACTCCAGCTAACATGAATCGAGAAAACGTGCTATAGTTTCGCTTCAAAACCATATTATCTTATTGGTGCCAGGGACACTGCATATACTAACGGCACATCTAATAAGCTGCAGACGAGATGGTGCATGCTGCAAGATATACAGAAGCTGCAACGAAACAGCGAGACGTCGATCCAGTGAGCAGCCAATCTGCGGCCGTGGATCCAACCAGCAGCCAAAATCGCAAGGGCGCGCGTACCATTGGCGAGGTGTCTAAGTGTCTTAACATGGAAGTAACCAAGAAGCCAGCACTCGCGTGCTGAGCTTACACGGGCTCATCCAGCTCTGGTTACACATACCATCGAGATCCCTCCGAAATGGTGCGTCCTTGCTTCACGATGCCACCCAATCCAATAGCACATGGTTTGCTACTCTCCCTCCCTCGGGTTCCATTCAAGGTCGTACGTGATAGCTAGATGGTTTTCTTACAAGGCGCCGGCAAGGTTTGTGTGCGATCGATGGGTCGCGCTATATATAGCGAAGAAAAGCATATATATGCGAACCACAGGCCAGTGTCATATTCAAACTTCAGTAGAGACTGCAGTCACATGCATCGAATCATCCAAATAAATTAGAGTATCAACACCAGTCTGTTCTTTTATGCACTTGCACATGCTAAGCAATTTTTGAAAAATATATATATATATATTAATGGTAACGGCATAACTTTGTTAGACACCTGTGATTTAGGATACTAGTCCATCAACCCGTGCTCCAGCACGGGCTAATATTTTTAAAAATTATTATATTAATTATTAAAAAATTAAATTTCTACCTAATAATCAAAATTGTTTACATACTACTCTTTCATTTTTGTCAATACTTCAACATAATGCTCATAAAGATGTGTACTTATCATTTTCTATTAGAAATTGAATTTTAATTAGTAATAACTCTATACACTTTTTCATCCACATTCACAATTCTTACACTTTGTATCGCGTCTCTATACATTATATTTAACATAAAAATCAATATTTTTTATTACTTCCTCACATATCTTTACCTATTTCTAAAGAGAGGATTGCTTCTTCCCTTTTTTTCCGTCCTGACAGGTGGGTCCCACCTATTGTGACGAACTATAACCATGGCTCTAATTGTCGGCATCGGTTTTCTAATTGAATTAGAGTCCTAGCTGAACCCATCAATCTTTATCTCCTACCTCTCTATCTCTATCTATATATCTTTATCTATTTCTAAAGTCAGAAACGTTTCAGCCGTCTATCATATACGTCTCACGATCGGATTAGACATGCTTCATCTTGTCCTCTAATCGGATTAGGAGTAGTCCTTTGTATATCACAATCAGATTAGGAAAAGCAAGTTAATTATTTTAACTTGCTTACAAAAACCATATAACGGTCTTCATCCGCAGCAGCACACGGGTAAGGTTGCTAGTACATGTATAAATGGTCTACATGGTGACACTCATGATGCATATATACTTTAACATATTATTTCTATGTTAACAATGTTAAATTACCATAATTTATAATCATACATCAGTTTACTTTTGGACTTTTCGGTAGAGTACTAATGAAGATAATTAGATTAAGATTTAGGTGTTTATAATTAGATTAAGATTTAGGTGTTTAGTTTAGGTTATCTTTAATAACAACATACGTGGGTAACTTAAATACAAATTTTGAATGTCATTTTAAGTTATCCTTTATAATGATATGCATGAGTAAATTAGATAAAAATTTATGCGATTAATTTAAATTATTTTTTATAATGGCATAGCTCGATAATTTAGATATATTTTTAGGATTTATTTTAGAATACTTTTATAATGATAGTGGTGGTAACTTTTTAAAAAACATAATAGACCAATGACTATGGTTATTAGAGTTTACATGATTGACGTTTCTGATTTTTGTGAGAATTTTTAGGATTTCTCTTTTTTCTAGCGTGTCTCGTGATAACTAATGCGGAGTCTCCAAATAAAAAATTAAGGTTGCATTCCTACCAAACTATTATGAGCTATCTCTCATTTGTTTAAATATTCAAACACAATACCTATATAGATATATACTTATTATTTTCATCTGATTGTGATAGATCTTTGTTAGTAATTACTCTATAATGTTTTTATACACAATTATAATCTTTAAATTTTCACTTTGCATCACATGTACGCCTTGAATTTATTTAATGAACCCTAAGTTTGAACTATAATTTTAATGTAGAATTCTGTATTGTCGTCACTTCCCCTATACATTTATAAATGACAACGCACATTATGCGTATATACCTTAATCACTAAATATATATCAATAGTGTATGAAATATATGATTTAGAATATTATATTGGTGTATATTTTTAATTAAGGTGATTTGGATTCCGATGTAGGATTACCTCATGTTATTTTTAATAGTGACATACGTGGGTGATATAGATATAAAACAGTTAATTTAAGTTATTTTTAGATATTCATAGTGGGTAATTTAGTTACAAATTTATGAGGTTATTTTAAATATTGTTTATAATGGCATAGTGAGTAATTTTGATGAAGATTAGGGAGTAACTTTGGTTTACTTTATATAATGGCAGAGGTGGGTAATTTTGATATAGATTTAGGGGGTTACTTTAAGGTATTTTCATAATGGTATAGGTGGGTAATTTTTTAAAAAATATAATAGATCTAATGGCTGTGATGATTTGAGCGTTCCAATTGATGGCCAGATGTTTAGCTTTTTTTGTGAGAATTTCTAGGATTTCTCTCTTTTTCTAGAGTGTCTACTAGGATCCTAGGTGGCTTCATCTAGAGGCTTCAAAAGGAGTCTCCAATTAGTAATAGTAAGATATTATATGGACGATGACTAGCCTGCAAATATTCACCACAATTCCTTACCATATTAATCGAAGTTATTTTCTTTAATTTTGTTTCTCTTGCATTCATGATATAGCTTTTACATATTTTTTTGGGATAACATTTCATTTTGGTTTTGAAGTATAGACTTGAATCCCATCACATAATTTGCAGAGAAACTTGGAAAATTAACGTACATGTGAAATCATGTGGAACTTCAGTAAATTTTGTTACGATGATATAAGTAGATAATTTACACTCAAGTATTTGGCTTCTAAGGATAAACTATTCATAATGGTAGAAATTATTATTAATACTCTACTATAGGGTTTAGAGCAACTCCAGCAGGCCCTCTAAATAATCCCCTACTCTGAGTTTAGAGGGCCGAGATAAAAAAAAATAAACTCTAGCAGGCCCTCTATTTTGGCCCCTAAAATAGAGAGCCCTCCAAATTCCCACCCCCTAGGCTTAGGGGGTCTTAGGGGGCCTATATTTCAAAATAGAAACTAACAAGTAGGCCACTAAAAAGTAGAGGGTTTAGAGGATATTGCTGGAGTTGAGAAGAAAAATCAAGTCCTAAAAAATAGAGACAGTCTCTATTGAAAAAAATAAAGGACTTGTTTAGAGGATGTTGCTGGAGTTGCTCTTAGTACTGGTCAACAACCCCTTAAGTATCAGATTTGTGCCCGGTATTGCGTCTTTGGTACCAAGGGGTTCACCAGATACTAAAGCGATTTTCATGAAAAAAAAATAAAATGCAGTGCCCGGCGGCGAGCCTGCCTGTGGTTCCATATTGGTCATAAATCGAGTATAGATGGAAATCATAGATCACAAGAAATCAAGCTATGTTTTATGGGATCATTCGAGTATAGATGGAAATCATAGATCAAAGAGAGAGAACAAATCACCAAGGAACACCACAGCATATGCCTAAGATCAGCTCCACCCTTGTGTCACCCGGTATAAATATAGTTTTAGGGTGTGGACGAATACCACTTTCTCTAGTAGTGATAGTAAGATAAGATGATAACGCCTTCAACTGGTAACTATTTAGACTAAACTATATTGTCGTGTTAAACTTGTAAAGTCAATCATCTTTTTTTTTCGAATGATAAATGTGCATCTTATCCTCCTTCTGAGCAATTACTGTGCAATTAATACTGTATAAAGTAACGAAGAAACAGGTTTTCATATATAGTTAGCAGTATATGAAACTGTCAAGGCACTTTGATTTGTACACGTATAGGGAAGCACAAATTAAGGTGAGAAAATAGAGCTTACTAATCAACCGATAACGTCCAAGTGCTATAAAACGGTGTACCCAGAAATAGCAAACGATGGAGCGCTATAAAACGCCGGGAACGCCGGACGAGCAGAACAGGCACCCCGCATTCTTAGCCCAAAGACCAAAGAATGGCACGGCTCGCCGCCGTGGCCGTGGCTCTCGCAGCCATCGCTGCGGTGGCCGGTGCCAGCGAGTCCTACTACGCGTCCGTGGAGAACCACCTCCCGGAGCGCGGCATGAAGCTCGTGTGCCAGCCAGTCGGAGGCTACTTCCTGACGGCGCTGAGCGTGGTGCCGCGCGGCCGCGTGCCCCACGGCAAGGCCGGCCGCCGCATCGCCGAGCTCATGGTCGAGGGCGGCCGGGACGGGTGGGTGCGCTGCAACTGGGCGTACGCCGGCAACTACGTCGCCGGCCTCACCCTGCTCAACTCGCGGTGGCCGGAGTCCAGGAAGTGCCAGGACCCCGGCGAGGGCCTGTGCCGCGTCGTGTTCGAGCACGACGCCGTGTTCCTCAAGACGCCCGACGGCGGGGTGCGCGTCATCGGCGACCTGCCGGTGAAGCGGTGCCAGCGGCACTGGCTGCTCTTCAGCACGGGGTGCACGTACCCAGACCACCCGTATCCCTACGCCGGCCGGCGCCTCGCCAACGCCTTCCAATATTTCGCCATCTGATCGCTAGCTTGCTGTCTTGGTCTCGCTTGTGTTTGGGCTAGAGGGTGCCAAACCATTTGGGGAGTCAAATTTTGTAATAGTAAAGGCTTCCCATATACTCCTATATATAATACAAACTACGAAGATATTATCGGGCAAAGGCAGTTCAAGTGCATGAAGCTGAGTTCAAATTCGAACTCAACAAACCAACAGCTTTCAACTCCAATCGATGAACTCTCAACTCAGAAATTCCCAATTCCATTTTGGACTCGGATACTTTTACCTTGAATCCAGTTACGTTGAAAACCATGAGCTTTGATTCTGATTGAACATGTAATCAAACGATTTAAATTAGCTAGCAAAGGTGAACAAAACTGTAAAACGAAAAGCAGGTAGCAGATCGGCCAGAGTGCCGCAGAAGATCCCTGCTGTCCATGGCAGTAGCAGAACATGTCTGTGCCACGCGGCTGTGGAAGGACGTCGAATGGAGTCAACAGCCTTAAGGTGTGTCTGCCAGAGCATGGTAAGTTTAGGCTAATGTATTGAAGGATTCAGCAAGATTTAGAATAAACAGGAAGCCATTGAATCAAGTTTAGGCTGGGTACCAACTTCGAGTAAATTCATAGGAAAGTCATCAAACATCCAATGGGTGTATTATGAAACTTTTAAGCACACCAAGCAGAAACGTGTATGAAATTTGTTCCATTGCAGTTATTTCTTCTGTAACTTGATATACAGTTACTATTTCGTGATATCCTATCTGTGATTATCTATGACCCCATGAAGCCGGGCCCCCTTAATTCGGTTTTGCCATCCAGCTAAAGGAAATTGTTAAGCCATCACCTTCATAAGGACGAAATCCCACTGGAGTCAAGGTTTCTATGCATGACCATTTGCTTCAATTCCAGGGTTTATATTTGCCTTTTCATTTTTCATGTGATGTTGCAACACCCCTTGCCTGTATTCATAGACAGAAGAAATGCACATTAAATTCAAATTTTGCTACCCAGTATCATTGAAGGTATGAACCAATACCTGGTTAAATTTTTGTTGAAACAAGATATGGACTTCTTTCCGGAGGATTTCAACTTCCAGAGCATACTCTCTTCGTTCCTCATGAGATGCCAACTCATCCAATTGCACCCTGAATGCATCCAGGGAATCATCCAGGCCTGAAAACTTCTGAAGATCTAAGGCATCAGCTGAAGTAAGCTGCAACAGACTCCTAACAGCTAACAAAGCCTGCATAATGATCAAAACAAATTGTGATCAGGAAGATTACCATCTTCGTACTTCATGCTAAACAAAAGGAAATATTCACTTAGATGCCATTTTGAAGTGTACCTTCTCCTGAAGGTCAAGGTCAGCCGCTGATATCATATCAACTACAGATTTTATGAAAAGATGGTTGCTCAAGAATGGAGCTTCCGACTTTCCTGTACTTAGCTGAAAGTCGGCTACATATGCCAGTAATGACACAACCTTTTTCTGAAGCCGTACATTGGTGCTAGCAGTTGACAGTATGTGCTGCACACAAACAATGCATTGGTACACTTCAAACCTTGCTTTGTCTAGATGTTTGATATATGATTTCCTTTTCTACCTGCAACATTGCATACCCATTTTCCAAAAGGAACAGCTCCTGGCCATGTTCATTGTCCCTAATCAAAGAGGATATAGCATACAATGCCTTTGCAGCTTCTGTTGCAGAACTGGAATAACCCATCTTCACTAATCTTTCCAAAGCTCCATAACCAAGGATCTAGCCAAGTACAGAAAGAGATGTGTAAATACTGATACTCCATAGAATGATGCATTGAAAGAATAGGAAATAGTGTCTTGAGTAAGAATAGGACTAAAAGAGAGAAATCACCATGGAAAATAGACCTGTTAAGTTGACAGTACCTGGTTTTGGACAAGAGCATTATTCTGACTGGCTTTACCCAGCACCCATGCCGATGTAGTCCTTATTCCTTCATCAGCATTGTTTAGTTCCTGAATCAACGGAAGAAGCCCTCCAAGTTTGTCAAGGTCTGAAAATAAGTGCGACAAAATAATGTGGCCATAAGAGAAGCGTAGAAAAGGTATAACTCCTATTCTGCATAAACTGGTAAACAAAAACAGAGATAAGCTGCTGATTTTATCTGACAGCCTAACAGGAAATGGAAACTTCAAAACACAGTTTTAACCTTTGGAACAATTAGTATTCAATAGGTACATGGATCATCTTAGCATACATCAATCGCTGGTAAATCACTATTGTTGTTGTAAGCTGAACTGCACATGTTATTTCTGTGGACAGAAGTCAGGATCATCTTAGCATACATGGATCATTATGCAGGCTTTGTTAACTGTTAGGAGTCATGTATGCAGGCTTTGTTAACTGTTAGGAGTCATGTATGGGTTAGCTGTTAGGAGTCAGGATCATCCTGCATACATCCATCTTTGTAAACTGAACTGCACATGTTCTCTGCAACTACAAAGTCATGTATGGGTTGCTTTGCGAAAGACCAGGTTTCGAGCATAAGTTTATATCAATAAACGAAAACGCCATTTACCATTAGCATTGTCAATGGGCTCAACGAGAACTAAAAGCTCTTGCAGTGCACGGTGGCGGTCCTCCAGCAAAACAGAGGAATTATTTAAGTCAGCAATAGCAATTTTCATCAACTCAGCGTCTGAAGGCATCTTTAACTTCTCCATCAGCTCCTGCAGGACAGTTATTGGAATGAAGGTAGGGCAATCACTAAATATTTTGTATTTTTTATCATTAAAATGCTGGTCTGAAACTCTGAACTCTGAGCTTTTATGACCAAGAAATGGGAGAGTTTATATAATTATATTCGGAAATTCCTAAATTAATGGAAAATAAACTTATAGAGAACTGTAAAATTAGGAAGTTTCCAAGGCATCAGCTCTGCAGAAATCTGCCAATATTGTTACCTTAATCTCCATCTGCCGCTTGAGTAGCTCATCCGCTGGTAGCCTCTCCAATTCTGCCGCTTTTTCCCTCAACGTATCCGGGTCAGAGTTCCCTGCATCAGCAAATTCGGAGTCAAATTTCCACATCAATTTGCCCCATTTCAACGACAATGCAAACAAATAAGCATGAACTGAGATTTCAATAAAAAAATTTCACCCAGAGTGCAAATATCTCGGGTGCAAATCGGTCAAATCACTCGACAAATGAGGAACCCCCGAACACCCCGGCCGTACCAATCGCCCACTGCAGCATGCCGTCTAGCGAGGAGAACCCGCGCCCCTGATCCCCAGCCGCCGAATCCCCGCCCCCTCCGCCTCTGCCGCGAGCTTCCGCCTCGGCGAGAATCTCCGCCTCGTCCTTCCCCGTGGCCCACTGCCTCGGATGCCCGAGCAAAGACGACCTGTTCCACCCTTTCTCCACCGCCCCCACTGCCGGCGACAACAGGAGCAGGGCGGTGGCCAAGGAGGTGACGATGAGGGCTGGGAGGCGGCAGCGGCGAGGCTGCTTCGCCCCAGCCATGGCCGCGAGGGAGGATCAGAGTGAAGTGGAGGCGACGCCACGCAAACGCAATGCGGGCGATGGGAGGGAGGGATCGGGTTCGAACTGTGTCGATTTGTTGGGTGGAATTTGCTTATTTATAGCTTTTGGTGGCCATCAAAGGCTCAAAGGGATTTTTCAAATTTATCCTCCAAACAACGCAATATTCCATCAGAATTAATACACATCGAAATATTTGTTCTCGTTGATTTTTTTCTAAAATATTTGACCTTTCCTCTTATTCAAAATTTTTATACAAATATAAAAAAAATCACGCTTAAACTACATATAATGCTAGAGCAAATCACAAACAAAACAAATGATATACACATAATTATTTTGAATAATGCGTATGTTCAAACTTATGATAAAAAAACAATAATGACAAATATTTTAATATAAAAAGTATTATAAGAAAAACTCGACTGCCCAGGGGTAAGACAGCCCCTTTGTGCATTTTGCTAAGAAGAAGATCTTCTCACGTAAGTTGAGAAACACCTCGAACCGCCACCTCACCCTTACGCAACGGCACTGTAACCTGTTTGAGAACGACCAACGACCTGGGCCGGGCCTTAGACCTGTGCTTTGGTCATGGGACGGACGAGGAAATTTTTTAACCGCGACCTGAAATTCGTTCCCACGGCGAGTCAAATCCAGGATCTGAGAAGTGCTACAAGAGCCGCCTAATCAACTCAGCTATAAAATACTTTTGCAAAGTCTGATATGGACCTCAATTTTTTCCCCTATCTGTCCTCCCTAATTTTAGAGTTGAGCTTCAGTTTAGAGAAGCTCATCGACGTGGGCCATGGAGGTACTACAATTTTGGTGATGGAGCCCCGTGAAGACGTAGATAGGAAAGCGCGGTGACAGAAGTGTTGGAAATATGATAGTTATTCTACTAGATATTGAATTGGGGCATATTTTATAAACCATGTTACTGTTATGTAAATAAAATAAATAAACATGTGTAAATTGAAAGCAATCTATGTAAATAATACAAAGATACAATGATTTAGATGTAAATAGATCTAACAACACATAGTCCATATACTTAGCCAACAGATATGCAAACTTCATGTAAATAACAAAAAACATAGCTGCACTATTCCTATCTATGGACTTAAAGCGCTCTGTCCTCGTGTAGATTAGATGCATAGACAGCGCAAAACGTACTCAATCAGCTTCGAGCAAACCTTATTGACGTCCCTCGTGCAGGTTTCACGACGGCAAGGGTTTGGAGATAGCACTCACCTTCCTCCACTGTCACTACGAGAGAATCGCACGTCAGTGCCGGTCAAAATCCACGTCAGTGCCGGTCCCTGGAACCGGCACTAATTGGCCGGCACTAACGTGATGCACGTTAGTGCCGGTCACGGGTGACCGGCACTAACGTGCGCACATCGCCAAAAAAAAAAATATCGCGCGCACACAGGAGGCCCGCACACGCGCCTGTCGCACGGCACAGTGATTTTTCACGCGTAAAATCGCGTACGCGGCCGCGAGGATTCGAACCCACGACCTTAGCCTCGCGCGTTTCCTTCCTTACCATCCGACCTATGCATCACATGTGATTGGGGTGGAAGATATTTTCCTTTTGAAGTGACCCGCGGGAGACATGTTAGTGCCGGTCGGGGGTTCCAGCCGGCACTAAACGACGTCATGTAGTGCCGGCTGGTATTATTGGCCGGCACTAAATGGGCGCGCCACTTTGGTGCCGGCCAATAACACCAGCCGGCACTAAATGACGTCGTTTAGTGCCGGCTGGAGCTCCCGACCGGCACTAACGTGTCTCCGCAGGCGCGTTTCTTCCCAGCCGGCACTAAATGTTGCCCCCGAACATGTTAGTGCCGGTTCCAGGGGGACCGGCACTAATGTCCTCCCACCAATGTGAAGTTCTCTCGTAGTGTGTGCACGCCAAGTAGAGGAGACGGCAAGATCCAGTAGCTCAATACCACAGCACACTTCACCAGAACAAGGAGAAAGTGGAGAAAAAGACCATGGGGATTTTCAAATGTCTTTGACTCCAACGTCTCCATGTCCTTTTACAGAGAATATGGCAACCCAACGTTTCATCTATATAGATGCTCAATAAACTAGCAGTAGTAGCCGCCCACTTAATGTTGGATTGAGTCATCAATTGCGTATTTATCCTCTCTAATGACCATTGTCAAAAAGGTAATACAAAGACGGCAACAAGTTTACACCAACTTGGCTTGACTGCTCATTGCGTCACAAGTCAGAAGTCACCGGTTCGTTTACACAAAAAGAAACGCGTGCACGCGGTGTGTGACCCAAGCCCCATTCTACAAGTGAGATAGCTCTCCTATTTTAAGTTAGTTTGTGCCAGTAGCATAGAACAACTCTACATCATGCACTTTTATTTTGGAGTTTCATAAGTGTGCCTCTCTCTAGGCCTTTTTTTCTTGCAAGAAGACCCCCTGCACAATTGGCGGAAGACCGCTAGTTGGATGTATAGTGTTCGCAGGACCAAGACAAGAGCAACTTGTAGTTAGAAGCATAACTAAGTTAGTTAGACAGCAGTAGGTAGCTTTGTGGATTTCGGCAGCAGAAGCCACACGAGATTCTTTGGCAGCCGAACTCAGAAACTTTTCTATCTCTGCTCCTAAGAAGAACAAAGTAGGGATTTTTTCTATGTCAAAAAAAAATGTCCTTTTGATCTTGTGTGTCGGATCACCCGTGGATCCTTCCCCCCCCCTCCCCCCACCCACCCATCCACATGCCGATTGATCGCCCGATACATACGTCTCCTCTGCTCATCACCACCAATTGTTGCGGTTATGTGATCAAGTGAGCACCGCAACGGGCGGTGCTACTTGTCTCTTTTCCTGCTGCACAATGAGGTCCCCGATTGTTGCTGTGCGCCTCTATCTTCACGGTTTTGTTTCATTTCTTCGTGAGTTCTTATCGTGGCTTTCAATGCTGTAACTTGGATTCCATGGTTTGGAGTACGTGATTCGAATACAATGATTTGAAATCCATCCATGGTTATGTTGTCATTCAATCATCAAAATCAAAATAGATCAGGTGCACTTTCTTCTGATAGCCTAGCTCACCTTCTTCAGCGACGTGATGTACGCCTCCAGCAGCCTGCAATCGACCGCCACGTCTGCTCACGGCGGCGGCGGCAGCTCGACTTTCACCGCTCGAGGGCGATGCCTACGGAGGACTGATCACAAGTCCGAACATCATCCTTGGTGACGGCGAGGCCGTCCCTCGTGGCGATGTGGAGGTCGAGTAGCGCGATGGACCCCATGCTGCCTCCGCCCACGGCGAGGCCGGGCACGACCCCTGCACCTCCTCCCGTGGCACGGCTCCTGCGCCTCCACCTCCGCCCGTGGCGTGGCGAGGCCAGACGCCTCAACCGACGATGGGGCCGGTGAGAGCCTGAGGATGTTTCAGGCTTGTGCGGCTGTGGACAGAGAAGAGGAGGAGAGAGAGTTTGGGAAATTATTAGGGACCAACATGAAAAAACTGTTAGTTAAAGGAGATAGTTTTTAAAAGGCAAAACAGGCAAGTTCGTCCTTAAACTCTTGCCCACGGGTCAATTTCGTCCCCCAACTCTTTGAAGGTTCAATTTGGTCCTCCAACTTCAGTTTCTCGTTCAGTCTCATCCTCCATCCAACCTAGAGGTGCACGTAGGCATACCACATCAGCTGGGTGCATGATCCTCCAAAGCAAATGTCGTATATGCCCCTGGTCTTTCATTTTCCTTCCCTGTCACAGCTGCAGGTCAATCTGATCGAAAAAAAAAGGTGCAGGTCAATCTCCGTGGCGGCACAAAATCGCCATCCTCCATGCACGCTGGCTCTCCTACGAGTGCAACGGCCGGCGGCTTCGTCGGAATGGACAAGTACAGGATGTTTGTCAACAATGATGGCATAGTTAGTTCCAGCATGAACATGACGGGGAAGAATTGAAACACACCGCTTGGTATTGGCACACCGCTTGGTATTGGTAGAGTATATTTAAGTCAGTGTCGGATTTTGCAGTCTACCCGGGGTACCCAAGTGGTTGATTTGTAGGCAAAGGGCAATCATGAGACTAGAGAGCTCGAGGTAACACAGGGACACAGGGATTATATAGGTTCGGGCTACTCGGAGGTATAATACCCTACATCCTGTGCTCCGGGTCATGTGCTCGGGGGTCTTGTATTGCTTGGCTCAGCAATGCTCCGGAGAACAATGGCGAGTTTGTGGTTACAGTAGGCGAATGAGGAATAGATGAAGATGACCTAAGGGGTCGACCTAGGCCGCCTTCTATAGGCTGACGGCCTAGGGTTTACAAGTCGGTTATCTCTAATTGTATCCGGCTACAACTAGAAAACTAATCTGAGTCGATTGTAACATGATTATCGGATGAGATCCGAGTGTACCGCCGTGTGCCTTGCGGGCCAAGTCTTCATCAATCTTTATCCATCAAGCGGGGGATCCTCGTGGGCCGGCCTGGAGTCGGCCCACATCCTTGTCAGACGTGGGCCTAGGCCGACTGCGTACCCGGTTGATAGTAGGCCTAGGGGTACCCATATCCCACAATCAGAGAGTGTTGACGCTTTTTACGGTCAACACACTGAGAATTGCGCTAGCTCGCGCGGATCCGCAATGGATCGATCACCAGCAGCAGCCCTGGCAAAACCGGTTTGGAAATCCGGTTCCATCGATTTTCTAGGGTTTACTGCGTAAGCCTACGAACACCGGCCCGGGAGGGACCCCGTCAGGGCAGGGCGGAGGCAGGCACACCTAGGGTTGCTCTGAGGTTGGCAGGCCACTCAGAACACCGTCAACGCCGTAGAGACGAAGTACGAACAGCAATTAGGGTTGGAAAAGCTAGGGTTCGGAGATGACAAAAAGTAAAGGTATTTTGTATTTGATCGATTGGATAAACCCTCAATCGGTCGTGGCCCTTTATATTTATAGTGTGGGGAGGTCTTACCCCGCAAGAAAAGTCCTATTACAACTCGGACCCACAAAAAGAGTCTAAACCTACTAGGACTCGGGGATTTTCAAATCCGGTGCCACCGGTTTGCCTTGTCGGACAGGCAATAGAGAACCCAAACAGGTTCCACCGGTTTCAGAATTCGGTTCTATCGGTTTCTCTGTCAAATCCGTTTCGTACCAATTTTGATCGTCAACAGAGAGCATATACTATTCACATTGCATAATAATTAATCTCGGGCTTGGTAATATTGATATCGATGCCAATGAAATAATTCACTCCCACCAATCAGCTTTGCCCGTATGCACCCATGTATTAGATTTACGTATATACATCACCGTCACGACTCACGACCGCGCCAACATCTTGCATCGTCGGCCGGTCGGCCATTCTGGCCGCATGGAGGGGACAAGACAAGCCGATAGCCGGACGGCAAAGGTCGACGCGGCGGCATACAGGTGTGTGCACGAGTGTGAGTGTTAGTTCGTTGACCCCCAACCAGCAAAAATTCCAATTTGAGATGGCACCTTACCTCTAAACATGTGTGCTTCGATTCCTCGTCGCCATGGCTTCTTCCTCCCCTCCGTACCGTGGATCCATTCCTGCACCGGCTACTACTCGCTATCAGTGCTTTCAATTTGGAGGCGGCGTAGAGAAGGGAGACAGAGCAGCGATGGAGGAGGGGATAACGGAGAGTCTGGCTGTACCGTAAAAAAAAAACAACGCCGCAACAACACACGATGTGGCGCCAAGGGATACAGAAGAAAATGGGGGTATTTTGGACTTTTGACTAGTGGTGCAAAACCTTAAGACCTGGTGTGCTGATGTGGCGCGTCTACATGGACGTCCAACTGGGATGGAGGATGAGATTAAACCAAAAAACTAAAGTTGAAGGATCAAATATAAGAGTAAAATATATGACCGGTCTTCAAACTTGTCAGGATGTGTCATTCCGGTCCCTAAACTTATAAAACCAGGTATCCGGGTCCTTAAACTTGTCGGAGTGTGTCATTCCGGTCCCTAAACTTATAAAACCACAAATTCGGGTTCTCCAACTTGCCATATTGTGTCATCTTAGTCCATGCAATAATTAAAATTGGTTTGGAGGTGGTTTTGAACCATGTTTTTAGTTCAAAAACAAATCTAAAAATATAAGATATAATTTTTAAATGATATAAATATCTCTAAGACTCCAAAAATTCCATAAAAGAGATACAAGAGATACATCGGAGCAAGAGGAGCCTAAATAAAATAATTGGAGCTCATGAGAATATCTCGTGAAAATATATTTTTCCATTCTTCTAGATTTAAATCAAAATTTTAGAAGCTTCCAAATGTACTTTCATGAGCTCCAATTATTTTGTTTAGGCTTCCCGTGGTCTAATGTATCTCTACTATCTTTTATGAAATTTTTGGAGGCTTATAGATATTTTTTATGGTTTAAAAACCATATATAGTGTTTGTTGGATTTTTAAAACTAAAACAAATATGACATGGCTCAAAACCACCCTCAAAACCACTTTTTACTATTGCATGTACCGGGATGACACACTCTGACAAGTTCGAGGATCCAGAATCCTGGTTTTATAAGTTTAGGGACCGGGATGACACACCCTGACAAGTTTAAGGACCGGCCGTGAATCTTACTCTTTAACTTTTATAAAGTTGAGGGACGAAGTTGACCCGTGGGCAAAAATTCAGAGATGAACTTGGCTATTTTGCCTTTTTAAAAGTGACGTCTCGTCTATCTGCCACCGGCACCGTGGTTTGGAAATGGGTCCGATCAGATTTGTTGCGGGGCTGATTGGTTGGGTGTATATCGCTTGGGCCAGGCTACGTGGATGCACGCGACGTCAGTTTGGTTGCCTGCGTTCCCATCGGAGCCAGGCTCTCCGCATGCAAAAAGGAGGCCGGAGCCTGGCTCGCTGGAAACGCAAGCAACGTCCGTTTCCCGCGGGATGTAATTAATATAATATTAGTATATATTAAGTGATATTAGTATATATTAAAAAATATTAAACTATAATATGGATTATTGAGCATAATCATGACAAAAAAATATCAAAATGATGGTTATTTAATATTTTTAATCTTGTGCAACATGTCTTCATGCGGGCAACCAAACAACATCTCTTCTCAATCAGGCTCAATGGATACAACCAACCAAACATAGCATGTTTGCATACATCTGGCCTGGCTGAGAGGTGAGTCTGGCTCACATATACGAGCCAGGGCCAGGCCATGCAAGCAACCAATCGGACCCTGCATTGCAGAGCCCGCGCTGTGATGTCACGGACATCTGTGCACGGGGCCCGCAGCTCTCCCCTTCCGTTCCTCCTCTCGAAACCGTCGCACTACGCGGGCCTCCGCATGGCTCGCTTGTTTGCCACCGAGACAGACAGCTGTTCGATGCGCTCCACGGCGCGACGACGCAGTCAAAGCCCACGTCGGATCCACTCGACCCATTGCAAGTGGGTCCCTCATTCTCTCTTGTGGCCCGACCCAGATCGCCAGCTCAGCGCGGCCTCGTCCCTGCATAATATCCCTTCCTCCAAATCTCGCGCACCGTCCGTCACTCGCTCCGCAGCACCTCGCCAAAGCCGGTGGGAAACCTCGGGCTCTCCGCCGCCGCCGCCTCGAGCCCTCCGCCCGCCTCCTGCCTCCCGAAGCTCCCTCAACTTCCGGCGGGGAGGCGCGGTGACCCTCCCCCGGCACAATGCAGAGCGCGGCGGCCATCGGTCTCGTCCGGCCATGCGCCGCGCGGCCGCTCGTCGCGGCTTGCCCTAGCCACCGCCGCGGCATCGCCGTCGCGGCCAGCGGCCTCCTCCGGCCGGTACTTTCGCCGCGCGGCCTCGCCATCTCCGCGCGCGCCGGGCTCGTGCCGGCCTCGCCGCTCGAGGAGGAGGAGAAGCGGAGGTGCAGGGCCAGCCGGGACGTCGCGGCGTCGGCGGCGGCGGCCGCGGCGCCGGGGGCGCAGGAGGAGGAAGCGGGAGGAGGCCTCGTGAAGACGCTGCAGCTGGGGGCGCTCTTCGGCCTCTGGTACCTCTTCAACATCTACTTCAACATCTACAACAAACAGGTGAGCTGACTGTCGACGAACTGGCATGCCGCCTCCCATCTCCCCTTCTCCTGTTTGGGTGGCCGGGCTGGTAATCCTGCCGTGCCATGAGCTTGATTGCTGTCCTTACCGTGGTTTGTGACTGGCTGACTGCGTACCAGTGATTCGCTTCCTTAGATCGGTGAGCCGGGTGATAGTGATTTTGGTTGGTGCGTATCAAGGACAGACCTTTATCTTAGTTTGCATCTCGGATATTCCGATGATGTCAGGGACAGAGTTTCATTCCTTCATTGATGCTTGCCATGCTGAGAAGACGCCCATAGATTGGATTGTTCATTTATTTTCCATTTTTTTCCCGATCTCGATGGAGCTTCCACAACAGTTTTTCACTAGGTTCAGTGAAGCACTAGATGATCTCAGTTTATGTCTTGAGAAATTTTAAAGAGTAGTGGATTTTACTTCGGCAGAAAATTGGTAAAAACAATAATTGATAACAAATGTTGGGCAACACACTTTCTGTGTGAATGCAAGATTTTTCTCAAATCCATCATGATCTTGAACTGGTAAAGGCTCCAAACATAGTGACACAAGAAAAATCTTGCTTTTGCTTCCCTTTTTCTTATTCCTTTTGTATATGCTCTGATACTACACATTCTGGACAATATTTTGTTCAACTTTGTAAAATCCAGCCAAAGCCTAGGATGTATCTACACTGTTGTTTCATATTCAATATAATAATGATTTCAATCAAGTTATACATGTGTAGCTTTTGTTGATGATTCCACTCGAGATATGTCCGACTTTTGCGCTGCAGACAGCACCCATGTGGTGTCTTTCCATTTTTGTATATCTGTAGTTAATAGTGTATAATGGTATCTTCTACTCTGATAAGAGGTTATGTTCACAAGAAAACCTTGCTGATATGTTTGCCACTGTTTCAACATACACCCAGATAGCCCTTATGTTCTCTTGGTGACCATGTCAAGGCTTTATTTACTGATGACAAACATTTGATTGTAACGAAAGAGAGACTTAAGTGATGTTTTCGTCGATCGCAGTAGTTCGTTTTGTTGATGTTCACAGCACCACCTTTTAGTTACGTGAGAAACATTTAAATGATCAACATCAGTTGAAAGTAAACAATACAACTTTTAAAACTGTTTCTATGCTCGGCAGGTTCTGAAGGTTTTGCCCTACCCTATAAACATCACAACAGTGCAGTTTGCAGTTGGAACTGCCATTGCTTTGTTCATGTGGATCACTGGTATCCTTAAAAGACCAAAGATTTCTGGTGCCCAGGTGAATATTTAGTTTCTCCAGACAAACTTTCAGTATACACATAGTTCATCAAAATGACATCAGTTTTGTTCTTGTTTCCCAGCTTCTCGCTATCCTTCCTCTTGCTATTGTCCACACCATGGGCAATCTTTTCACAAACATGAGTCTTGGAAAGGTTGCAGTGTCATTTACACATACTATCAAGGCAATGGAGCCTTTCTTCTCGGTCCTCCTTTCAGCAATCTTCCTTGGTGAGGTAATTTCATCTGTTCAACTCTGTAGCCAGATAGTAACTGCCTGTAACATGATATTTCTTTTCTTGTTTTTACTCCAGCAAATGAATGATTTTGCAGTTTCCTACTCCTTGGGTTGTATTGTCTCTTCTTCCCATTGTTGGCGGTGTGGCATTGGCATCTCTTACTGAGGCTTCTTTTAACTGGTAAGCAGTATAGGCACCTCCTTTTGAATACAAGCAGGTGTTAGGATGGTTCTCGTGCAAATTGCAATTCTAGGATATGCCTGTTGAAGCAATTCTAGGATATATATACCTGTTGAAGAATTCTGGGATATGCCTGTTGAAGTTATCTTTTATTACTAATTTCCTGTCTTCTATTCCATTGCTTCAATCATCTAATGCACGCCAAACTTTAGTTGACCAATGTTCCAGTGCCCATGTTTCTACAATTGCAGTTTGTTTTTCTTTGTTGTGCATATAGTGTTTGATGTGTATGCATGCTCTTACACACGATCAGGAAGTTAGAGGCAATGGCTTCCTCGTTATCTTGTTCCATGGTCATGCGTAACCTTAAATTCCTATGACACAGGGCTGGCTTTTGGAGTGCAATGGCTTCAAATGTAACCTTCCAGTCAAGGAATGTGCTAAGCAAGAAGCTTATGGTGAAGAAAGAGGTGTCTGAACTCTGAACTATCATTTTGCAGTTTCCTGAGTTATTTAGCAATTTACTTGTGAATAATTGATTGATAGCCTTAGGCCCTGTTTGTTTCAGCTTCCTGGGAGCTTTTGGATCTCGGCTTTTCGACCTTCCAAAAGCCAAAAAGCTGAGCTTCTGGCTTTTCACTGGCTTTTCACTCCCGCAGCTTTTTGGCTTTTGGAAGGTCGAAAAGCCGAGATCCAAAAGCTCCCAGGAAGCTGAAACAAACAGGGCCTTAGTTAAGTATGGGTATTTTACGTCTTGCCCTTCGATTATATATCTAACACTTTTTTTCCCACTTCAGGAATCTCTGGACAACATTAATCTCTTCTCGATCATTACAGTCATGTCATTTTTCCTCTTGGCCCCAGTAATCCTGCTAACGGAGGGTGTCAAAGTCAGTCCTGCAGTCTTGCAGTCTGCCGTGAGTATCCTGCTGTTTATTTATTGATGACACCTTGCAACTGACTTGAGGGCAGTTCCTGAAAAAAAATTCTTTCTTCTGTAGGGATTGAACTTAAAACAGATATACACAAGATCGCTGATTGCTGCATTCTGCTTCCATGCATACCAACAGGTCAGCCATCTATTCATCTATCCGATGACTCATCTTGTTGGAATAATTGGATCTGTTTGTTCCTTTAGTTATATCTTTGGTGCTGATTCATATTATTTTATATGCATGTGCAAAGTCCAGCCCCAACACATACATGGTGTCGGGTGTTCACAATATGGAATTTACTTACTGATCTTGTTATTCTCAATTTGTTGAAGGTGTCATACATGATCCTAGCTAGGGTGTCCCCAGTCACCCATTCAGTGGGCAACTGTGTCAAGCGTGTGGTGGTCATTGTGACTTCTGTTCTATTCTTCAGGACCCCTGTTTCTCCAGTCAACTCTCTCGGTCCGCATCTTTTCCGTTCACCACTCTAATTAAATCAATGACATCATTGTTCACCACTCAAATTAAGTCAATGACATCATTTCACTGACCCTCATGATCGCGAACATTTTGATTTGTCCAGGTACCGGGGTTGCTCTGGCAGGAGTGTTCCTCTACTCACAACTGAAGAGGCTTAAGCCCAAGGCCAAGGCTGTTTGATTACATATATTATTATTAGGTCCATCCAGTAGAACTGTGGAAGGCCTGCCACGCCGTTGGAGTGACTAGTGAGTGCCGTAGTTTAGAATGGTATTGAAAGAAACCTCTTCTTGTTTGCTGCCCCTTAATGGAATCATCTGTGATTTAATTACTAGCATTTTTGAACGGACTTATTGATGTATCAATAATTTTGCTCTGGTGGCATTTTTCTTGTGCTGTTTATACGCTTCTGAAACTGAACTGAGGGGGTGTTGGTCCATGAGCATAATGGTCTGTTTGTTGGGATCCCCTGTTTGTTTACCTTCAGCTTGTATAATCCAGCTTATAAGTGTGGAAGAAAAGGCTGAAATAAGCTGGTCCAGGTCTCCAGGACAACTCCTAGGATTACGTAAGCTGGCTTATAAAGTTGACCACATAAGCTTATTTAAGCTAGATTGTAAAGATAGAGTAAATAAGCTGGGGGTGTAAACAAGCAGGAATAGGAAGGTAACAGAAGGTGCCAAAGTCACGCCTTCAGTTCTGCAGTCCCGGTGAGGACCATATATGATGTTTATTTTGCCATTGCACCTTTCAGGTTGGCATGGTCAATGCTGAAGCTTCTTGCAGTTTTTTTGACACCGCTGATCGATCTCTCTTATGTGCCTAGGTTTTAAGCTTAGAAGAGATGTACACGAGATCGATCTCTGTTGCTTGATGCATTCTGTTTCCATGCGTACCGACAGTTTAGCCATCTGTTGAATTTGCTACATGATATTATGTTTGTGTGTTATTGTAATCGTAAATCGTTAAACGGATATGTGTTTGCCCCCACTCGGGAATTCGCTTAGTGGTGGAACCTATATTTTTTTTTTGAAAGTGTTTATACAGGATCCTTGTAATGGTGTCACAGTTGAAGAGAACTCAGAGCAAGTATAATAATCGGCTGGGAGCTGACGTGGGGGGAGAGAGAGAGCAGGAGCGGGCGGCTGGTGAATCGCTCGCTGGGAGCCGGCGAAATAGCTCGTTGCTCTCACTGCTACGTATTAATTGCCAGTCTGGTCTGCCGTGATCGGGCGAGCTCGCAGCCGGCTGCCGGCGAGTACCATTAGCCTTGCTCTCCTAAGGTTGCTAGATCGAATTTCAGAAGAAAAAAGTCCTATTTACCTCCCTGGATTATGAGCCGAGTCCATCTTTCCTCCTCGAACTCGAAAACCGTCCATTATGTCTCCTCGGATTCCTAAAACCGGACACATAACCACCCCGACCCGGTTTTGTCTGTTTTGGTGAGTGGTTTTAAATTTTTTATTTACAATTTAGTCCTTAGATCTTAAAATGATTATTACTTTTTGTCTGTACCTCCGATTTAGGTGATTCTTACGGTCACGCGTTCATAACGGTGAGCTTTATCTTTTAAAATGGTCTTTATACTATTTTATTACTATTTGTTATATTATTCTTATGTTATTATGTAAAAACAACAATATAAGAAAAGTAAAACAAACAGTTATAAAATAATATGAACAACATTTTAAAAGACAAAGCTCATCGTTACGAACGCATGACCACTAGAATCACTTAAATCGGAGATACGAGAAAAAAATAGTAATCATTTTAAGATCCAAGGACTATTTAGTGATTCTAGTGGTTACTAAATAGTCCTTGGATCTTAAAATATTACTATTTTTTTCTCGTATCTTCGATTTAAGTGATTCTAGTGGTCATGCGTTCGTAACGATGAGCTTTGTCTTTTAAAATGTTGTTCATATTATTTTGTAACTGTTTGTTTTACTTTTCTTATATTGTTGTTTTTACACAATAACATAAGAATAATATAACAAATAGTAATAAAATAGTATAAAGACCATTTTAAAAGATAAAGCTCACCGTTATGAACGCGTGACCGTAAGAATCTCCTAAATCGGAGGTACAGACAAAAAGTAATAATCATTTTAAGATCTAAGGACTAAATTGTAAATAAAAAAATTAAAACCACTCACCAAAACAGACAAAACCGGGTCGGGGTGGTCATGTGTCCGGTTTTAGGAATTCGAGGAGACAGAATGGACGGTTTTCGAGTTGGAGGAGGAAAGATGGACTCGGCTCATAATCCAGGGAGGTAAATAGGACTTTTTCCATTTCAGAACAACAAAGAATATGTGCTGGAGACTTCATCGGCCCATTTCTGATCTATACAGTCATTTGGTCCACTGACACATGAAACCGCTTCCCTTTGGACAAACTGGTTGTATGTGTAATAGCGATCATTGTGTGGAATCACTTGGGCAAAATATTTTTTTTGAAACGATTGGGCAAAATA
The DNA here is from genome assembly GCA_004135705.1 of Alloteropsis semialata. NCBI lineage: Eukaryota > Viridiplantae > Streptophyta > Magnoliopsida > Poales > Poaceae > Alloteropsis > Alloteropsis semialata. Next base: position 40,014,166 of record CM014271.1, read on the forward strand.
TATTGTATTGCGAAAAGGGGAAATGTGATGCAATAATATATCTTTATTAAAAAATCAATGAACATTGAACATGTGAATTATTGAACATTGGCGTGAAGAAAGTAAAGAATAATACATATATATAGCTAGCTGCTAGTCTACTACTATGAAGTATAAACACACTAAAAAAACTCCCTATGCAGCTAAAGTGCTAAACTAGTTTTTTGGCTCGCCGCCGAAGCCCATCTCGATGTCTCCCAGGCCGTCCGCGCCCTCGCCGTCGTCGACGAACCGCTTCCAGTACCAGTGCCCCTTCCAGAGGCCGGCCATGTCCTCGATGGGCACGCCCTTGGTCTCCGGCAGGAAGAAGGCGACGAAGAGCGTCATGAGCACGACGCATGCGGCGAAGAAGAAGAAGAGCAGGAACTTGAGGCGGCACAGCAAGGGGAGGAAGGCCTGCGCGACGGCGAAGGTCATGAGCATGTTGACGGCGACGGTGATGCTCTGCCCGGCCGGCCTCACCTCCAGCGGCATCACCTCGCTGGGCACCAGCCACGCCAGCGGGCCCCACGACCACGCGAACCCCGCCACGAAGGCGCACATCACCACCACCACCCCCACCGCGTACGCCGCCGGGATGGTGGCCACGCCGCTCCACCCGAACTTGGCGCCGATCAGGGCGCCCATGGCCACCTGCCCGGCCAGCATCTGCGCGCCGCCCTCCAGGAACAGCGCGCGGCGCCCGGCGCGGTCCACCGTGAACACCGACACCAGGGTGGAGACGAAGTTGACGAGGCCGGTGATGACGGCGGACATGAGGGACGCGCCGCCGCCGAAGCCCAGCGTCTTGAACAGCACCGGCGCGTAGAACATGATGACGTTGATGCCCGTCAGCTGCTGGAACAGAGGGATGGCCACCGCCATCACCAGCTGCGGGCGGTGCTTGCGGCGGAGGATGTCGCGCCACGGGTGGGACACGGCCCTGGACGCATCGCTGGCGGCCACCAGGTCGTCGTACTCGGCGCCCACGTCGTTGGTGCCGCGCACGCGCCGCAGCATCCGCTTCGCCTCCTCGGGGCGGCCGCGCTCCAGGAGGGAGTTGGGCGTGTCCGGGAGGTACAGGGAGCCGATGGTGATGATGGCGGCGGGGACGGCGGCCAGCGCAAGGCTGAGGCGCCAGCCCCACCCGCCGGCGATCCTGTCGGTGCCGTAGTTGATGAGCGTTGGCCAAGAAGACGCCCATCGTGATCATGAGCTGGAAGCCGTTGTTGAGCATGCCGCGCATCCGCGCCGGCGCCATCTCCGACAGGTACACCGGCACGCTCTGGTTGGCGAAGCCGACGCCGACGCCCAGCAGGACGCGGCCGAGGATGAGCATGGTCACGTTCATGGCGGCGCCGTTGAGCGCGCACCCGACGAGGAAGACGGCCCCGCCGGCGAACATGGACCACTTGCGGCCGGCGGCGCGGGTGAAGGAGGCCGCGAAGAGCGACGCGACGACGTGAAGAGCGTCAGGAGCTGGCTGTCAAACTTGCAGTACTGGCTGCCGCCGTCCGCCGCCAGCGCCTGCTTCAGGTACACCGACGGGAAGAAGCGGCTGAGGAAGGGGTCCATGGACGTGACGCCGCCGGAGATGCCGATGTCGTAGCCGAAGAGGAGCCCGCCCGTGGCCGCCACCAGGCTCGACGCGAGAACGAACGGGGTCAGACCGCCGGGGTAGTCCTGCCGCTGCTCGCCGGCCGACGACGCCACCACCACGCCGCCCGCCATTGTGACCCACACACGGGAGTACTGTTACCGTGGCACGTACACGGAACCGAAGACGATAGCCGGCGACACAAGAACGCGACGCGATTGAGTGATTGACTTGTGATCACTGATCACGAGCTGCGATTGCAAGACGATACTGGCCCCGTTTGGTTATCTAGAATAGGTCTAGTATAGCTACAGTAATGAAGGGAATCTTGCATGTATGGAGTACTAAATGAAGTCTATTTGCAAAACCTCTTCACGAATGAGCGTAACTTTTCGAGACGAATCTAATGAGCCTAATTAATCGATGATTGGCTACAGTGATGCTACAGTAACCATCCTCTAATCATGCGGTCAAAGGCCTCATTAGATTCTTCAGGGTTCCTAGTGCAGGGGTTCTGGAAGTTAGTTTTGTAAAATACCTTTATTTAATACCTTTAATTAGTGGTCAAAGTTGTGCTACAGTTATATAGCACTGGAAAACCAAACGGCGCCATGCACCGATTTGCGTTTGTCGTTGTTGGTTTGCGAGGAAAGCCGTCGCGGGGATTTATGGGGCGGGGAGTAAGCTGCGATCTTGTCCGAGTCCGAAGATGTGCAGTGCATGCGCTCCGGCTCGGACTCGTACACTGCACTACATTTGTACGTACGTATCCGTCCGCGTCGGACAGTAATAAATCAGTAATGTGATGTCGACTTCTTTTACAGTTTTCTTATACATGTTCTCTTTTCCTAGTACTGGGATTGTCGTCCTAAAAGAAAAAGACTCCGATTGTCGATGGACTCACAATTTCAGTCCATGTGAACCACAGTGTGTGGATTATGCACAAAACCTCGAGATAAACAACAGTAGCCTAGTCCAGCTGCTGTGGAATAAATTTTTCTGGGCGCCATTTTTACGGGTGGTTTTAAAAAAGTGGTGATAAAATATTTTAATGCCAGTTCGTGGTTAGAACCGACGTGAAAATCAACTCGATTTTTCCGACCGCGAATTGTCTGTGGAAATTATTTTGACATCCGGTTCAAAACTACAGTATTGACATCCGGTTCAAAACTACAGTACATATCGATTTTTTTATTTTTCTAATATTTTTTCATTAACTAGCACCACATAAGGGACTAACACAAAAAATTGCAGCCCAATTGGACCTAAGATGCAGTATCTAGAAAATTATGAAGATTCATGAATGTTAATATAAAAAGAAGTGCATCCACCACTAGTTTGCACATCCTAAAAGATAGTTTTTTGCTCATATTTACATGAACATATTTTTTACAGGTGTTAGACTGCATAGATGTTGCCATGGAGGAGTCTGAATCTTTTTATCGAGTTTTTAATTTCTAATGATTAAATGAATTTCTAGATTCTTATCCTCAATATTTAATTCTGTCTTAAACCACATGAATCTGAAATCATTTTCAAAAATTCTAGAAAATAGTATATAAGATATATCCCCTAGGGCTGATGATATCTTGAAAAATATATGAAAAACTTAAAGGTTTCCTATGAATAATTCATATTTTTATTTACAACTTGTTGTAGTAGTAGTAGTAGTAGTAGTAGTAGTAGTAGTAGTAGTAGTAGTAGTAGTAGTAGTAGTAATAATAATAATATTTAAAACTAATTCAAAAATTATAGGAATTGGCATTTAGTCCTTTGTAGGTGTCTAACCTTCTGAATAAAAAGTTTTAGAGTGAAATGCACCGTGGGTCCTTAAACTAGTAGAGGTGTGTCATTTAAGTCCATGAACCCAGAAAGTGCAGTTTCAACCCCATAAACTAATTAAGAGTGTCATTGGAGGTCCAAAAGGCACCTGACCAGCGTTGACTGCCTACGTGGCCCACCACGTTCGATCCAACGTGGCCTGCCGACCGACTAAGTGGTGGCATATATGCGATTCGGCACCTCCTCCACCCGGACGCTTCTCTCTTCTCCTTGTCGCTTCGGCTTTGTCGTCTACGAGGTGGAAGGTGATGATTAGGGCGGAGGGGGTCGGTGGTGATCGAGGAAGGTCCAAGAGCATGAGCTGTCCGAGTTGGTGAGAGGGATCAAAGCGGAGAAGGGCTGGCCCAATCTTGGCAGTGGAAGGTCGAGGATGGCTCCGCGATTGCGCGGAAAGCAAAACACGCGCCCCGCTATGGTGAGTCGATTGAAGCCCCAATCTTTAAGATTAGTTGCAATAGTTGGTGGATACGTACTAGTAGAACCTGCGTAGGTTGAAAGTTGTATTATTTGGTTGATTTTGAATGAACTGTTAGGGTTTTGGTTGACTCATGTTTTTTCAATAAGGTTGTGTATTTGATTGGTGTCTCCTATAATGCATTGTAGGTTTTGGTAGTGACGAGTTCACGGTTGAGGTTAATCATGGTGGGTTTTTTGTTGGGCATGGTCATTTGAGGAGTTACGTCGATGGAAAGATTGGCTGGTTTGACTTCCGTAAGGCAGACACATGGTCTCCTTTGTGGTTTGACGATTTCATGGAGCAGCTGAACTATGAGAAGACTGAAAGCTTGAAGATTTATTGGTTGTTGCCTGGGAAGGATATGGCAGATGGTTTGAGAGTGACTCTAAGTGACTCAGACACTAATGACATGGTGTCAGTTGTAGATAGGATCAAGAACCATGTTGTCTACTTTGATCATGATGACAATATTGCAGGCTTGAACTTTGATGATATTGTAGTCAACCCAAATGCCCATTTGCCCAAGGTTTTAAGCCCAAAAAAGGTTCAGTTGTGCCAAAGAATGTGAATGAGAAGCTGCCAAGCTTTTACAGTGATGACAAAGCACTAGCAGAATCAGAATAACAAGTGATGAAGGCAATATCAGTAGCAGTGACAGTGATGGAAGCTCTGAGGACTCTGACTTTGTGGACAGTGATAATGAAATAGAAGCTGAAGATGATGACTTAATTTGTTGTCAATGTTGATGAAAAAGTTGTTGATGAGGGTGCAACTGAGGGTCAGAAGGTTTCAAGCAGACAAATGAGGAGAACTGCAGTATCAAGTGGAGATGCTCAGGACTTAGACACTGATGAAGAATGCTTGGATCTTCCAGACTCTAGTGATGAAGGAGAATTCAAGTTAAGGTTCAAATCATTCATGCCAGAGGACCTAAATAATCCAGTGTTCAAACCTGGGATGGTGTTTCCTTTAGTTGAGGTCTTGAGAAAGGCAATCACTAAGTATATCCTGAAGAATAGGGTGCAGATAAAGATGCCAAGAAATGATAGAATAAGGATAGATGCTCATTATGTAGAAGGTTGTCCATGGAGGTTGTATGTTTCTAATGACAGTAGGGACAAAGTTTTCATGGTGAACACATACCAGGGTGAACACAACTGTCAGAAAGAATGGGTTATAAAGAGGTGTGCCAACCAAAAGGAAAGCATCAGCCCAGCAACATGATGAAGCAGCAGGCAATGGCAAGCTATCATGTGTTCTTTCTGACCTTCAAACCCTTGCTGTCAACTTGTTCACCTATATCAACTTGTGTCTTGGTCCATAGGAGGACATGCATCAACATGTCAGTTCTTAGCTTATGTCTCAGTTGAGTTCTACAATGATGAGCCAGATGACTCAATAGGTACCTAATTTTTCTTCAGTGCTCATATACATAACTTAACATGTATCTAGTTACCTTAGTTTATTTTTAGGCAGCACATTCTACTCGGCTTGTTCAGAACATGGGACCTCTACCAGATTCTGAGTTTGTTCTATCTAATCGTCTAATGGCAAGACCTGGAGTACCACTTACCACATCAACAAAGGCTATAACAAGGAAGATAAAGGCAACAAAAAAGAAGGCTGATGCTGGAGGTAACCAAGAAGCAAAGAAGAGGAAGTTGTCCAAGAAGTCAGCTACATCTACTGCCAAGTGAAGATTACTTGATGATTTCTGAACACCACAAGCTTTTGTGATCTTTTGTACATAAGATAGTATTTTGGGCTTGTCTTACCTAATGTAATGATCAATGGCATGAAAAATAACCTTTTGTGCTTTATAAACATGCTTTGCAATGGCATGTTAAATGTCCTTATGATGTATGGCGCTAGCATGTTAACTATTATTTGTGGTCAACTAATTATGAGTTCATGCGACAGTGTCCTTTTGTGCTGGATGTTAACTCTCCAAAAGCTGAACATATTTGAATCATACACATTGACAAACACATACTGAATTTTTCCCAAAAGTTGAACATCTGCATACATTTCATATCTGACCAAACAGCATGATCACAGCCACAACGAAACAAATAGCATAATCACTTCCACAATTGAACAAACAACATGATCAACTGCACACCCAAGATATACAGACATAGCAAACATATTGACTTCAGCAAACTAACTATTTCATTGCCCATGGCATCCTTCTTGCTCGACTTTTCACCATTGTTGACCTTCATCATGTCATCCTGCAGCCGTGGATCCCCGCCGTTTCCACCATGCCTCAGCCCTGGATCTCCACCATTTCCATCTTACCTAAGCATTAGATCTCCGCCATTTTCTGTCTGCCTCAACTTCAAAGTGTAGTCTTCTTCCCAGTACCAGAATGGGCATCCGGATCCATCATGCTACAACACCAAAAACAACAACAAAACATACTAAAACCACCATAAGCAATCTCAAACCTGGACCACAACACCTCAATCGAATCCTAATTCACCTTGTACAATGAGCAACAGTAAAACACCCGGCCAAAGCTCCATGTCTGCTTTGATTTCCACTGCACCACCTTCCTTAACCCACAATCCGTGCAAGTAATGATAGGGAGGCCTTCGCCGAGGGACGGATCTGTCACCGACGCACTTGATTCGTGAGCCATGGCGACCGTGGATCTGGGAGCGGGTGGATGCCACCCGAGTTCATCCGGATAAGAGAGAGGTCACGAGAAAAGAGAGGTTGGGAGAAGAGAGGAGCGTCCAGGTGGAGGAGGGGCCGAATCGCATATATACCACCACTTAGTCAGTCGGCGGGCCACGTTGGATGGGATGTGGCGGGCCATGTAGGCGGTCAACTCTGGTCAGGAGCCTTTTGGACCTCCAATGACACTCTTAATTAGGTTATGGGGTTGAAACTGCACTTTCTGGGTTCATGGACCTAAATGACACACCTCTACTAGTTTAATGCATTTTACTAAAAAAATTAACATAAAAATTAGACTATACATTGTTCATAAATGCGTATATCTCTCCTGCTATTTCATACATACCATGGCAAACATTCAAGTTTGCATTTTAATGGCACGGTTGTGAATAGATGAATAACGATGGCATATCTTTGAAGCATGACAATTACAATGGCATATAAACCTTGTTTGATATCAGGCATATCTTGTCTTATATAAATTGAGAATGGCCTTATTGTTGGCAAGTGCTCTTTTTTCCCATTAAAACAACCAGGCAGCAGTTATCTATATGTTATAACTCAGGAGTATATGCGTTTTTACTAGTTTTGCTAATATTTTTTAAAATCTCTAGGATGTCTTGTATTTAGAAAGGATGGATTGTGTCATTTATTAGGAAATTGACATGGTCTAGGAGGCGAAATTTTGATCAATGATTAATATGAAAATGTTAAATTTTCTACAAGGTGAAACTTTGACCAAAACATGTGTCGAAAGTACTTTTCACAGTAACTGTAGTAACATCTGGTTTGTATCACATTGTCAATCTATGCTGCACCGATACGTGGGGATGGTGCCGCATCACATATCAGATACGTATCCGATACAGATACCGCACTGATACATGGTGGATATGTATTAATAAGTATCCAAATTAAAAATAAAAAGAAAAAAGCCTGATACATTTATGGGTACGTATTGCCTGGTTTTTGAGATACGGCTCAGCCCAATAGGCTCCCTAGCCTTATCCTGCGCTCATTGCCCTGAGTCCCCGATGACCTAGCGCCCTGCGCCCCGTCCCCGGCCGCAGACTCTGTCGCTCTGCGCTACGCCCCATCCTCGCCGCCGCCTGTGTTTTCGGCCTGCCTGTCGCGCCATCGGAGCGCCACTGCCTGTGCGCTCTTCGCTGGCTCGCCCTCCTGCACCGCTGCACGAGCGGACCTCCTATGCTCGCCTACGAGGCTACGACGACGGACCTCCGCCCACAACGAATCTTCGATGAGTTTTTTTCAATCCTCTTCAACTTGTCCACTGAGCGACTGCCTTCCCATTCTAGACCTACTTTTTTTTAGCATCCTTTCTAGATCTACTCTTTATTCTTAACTGACTTCTTGCTATTCAATTTTTCCAATCCCCTTCGTGATGTAGATGGCAGCAACAAATTCAAGCAGTGCTAGTGCTAGTGCTAGTGGCATTGTTAAAATTGAGGCTAACGTGATCAAGAATTTCATCATGAATCATGGCTTCTATGGTGGAGAATGAAGCACCTCAGGAAGAAGCAGAAGCAGTGTAGCTGCTGTGTTCGTTACTTCGTTATGTAATAGACAAGTGCACTTATGTTTGCCTAGTTGCTTTGTCTACATTAAACTTATATTTATTGTTTGTGAACTATCGAACTTCTGTTTAGTGATTACCGTGAATTTCTTTTGATTATTGATGAGTCTGAAGTCTGAAAAAGTTAGTGAACTTTTATTTATATTAAAAAAATTGTTGAGACGTAGCGGCATATCAGTTTTTTTTTAAATGGTGTATCCCCATATCCGTATCCGTCCGATACTGATACACGTATCCGTATCCGTGCTGCATAGTTATCAATATATGTAACTTTTTATATGTTGACGTAGAAATTAAAAAAGTTTGACCAACAAAAATCTTAAACTGATATGCATTTTGAATAAGCTGGAGAATATAAATTTATATAGCATTTTTTAAATAGATGGTGTTTTATATTTATATAACATTTTTTAGTCATATGAAGTATTATATTTATATGGTACTGCAACTTTGAGAGAGTGGTCTGATTAAATGCATTGGCAGTAGCCTCATGTCACCATCACCAAACCAGCCATGCCATGTAAAACATATTAAATATGATAAATTCACTTAATGCAAGTAATTATCTATTTTTACTTTCGGAACACCACGTAAATTAATTGTTGCATATACTATATCTATGATAACTTGCAATGGATCCAAAGCATGTATCCCATTCTCTCCAAGTCCTATATGAATATGTTTATTGTCCATGATATTATACAATGAGACTAGCCTGAACGTGCACAATCATCAAGGCCATTCCCAGTGGGAAGCTTCATGTTGCTATATTCAAGAGTGTCATGCTGTCTAACTAGGTTTGAGTTAATGAATGGAATATGTCTCTCAATTATAGTTTCTTTTTGTGTTTTTATGGGCTAGACATACCATTTAATTGAGACGCACATGATTGGACATGGATGAATGAAATGAAACTCTATAGCCCATCAATGCTAGTTCGAACATGTTTAAAAAGTCTTTGAGACAATGTACACATAAGTTCATCCTCACGAAACTTCTTCATTCTATCTCTTCATAATTATCTTAATTGTCATATTATCATTTACATATGTTGATGTGTCACCACATTGCACGAAAGCTCTGTAAAACCCCACTGGAAATGACCTATGAATCATATAACAAGACCGTGCATATTAGTCATTTCTGGTGCACATGTATCATGTATAATAATATCCACATGTATCTCTCTGTGTTTACTTCACTTGCCATATAAGCTGAGGTGGCATTGCTGGAGACTATCTCGATGGAATATAAATATAAGTAGTTTAGAGCATTAGTATCAATTTATATTAAAAATATATTATTTTTAAATATGATGTATATAGTGGAATTATTTTCCAAAAGTAATCGAGTAGCATGAAACCTTATGTTGCCACTCCTAATGACTTTGGCCTTGTTTGTGGCCTTCACCTGATATATCATCAACCTTGTAATCTGTATAAGCCAAGTCGAGTTGGGCAAAATATAAACACATATCAGATTGCCTTTTTTATAGGGCTAAGCCTAGTGCAGGGTGAAAATTCAAGGCTGTGCCTTTGTGTTTTCTATTTGGAAAACGTCTATTCCATCCCGGAAAATGTCTATTCCATCCCTTTTAACTATCCATATTGTCCGGTATTGCTCCCTCAACTATAAAATAAGATGTTTGACCCACCAAATGTTGAAACCGTCCAATACTCCTTTGATAGTTTTGATGATGGCAGTTTTCATAGAGACATAGACGTACAGACATGTAAACTAATTTAGCGTGGTGTTAGGTCTAAGTTAGGGAAGGGAATAATAGTCAGTCACTTGAGGCTCTGTTTCCCTCCTATAATTACCATGCTACAAACTAATTTAAGGAAGGTTATAGTCTGGGTTCATGACAAGAAGACTAAGCATCTATTCGGTGGGCTTGTTCCAGCCGGCTGGACAGCAGCCGGCATAGTGGGATTCTGCCGGCACAGTGCTCAGGCAGGCTGAATCAGCCGGCTGGTCCAGGCAAATTCAAAAAATGGCGCCAGATGGTACAAATGTGCTTTCAAAGCCAAATTTGGCGCCAAACAGTTCTCCATGAGGACAGTTAACTATCAACAATCTCAGCAAATTTCAAATCAAACCTTGGGAAGCTTATTTAACCATCAACAATTTCAGCAATTTGAGCACAACATTAAGGACAGTTCATGACAAGTTCATAGCCTACACAAGATTTACAGTTCACATGGCTACATTAGTGAACTGATTTTGTCCACCTCCTAATATGTCACCAGCATCAGTGCCTAATTACAGTACCTACGTGGTTCATGTGTCCAGCTACAACAACAAATGGTAATGGACACATACAGTGCATCTGGGAGATGTCCGCATTCGCTCCCCAACGTCCTCCCTCCTCCAATTCACAGTACAGATGCTCCACTGTAGATAGAGAAACAAAAATTAGTAAGGATGAAATATAAATAAAACCTGTGTATCTTGCATATGAATTGTCAGAGTTTTGAAATAGTGGAATGCATCCATTGGTTGCTGCCGACAAACATTTTTTAGTGGAGAGAGTTTTGCAACTCAAAAGTCTGTACAAGATGAAATAAGCACTATCAGACCATGCTTTCAGCCTTTGTTTATTTCAAAAAGTCAGATCTAGCTTTCTGGATAGTTTGGTTATGACAAATGTGTCTATCCATCTTCACTGGTCGCTGTGGATGTGAAGACAAGAATTTTCGCATAGGACACACTAGCTGGAATTTAATTCATTGTTTTGCATGTCCTGGATGTTCCATGGTTCAGTTTATTTGTAATTTTGGGTAGAATGTATGTTTGTCAACACTAGAAAATAGAAGGAAACTACTAGTACTGTACAATGACACCCGGCCATAAAATATATTTGTAACCTTAAGATTTGAGCAATTATGGAACCCAAAGACAAGAATGTTAGCTTTCTACCTTTGCTCATCTGATCCAAACATCAGTGAGATCACACTCACACATACACACTCACACAACTTGATATGAAATTTACTACTACCAGCCAAGATGACCAGGTGGTCGTTCAAGGCCAAAACTAGTGAGCTCTATCAGCTCTATGTACATGAATATCAATAGCTAGAGCACTCACAATTATACATCAAAGAAAGGACTTACAAACTTGACAGGGACAGGTAAAAAAAAAGTTACTTCTACGGAGTCCCTTTTCATGGTTGCTGGGGTTAATAGTTTAGTCCATAGCTATAGCAGACGTAGGCTTTCTTACAATTTTATTAGTCTACTCAAGAAGGTCCATGGTGAGAATGCAACAGATGCTGGTGCAGAAACAAATTCTGTCAAGAACAGCAATAACTTGTACACTTGCAAGTTTAACAAGCTCACAACCATACATACCTGTCATCCATTCAAGCCATGTCAGTAGCAGCATCTAGTTCGACCCATGGCGATGGTTCATAATGCAGATGATCACCTAAGTTGACCCGCGCTCCATTTGGCCCTGATCTTTCCAGCAAATAATTGTGGAGAGCAAAACAAGCAATAACTATCTTGGTTTGCTTCTCGCTATCATACAAGGGTACACCTTTCAAAAATATGCCATCTCCCCTTCAATATCCCAAAAGGCTCGTTCAACTACATTCCTAAGACTGGAGTGGTGAAAATTAAAATTCTCTTTCACAGTTTCTGCTCCTTTGTGGCTGAAGTGTTGGAAGTGATACCTTTCTTTGCGATATGGCGCCAAATACCCTTGCCGCAGCGCATACCCAGAGTCCACCAAATAATACCGCCCTACATCCATATGCACGATAATTTACATTAGTGAAAACATCACACAAATAGTACTCATATCAAAGATTACTTGCATGATGGATGTGAGCAATTAATTTGCATACCTGGTGGAGGATCTGGATAACCTGGTTCTTCAAGGCAATCCCTAAAGACCGCCATGTCATGACAAGACCCGGCCCTCCCCGCACCCACAAATGTGAACCTCGTGTCCATATCGCATATGGCCAACACATTGAAACTTGTAAAACCTTTTCGGTTCATGAAGTCATCACGCGCCTCACGGTTTACATGGACTTTTATGTGGGTCCCATCTATTGCCCCTATGCAGCCATCAAAGAATGGTGCATATGTCTGCAGTCTAGGATGACATTTCGTGAAGTTAGGGTCATTTGGCTTTATAACCTCATGTGCAAAGATGAACATTGCATCTGCCACATCTTGCAGCTTCCTACAGACTGTGTCCAAAGTGCGCTCAAACCTATCACTGATATCTCTACAACCCTATTTTGTCCCACAAGCCCATAGGAACATTGCTAATGCCTCTACTGATTCTACCTCTTGGGTTGAAACCAGGCCATGACGACTAACTAAAATGTCATAAAACTCAAGGAAAGTTTCCGGATACATACGAAAGTTATGCTTGCACTTCCTCGGGATATGCAGATTTAGTTCCACCCATTGCCTTCCAGTAATGTGTGGCATCTCGTAAGGATCTCTCAACAACGGGTTCGGATGCCTTGCTGCTGCTGCAGCAGCATACACAGCTAGCGCATCTGCCACAGATGCAATCTCGTACCAGAGGGTGATATCTTCACTGGACATGTCACTACTTGATGATTCATCCTGGCTGCTCATTCCTTGTAAATGTCTTGGTCTGTAGTACACAGAGCACAACACATCACAAAAATGGAATGACAGACACAAAAATGGTTGTGAAAGTAGTGGCAATAGCTATTGAAGTAGCTGAAATAGTGTAGGCCTTACCTTGTAAATCTTCTTGTTCAGTGAATAGAATGGAAGGAGCAGCCTAGCTGCAGCTCAGTTGAGCCAGCACCAACTTATGTGTGTGTTCTGCTTTCATCCTCTGCTCCTTTCTTCTTCTTCAACCTGCAGCCACCATGTAACGCCCCGGAAAATCGAAAACCCTAAATCAAGTTTAACGAATTTTCGAAAACCTTTATCGATGAATTCTCGAAATCTCAAATCCATCTAAATTCATTCCCGACATTTCCAAATCTATCTAATCTTTTCCGCTGATCCAAATTCTAAATTCCGAACTCCTAAATTCCGATCTACCAAAATCACCGTCGCCCGTTCCTTTCTCTCCGCGCGTCGCGCGTGCCCGACCGCCGCGCGTGCGTCCTCGCGACCGACCGCCGCGAATCCCGGCTTTTCCCTTTCTCTTTTCCCCTTTTTCCTTTTTCCCTTTTTCCTAATTTCTTTCCCATTTTCCTTTTCCCTTCCTTTCTTTTTTCTTTTCCTTTTCTTTCTTTTTCCCTTCTCCTTTCTTCCTCCTCCTCCTTCCTCCTCCTGCTCACTGCCCGACCGCCCGCACCACCGCCTGCCCAAGCTGCACGCCTGAACGCCGCCGGCCCCTCCCCCTGAGCTCCTGCACCGCCGCCCGAGCCACCGCACCTCCACGCCGACCCCCACCTCCCCAGGCCCGGCCCCTTCCTTCCACC
>CM014271.1:40029512-40062020 GCA_004135705.1 Alloteropsis semialata
CGCCCGAGTCCCCCCTCCCTCTCTTCTGATTCGGCCGTAGGAAGAAGGGGATTGAATGGCCAAATCCCGAAAAACCCCCTGTCTTTCTCCCTTATTATGCTTATGCCCTTTTCCTTTAAGAAAGAATTCCAAATAACCCCCTGACCCTTATGCCTATTTCCAAATCTGCCCCTGCATATTACCAAAACCCCCAACCACTTACCCAAATTACCATTAGGTCCTTCCACCATACAAAATCTTCACAAAAAGGTCCCTGGCCCTTTATAATTATTATAAAGAGGTCCTAAACCCCCCCCGTTTAAGCCCTAACCCTTCCTAAACTCGTCATTTTATGCGCCAAATTTCTCCAGAATTCCACCAAACTCGAACACGTCTTTCTTCCTTCTATTCCGGTCGAGCTATACACAAATCATCCCAAAATAATCCTGCTTCCTATTTTATTTAATCATTTCCTGTTTCGAGCTCATCGGTAAAGGTTTGATTGTTTTCTTTTTATGTGTTTTGCTGTGTGTGCCGTAGACGACGGTATAATCGAGGAGGAGCAGCCGGAATACGCAGGAGAGTACCGCGAGCCCGAACCCGACGACTTGTACCGCGAGCAGGAACTCCCGGAAGCTTTTGACGGCAAGTCCAATCCCATCCTTTGATGCATGTTTATCCCAGTTTTATAAACACAACCTATTGGCCTTTGATAATTGCATTGTCTTTATTGAAAACCTGGTTGGATAGCCACTCCTTGATTGTTATAACCATTCCTTGATAACCTAGTTATCACTAAATATGATTTGCTCTGTTTGGTTGATAACCCCTGATTAGAATGCTTAGGACTTGTTCTAATTACTTAATCAATCATCACTATACTGGTTTTATAAAGAATAAAAGTGTGAGTGTGTTGAGTAAAGAGAATTGGGTTTTGGGTTTTGGAAATAAAGAAAGTGTTGGATAAGATGGATGGGTATTTCTTTGTGAAATACCATTTGGTGGCTTGTACCTTTGTGGTTAAGCAAGTTGGGAGATATCCATTTTGTCCGGTTTTAAACCGAGGTGATGTGTCATCTTGCCTAACCCACTTATTTCGTACAACCACTCGACTCTTGTATGGTGCAAGGGCTTAGTCTAAATCCCACTAGCCGTGCTGTTAGTTGTCTGGTGGCAGGTGTGCAGCGAGAAAACCAAGTGTCGTCTTAGTGACATGGTTGCCGACTTGGTGTCATAAACCCTCTTGGTTATTTTCTCGTGATGACTAGGCAGTTTCGGCTATGGTGGGTAATGGCTTCGATAGGATCCGCGCTGGCACTAAGGTGACCGTGTCGCGGTACCCTACTTTTGGTAAAAGTGTACACCTCTGCAGAGTTTCCAAACTATTCGAATAGCCGTGCCCACGGTCATGGGCGAGTTATGGCTTGGTCACAATACCGAAGGTTTTGGGATGGGTTGGAGTGAGTTGGTTTTTGGAAAGTGTTCGGCTTTGTGCCAAGAGCTACGGCGGATGGGAAATCCGGTAGCGTTTAAAATTTGGATCCTTTGTGGATCAACCCCCACTTATTGGTTTGGTACTAAAACTTGCGTTGCTAAAATCTTTCCTTGACAAACCATTGCATGTGTAAAACTGGCTTTATTGCAAATGAACCTTAGCCTTATTCCTTGATTTATCCTGTGCATAATTCTGTGTTAACCCCCCCGTGGGTGTGGTTGGACTTGCTGAGTACTTTTGTACTCACCCTTGTATTTGTTGCTTCAGAAGAAGACCCGGACTTTGTCGTTGAGGACGCCGAGTAGGTGGTCGTGCCCGCACCCGACTTTGCCTGTGGAGTTTGGTCCCGCCCAAGATGTCTTCGCTGTCGCCTAGCTCTGATCCTTTTGTTGAGCCCGAGCTGTTCATAGCTTGGCTCATTATCGTCGTTAACCTTTTGGTTATCATAGCTTGTATCAGGTGCCCTCGTGGGCTGTAAGGTTCTGAACTATCTGTTGAATAAATGTGTATCAGCCTCCTGGGACTGATAATTGTAACACATTTAGTCTCTCCTCAGGCAGGGGCGCTTCACACCAAGTGTGTAAATTTCATATCAAGTTGCAGCATGGTATTGAGCTGACTGTTACCAGTGCCAAGTAGTGGTAGTAGCTCTAGAAGTAGATGGAATAGGGCAAGGCCTTACCTTGTAAATCTTCTTGTTCAGTAAATATAATGGAAGGAGCAGCCTAGCTGCTGCTCAGTTGAGCCAGCACCAACTTGTGTGTGTTCTGCTCTCATCCTCTGCTCCTTTCTTCTTGTTCAACCTGCAGCCACCAAGTGTGTGTGAGTGTGAGCTCAACTGATCACAGGATCAGTTGAGTTGAGGTAGATAGGCTAACACTCACTGATCTTTGGATGAGCTGAGCAGTGGTACAAATGTGAGAAGAAGTTACCTTGTGCAATTGCAGTGAGGACCAGTTATTTTTCCTCCAAGGTTGGTCACTGAACCTCCAATCCCGAAGCCCTGCAAAGACCACAGAAACTATGAAACAAACTGCATCAATGCCGCAGATTAGGTGTATCATCAATATGCTAAGAATGGATTGAAGAAGAAATAGTACTCAGGAACAACTAATTAGTGTGGCATCCGGTTCAAATTATTACATCTCATCAACAAATGTTCAAATCCACATCCTGAATACATTAAAACTAAATAAGGAGCAGTGATACAGTGTAAGACAAATCATTAAACAACGCAGCAAACATTAAACTCTAGTGTTGTCCCAGGTGAAGTTGATCAAAAAAAATGCGCGCTTCTTTGGTTGTCATGCTGGTGAAGGCCCTGCGATTCATTGATTTGTTGCATAGATAAATAGCCTTGCAGTACAACTCAGTCCCATGCTCGATGCCGTCTTCTGCCAAGATCTGTAACACTTTCTCCTGGTCCGAAGCCTCACGGGGAGCATGGAATCGCTGCGCAACGGTTTCTGATAGGTCTTTGACATAATCTTCCAAGCTGCCTGTCTTCTTTTTTTGAGGGCTGTCGACCACTTCTTCCCGTACAGGCCGTTTACCGAGGGGACCAACAGCGGAAGTTCCAATGGGGTCCGGACTCACGGCTGGAGGAGTATGAGAAGGGCCAGCACTGCTTGATGCCTCCTGTATTCCTCCAGCACTGAGCAATGTCCCCCGGTCTCTGGCCTCATGACCAAACAGCTCCTCTAGTTCCTCCAAGAACGGGGGTGGTTTGGACACATGTTTGGTCACATGTTTGGCCTCATGTTCTGTGGTTGGGGGTGCAGGAAGGCCATCTGTTCCCAGCTGCAGTTACATGCTATTGATATTAGATGACGACAAATTAGGAGAAAGGACTTTGAGCTACATTATTAATACATCTTACGCTACGTACGCCTACAGAACTTACCTCTTGAACCCCTTCATCTGGCAAAACAAATGTTTCATCAGCAGATACGCCGCCTGTGTTGGGGTCACGTCCAAGGCCAGTTTGCTTGAAAGAAAGGTCACGCCATTCAGTGTACTCATCTTTCAGGTATGGAAAGGTCACGCCATTCAGTGTACTTATCTTTCAGGTATGATAACTTAATCTGCAACTTCTTCGAGCTCCATGTCAATTCCATCTTCTGACGGAAGGCTCGGACGACATTGGTCCACCCAAGCGTAGTTAACCCTTTGGTGGTCATATTACTTTGATGCTTCTGCTCTATGCATAGGTCCAGCAAAAGTTTGGTAGTGCTAGGCTCCCAACTCACACGGGATTTAGACATCTGTTCCCAGCCATAGAATACATACTAAAGTTTAATATTTGCATAATGTAGCAGCAATATGCATGTATAGACAGTAAGCAGCAGCAACCATACGTACTATGATGCTCAAACTTGCCTTAACAGTTGGATAGGGGCGTCTGAACCTCAAATTGTACCGAGTTTGGTGCGGCGGGGAGCAAGAAGCAGTGGAAGAAGCTGCCAGGTCGGGCAAATTTGTTGATAACCTGCAGATAAAACACATTACAACCAGATTTGGTTAAATAAGTGGACTACAACTTCGCTTCATATTCGAAAAGGGAACAAGTACCTTGAGTTGATGGTATGCAAGGTTCTTGGACGTAACTTGTTTGCCCACGGACCGGAATGGATGAATCCTTGCTTACTAAAAAAAAGAATGTACTTAGGTTTGAGAAAGGACAGAGTTGTGCACAAGTTAAGTGGACACTCACACAAATCTCTCACTCTCACATCAACATAAGTTTGTTACCTTATACTGTGATTTATTATTGACCTCGAAATGGGTATGTACAATGAAAAGAAAGGATTAAATAGCATAATCGCATCATAAGGAATTTGACTAGCACTTGCAGTAGTTATGTATTTCAAAGCAACTGAAAAAATCAACCCAAGTGGACCATCAAGTATTCTCTTCTCAAGTTGTCAGTAAACAACTTGTCAATCAATTTTATAAATGGTAATTTAATGTAAGAAGATGTCTCTGGCTGTAAGGGATAAGAAAATGCAGTAGGCACAGAACAAAAAATGAACAATAGCTTGCCTACAAATCAAGGTAGACATGAAACAATACTTCAATGCAGTAGCCACAGAACAAACAAATGGACAATACTTCAAGCAAACTCGCAGCAAGCAAATTTACACAAATAGGAATCAGTCAGAAAACATGGTTATACAACACATGAAACAATTGTTCTTTGGTTTAAATTAAGGAGAGAAGATATCCAACCACTTATTCACAAGATCATGAAAAAAATAGCAAGTTGGAAAGGTAGATTGCTGTCCTATGCTGCTAGGCTAAGTCTGATTAAAACTTGTCTTGCTAGTATACCTGTTTACTTGATGTCTTTTATCAAATTTCCTAAGTGGGCAATCAAAATCTTGAATACTCATTTATCTAATTGTCTTTGGAATGATACTGAGGATAGTCATAGGTACCATTTGGTTAACTGGGATAGTGCTAGTATGTGTAAAGAGTTTGGTGGGCTTGGTATACCAAATCTGAGAGACCTTAACAGTTGCCTCCTCAATTCTTGGTCAAAGAGATACCAGTTAGAACTACATAAATTGTGGAAGCATTTAGTTGACTACAAGTATAACAGGGAGAGCAAAAATATCTGCTATTGCTCAGATACAGGAGCTTCTCAATTTTTTAAAGGTTTAATGTGGTCAGCTAGGGCAGCTAAGTTTGGCTTCCAATGGCAAGTGGGAAATGGGAAGAAAATCAGATTTTGGAAAGATCACCGGTTGGGTAAGTCTAGTCTAGCTGTTCAGTTCTGGGATCTCTGTGTTATTGTTAATGAGAAATCGAAAACAATCTCTGATCAAAAGTTTGGTCAGGTGCTTAAGTGTACCTTTAGGAGAACAGTAGGAGATAGGCTTTATATGCTTATCTCTAATCCATGTGGGGATTATGGAAATATAGCAATAATATGTGCTTTCAAAATCTTTGTTGGCAGAGCATGAGCCATTTGTTACAAAGGTGGTGGGCTTGGTGCAGAACAGGAATAATTACTTAACCATCAACAACTATTCGAAACACTTATACGCCATGACATACACAAACACAAGAATGAGTGAACAACCTAGATCCGACTTCAAAGAATGAGTGAACACATACCTGGATCTGCGAAGGGGAGACTTGATTCGATGCAGACGGCGGCCGGAGGGGTGCCGGCGTGGTGGCGGACAACCTAGATCCGACTGCCCGCCTGGATGTGGACGGAGGAAGGCGGCGGCCCGGAGGAAGATGGTTGCAGGGGGGATGACGGCCCCGCCGGGATCTCCACGGAGGATGGCGGCGGGTCGGAGAAAGGCGTCGGCCCGGGGGGGAGGGGGACGACGACTCGGCCCCGCCTGGATCTTTTCTGGACGATGGCGGCGGGTCGGACGAAGCCGGCGGGCAGGGGGGACGACGGCCGACGCCGGAAGCGGCGAGCGCCTCCTTGGAGGAGAGGCGGAGGAGCGTGGGGGAGAGGCCCGGTGCAAACCCTAGGGGCGACACCTCGAAGACGCGGGGACGAGCTCGGGCTACTGCGGCGGAGCCTTATCCCCTTCTTCCTGCCGAACGGCTGGGCCGGGCTCAGCCGAACGGCTGAATTCAGCCCAGCTGATTCTCGCGGCTGGAATCAGCCCAGCGGCTGGATCCGGCCCAGCCGAACAGCCGGTAAGTCAAAGATGTGGGTCAACAAGATCTACCAACATTTTGAAGAAAAATGGATATGTACATCTCCTGGTCCTATAATCGTCGTGCTAGTTGTGATTTGTAACAAGGTATCATGAAATCAGCTGTGAAAACCATAGGTATAAGGGTAAGCTGCACAATTTTAGTAGTTCAGGGTGAAATATCTTATATTTTCGTTTTTTTTGTAGCAGAACGCACGATGTCGATAGTTGCCGAGGAAGAGACTAAACGTAACTTAATTAGTTTCTTGTAAGGAAACCTATCCACCTGTATTAGAGTATACGGACGGTTTTTCTTTTAGGTCCTGTTTGGTATATTTTGTAACGCTAACGCAAACAAAATTACAAAACACCGGTAACGATTACAGGAATTGTTTAGTTCCAAGCAAGTAACGTGGCTTGCGAGCGTGGTAGATCGACGACGAGGCGGGTCAGTAGTGCAGTGTGTTTATCACGATGAATGTGTATGTATTTATAATGATGAGTGCACGGTGTCTACTTATTTTTTTAAAAAAAATGCCGTCGGGGGTTGATTTTTTTTTCTTTCGGTTTAGATTCGAATCCTCCGCTCTTGTTCTAATCCGCAGCCGTATAACATATCCCGTTCACGCCGATTTCTGTTTCTGCTGCCTGCCTCCACCGCCGTCGTTGCTTCCCAATCCAACGGCACGTAGCTGCCCCAAAAATAAATCCCATTCCATCGTACGTCCTCGCCATAGAACAAAAAACCGAACCGGTTCATGGTTGGACCGAAAAAACCGTGAACCAGTGACCTGACCGGTTCGGTTCAAGCAAAAGACCAGTTATGCAATTGAACTGGTGTGAACCGGTTGAACCGGCCGGTTTTTGCATTGAACCAGTGAACCAATGAACCAGTGAACCAGTAAACCAGTGATTACTTTGATGTTTAGGTATTAATTGAAACTTTGGACAATAAATTATTATGATATTGCTATGTTCATCCATTCATCCATCTATTATGTCATAATTGATGTGTTAACATACAAATTATTGCAAAAGATGTATATTTTTCATACAAGTTATAAAAAATTAATATTATGTTGATAATTATTAAACCACTGTCGATCAGTGAACCTCTGAACCAGTAGCGCCTGACCGGTTCCGGCTTTTTGTTCTATGGTCCTCGCAAGTGGGGGCCAAAGGAAGAAGCGAATCCAGCCCCGCGAGAAGCTTCGCGTGGAGCGACCTTTCCCCCTTCTCGAGCCCAGGCGATCGAAAACCCCAACCCCACCTCCCCGGCCTCCTCTCGGCCCCGCGTCGATCCATCGGCGATGACGCCGGGAAGCTCCGCCGCCGGATCGGGCGTCGTCGGTGAGCAATCCCCCATCCTCCTCTCCCCCTCGCGCCGTATTTTCCCTCGGGATTTCTATTAGCCGAGAAATCGCGCGGTTCGAGGTCGTATGCCCTGCTCGCCTGATTCTCTGCGCGCCGTTTGCGGGTCTGATCTGGTTGCTTCTTGCTCCGACGCCGGCGCGTTTCTTGCTCGTTCCGTGCGGCCCGCGTGGAACTTTCGGGTTTCGAGCGGTCGGGGCCATGGTAATAATCTAATAGACTGGCTGCCGAGATTGTCGTTCGGCGATTTTAGAGCGGCGGCGTGTGGGAACTGCGGGCGGCGGCGGCGGCGGCCTTGGATCGGTCGCTCTCCGTTTTGCCACGGTAGTGGCTGTTTATTTTGGGGTTATTTTGGGGAGGTGGAATTGGGGGGTGTTTAGATGCAGCGTTATGTACAGTGTTTTTGTGTTATGCATAGTGTTTACAGAGAGAAAAAGTGCATTGGGGAATGTGCATTATGCAAAACGTTATGCATAGTGCGTGAACTAAACAGGGCCCATACAGGCAAGGAGAAATTCTTAAGTGGTGAATGCGGTTTACGACATTTAATTGATTCTTAGAAAATAGTGGAATGGGAATACATACATCGGATGGATGTGTTCTTTTCCAAAAAATTGTCTAGAGGTGGTGCATAGTGCTCATAGCTCAAGATGCTGTGTACATGTGCTACTCTTATTGGAGCCTTGTTACACATCAAAGCAGACAATGGGGTTTCTTTCTTGCGCTTTTCTTTACCTGAGATGAGAATTGCGTTATCCATTAGATATCTTTAGAGCTGTTAGTCGTGGGACTATTATCCATTGTGCGTATCTTTATACAACAGTATGTACATAATTTAGGCATTTAGCTTGTGCTGCACACATACTATGGTATCATCACCATTCTTATTTACCTGTGCTGCTAATATTTGTTCTGCTCAGGATCTGAAAAGAAATTGTTGTCCTGAGGTGATCACTAAATCTATTTCAGCTGTTCATACACAGTCAAGAAAATCCTTTATGTGCTTAGGATTTCCCAGTCCTTAACAGCAGAGTTCCAATTCCAGATGTATGATGCTGTCATTTTTTCTAACTTATCACCCATGACCACAAACAACAGAGAACAAAGAATTTGCCATGTATTTCTGATGTTGGTATATAACCAGATTTAGCAATTATATCTGCTGTGAGATTTGGTGCCTTTGTTTTTGGGTGTGTGCATATAGGATGTTAATCACAAATCTTGCAGTGTGAGAAGAGGTGAAAATGGTTTACTTAGTGGTTTTGTCTTTCTTGCAGTTCATCACTCTTTGAGCTTCTTCTTTTTCCAACCAGAATGAAATTCAATTGCTTATCTATGTAGCACTATTATAAACAAGCAATATAGTGTTTGTAGCTTTTGTTTCTACATATGTTTTGCAGAGTATCAATCGCTGGACCTTTTTTGGCAACAATTTCACTTTTTTTTTGTATCACATGAAAATAGCAACTGAAATACTGTGCAAACAACAATTTTACTTACAAGTTTACATTCTGCGCAAATTGATTGTATTTGTCATCCTTCATTCTATTACAGAGGAAACTATTCCTTTTTTCCTAAGGCAGAGGAAACTATTCCTTTTTTCCTAAGGCAGAAGAAACTGCATGTATATAGCTTCAGTACCATAGTTATGCAGCTGAATAAAATGTAAAATACTTGCAGTTCCTCGGAACTTCAGACTGCTAGAAGAGCTTGAGCGTGGGGAGAAGGGCATTGGTGATGGTACTGTGAGCTATGGCATGGATGATGCAGATGACATCTACATGCGATCGTGGACTGGCACTATTATCGGCCCTCACAATGTAAGATATGGTTCTTCACTCTTAAGCCATCCAATAGTATATTTCCCCATTTCCTCTCTGTAACCCTTGGTCGGGAAATTTGGTTGCAGATTTCGGTTGAGTTTGTAACTGTCACTTCTTTTGTTGTTTCTGGTTCTATGGTATTCCTATCAAATTTGTTTTCATAACTGCTAGGGCCCATCAAGGAATGCAAATAAGGTTTTCTAAACCAAGCTAAAAAAGATCTCTTTTATGATGCTCTTCCTTTAATGCATTTACCTGACAATGGCTGCAGCCTGCAATATATGCATGAATATAGTCATGCTATAAAACATATATGTAGAAACACCTTTCAACTTCCTTCCACTCTTTACGACCTGACCAGCAAAAAACCACTTACATGTTCAAACAACATACTGGAAAGATGCCCTCTGCTCAAAAGTAGCACTCTGCTCCTTCTGTATTATTTCTTTCCGCTACTACTTGTATAGTTGTATACAGAGTTATCTTACACTGTTGCATCTTCATCAACTATCAGACTGTCCACGAGGGTCGCATCTACCAGCTGAAGTTGTTCTGTGACAAGGACTACCCTGAGAAGCCTCCGTCTGTTAGATTTCATTCCAGAATAAACATGACATGTGTTAATCATGAGACTGGAGTGGTAACAGCTGTTTATCTTTCAGCGCTTCATGATAATGTAACTTTCCCATTTGATGTTAGGATACTGATTGCTACATCTCCTTTTTATTTGTGAGCATGTAGGTTGACCCGAAGAAGTTCAATGTGCTGGCAAACTGGCAGCGCGAGTACACAATGGAATACATTCTAACCCAGCTCAAGAAAGAGATGGCATTGCCACAGAACCGCAAGCTAGTGCAGCCTCCAGAGGGCACTTTCTTTTAAGTGTTCACAGGCCCATCTCAGGATCCAACGGCAACAAAACATTTGCATCCATGGTGACTCCAAAACTAGTTTTGGCACCTGTTGCCTATGATTGGTTTCTATTTTGCGTGCCTACTATCTGTTGACCACCGCAGTAAAGTGTCAAGCGAAACTTTATTGTAATTTGCCTGGTGGTTGCTAAAGAGATGGAATCGGTCGTTAAGGATGTGTAATCAAGAAAACTGCCGTTGGGCAACTGCTGCTTCTCATTGCGTATGTGGTTCTTTGCAAAGAGTTGTCGTATTTTACCTAGCGGCTTGGCCTAACTTGCATTTTTTACGTGGACATAACGTCCATTATTGTGGGTCAAGCAAACGGTGGGCACAGGTTACTTATTGTCGAAGCCTTAGGGGAATGCATATAATTGGTCGATGAACGCCTAGACTCTAGGTTTCTTCCCAAATTTTTTTTATATTTTAACCTTTTTATAAAATTGAAATTTTAATAATATCCTCTACCTAACTAAATTTTTTAAAAAATAACCCTTTTGGTCACGTCAAGCTCCATAGCGCGACTCGTAAATGAGTCGTGTCACATGCAATGGTGTGATCAAAATGACGTGGTGGCGCGTCTCAAAATTGATTTCCATGTGGCGAGGACGTGGCTGGCTTGCCGAGGTAGTCGCGCCAAGCCGTTTGGTGTGACCGAGAGCCGAGTCGCGCCACTGCGCTTGGCGTGA
Organism: Alloteropsis semialata; assembly: GCA_004135705.1. Classification (NCBI taxonomy): domain Eukaryota; kingdom Viridiplantae; phylum Streptophyta; class Magnoliopsida; order Poales; family Poaceae; genus Alloteropsis; species Alloteropsis semialata. Next base: position 40,040,445 of record CM014271.1, read on the forward strand.
CTCGTTTGAAAACTGCGATATCATCCCTACTTTGACAGCTTATAACTCCTAATACAAGCATAATTTAGGCGAGCTTCAATTGACAAATTTGTGTACCAAGTAACCGGCTACAACTTTCATTATATGAACATCTTCCAATTCTCAACAGTTTGAGATCAAGGTCTGTAAATTTTGGAAAAAAAACCACGATTATCTGAATTTCATTCAAAATTGTAGTTTTACCGAATTTCAATCGCAATTTTCAACAAGATAAACTCATTTACATCAAGTATGTAGCATACTGTTGGAAAGTAGAGGGAATGTAGTTTTCATTTTGCTACTTTGAAACTATATGTATTTGGTTATAAATAATTTTAAACTTCGGTCAAAGACAGCTACTTGTAATAGTTTTCAGCCTTCAACACTTAGGAAAATTTTTCTAAGTGAGTATCGAAACGGAAAAAGAATACCGGTATGTCAGTTTATTTTTGTTTTTTATTGCAAATTTAATTAATTTTAAAAAATAAAATGCTACAGTGACCTCAGAAATTTCTGAAATTTATCGGCAACCTTTGAATTGTTTTTACTCCGGAATCGTAAACCCTGACTGTAACATGCAGAAGTTCTGGTGGTTCTATAAAAAAGGTGAAAAAATGATGACTTCAGTGAGAATCAAATCAGCTTGAACATTGTGGGAATAATAGTTTTAACCTGTTAATGTCTACGTGGATAATATCTCTTTAGTGAGACTAATGTTGCTGAGGGTGTCCGTTGCGGAAGAGATAAAAAACAACGAAGCACCAAATATAGGGATACAAAAAGTCTATATAACCTCCTAACTTTTTAAGGGTAGTCTAGTTTACCCTTTTACCTTCAAAACCGGATTTTGAGACCTTAAACTTTCCAAAAACAGACATATCACCCTCCAAGGCGGGTTAAGGTGGTTTTGCCTAGATGGCAGGTCAGCTTGGATCCCTTTCGCGTGTGGACGCGGGGCTCGCATGTCAGGCGGTGCCGGTCGTCCTCATGTTCCTCGTCTCCACAGTCCGCGCCGCCAAGGTGGACTCCACGTCACCGCTTCGGATGGTGGCAAGCCCTCCCACGCACATCGCACTTCCAGGATGACGACTCCATGGCGGGGCCCTCGCTGTGGAAGGGCACGCAGAAGTTCGCGGAGTGCCTGTTTGCTTGGCTTATCAGCCACCAGCCAGCAGTACTTTTCTCTCACAACAAATCAGCACCAGCCACCAGCCACCGGCCAGCTAGCAGTACTTTTCTCTCACAACAAATCAGCACCAGCCACCAGCCGCCAGCCAACCGAACAGCTCCAGCTCGGGAGCGCTGATGACCTTGTCGTTGCCCAGCACCGGGTGCGCGACACGCTTAGAGGCGGCGGGAGCAGTGGAAAGTCGGCCTTGTGGGAGAGCACGGCCACAACCTCTGGACGGTGTGTAAGGACGTAAGGGAGTTCGGGCAGGGGTGGCGTTCAAGGACGCTGAGTGATGGCCGGTTCCTCCTTCACTACCCTCCCGTACTTGCCGTTGAGCGGCGACGCGGGTGTTTGGATGAGCCGATGCCGAGCCCGCTGGGCCTCCCAAAGAGGCGCGGAGGATGCCGGGGAGAGTGGCGGCACATTGGCCCCTGTAGCATCATGGAGGGCGGTGCTGCAGCGCCCATCGACCCACCACCGCTAGCCTTGGCTTTCTGCACGAGGATGGTGACCAACGCGACGGTGTCCATGTCATCTTGCATCCCAGTAGCACCTTTGCACGCGTACGTTTCTTGCATCCCAGAACCACCTTGGAGCCTTGCAGACTTGCAGTTCTCTGCTTGCCATCCTCCACGGACTAGCTCTGCTCTCTTCCTTGCTCCCATGACAATGGAGGCCACAGAAGCTTCATACAGTGATGGACCCGTTGCACGGACTAGCTTTGCTTTCTTCCTTACACCCACGGCATGGAGGCCGCAGCAGCTCCGTACGCCGATGGACCCGTTAGCATCCCTTGTGTCGAGCTTCGCCTCGGCGGCTCGGCCTTCTCGTCGCCGCAACAACAAGGCTCCATGTTCCATCTCCCGCCGCTCCCCGTCGCGATGGTGGCGCGTACGTGCTCACCATGAGCTTCGCCTCGGCGGCTCGGCCTTCTCGTCGCCGCAACAACAAGGCTCCATGTTCCATCTCCCGCCGCTCCCCGTCGCGATGGTGGCGCGTACGTGCTCACCATGAGCTTCGCCTCGGCGGCTCGGCCTTCTCGTCGCCGCAACAACAAGGCTCCATGTTCCATCTCCCGCCGCTCCCCGTCGCGATGGTGGCGCGTACGTGCTCACCATGCTCCGCCGGCTCCTGCTGCTCGCCATGTAGGCCTTCGTCTCTCTCTACTTTCTGTTCTTGTCCACGCCCGCGCCGCCTCCGCAGGCACCAGCGCTCGCACCCACGCAGCTGCGAATGGTGCAGACGGGATGCAGTGCAGTGGTGGAGGCCGACTGCGTCGTCGCGACAGGAACCTCTCCGCTATGCGACGACGACTTGTAGATGCCGAATCGGCCTAGGATGTGGGGCCAGCATCCACCCAGCACAAGGAAACCACGCTGAGCTGCTACCTAGGCAAAACCGGCATTCCAAACCACCTAACCCGACTCAGGGGGCGTTTTGTCTGGTTTCAGAAAGTTTAAGGTGGACTAGGTAACCGCCCGTGCGTTGCTACGGGCAACTGTCCAATTCCGTTGTGTTAGAAAAATGGACCTATTAATAGACCATTTGTGATTTTGGTGATTGCATGTAACACAACCCATGTGGACTAACAAGTTTGTTAGTATACAAGGACATAGTTGCATAGATGTAAGGTGATGGTCTTGGGTGATCAAACACCTTAAACAAGGTCAAGAATACATGATCAAGACATTAGAAGACCTTAAATGAAACCCAAGACATCATACAAGACATGCCCAAAGAAGAAACCACGAAAAAAACAAAGTAAAATAAAAAAACAGGAGCACAGACTATTGCTATGCTACCCAGTCATGAGCACAGCAATAGTCGGTCCTGCTGACTTAATGAGGACAGGATGTTGCGGTCCTACCAATACTGATTGGAGCAAGTTGTGGTGCTTCACTGAAAAATGCCAAAACCTACTGCAATGACGGACTGTTGCGGTGCTACAATCACCGATTGTTGCGGTGGGGCACAACAATAGTCGGTGATGCTGAAGAATTTGAAGATTCGGGTCTAGAACGATAGACTATTGCGGTGCTACGATCACCGATTGTTGTGGTGGGCACAACAATAGTCGGTGGTCACAGTGGATCCACTGTCAGACCCACAACGGCTATGTGTACGGTGGAGGACAGGAAGTTGTGTTGCAACACATAATGGGCACCGCAATAGTCGGTCCTACGCAGAAAAGTACCAACGGCTACATAACGACTAGTTCTTCATGTTGGGGCTATAAAAACCCCTCCACCGGCCATTTGAAGTGTGTTAGAGCTTGAGAAAGTTGTTGGGTGTTGAAGTTCACCAATTCATATGCTCTATCCATCAAAGTGCTTAAGAGAAGATTAGACAATTAGCAACAAGACTTAGGCTTTGATTAGTGCTAGTTTAGGCCGCTTAGCTCTTTGCTTTAGGCTTTAGTCTAGAGTTTAGTGAGGTTTGCATACCTCTTGCTATCGGTGCTTGCACGCACCAAGTATTGTAAATCCAGGGCGTTGTAGTCTAGCGAGACCCTCCAACAAAGCTTTGTGGAGAGGCTGCCGGTGTTTGTGCAAGGGAGGAGAGGTCCTTGGCGGTTTGCCGAAGCTCTACCATAGTGATGACGACAGAGGTCACTGGCGAGAGGCCAAGCGAAGACCCACTCGTGTTGTGGGTAGTCCCGTTGGCTATCACAGAAGTTGCCCGCCACCGGAGCATTGCCCTAAGGAAGGGACATTTCCCAAGAAGGGGCTCCAACGAGGACTAGGGGGAAATTAGCTAACTTCCCGATACCTCGGAAAAAATCATCGTGCCGAGAGTTTTGTTCTCTACCTTTTACACTTCCGCATTTATATTGTGCCCTTTACATTTCGCATTTACCTTTCCTAGAATTGCCTTGTGTAGTTGATAGGATTGGAACCTAGGGTGCAAAACTCTTTTACGGATAGCAACACATAGAAAAACCTAGTGCACATCTAGATAGAATTTGGAATAGGTTTTTATATATGCTTGGAGCCTTAGTTTTTAGAACACCTAATTCACCCCCCCCTCTTAGGGTGTCACGGTCCCTTCACGTAGCAACTGTCCATTTGTTTTCTAAGAACTAATTGCAAGCTATTCAGTTTTTTCTGCAATAAAAGGACAGCAATATATCAGAACCCAACACCAAAAACCTGAATTGATTCTACAACAGTTCAAGGAAACAACAAATTCATAAGGCTATTGCTCAGTATGATTTTTGAACCCAATGCTAACATTACCTTAGCCATTCAGAAAGTACTTCTAAGATGAAACTCAATTTCTCCCTGCTGGAAATATTTTTTTGTTATCGAGAAAATCCCTAAGATATGGAGAGAAAACATAAATAATTTCCCAGATGCCTTTGACCAAACTTTTATACTGAAGAGATGTTCTCCAAAAAAACTCCTCGTATATTTAATCTCTAACAGAACCAATGCTTATTGAAAAAATACTGACAATGAGAGGACGTGAGCCACCTAACACATGAAAAACACATATTATTGTTCCACACCACAAATTTGCACTACAACATATATTGATCGGATATCCTCACTTTTAGACTTTTAGAACAGCCTTATCATGAAAAACTATCAGTAGCAAGTTTAAGTAAATTTAAAGATTCAGAAGGGGCATACATCTTTGCAGCTAAAATGAACCAGCAAGAATAAAATAGTAACCAAAGGAGCAAGATGTAATCAGATCGAGTAGCAACAAAATTAGAACAACAGGAGAGATGCATGGTGACAGAGAGAGACACTGAGAGAGGAAGAGGAGGGCATACGGCCTCCTTGCCCCGCCACACCGACGCCTGCCCACATGGTTGAAGAGAGAGACACTGAGAGATGAAGAGGAGGGGAAGGACACCACCTGAACATGTGGTTAGCACAATCTTGGAGAGGAGGGTTGGAGAGACAGATATGAGTACTTTTCTCTTCTTCTTATCCTTATCCTGAGGCTGTCCGCATCGGAAGACTCGAAGCCATCCTTCAGCGCTTTTAGCATAAAAAGCGCCGCACCGGAAGACGCTAATCCACACGCTAGCGTTCCGCACCGCCCGCGTCCCGCTATTTCTAGCGGAGTAGCGGATGCTCGCTACGCATCCACGTGGCGCAGGCACTGCACGCGCCCAACCACCGTGGAGAGAGAGGGAGGTGGAGAGGCAGGGAGAGAGAGGCCAACACCGGAGAGGGAGAGGGAGGCCGCCGCCGGTGCTGCTCCTCCTCCGCCGACGTCGGCACTGCTCCTCCTCCGTCTCGCCGCGCGCCGCCGTCCCTGCTCCTCCGCCGCCATGCCGCCGACCCGAGCTCCTCCATCCGCATTCTCCTCCGCCGCATGTTGGGAGCTCCGTCCACCATGGATGCGCGTGCGAGTAGGGGAGCCCGGCCGTGCCTTTCCCGCCGGCGCGGAGCTCGGGCGTCCCCGTCGGATCTGCCGCTGCGGAGGAAGGGGCACCAGGACGCGCGCACAGAGGAGCGGCTCCAGGCCGTGGAACGCGGCCGCCGTGGTCGCCTCGTCGCTCCGCATCCGCCATAAAGGACCTTGATGTCACCTAGAGGGATGGTGAATAGGCGTTTCTGCAAATTATAAAAACTTAAACCCTGTTGTTAGTACTGGAACGGTCAGACCGGTTCCTGAACCCGGTCAGACCGGTTCTGGTCACATAGCAAGTAAACAAATGAAGTTTTGCCCCTCTAACAATTCTAACACAAACCACTTTTGGTGACAAGCTTCAATATATGTTTCCAAGTGTATTTATGAAGCTCCAGCACACAGCATCAATACACCAAAGTAGAGATATGCGGAATTACAAGTAAATGCTAGAATTGATAAATGTAAGTAAATGGAGACATCACACAAGAATTTATTTACTAAAGTTCAGATTCACTGCTTGCACTAAGCAGCCAGTAAGGCACAGTGAATCCTAGTCTCCGTTGAGGTGCTCACGAAGAGCCGGGTTGTCACCTAACCCTTTCCTCACCCAATCAACCACCAAGGGGTATTGAGTTTACTTACTGATTTTCTCACCAAGAGAATGGGTAATACAAACATCCGGGGCACAACCACATAATGAATGTGTGCTCCGTGGCGACGCCTAGCCGTCTAGAAGTAAATCTCCAAGAGTAACAAATGCTTCACGAGTTGCTCGACGCCACCATAAGTGCTCAAGGTTAGATTGCTCACACACAAGTCTCTCTCTCTTAACCCAACTCAAAGAATCTCATAAGGATGCTCAAATCTCACAAAGAGAGATTGGGGAGAGCTCAGCTGGGCCTCAAGAAGGTGTTAGAAACGCACAGAACCAGCAGCTCCTCAAAAATGAACTCTTGGGTATAAATACTAAACCCAACAAAACTAGCCGTTTTTCTGTCAGACAAAACCGGTCAGACCGGTTTTTAACCTCAACTAGCCGTCAGACATCAGAGGCCAGGAACCAGTCAGGCCGGTCCCCAAAACCGGTCAGATCGGTCCCCAAAACCGGTCGGACTGGTTTTGGCCTGAAACTCCCGCTAAAGTTAGATTTTCTAGGTTAGACTCTCATGGGTTTGACTTGAGCACTTTTAGTGAATGTCTTTCAACCAATGTTGCATCTTTCTTGATAGTACGGCATACCTATACTCAAGACATATAAATAATCATATTTCAACCACTTGAGTTTTTATGATGAGAATCATGCCAATACATGAATATTCTTCACTTGAGGGCTTTCAACATTGTCTATCATCTGAGCAGATCAACCTTGAGCTAGTGACTTAGGATTTTCCATAACTTATGTTTGAGTTCACTTTAATCCTTAAGCCAACCCTTTTATCAACCATAACATATATATGCATTGCAATGACTCTCATGACAATACTTGGATATGATACTTCGAAACCCCCGGATACTAGATATTTCACCTTAGCAATACGCACATGGTCATAAGTCGTTACTTAACCAAAGCTTGCTTAGTCCCTCGCTTCAGTCATCCCGTTTTGTTTCTTCATCACTTACCCTTGCATCATCAAGTTAGCTTTGCTTTGCCATAGAGTGAATTTTATTTGAAAGATTCTTCAAATGCTTGTTCTTGATTGATAAAGAATATCCCACACAATGCAAGCTTCCAATCATGAAGACCAATATGTAACACATATGCTCATGTCCTTTTATCATACATGCATGAAGTCTTGCAATATCATTTTTCTTTGTCAAATAAGTAATCTCACATCTTGGAGATCCACATAGTATATCTCCAAGTCATTGCTTCATCATTGCTTCTTTTGACTTGACACCTGGGTCACCTGGGTTGGACCTGGCTGAGCCGGGTCAGCTTTTCTGTCCTGAATTTAATTTCACCTGGCTGACCTGGGTGCCACCTGGCTGAGCCAGGTTGGCTTCACTTATTATCCTTTGCAATGAACATTATTTCTTCACACACTTGCTTGCTTGTATCAATAAATAACCATATATTTTGATGAGCACAATTTAAATATAATGAATCATAAGAATAATCCCCTGCTCATCATCTCAAGCAAACAAGTTAGACCTTTAACCTTTAATCATTTTGTCATCAAACTCACCAAAACCAACATAGGGCCTAGATGCACTTTCACCGCCGATGCCGCAGCTCGCCGCCCGTTGGGTTTTGCTGGTAGGGGCGCAGGGGAGGGACGAAGAAGAGAGGAGCAGGGGCTTGCCGGCGAGGGCACAGGGGAGGGGCGGCGTGGCCCCAAGGCGGAGGGACCAAGGCACGGCGTGGGTGGGGGAGATGGGAGAGAGAGAGAGAGAGAGGAGAGAGGAGGAAAAAATAAAAAATCCTGATGTGTGGACCCCACCAGCTGGTAGTTGATATAGACGATGAGATATAAAGTATGATGGGTGCGGAGAAATTTGGTATAGAGTAGAGAATATCGGTGACCAGGATAAAATATTTCTTTTAGAGGATAAAAATAGAGTATGACGAGTGCGGACAGCCTGAACTCCATCTCTCCGGTTTTCTTTCTTATCCTGAACTCCCCACCTTTCTCTCCCTTATCCTGTCATCCATGTTCTCCAGGAGCGGCAGCTGTGCGGCGCAGTGCGAGGAGCAACTGTGCGCAGGTAGGGGAGAGAGAGGTGGCAACACGGATGATGCATGACCTCCACGAGCTGTGGCCCGGCAGAGCATGCGCGACGGCGGCAAGCCAGAGCTGCAAGTAGCCGGGACAGGGCACGTGGTGCCCAAGATGCATCCCAGCCGAGCGTCTGGGCAGCGGCAGGACCTCCCGAGCTGTAGCCTTGATGGGCAAGTGGGCAGGGATGACGCCTCCCTCACCTACAACCCCGCGAGGGCAGCGCACCTCCTGCGCCTTCCTGAGATACGGCGAGCGGCCGACAACGCGGCCTCTACGGGCGTGGACAGTAGCAAACAAGAATGGATGAGTCCACAATGGCCGGCCGGCCTCGATGAGCAGAGTAGCGACGCCTCTCCAACCTTCAGCACCACCAAGCGCGCAAGGCCCAGCGCTTCTCGGAGCACGAGGGAGGGAGGGGCAGGGCCCATTGTCGGTGTCGAGCACACAGGGGAGCGCCCGCGGAACCACCGCGGTGTCGACGTCTCCCTTCGAGAATTAATAGTAGTAGAGATAATATCCAGTTTTGAAAGTGAGGGGGTGAAGTAGACCACCCTCGAAATGGTAGGGAGTTATATAGACTTTTTCCATAGGGATATGGGCCCATAGCGTTCGAGATATAGATTTTGTTAGGAAACATGCGAGCCTGTTGAAAAACTCATCGCCAGCGTCGAGTTTTCGGTTGTTCTCTTGCTTCCACGTCAAAAGGAAAACTAGGTCAGCTAGCTCGGAGCCTCCACTGAGGACTAGGGATGGCAACGGGTATGTACCCGCTGGGTACTACCACTCTATACACGTACCCGTTACATGTAATTTTACCCGCTAAAATACTCGTACCCGCATGCGGGTACAAGAACTTACCCATACCCACACCCGCGGTTATTTTTACCCGTCGGGTAACCCGTGCCCGATGCATAGTTGGTATAAACTATCAAAATTATATGTGTAGCACATAATAAAAACCACATAAACACATATAAAAAATATAAATAAATAAAAGCAAGGTAAGTAACAACTCTTACCAAATTAATAGTATAATAGATCATAAGATCATTAGCTTATGAACAATGTCAAGTCACCACTCACTAGCAAAATACAAGTTTATGAGTTCATTACACGCCCTAATGTCAGGTATATTTTACCCACGGGTACGCGGGTATGGGTAGCATGCACCCGTACCCGCATCTGCTTGACAGGTAGAGATTCTTTTCTTACCCGTGTCTTTATCGGGTAAAATTCGTCGGGTTTTCATGTTTCATGTACCCATTGATATCTCTAGTGAGGACCTGATAGCCTCGTTGGGCTTGACCTTATCTCCATCGTTCAGATCAGCAGGTGACTCAGCAACCCGTTGGAGACTTCACCTCGAGTGGGAGGCCATTGGGTTCTTTTGAGCGGTGGCACTGCCGCCCTACCACGTTAGGAGGCAATAAATAAAGTACTTTACTACAGCCTGCATGCGCAGGAATAGAGGGTATTGATTGCACACCTTTATTAGGAAAGAAAAAAAATCCGTCGACACCTACCCGTATCAGGAGGCGCGCGCGCGGACGCATTTCATCGTGGGCCAAAAGCTCTGCCCCATGGGCCGTCCCCTTTGTTCAAGTAATAAACCAGACATCACAGCCCAGGAAAAGCAAATCAACCATTCAGATCGGGATTTCTAGGTTTTCCCGTCGGAAGTGACGGCGCCGGTGGCGCACAGCTTCCAGAAAGAGACTCCGGCGGCGGAAATGCAATTCAACAGGTAAAAATTCTCTACTACTCAGATTCATCTGATTCACAACACATTCAGGCAGGTTTTTTCTGATCTACTACTCAGAAACAATCCTTGATGAAGTTATTTTCTCATAGAAACAATATCATGGGTTGGAAAATTCTGGAACAAAACCAAGAGAATCTATGGTTGTTTTGACTAGAGAAGGCAACTTAAAAGCATCCATGTTCTTCGTGTGTCCATGATCTTGCTGTTAGTCCAGAAGCATTCAGCTTGTTCAACTTTTGTTTCCCAACAACCTGATAGAAAAGCAGAAAAGGTTAATAGATTGTTCTTGCCATCAACATTGCTTGCCAAAAAGGCATTTAGAACTTAGAATAGTAAGAAAGTGCATGTTTTTATAGAATAAAGGACTTTGAAACAATCACTGAAATGTTGAATGGTTACACTATGCATAATTAAAGAAGCAGTAAACAGCAGTGAATTAAAACAGATCATGCATATGTAGCTGATATTCTTGTTGAACATGTAGTGAGCAGAAAGCAAATTATGGACCTGAACCCCTGAGGCCACTGAAACTGCAGATGAAGGATTCTACTGTGATATCACAGATCATGACGTGAATCCTATGTATTGTACACAACTTGAGGGAGGCAATACAAGCTGGGAGGTTGAAAATATTGTTCCAAATGAAACTCCTAAATTGCCTACAGTAGCTGATATACAGCTATCTCTAGAGGATACACATCTAGATGATCCCCCAGCTGAAGTTCACCAGGATGCAGCTAGTGATGGCGACTACATTTACCAAGATGGAAAGCAAGATGGTGAAAATGAAGAGGTAGACCTGGAGTTTCTTGCAGCAGTTCAGTCTTCACCGGATGATCCATATGTGGGCAAGATATTTGATACAGTTGAGGAAGCTAGGATTTTCTACAATGCATATGCAAGAAGAAAGGGCTTCTCCATCAGAAATGGGACATCTCGCAAGTCGGCTGTTACAGGACAACTAGACAAGATGCTGTTTGTTTGCAACAAAGAGGGCAAAGGAAAGAAGAGCAAAGAAGATGAAAATGTAGCCATAGAGCTGAGTGAAGATGAAAACAGTGATTCTGATGAGAACGAGACTTCTGCTAAAAAGATGTGCACAGGTGTGAAAAGAAAGAGAGAAAAGTTGAAATACACAAATTGCAAAGCAAGAATACTCATCAAGTTGAATGGAGGCAAGTGGGTAGTGAAGCAATTTATCTCTGAACACAACCATAGCTTGGTTAACAAGCCGTCAATTGCCAAGCTCCTGAGGTCCCATGCTGGAATTCCACAAGAGGAAGTGCAGTTCCTTACGCTTCTACATGATTGCAACCTAGAAACAAGCCGGATGATGCAACTAATGTCCGAACTGTACGGTTCTGCTCATTATGTTCCTTACCATGAGAAACATGTAAGCAACTTAAGGGCTGGGATCAGAGTAGAAGCAGCAAAAAGTGACATGGCTCAAACTATATTACACATGTATGAGCTTTAGAAAGAGGACCCCAATTTTTTCTTCAAAGTGAAGCTTGATGAGGAGGACAAAGTAGAAAACATCTTTTGCGTTGACAGTGCAGCAAGAGAAGCGGACAAGGCATACAATGACTGCATCTCATTTGATAGCGCATATTTGACAAATCTGTACAGAATGCCATTTGCGCCCTTCATTGCAATTAACAGGCATGGATTGACAATCCAAGTAGGCTGTGGGTTCTTGAGAAATGAAACAACTGAGAGCTATGTGTGGCTTTTCAAGATGTTCCTAGAAGCTATGCATGGTTTGGAACCCCTTAACATAATCACTGATCAGGACCTATCTATGGCTTCAGCGTTGAGAGAGGTTTTCAAGAACACTAAACATCGTTGCTGCCGCTGGCACATAATATCTAAGATTGAAGGGAGGCTGGCCAGGTATTTTCTGATCAAAGAAGGAATGGAAAAAGAGTACAACGACATTGTTAACTACAGCTTAACTCCGAGTGAATTTGAGGCAAGTTGGGCTGCAATGATAAGCAAGTATGAAGCTGCTGACAATGAGATCCTATCAAACCTGTACATGATAAGGCATCTTTGGGTCCCTGCCTATTTCATGGACAGATTGTACCCTTTCCTATAGTCAACACAACGTAGTGAAAGCTTTAATGGAGTTCTCAAAAAGTATGTGAATCCACACAATTCAATGCTTGATTTTTTCAACCAGTACAAGAAAATCCAAGATAAAACAGATGTAGCTGAGGACAAGCAGATATACAGGACAGACCAGAAAGTACCTCCCGCATGGTCAAGATACCCCATTGAGAAGCACGCAATTGAGGTCTACACTAGAAACATATATTACAAATTCCGTGCAGAGATGCAGAAGATAGCACAATATGTTTCATGCCCAATGGGTCAGAATGTATACAGATTGAGTCCTGTAGAAGAATTTGTAGGCAACTATGGCACAAGGTCATATGAGGTGACATTCGATGAGTTGAGCTCTAATGTTAGTTGCCAATGCTGCAAGTTCGAAAGGGATGGTATATTTTGCTGCCACATAGTGAAGGTGCCAACAGACAGAGGGGTTAACATACTTAAGAGGTGGAGGCCTCTAGAGAATGCGACTACATTGGTTGAGTTAACAAGCCCTCAGCAGTTGCCTAAAATGCCAGAGAAGTCGAAGAGGGCTGTGTGCTTTGCAAATGTGTCTAATTCTTTCGCAGACATTGCAAGGCAAGCATGTATGTCTGAAGATTTGTGTGACATAGCTAACAGTCACATAAAAATGATGAAAGCCGAACTTGCTGCACTAAGGAAATCAAAAAGGACCAAGAAAAGCAATACCCAAAAGGCAGCAGAAAGCAACAATGATGCAGGAAATGTTGCACAGGAGGGGGGTGCATCAAGATGAAGCCGCTGCCCATCAAGAAGAATCATTGATAGTTTCTGAGCCTGCTTTGTCCATTGGTGTATCTGACCAGCAGTCAGTGGTTGCTCCCGAGATTAGCACCTTGCCAAGAAGGCTGTCTGTGGCTAAAGATCCAGACAAAACAACAACTAAGGGCCGCACAAGAAGAAGAAGATTCCAGAGTGCATTGGAAGTGCACTCAAAGCCTAAAGACAACAAATGCAAAGTCTGTGGTTCTACAGAACACAATGCTGCGACTTGCACAAAAAGCAGGAAGAAGAACTAGAGAGTATTGATGAAGTCGAGGGCTGGGCATCGAACTAAGCTGCTTATAGTGCTTTTCTAATTATATAAGTTAACTAATGTATGTTTATGGAAACTGCTTGTAATGAGGGATTAATATGCCTCTTAAGCTGTCATGAACTGCTTATGTGACATTTGAGTATTTCTTATGGATGAAGGTATTTGTGTATTTAATACCAGCAGAAGAATCAGAAGCAGTTTTTCAATTTTATTTAAGCATTTACATACTGTACTTACAAGCAATTCAATAGAAAGTAAAAAAGCAGAATATTTGAGGGATGGGGGAGGGGCACACCTGTCAGACTCTCAAGATATCCCACCATTTTGCCTCTTTTCATCATAGGTGAGCCACTTGTGTGTAAGAATCATCCGTGCGTAGCAAATGTCTTTTCTATACTATAAAGAGAATAACATTTGAAAACAATTCTCACCTAAAGCATACCCAGCCTTACCCCTCACAGCTTCCCTAGATGGGCCCACAAGGCAGACCAAAAAGTTTGACGAAAGGGTGGGGGGAGAGGGAAATTTTGATAGTTGCAAAATAGCTGCGGTCAAAAGTTTAAATTTTTTGTCACCAAGCTCTGATTTACCCGCCCATGTGTAATCCCGCCCCAATTGCAATCCCGGTCCAAATTGCCTGCCTTTTTTGGTGTCAAACGATTTCAAAATTTAAAAATGCCGCACGCCAAAACCCCATCACGCCAGAACTCCATCAGCCCCCTTATTTCTTTCCTTTTTCTTTCATCTTTCAATTGCCTGCCTTTTTTGTGTCAAACAATTTCAAAATTAAAAAATGCCGCACGCCAGGACTCCATCAGCAAATTGCCTGCCTTTTTTGATGCCAGGTTTCGAAATTTTAAAATGCCCAGGACTCCATATTATTTCTTTCCTTTTTCTTTGACTCCAGGACACCATCGCCGCATGCCCCTAATTTTTTATGCCAGGAATTTGATGCCAGGACTCCATGTTCCGTAGGAATTTGGTGCCCCTAATTTTTGATGTCAGTGATGCTCAGTGCCTCCAAATTTCTCTCGTATGTCTCTGTTCTGAATCCATGCGGAACCAGTGACAGGGATCGCGGCCAGTTTGTGAACCAGGGACATGGATCGTGGCCAGGTAAACATTACGAGTTCTCGTGACTTTGTATGGGGAATCACAAACTGTGGCGGCTAATTCCGTTTCTTTGTTTATCTTATCTATAACGTTGGAAACCAATTCCAACGTTTACATTTGCGATATGTTGGTTTCCAACAATCCACCATTACATTTTCTTTCATGCTCCTGGTGGTTTGGTTCTGGTTTTGGCCCACACTAATAATAATTATATTTTGTCTGAGCGGATGAGGCAGACACAACGATGAAGAGAACTGGGTAATTTTATTAATTTTTGTGAAGATTAAGCGAGGACCTTTTTTTGCATGAGTACCTTATAGCACAAGGATCGGTGGATTCTGGTAATGCTTTCATACATGCTAACACGAGTTTGTTAATTGATGTGCTGAAACTGAGAAAAAAAATGGCAGGCCCTGGCATACATCGGCACTGAAGTGGCTGAAATTGTTAATTTGGTGAATGCTTGGGACAAAGGGCCAGCGAGGGTGCAGCCATGCAACAGCAGCAAGGGTGGGGACAGGAGCAGCAGCCTGCGGACGTTGCTATCATGGTGAGTCTCTCTCATTCATAGGTGCTATGTAATTGAGAAAAATACGCGCATGCAGGAAAGGATATCTGTGTAAATATCATGTTAAAATGTTTATAGACATTCTATTCTTGAGAATAAGTTGCATGAATTCCCACGTGCTTCAGTTTATGATCATATTATAGAACTATCCTAGAAAAATCTATGTCTGTGGCTCAATGCTGATAAGTGGTTATAGGATTTATATGCAAAGAGAATTTCAAAGAAGTTTCATTGCTTCTCAGGATCAGTAGAAAAAATTTGGAGACTCTCATTTGAAGAGAGGTATTGGAAGTCAATGAAGGCCGGCATCGTTTATATGGTCAACACCGGCAGTAGGCAGAGCTGTTCTGCTTCGATGCACCGTTCCTAAAAGTAGGTGCATCTCTTCCTCAGAATTTGTTAGGCCTAAAATTCCTCATAATTTATCAATTGAATTGTTGGTCATTAATTTTCCACACCACCTTTTTTTTTCCAGGCATGCCACTGAAATTCTGAAATGGTTTTTGTCAGCTCTGATCTAAATCGTTTAGCTACTTAGAACTAAAGTCCTGCAAAGCTTACAACATGCTGAAAGTGGTCCTTCTGTTCATGTTATGCAAACTTCACTTTATCTGCTACAATTTTTTAATGGCTAGAATCCTAGAAACAACTTTCAATTTGTGCAACAAAGCTTGCAGGTTTCACACCATCTATTCAAATGGGCGAAGGAGCTGACATACGTAAAGTACAAGGAGTGAGCACAGAACAACGGCATGCTGAGCATCCTGAGAGGTAGATATCCTGGAGTGACGATCTACATGCTGCCCTAGGGCCCTGTGCCATAACATCAAGGAGCTACCATATGTGGAACTCCATATGATCCATTCTGGTGTTGCTATGGCACTGGTAAGTGAAAATTTCAACTTTTTATGAGAAGGCAGCAAGTTGTTTGTTTACTGCCAAATGGTCAGTTTCCTAGATTCAGCGTTTAGATAAATTAATAAATCTCTCTGCATATGGCCTTGCTCTAGCTTACAATTTCCACTTTCTGCATCATAGTTCAGTGCAGATACCTTTGTTTATGTATTAAAAAAGGATTAGTTGTTCAGATCAGGGACACTTTCAAATGAAATAGAAAATATTAAGGTCTTGTGGCTTTTTAATTTAGAAATAAAAGATTCACTGGAGCACACATATGTTCTCTAGCTGGAAAGGATATTGTTCATGTAATACACCTTGATTCTTCCAAGGTTGTTGAATTTCAGACCCATCCTTTTTTGTTGCCCTAAAGTGGTTGAGCAATTTTCTTCTCCGAGTTGAGAAACAATGTTCATTTTCCATGTATGCAGGTATCATGTGGAGGAACCAATTCAGTTGCGCTAAGTTGAGATGGCCAAATGTTTTCTGTAAGTAAAATTTTGTCTCCAAGCCATTGTTGTGTGCTTTGGAAGATAGTTTTATTTTGACCAATCTCAAATATGGTTATATTGACTTACCTGCGGGTGTAACATCAACCCACTTGAATTAGTTTATAAAAAATTACTAATGGAACTAGGCAATTTATTACTTGATTATCTTATTTTGTTCATGATTATAAACTCTGAATGTTGCTGAATTCTTGCACCATCATGTCCTTTCCACATTGACTGCCTTTGTGAACAAGCTGTCAAAGATCCTAGAGTACTGAGTCAATGATTACACTGCATTAATCATGGACGAACTCAATCTGACGACATCATGTAGCAACCTAAGTAAAAATTGATAAGGTATGAGTAAAAAAGCTTCGACCAATGGAATGCATATTAATTGTATATTGTTCTGCAGCCAACTATTGCATGTTGATCTATATTGTTTCCTTTTAACAAATTATAAAGTAAAATGCTACTGGAGAACCACTTACTAACTGCTTCAGTCCAATTCTAAATGTATCGAAAGCTTGAAAGCTCTTGTCAGATGATGAGCAGCATGCTTGGTTAAGAATTGCGCTCTGTTATTATTGGTTAAATCAATAATTTTGTATGTGTAATGTTAAATATGTTAGAAAACTTCAGATTCTAAAGCTAACATGTTTTTTTTGAATCTGTTGTAACTTTGTTTCAAACTCACTTAATTATCATGAAAAGATGGTCAATGATAGAAACTAAAGCGAAGCGTAGGCAATTGTACTCACGTGAGGCCTATGAAATGCTCAAGAATGTACTCAAATTTTGTTCTAGCAGAAAGCTTGTGTTTGCAAGTCTAAACCATATCCGTTATAAAAAATTTCTCATATCACCATGGACTGTTTTTTTATTTTTTATATTGGATCCTAATTTCATGGTAATGGTTAAACACTTATTTCTTTTAAACAAGATGCAGTGTGTTAACCGGAAATGGTTTGTATTTGTCAAACTTGTTATTTTTATATTATCATGGACAATTTCTGATTTTTTTTGTTATTAACATGCATGCCAGACGTGTGTCACTGCTACAACAGATGCAAGGGTGAGAAATCATTTTTGTGCTCATTTTCCACATCTACATTGAACATCACAAATGTCACCTGCTCATGTAACAATATCAAACACAAATGCAAGTCTATTAGGCTTGTCTCCAGACCCCTGAATGACCAAACAGTTCTTATCAAACTGAAACCTGAAGATACATAGTGCCTTTTAAGTAGTTACAATGTTAATAATTGACCAATTTTTATTTTTGACAAAATAATTGATTTGCATCTCATTAGCTGAAACAGGCTGTCAAACGGTTCTCCTAGAAGAGCTTTGAAGTTTTGCTCGTGCTCCTCAGTACCATGAAGGTTTGGGTGTTTGTAAGATGCTAAGACGAAAAATCATTATCATTAACATGGTAATCTTGCTAAAATTTTCTTGCAAACAACAATCTGATTGACAGCTGACTATTGAAGTTTTGTGTGATATTGCTTTGCTTTTTTCGTCAAATAACCTGAATTGTCCTTCAACTAAGCCAGGTAGGGATGTTAAAAGTGTTGATTAGCACCTTACAAATTTTTACTGGTTTCAGGTTAGAATATATTCATAAAAAAGGTACACTACAAATCATGCTTTTTTTTCTTTTCTGTAGAGCTGTTGGAGGAAACCCTTCTAATGGTGAGAATCAATGCACCATATACATTCTTGCCACATGGAAGAAGCTTCACTTGGTGTGGCAACTATGTTGCCCACTTATTCAGAGAATGCAGTAATGTGGGTGTTAGTTTAGCTTTTGTTGGGTTGAAAGAGAAGAAGGTAATTGCTAGAGAGAAGAAATAATGAAATAGAATTTTTCACCTTTTATTATTTTTTCACGTTTCCAATTTGCTAATCAAATTATTTTTTCTTAATGAGTTCTTGATTCAGGTTTTGGTTGTTTGGGTCTGATGACCTCTGTGCTGCTACATTGTGTTATCTTTTGCACCGATGTAGAACCCACTATAGAAAACAAAAACAATATTACACATTAGGATAAGCTTCTTTTTTAAAAAAACGTAATGGGAATCGAGACTTGAATCCATGGCCTCAAATGCCACAACCTTGTGATTTGTACTAGGCTGCATACTTGTCACTAATCTGATTTTGTTATTTTGGATTGTTAAATAGAAGCTCTTTTCTACAGACGGGAAAACATAACAAAGGCTGGGCTGCTCATGGAACTGTCACAAGATATTTCAGGCTACATCAGAAGGGACAAGAGACAAGTACCAACAGTATTGCCTCAATATTTGCTTGGACTCGTGGCCTAGAACTGCATGGTGTATGTGCTTGACTGGTTATTCAGGGACACCATTATTTTTTAATTTGTTGAATTCTTTGTTTGCAAGGTTGCGTGTGAAACAAATGAGATGATCGTGTTTTGGTAACTGAGTAGATTTTAGACCTGAAGCAGAGCATTTGAGGTCCTAAACCTGTGCAACGATCTAAATAATCAATTGTCCTTCTGACCTATGAGAGAATGCTTGTAACCGGCGATATGATTATGGAAAAATGTGAAACTGCCAGCAGCAAGATGCATCGAGCCATTGGTGTCATGGATCGAAACTCTTATACAGAAAAAGCAATAAAAATGAGTTAAGGTTGCTATGATCAGGTGAATGCGCGGCTGATGATTGTACACATGCAGCTATACTTGGTATTCATGAGTTGGTGAACAAGTTTGATTGGTCAAAACTGGCCAAGATAAAGAAGTAAAACGCTGATTATTGCTATGGTTGTCGATTTAGTTTGTCATATGCACAAAGCGTGCAAGTTACTTGAAGATGCATGGTGTAACTCTAATGGTTTGACTCAATTGTCTTCAAATAATGTAGATTTGAAATGTCATATTATCATGTTATGCAATGGATGAATAATGTTTTATAAGGATGAGAGCATATGGTTTCTACATACTCCATGTTCTGTATGACACCACCATTTTCTTTCAAAATAACCCCATTAGGTGCAGGATTTGGGCTTCTAAATAACATAGATTCAGCTATATGTATTAATTTCCTTATTTACAAGCTTGAGATTTTTTGCAATATAAAAGTGCTTTGTATTAGAATTTTTTTAATGTGCCAGCATAACCAATATAAACTATTAATACTTGAATAATTTAGGTTTATGTTTATATATGTACAATGTTCGAGTTTAATAATTTCCCTATTTACTAGATTGTGGTATTTTGTCATATATAATTTTTTTATATCAGAATTTTCTTTAAACGTGCCTGTGGCACGTGCTCATCCACTAGTTCTTCAAAGAGATGTACAGAACGCCCATCCCAGTATTGTGCATTCATGAGCATATGGAAGCCGCAGTCATGGCTGCAAAAAATTCAGAAAAAAAGTAGAGGTTATATACTGCTTTGCATTGGGGAATAAAAAATCAGAAAACATTGTAGCAGAGATGCATGTACTTGTTTGTTTGTTTGGGCACATCAATTTCAACAACTTGGAACTGATCAATAGACCATTTTGAGTCTGGATAATGAGTCTTCCATAGGCTTTTAACGCAATCAATAATGGTGTTGCAGCAATCAAGCAATCTTTTGTCTTCAAGTGACCTCATTGAGTCAAGGGCTTCAAAGCGGTTGTTGCGCAGGTTGAGAACAAGCAGGAAGTAGTGACCAATATTCTCTCCATTAATTTTAATGGATTGGAGTACAGGAATCATAAGCTGACAGTTATATTTGAAACAAAGAACATGAAAATAGTAAAAAAGACTGCAACATCATGAATAAGATTAGATGACATTTCAGTAATACAATACCATCTCACGGTGGTCCAGATGGTTGAATGGCTTCCTGAAGTACCGTTTCACCTCTGATACGTTTTGTTGTCCAGTTTGTAGAAAAGTCTATTGACCAAGCAAAGTTTATTAGACAATCAGTGGCAAGTTTATGGGTCGAAATGAAGTTTGTATCATTCTAATTTAGTCTTATTTAGAAGGCTTTCATTTAAAACACTGTCAGATCTATGTAGCTTACTGTTTTATGTCCTATAGCCTTAGACAATCATAGCCTTGTTAATCAGCTTGTATGATTTCATTACAAAATTGAATGCACTCAACAGGAAAGCTAGTTATGCAAGCATACTAATTAGAAAACTGGAACTCTGCCTATTTTGGTGTGTATATTCACACCACACACAGATCAGTTGCACTTTAAACTATCCGCATGATAATTTTCTATGTATCCCTATCTATTAGGTGCTAGTCCTCCACTGATGTGTCAGATAGCTATATGTTCTTTTTCATTTGCAAGGTCTAGTATAAGCTGACAAGTTTATGGCGTGTTCTTTAACTGAAAGTACTCCTACTGATAATCTGAAATGCTTAACTAATATAATTAAAATGCTTACTAATTACTAATTAGAATGCTTGTACAGAACAAATAAAAATAACTAAATAAGGCCTAGTTAGTAGGTAAGAAAATGCTCACAGCAACTCGCAGTGGCAGGACATATTTTGTTGAACCTCTGGTCTTCTTTCCATTGATGACATATATAGCTAGCTCACAGATAGTATTCTTCAGGTGGCCTCCAGGTTTTACAGATTCAGCAAGATGGCCAAGGGAGGCATAGTACATTTCATAATCTATGATGACAGTGCTGCAATCATGACAGAAATGAAAAAGAGAAACAATTCAGATTATTACACATGGAAAAATAGAACATAAAAATGAAGAATAAATGCAGTAGCATACTCTTGTTGGGAAGAGCGAGTGTTCCTTGATGAGGTCCTACAAACTGCTTTGTATACAGTACAAACGTCCTTGGTACATTTGAATCTAATCTTAGGTGCAATGAGAGAATATGGGGACTGCATTACAACAGACTTCTTGAGCATCCTAGCTAGAGGGGCTTGATATGCAGGTGTGATAGATGAGTCCAAATCAATAATTGCATGAACTGTTGCATCAGGGCTGATTTCATTTGATTGAAATGCTGCCTTGCCTTCTGCACTTTGTTGAAATGATGAAGACTGAGCTTGGGCAGCCTTTCTTTGGTCAATCTCGGCTCTAGCATCATCTTCCCAGCTCTGGTAGAAACTATCTGGAAAGCCATCCAAGGACCATGCAGATTCTGGTTCTGTAAAAATAGATTTTTGAATGTTAGATAAGAAACTAGCAAAAATGCCAGACATCATAAACAAAAATGCTGAATACCTGAAGGATTTGCAACAGGGTCAGCTAGCTTTAGAGGAGTGTTCGTGTTGTTTTCTGCATCATTAG
>CM014271.1:40063020-40076138 GCA_004135705.1 Alloteropsis semialata
AAGCCAGAGCTCCAGGTCAGCGAAATGTGCATCTGCTTGAAGAGAAAGATCCATATTACCCAGAAGAAAAGCCAAATATTGAGAAAGATAGCAGAAAGATGCAGAAGCTGTAGAGACGAAGCAGGTGCAGCTGCAGCCCGACGTCTTTGACAGAGCAGTGATCATTGGCTCAGACCTAGAGCCGGACGAAGAAGATAGGCTCATCGAATTCCTCAGAAATAACAAAGATGTGTTTGCTTGGTCAAGCAAAGATCTACCAGGTGTTGACAGAAGCATAGTTGAGCATAAGCTGGCAATCAGTCCCGATATGAAGCCAAAAAAGCAAAAGTTGAGAAAGATGTCCGAAGAGAAAGCTGATGCAGTAAAAGCCAAAGTGCAAAGGCTGCTGGACGCCAATGTCATACGCGAAGTCAAATATCCAACATGGCTAGCAAACACTGTACCAGTTCAGAAGAAGAATGGAAAATGGCGAATGTGTATCGATTTCACAGACCTCAATAAAGCTTGCCCAAAAGATAATTTCCCACTACCAAGAATTGACAAGATAGTTGATCAAGCAGCAGCAAGTGAAATGATGTCCCTATTAGATTGCTTTTCTGGCTATCACCAAATCTGGATGAAAAAGGTGGATGAGGAGAAAACCAGCTTTATCACACCAGTTGGCACTTTTTGCTTCGTCAGGATGCCTGAGGGGCTTCGGAATGCTGGAAGCAGTTTCTGCCGAATGTCAAGCACAGTGTTCAAGGACGAATTGTTCAAAACTATATTGGCATATGTTGATGACATCTTGGTCAAAAGTGCCAAAAGGCAAGATCACGTATCAGATCTAGCAACCGCCTTCGCTCGCATGAGACAGGCCGGTCCCAAGCTAAATCCAGAAAAGTGTGTATTTAGGGTGACAAAAGGCAAAATACTTGGATGTCTGGTTTCAGCTCATGAGATAGAAGCTAATCCGGACAAGATAAATGCAATCCTTAACATGGAAGAGCCAAAGTGCATGAGAGACGTGCAGAAGCTGTCTGGCAGAATTGCCGCACTCAACAGATTCATCGCAAAAGCAGCAGAGCGAAGCTTACCATTCTTTGCAACACTCAGAAATGCAGCTAAGTTCCAGTGGGGGCCAGAGCAGTCAAAAGCATTCCACGAGCTAAGGCAATACCTGATGCAACTCACGAAGCTAACAGTACCAGACCCAAAAACACCACTCCTACTGTACATTGCAGCATCACAGTCAGCAGTTAGTGCAGCACTCATCACAGAAAAGCTGGTAGATGGCAGAAGCACTCAGCAGCCAGTCTACTATGTATCCGAAGCTTTGAATGCGTCGAAGCTGTTTTATACAGAGATTGAAAAGATGATCTATGCAGTGATAATGGCTTCCAGAAAGCTGAGACACTATTTCGAGGGCCATCACATCAAAGTCCTCACGGATCAGCCACTCAAGGAGCTTTTGAACAACAAAGAAGCTTCGGTGAGAATTCGTAAGTGGGCAGCGGAGCTTTCAGAGTACGTTGTGGATTTTGAAAGGAGAACATCAATCAAATCGCAAGTCCTAGCTGACTTCATCGCGGAATGGACATCGCCTTCGCCACAAAATGCTATCAGAGAGGAAAATTGGCTAATACACTGTGATGGTGCTTGGGGGGACAAAGGAGCTGGCATCGCGGCAATTGTACAATCGCCTTCGGGCGTGAAAATGAGATATGCAGCAAATTTAGAGTTTTGCAAATGCAGTGACAGAAGCACAAACAATGTTGCTGAGTACGAAGCAGTGTTGCTTGGGCTCAGAAAAGCCAGGGCTTTGGGAGCTCAGAGGTTCACTATCAAAACAGATTCTAAGGTGGTAGCAGATCACATCGAAAAAGAGAGCATAGCGAAGCAACCAGAACTCATCAAATATTTGTCCATTGTACGCTCAATGGAGAAAAAATTCAAAGGTTTCACTGTGGAGTACATTCCAAGAGCAAAAAATGACGAGGCAGATGCTCTGGCTAAGGCAGCTGCAAAGGGGGACAAGCTTCCACCTGATGTGTTCTTCCAAACATTAACATCACCATCAATAAAGGAATCAGATGACCCACCGAAGATGATCAATGCAATAAGCTCCGAGGATTGGCGATCCCCAATAATAGCTTTCCTTCGGGGATACTATGAGCCAATTGACGAAGATGACCTGAAAGCTATGCAACAAAGAGCAAGATGCTATCAGATGATAGATGATGTCCTGTACAAGAAAGGAGTTGTAGCTCCTTGGCTTCGCTGCATCTCTCACAACGAAGGAAAAGAACTGATCCAAGAGATACACAGCGGCTTATGCGGGGCACACTTTGGGGCAAGAGCTTTAGTGGGCAAGGCGATGAGGCAAGGATTCTACTGGCCTGCAATCATCATGGATGCAACAAACACGGTCAAGACGTGTGATCAGTGTCAAAAGTGTGCAGCGAACAGAAAATCTCCTTCGGAGCAATCACAGCTGATAACTCCAACATGGCCTTTGCAAAGATGGGGCATTGATCTAGTTGGCCCGCTTCCAACGGCTCAAGGAAATCTCAAATACGCCATAGTAGCAGTCGAGTATTTCACCAAGTGGATCGAAGCCAGACCTTTGGCCAACATCACAGCAAAAACAGTTATCAAATTCTTCTGGCAGCAAATTGTGTGCCGGTTCGGAGTACCAAGGGAAATAACAGTGGACAATAGGAAGCAGTTTGACTGTGACGAATTCAGGCAATACTGCATGTCAATTGGAACAAAAGCTAAATTCGCTTCGGTATATCATCCACAAACAAATGGAGCAGTTGAAAGAGCCAATGGCTTAATCTTTACAGCCATCCGAAAGTGCCTCGCAAATTGTAAGAAAAAAGGCAAGTGGGTAGAAGAGATGCCGAAGGTTATCTGGGCTCACAACACCACCACATCGAGGGCAACACAGTTTACTCCATTCAAACTGCTTTATGGTGAAGAAGCAGTATGCCCAGAGGAAATACTGCACAAAGGGCTTTGCACCCAACAAGAAGCTCCCAAAGAGAGCGAAGCCATTGACAAGGATCTCGTTGAGATATACAGGCTCCAGGCAGCTCAAAACATTTCCAAGTATCAAGCTGAGACAAGAAAGTGGCGAGACAAAATGGTAATCAGAAAAGATATCAAGGCAGGGGACTGGGTCCTAAGGAAAAATCCAAGCATGCCCGCTGGAAAACTGCAACAGAAATAGGAAGGCCCATTCTTAGTCATCAAAAGCAACAGGCCTGGCTCATTTCGCTTAGGCGATGACGAAGGCAATGAGCTGCCGCATTCATGGAATGCAGACAGCTTACGCAAATACTACCTATGAAAAGATGTAAAATGGCTTCGTATCTTATAAACGAAGTCATTGAGTAGAATAGCATTTTTACTTTGTTCCCAAAAGCCCGTACTCTTTTCCTCACAAGGGGACCCTGACCAAGGGGTAAGGTTTTTAACGAGGCGGTGCTTACTGTAACTCGTCAAATCATATATGAACGAGGTATTCCCCAAAAAAGCAGCATCCAAAGCGATTGGCTTCGACCAAGTCGCTCATATTCGACAACTCAAATAGAACTGAATGGACCCTACCAAGAGTAAGGCCAATTCAGATTTAAGCAAAAGCTTACTCCAAAGAGGAGTAAAAGGGGCTTCGGTCCAGATACGCTTACTCTAAAAACAGAGTAAAAGGGGCTGACCCAAACAATCGTTATAAAATGAAAGCAGCTTCGTCTAGCAGCGCCCTAAAAAGCCTATAGGGGCTTCGGCAACTTGTTAGAACACACAAAAACAGCATCGAAAGCGATTGGCTTCGACCAAGTCGCTAATATTCGATAACTCAAATAGAACTGAATTAGCCCTACCAAGAGTAAGGCCAATTCAGATCTCTAAAAACAAGAGCGAAAGGGGCTTCGGTCCAAAAGCGCTTACTACAAATAAGACCAAAAGGGGCTTCGGCTAAAAAATATATTTTAATTTAAAATCAGCTTCGGCTATCAGTATTTTGAAACAATTGAAATAATAGGGGCTTCGGCATCCCCGTACAAAGTTCAAAAGAGTTAAGGCGGCTCCGAACCAGAAAGTGCAAAACACTTGAACGAATAAAACCCCGCTTTGGGGGGGGGAGGAGGCGTTTCTTTCGCAACGAAGCCAAATCGAGCTTACATTCATTCAAGTGTTTCGAATCAAAACAATGACCAAGCGAATTACAATGTGTTTCACACACAGACGACTCAGAACATCTCAAAAACATAGCCATCAAAAAGCTGGCCAGATTTCCTAAATCTAGGAGCATTATACACATAAGCAAAATCCCTATCATTATCTAAATCTTCTGGCTCCACCTTAACTGGAAGCAGATGAGCAGCTTCGGCATTTCTAGCACGAGCGAGCTCGACACGAGGAGAACATCGAACGATGAAGGAGTTAAAAAACTCAAACACATCGAATTCGCAATGACTAAAGAACTCATGGCAAAACTCCCAGAAATCATCAATTCTTTGACTTGGACATAACTTCCGATATTGTTCCCATGCGAAGCCAGACACACACAAGGGGCCATCGCGCATAGTGATTGGCATGGGCTCAAGAACACCTCCCTCATCAGGGATCTGAGTATATACAAATTTACAAAGTTTTAACATCCCTCAACAAAAGAATTGAAGTCATCAGCTCTATTGAAGCTAAACCTTCGGATCAGCATCAGAGGCTCCAGCTTCAGCACCATCACGACCAGCTTCGGCACCAGCTCTTGAAGTAGAGGCCCCGGCAGTGGCGGCGGCAGCAGCAGCTTCGGCTTCGGCTTTCTGACGCTGCTCGAGACTGAGCTCCTCTTTATACTGAAATTAAACAAAACAATCAATATTGAAAACAAAGCTAACAGGATACGTCCAAAGCCAAAATAAATAGACGAAATGATAAAAGAAGCTAACCTTAACCAAACGATCATACGCAGTGCGCCGAGCACACTCCCTCCCTGTCTGAGACCAAAACTTCCTCAGAAAGAGGCCACGAGTCGCCAAAATAGCCTCGTTGAAAAGCTCTTTTTTATCAGGATTCAGAGCCGAAGGAAACTGAAAATCTCTCCTTAAAAAGCCCTTGAAATGAGAGCATCCGTCATCTGCCAGCATCTTAAAGGCGTTAGTGATGCATGTCCGGGCAGCGTAATCACCGACCCTGGACAAAACGTCTAGCAAAGACTTGAACTCATCATCAAGCCAGTCAAAAAGCTTCCCAACATTAAAGTCATCAGAGGGGAAGGGCAGCGGCTCGGCTCCGTATTGTTTCAGAGCAGCTTCGTATTCAGCATAAATGCCCAAGCTGCGACTGAGCAATTCAGAATCTAAATTCTCCTTGTCCGTCCTAAGCTGCTCCACTTGAGCCTTAAGCTGACTGGCTTCGGAAACAAGGGAGTCCTTTAAGTCAACGGCAATTAAAAGCTCCTTCTTGTACTTTTCAGCATCTGACGTCGCTTTCTCTTTATCAGCCTCGAGAGACTTGACTTGATTCTTCAGATCATGCTCCAAAGTGGCAGCATCGATTACCTTGCCCCGAAGCCCCTCGATTGTCTGAGTGTTAAGTTCACGCGTAGTTTCCAGCGAAGCAATCTGGCATTTAAGCGAAGCAA
The DNA here is from genome assembly GCA_004135705.1 of Alloteropsis semialata. NCBI lineage: Eukaryota > Viridiplantae > Streptophyta > Magnoliopsida > Poales > Poaceae > Alloteropsis > Alloteropsis semialata. Next base: position 40,068,650 of record CM014271.1, read on the forward strand.
CTTCTGACGAGGCAGACTCACGCTCAACCGAAGCTGCTCTTTCTCATTGTCCAAAGATTTTTTAAGTTGAAGAAAGCCCTCGCGCTCCTTCCTCAAAGCATTGAGTTCAGCCCGCTCACTCTCAACATCGTTGAGACGAAGCGGAAGGCGAGCGAAAAGCTCCTACATGGACATTATAGACTAAAACAAGAAAAGCATAAGTATCAAAAAGTCGGACAATAAAATCAAAAACGAAGGAAAAGAAACAGACCTGGATGCCGCCACTGAGGCTGGAAATCGAAAGTGTGTCCAAATCCAAGGATTTGACACGAGTCTCAAGCTCTGAAAGAGCGAAGCCGATCTGCAAGGGGACCATACCTAGCATAACTTGTTTCTGAAGCAAAATAATCAACATATCAAGAAAAAACATTGTTTCAGCTAAAAACGCAAGTATAACTGCTTCGTGAAACTTACCTCTTGATTGAGGAGCTGGCTCCTCAGGAGCTGATCTTTCAGGAGCCGGTTCAATGTCCTTGCCAGGGGCAGATCGCTCGGCGATTGCTGAAGGAACCAACTCAACTGGCTCAGTTGTGCGTGGAGCCGAATCGACAGGGCCCTGCACAGTCTCAAGAGTAAGAGCCATCTGTGCAGGTTCTTCAACATCAGTCGAAGCCAAATGCATCGGCTCTTCAGTGATACTCGCAGTCGTACGCGGAATTTCATCAATATTATCCGAAGCCGGCTCAGCACGCCCCTCTATCTGAAGGGACTTGGCCGCGGCACCAGCCAGTAAATCCAAGGTGACTGGAGGGGGACAGACGACACTTCGGCGTCACCAAGCGTAAAATCCTTTGTCTCATCCTCCCTCAAAAGACGACTGTAGCTCACCTCATCTTCGTCGTCGATGCAGTCAAGTACACGCTCGCGACGAAGAGGTGGAACAGCAGTTTTAACTGCAATAAGATGACAAAAACAAATAAGCAAACCGAAGCTAAATGCAAACCGAAGCTAAAAGTAAAAAGACGAGTTACACAAGAGAGAGACCTCCAGAAGAGGGCAAATCAATCGCAGCTGCAGCTGCAGAAACAACTTGCTTAGGGGTGATAGCGGGAGGCGCTTCCGCAGCCGAAGCAATGGGACGAGGAGGTGCGCTGGCAAGCGGAGTGATGGGAAGAGCTTTTCCAAGCTTTTGACGCTTGGAGGACTCCAAGGCAGAAGTACGCTTGGAAGTCTCTAAGGAAGCAGCCCGCCTTTTTGAGCCAGTCACCTTGGAGGGGACTCCGGCTTTGCTGCCCCCAGCCTCGTCACCACCTTCATCCGACTGACCGCTCCCACGACTCGGCTTCGGGGCTGGTTGCAGGCTGGGATGATCCTGATCCACGAACTTCTTTGATGGCTTGGATGGGGCCGAACACTGAGGATAGCTAACGCCCATCTCATCGAACACCCTATTAAGCCGGACCCCATCCACCAAAGCCAAGCAACTCTCATGCTCCTTTGTAGTATACTTCCCACAAATAATCTCAGCCATTAACTCAATGGACTGAACGAAGGCGAAGTCAGACATATTCTCTGGCTTTTTAACCCCAAACTTGGGAAAACAAACACGAGGAATACCTCTGTACAGCCTAGTCTCAACAGCAAATGGCTTCCACGAACCAGATAGGATATTCACTCCAACAGCAAGCCCTTCCTCAATCAAGTCTCGGCTGCTTGAAACCTGGCTAGCTTTGAAAAAAGCACTTTCACATCGATCAAAGCCGGGGGCATTTCTGTCGAAGGAAGGGCAAGCAACAAACTCACAAGTACCAATAGAACTACACAGAGGAAAAGCCATCAGCTTCGTTCCATCATCCAGCACATTTTCCAGCGCAGGCACCTTGACATAAAGCCAATAGTTCTTCCAGCTCTTGTCCCATGTGTTTCTTTGACAAAAAGTAAGCTCCACCTTTTGTTTGTCAGTTTGCCTCCACCGCGCGCAAAAGGTAACACTACCATAATCCGGCTCATAGTCAAAGCCATCAACCTTGACGCTCTTCGTCTGCCGATGCCCCTCAAAGTAACGAGCGAAGCAATCCGCATTAACATCCGACGCATACGGCCCAGAAGAAGCGAAGCAAGTGAGTAATAGCATTGGGGGTAAGATGATGAAGCTGTAAGCCATACTTCCCCAGAATATCAGCAATAATATTATCCACGGGCATCCGAAGCCCGGCAGTGAAGAACTCTTTGAATACAACAGCTTCATCTGCCTCAGGCGTCGGAGTAGTCTCTGTGCCAGGGGCTCGTCCTTGACCGGCCTCAAAATACCCCTTCTCCTCATAGAAGCGAATCAATGAAGGGGTAACACGAGACTCACCAAAGACAGTGGTCTTTGGCTTTTTCCTATAATCCACAAGATCTGAGGCATCAGCTTCTACGTCCTCAAGAGCATCCTCAGCTGTAGATCCAGCGTCCTCTGTGTCGTCACCTGCATCTTCTTCGGCAGGTCCCTTGCCTCGGTCATCAATAATCATAGCAGCTCCGGCTTCGGGGTTCACGGCCACGTTGCCCTCAATCTCCTGAGCAAACTGCGCAGCTTCGGCAGCATCCATATCCACGCCGTCTGAGTTGTCTTCGTCAGAGACGTAGCCAATCAGACGAGCAGTTTGCTTCGTACGAGCCGCTACAACAAACAGAAAAAATAATAAGAAAACAAAGAAGCAAAAAGAAAAAGGAATGAACGAAGGAAATAGTAGACCACAAAAAGCAAAACTTACTTGTGTCGAGAGAAGAAAGCCAAAGCTTGAAATCAAGAGCTTCCAAAAGCCAGAGAAAGCGTCAAGCTCAAGCCAAGCAAAACGAAGCAAGCAAAATTGACCCCCCTTCGGTCCTATTTATAGGCTAGTAAAATCTGACCGTTAAAACCTCAAAAAACGAACCGCTGTGTCAAATCCGGTCAAACCGAAGCAAAAGTTACAATAACGGTTAAAATAATTCAGCCAGTTTCCAACAAACGAAGCCAAGCGACAGGACACGACAGACAAACGAAGCAAAAATAGAGCAAACACGACAAAAACACTAAGGGGCTTTCTCCAACAAGGAGGAGGCGTTTCTCAGGCTGGCAAGCAATCCTAATTTCGTGGAGCTCGGCCTGTTGAAGAAAGCCCTCGTCCTCGAGGGGCTACTGTTGGGGATTTGGCCCGCCGACAAACGCCTTCTACTTGTTTTGCTTCATCTCACGCGTAAGGGCAGCAATGAACAAAGGAGATAGAGCCAATTTAGCTTCATCTTGCTCTGCAGATCTCTAATTCGGCTTCGGTCGGCTTGTCTCGCTGCATACAAAGGCCAATCGGCTTCGGTGAGCATATTTTGCTATATGTGAAAGCCAATCGGCTTCGCTCGTCAAGTCTTGCTGTATACGAAAGGCAATCAGCTTCGGTAATCACTTCTCGCTATATGCGGAAGCCAATCGGCTTCGGTAATCGCGCAGCAGGAAGCCAATGTGATGTTATCGGAATCAAGTTAGAAGCCAATTCGGTGAAATATTGATACTATTGAATGTCAAAAGCTACGAATAAGTTAATGGCAAGCTTCGGTTCACTCTAAACTGCAGGTTCTTGCAAGAGCCAACGGCTTCCTGGACGCTGGAAAGCGGCTTAAGGTCATCTCGACTCAGCAGAAGCCAATTCCAGGAGCTACCGAGCCTCTGGAGGCGGGCGAAGCAAACGTGGACCGAGTCCAAGGAGACCAAGTCCAAGCCAAGTCAAACACGAAATCACAAGTCTATGCATTCACATTGGGAGGAGTAAATGTACCAAAGCGTCCATAGGCTATTTGTATTGTATAGTCTAGAGGATAATGCCTGATCTCAGGGGTACAATGGGAATGTAAAGACCCTTGGTCTCCCTATAAAAGGGGACCCCTCCCCTTCATGTAAAGGTTGTTGATTCCAGAAATACTGTTGATAAGTAATAAATTGTTGCTTGTCCCAGTCATTCAGTTTCAACTGTTGCTTGGGTTCATCAGCTTCGGCTACTAACCCAACACGGGCTTCTTGCTGCAGCTTCCTTCAATCCTTTTTTCTTCCATAGTGCTGGTATGGAAGCCTTAACCTTTGATTTCATGTCACCTAGCTTCTTCCCTGCTATTAATGGAACAGCAGCTTTAGTGCTAGGTTGCACTTCAACTCTGGCTACACCTGCAGATTCTTGAGCTTTTGAATCTTTACTTGCACCTGATTGCATTTTCTATAGCCTTGTCATAAGCGGGACAAAATCATCATCTTCATCTTCATCTTCTTGATCTGCACAGGAGGGTCAGCGCTGCCATTTGCATCTCCATCTTGACCATCATTGTGTTCTGGTCCAGTATCTTGGTCGCTGCTGCCATCTTCCTCTCCATCTTCATCAACGAGTCCATCATCTTCACTCTCTTCGTCCTCAGTATCATCCTCACCTATATACTCAGATTCTTCTTCTGTGTCTGCATCCAAAAATTCTTCTTCACCTTCAGCTGTATCGTCTCCATCAGTTGCACCTATGTTGCTTCCCTCAGCTGAAGTGTTCTGCTTGGACCTTCTTACAGGTGGTGCAGGAGGATCAGCTGAAGTGTTCCGTTTCGACCTCCTTGCAGGTGGTCCAGGAGGATCATCAGGTTTGAGTAATTTCTTGGACAAATGACCCTAAGACCTCTGTAATACCAGAAAATACATTCCCTAAAACTTCACAAAGCTTCCTCTTCATCTGCATGTCAATGAAAACAGTGTTGTCAACTTTTGTCAATATTAATGTAGCAGCTAGGAGCATTTTAAGTAGCAAAGAATGAGCATTTTAGGTAGCAAAGAATAAGCATTTTAGGTAAATAATGAGAGCATTTACTGGAGATGATGTCCCAGTAGATGCTTTGGATGATACAAATCTATGCAGATCATCCATTTGAACTAGTGAGCCTTGTGCAACAGAATGGCCAGTTTGCTTCAGCTACAAAGGAGAGAGGAACAATGGAATATAAGATTATGAAAACAGATCTAAGAAAAGAGCGATACTAGAACTGAAAAGGAGGTAAAAGTGCTAATACCTTCAGTTTTCCAAAAGTGCCATCAACATTTGTGTCCATCTTGATAATCTTATCTAGAAGTTTTCTGTTATATGCAGCAACACGAGGCCGTGTGCTTGGTATTTCAACATTCTGAACTTGCAATGAGTCAACATATAATATCTGCCAACAGATAAATATACATGATTGTTAATCAAACAGCAATGGGAAACCAATCAAAAAGCAAAAGCTTCAAAAACAAGTACTTACAACGAGGAAAAAGAGGCAACCCTTTACAGAATTCCTGGTGCCCATCTTGCTAGCAGCATCCTTGATTCTATCTACTACAAACTGGCACCAGTTGAGGTTCTTCACTCTGGACAGATTCACAAGCGCTGGATAGCATCTGGGACTGATACCCAAGCTAGTTGGAGGACAGAGAAAAGTTGAAACAGCAAGCATAAGCCATGACCTGATGTAATCTGCATTTGCTTCCTTATTAGCTTTAAGGCTTTGTACTATTTCATGGATTCTAGGAGCATCCCCTGAGGTGAGATCATATAGGTCTATTATTGAGTTGATAGAATCCACGTCTTGAACATACTGGACTTCATCACCTCGTTTTGGCAGGCCCAAAACGGTCGACACAGACTCTGCATTCACAACAATTCTGCCTTTACCCGGCAAGACAAGCTCACTTGTATCAGCATTGAAACAGTGCACCATTAGCCAATTTGCTAACTCCGCTGGGATTGTGCCACATGCTATCTGAAGCAGCCCTCCAAACCCAACCTTGCGTATCATCTTCTTCTGGTCATCTGACATGTGCTTGTACAGTTTTACAAGCCTAGCCGGTGAAGCCCTCTGTCTACGAGCAGGAGGCTTTAAGGAGCGGTTGTTAGCTGTAGAAACTGAACCTCCCTTGTTCCTTCCTCTGGTAGCCATGTACTATGATATTGAGAAGGCACTGCAAGGCAGGAAAACAAATGTATATTGAAAGGCATTTCAATGATAGTGCTACAAGCATTTTAGTAAGACAGTAAAGGAAAAAAAAGAAAAAGGGATATGGGGCAAGGATCACACGTACCTGCAGCAGCGGATCTGATCTTGCAACCCAAGGTCCAGACAAAAGTGCACTGGGATTAGGTTAAGATTGATGATGTATTGCTCGCCACAGAGAAATCCTTGCCACAATTCAATCCTGATAAATGCTCGAAAGCTTCCTATTTCATAAGGAGGGGGAGGGGTTCAATCCAAAAATTAAAAGCATTGCAAAATTAATGCTGAATCCGTAAAACCTGGAGGCAATATACCTGAAGAATACTATATATGTCATCAATGGAAAGAAGACTAGAGGTTCAACAAAATATGTCCTGCCACTGCGAGTTGCTGTGAGCATTTTCTTACCTACTAACTAGGCCTTATTTACTTATTTTTATTTGTTCTATACAAGCATTCTAATTAGTAATCAGTAAGCATTTTAATTATATCAGTTAAGCATTTCAGATTATCAGTAGGAGTACTTTCAGTTAAAGAACACGCCATAAACTTGTCAGCTTATACTAGACCTTGCAAATGAAAAAGAACATATAGCTATCTGACACATCAGTGGAGGACTAGCACCTAATAGATAGAGATACATAGAAAATTATCATGCGGATAGTTTAAAGTGCAACTGATCTGTGTGTGGTGTGAATATACACACCAAAATAGGCAGAGTTCCAGTTTTCTAATTAGTATGCTTGCATAACTAGCTTTCCTGTTGAGTGCATTCAATTTTGTAATGAAATCATACAAGCTGATTAACAAGGCTATGATTGTCTAAGGCTGTAGGACATAAAACAGTAAGCTACATAGATCTGACAGTGTTTTAAATGAAAGCCTTCTAAATAAGACTAAATTAGAATGATACAAACTTCATTTCGACCCATAAACTTGCCACTGTTTGTCTAATAAACTTTGCTTTGGTCCATAGACTTTTCTACAAACTGGACTAATGGAATAGCATTAGAGTGATACAAGGTAACCATGTTAACCCTGACTTTACGTTCATGACTGAAAACTGATAACCCAGTTACTTCTAGTTATGATAATTCTATGAGTAAATGACTAAGAGTACCGAGATAGCACTATTGATATCTTGTAGGCAATTTTATTTCTCATACAAAGCATTTCAAGGATACAGGTACAAGCATTTTAATTACACAGTAAAGGAAACAAATAGAGAAGAAGGGATATGGAAGGTGGATTACACATACCTACTGCACAGCAGCAGATCTGCTCCTATAACCCAAGGTCGAACAGAAAATGCCACACAGAGAAATCCTTCCCTCGATTCAGCCCTCCTCAACGCTCGATATAGATTCCTGTGTAATCGGGAGGGGGAGGGGTTCGATCCAAATCTTCTCCCTACTGCTCCTCCTTGAATCCGACCGAGATAACGCGCGTCTCCTACAAACCCTCATCGCCGGAGATGACATACAAGATTCGAATC
>CM014271.1:40078301-40088749 GCA_004135705.1 Alloteropsis semialata
TGTCACGGTTATAAGATGAAGATGGTACATCACATACTGGGCAGATTAAGTAGGATTGCAACCAAACATCCCTTAAATCCCTTTCTGGGCAAACCCTACTAATAGGACACTATTCAGTTATTGCCACACCTTCAGTAGTGCATCAATATATCAGATTCCTTCACCTTTGTTCGTTTTCTTTTATAATGTAAATGTTTTGCTACATAGATTCTGCAATGTTTTGCCTATTCTGTATTTCTGGCAGGCTATATCCATCTTCAAAGCATCATCTTTTACTTTCTTGGTTGAATCAAGTTAAAGTTTCTAGACTTAGTTTATTGCTATCCATATATACATGCCTTTATTTATGTGTTTTAGTTGGAATCTATGAATTTTCATTGCATGATCATTTTGTATGAGTCTAAACCTGCACTTCGACTCTCCTTTTTTATTGTCAGAAAAGGATCTTAATCCTCCCTGATTTTATTGCCATCAATGCTTGTATACGGTGACCAATATCTCAATACCTGAACTTGAGTCACCAATTATGTAGCTTCCAACAACCAATGCATTTGTTTCAAACTCTATCATGTTTTTTCTTAACATTAATATTATCCTGTTTACTGAAGGGTATTAAAGCATCAATGGTAATATGATTATGACCTTTATTTGTTAGATAATTTTTGTTCAGCGATTTTCCAATATGCATAATTCTTGTGCATGTCTTATAGAGCCATTGTGCACATGCTACACTTGTTCTGATGAAAAACGTATCTGCTGTTTGTTCAGCGATTTTCCAATATGCATAATTCTTGTGCATGTCTTATAGAGCCATAGTGCACATGCTACACGTGTTCTGATGAAAAACGTATCTGCTGTTTGTTTTCTACTAAAAGACCTTTTTTTTTAATCATGGTGTGGGGAACTCATAAAGGATCAGTATAGCACATCGTAAGTAATTTGGAATTTGCCATGCTCTAGTTCATGTTTAGTCAATTGCACAGGCAAGCCTTAGTTATGCTGACAGGATTCTTGCCATTCATCAATTTATTAGTGGGTTTGGTTCCACTGAAATCATGTAGACAAAGTTGTTTCTCTTATGCCTTCTCAGCCCCATGTATACATTCAAAATGTATGGACCTACACAGAGATCTTGGTTCACTCTTTTTATGAACAAAGGAAAGTAAATTGCTCTTTTTTCCATGGGAGGATCAAGAAATCAAAATATATGGTCAATATTGAAATACATTAATATGACGCTCATAGTGGTCAAGATCTTAGTATATTCCTTCTTTGAGATGCTGTGAAAGGAATAATTGTTTTCTTCATTTTTGTGGGTTGGAATGGAATGATCACTTGAACTTCAGTCTCATTTAAGCTACAGTAGAGTTTTATGTAGAACATTCAGCTGTTTTTCTTACAAAATGGTTGGTCAGAAAATATGCTCGCTAAGATTTATGAGATTTTGACTATTATATTTGTCTCTTTAGGCATAAAGGCTGAGTAGTGCATGTATCATTGTATCTTTTCATCATACACTCTGAAGCAAAAAGTAGCTTGTATTCTGCATACCCAGACTACTAACAAAGAAAATAGTTGTCATTTCAGGTCAAGGTGGCATTTCTAGCCTTGGTCAACATTGCGAAAGGGTGAGCTGATGCATCGAAGTATCAAACTTCAAGATATCTCTTTGACATGCGGTGCAGTAGCTGGTGGATGTCACATTTTGCTTCTGTTAATTGAATTAGCCATGCGATATGATTTTCCTACGGAGACTCACCTGATGTGCAACTAGAAGTTTCCTTTTGGTGATTTATTATTTTCGTGTAGCCTAAAACTCTTAAGTTCAGTTGTGTTTTGGGTATCCCTTTTCTGATCAGTACAACAATATGTATTGCCACAAATTGGCTGACTGAAATTTGGCTCTGTTATATTGTCTACTACTACAGTCAGTGCATGTCGCAAATAGTCTTGCTGAAGCATTGTGCCCAGAGTATGCATCTGATTGGTTGACTTGTGCTGATGCGGGCCATGCTACCGATGCTTCAGATTTCAATTTTTTCATATATGAACCTTGATGTACGGCATTTGACAGTAATGTGCCTCTATAACCATCTTAAGCGTGAAGTTTAGTTGTGCAATTATGTGATATAATGATTCTATTTTCTATAGAATAACTGAAGGTCCACTGTGAAATTGTGGCCCCCGCATAGCAGATTTTACTGCTGTCGTTGATAATCCAGAGTAAGGACTAGACAAACCGAATGGCAAGCTTTTGGAGTAAAAAGGATGCTCCTTTTCGTATTATAATTTATAAGAAATTACAAAGATTGGTTTCTTCCAAAGAGAAGGAAACGAGTTAAGGTCATAGAAAATGTATGCAAATAGATCTGATGAACTGTGAGAAGGTCTTTGCTAGGTCAGATCTGATGAACATCCTAATTTCGATGCAACTTCACCTGTAATTCACAGAAGCCACGTAGTCAAATGCTCGATACATGTGGGCATCTCTCTCTCTCTCTCTCTCTCTCTCGTCTCTCGTCTCTCTGCTCTACTTTCAAAAGCCTGATCCCTGAAAAGAAACTTCCTACTGGCACCGCGTTTGGCCATTGACTTGTCAGATTGACCCGCGTCCTGCCTCTCTGCCTCGAGAGAGGAGGCCGCGTTCACGAAAAGAAAAGAAACGCGTTTCCCTCCGTCAGTTCAGCAGAGTACTATATACATCCACGCTTCAATTCATACATCTCTCTCAGACGACCCTGCTGGTTGCTGCTCTGCATCCTCCGGCTGCTAGTGTCAGGTCAGTGTGATTGCTCGGAGCCTACTCCTTTCCTCAGTGTTTAGCTTTTTTTCAGGTGCTTTTGGCAGAAATTGCTCTGCTTTATGTGTTTGCCGCTGCAGAGTTGTTCACCCTGAACCAATCCAATCGATCTGTAAGAACATTTGTTTTGCTCCCTTGCGTTTGAAAGCTTGCGCCCTTGTGTAGATCCGCATTCTGATTTGGGGAAAACTCAGAATCGAATCATTTCTCATATCTAATTCGAGGGCAAAGAAATCAGAGATGCCCCCACAGCAACTGTGCTAGCCCATGATAAATCATATATGCATCACGAACACTGAAATGCAAGTTTTGACTAATCCTGACGCAGTCTGAATTTTTTTAATAGAAAACGTTGTGTTCTCTGTTGTTTTGTTTTGGTCAAACTTGATGCAGCCCTTCCTGCTTTCGTCTAAGTCGGTATGGATGTTTTGTTATGGATGATGAGGTTTTGCTTATGCAAACTGAGCTATGCCTCCAGCTTTTCAAACAAAGAAAAACTAGTTTAGGCTTTTAAAGGTTACTTACAGATTTACTTCCTCGTTCCAAACTGAGCTATACCTCCAGATTTAGTAAATCATATTTCCATGAATTAGAAGTTTTTACTGTTCATAAGTTGTGACTTTCTGTAGCTAACATCACAACTATCTAAATTTTCAGAAATGACCACTGCTACCAGCACTCTTCTAAGTACATTGCCGAATAATATACCAGCAAGCTTTCTGAAGCAAATCACAAATGATTTCTCTCCTGAGCGAGAACTCGGTAAAGGTGCATTTGGCAGAGTCTACAAGGTATGATTAGCCTGAAATGTTTTCTGCCACCTCAAAAGTTGATTAAAAACATGTCAGCATGCCAATTTATACATACATAATGCACAGGGAATTCTGGAGGATGGTGTGGTGATTGCTGTCAAGAAGCTTGGGGAAAACCCACCTGTGGCACAAGAGAAAACATTTAATAATGAGGTTGTAAATCTTATGGCAGTTAAACATGAAAATATAGTGAAGTTGGTTGGCTTCTGCCATGAATCACAGAAGAAGTTGGTGCCGCACAATGGAAGATATATACTTGTAGATATAACTGAAATTTTACTCTGCTATGAGTATCTACCTAAGGGAAGCCTTGACAAGTATCTGTTTGGTATGTGATGCAATATTTGACGACAATGACCACTATTGAATTCCTTTATTGTTTGCATTTATTCTGTTTTGAGTTACTACTTTGAGAAAAAAAAAGTGTGTTATATTAATTCATATAATCAACCGAAAAACTGAAAATGAGTTATAGTACAGTAAGAATTTCTTTCTGGTAATTAGGTTACTTACATATACCTTTGTTTCACTTTGTTTATTTCTTCAGCTGAATCAAATAGAATTGACTGGGACACACGGTTTAAAATAGTTAAAGGAATCTGCAAAGGTTTACATTTCCTACATAAGGAAATGGATCTGCCCGTTGTACATATGGATCTGAAGCCTGAAAATATTTTGTTGGATGATAACATGGTCCCAAAAATTGCGGATTTTGGACTTTCAAGACTATTTGGTCAAGAGCAAACCCGGATGCACACTCAAAATGTTGTGGGATCATTGTAAGTGAAAATAAGTTCTTTATAAAAAAGTGAAAATAAGTTGTGAAATAGGACTATTTTTATGAATTAGAAAACTGCAATTTTATCATTAGTTAATCTAATGTTTTAATTAACTCATGCAGAGGATACATGGCTCCTGAGTATCTATATAGAGGTGAAATCTCTACCCAGTCAGACATATATAGTTTAGGTCTACTGATCATTGAGATCAGCGCTGGAGAAAAGAATATACCAGATGCTGAAGACAAGTGTGGAAAGAAATTTATTGAGAAAGTAAGACCCATGTTACTTGATATTTTGAAGATTTAAAATCTTTTTGAAAAAACTTGATTAGATTCAGTTTGTATACATAATATAACAGCAAGAGCATCCAATTCTGTAGGTACACAAAATTTGGGCAGATCGCCACAAAACATCCAAATATGCATCTTTTGATGCAGGTCGCCTCCAGCAACTTGAAATGTGTGTTGAAATTGGGCTACAGTGTGTGGAACATGAACGCAAGAAGAGACCTTCAATAGTGGATATTCTAGAGAAGCTCAACTGAAAGCACTCAGTCTAAATGGTGGATGCGGTATGAACACTGGGAACAGTGAATCCCTTTTGATTAGTTTCTTGCACACAGGTTGCCCACTTCTATAACAAACCTAAGGCCAAAATGATTGGCAGTTGCGCTTGGGCCCTGGTATTTGGAATAGAACTTGCTTCTTGGTTTGCTTAGTTGTAATAATTGGAAATTTGGGGATGCTTTTGTCCAAGGACCTTCTAACCCTTGGGTTCAACTCGATGTGATAAAAACAAAGGAACACATCCTTGCAAAATCAATTTTTTAAATAATCTAGGTTCCATTTGTTTTCAAAGAATTAGGATTTTCCTCTCATGTGTAGCAATAAAACTTACAATTAAAATATTTTATCAGCAATTCATATTTTTCTTACCTTTCTTTCATCATTTCTGCCGATGCTAACATACCCTATGAAAATTACAGGTCTCTCAATCCCAAAGAGTTTCCAATAAATAAGTCTCCAGGGGACGCAGATCAATGTAATAGATGGATAAAGCATGCTCTATTATTAATAGAGGACCTGAACTTTCTTTTGGAATAAGATAATTTCTGATACAATGTCATTAGGAAAACTATTAAATTTCATTCTTTCGATCAACAGCAGAACTTCTGCTCAGCGAAACTGCTTGTGTCATAGTGCAGTATGGCATGAGCATTATCTTGCCTGGTGGTCGAGCAGATAGTTGCTCAAGATGTAAAACATTCAGTAATCAATAGAAAAAAAAAATTTCACTGTAATGGGGTAAATTTTAGAGAAAACTAAATATGAAGTCAAACCTCATGGTTTTGTTCATTTGTCTTGTGGTATCTATATTTTCCATGTGTTACCTCCAAACATTACTTTTCATTCTTTTATATGTTCTACATCCTGTAGAAGATATGAGCTCCAATGGCATCTTGGACCGATGCTCCACCTCTTTATATGGCAACTGATGAGCAGGCCATACTGACAACCAGCACATGTTGTGTATGTCCAGATGTCCACTTGAGGAACATGCTTTATTGGAAACCAGGAACAACTGCCTACCCAACTGGCTATGTGCGATCACAGAGACCAGAACGATTTCCTTTTTCTAAAAAAACTGCCTACCCAACAGATCGATAATCTCGAGTTGCCTACCATCGTCACCACTCTTCTCCCCTTGTAGTCAGCCATATCCTTTAGCTTCTTGTTATTATCAGATCCTCCTTGGATCAGTAGCTACTACAAAAGCAGCTAAAGCAGGTGCTTCAATGTCATCCTCCAACTCTTCTTCTTTAATTTCTTGAGAAAACACAGCTTCAACATCCCACTCTTGTTCACTAATGTATGCCTTCTCCGTTTTCTCTTTTGTGGTGATGGCCACGTTTCCTTCAAAGTGACTCTTTTTTGTAATTGGCATTCTCGAGCAAAGTGACCTTATATCACAATTGAAGCATATTTATTGGTTGTTGTTGTTGGTCTTCTCGTCCATGGGCTCCCCTTACGAGTCAATTCTCTCCTCACTGTGATGCTTGCCATGTTCTGTCCACCTTGGATTTGCCTTTGAGGCCCCAAGGTGGACCCTTCTTTTTTCTTGTGAAGAGCGTCTCCTCTTCTTCTTTCATATAGTAGTAATGCTTCCCATCTAATTGGCTAAATCCTCTTGATTAGACAACAAATTTTCTAGCTAGCTCCACCAATCAAGGCTGGTAGGCCATCCCTTCATAGTGCTACAAACCCTTGATATCGGGTCTAAGGTCACTGATCATAATTCTCCTTATACGAACCTCATCAACATGTTCATCTAGTGCGAGCTCGGATATCTATCAGCACATAGACTTCACTTCTGTGAAATATTGATTGATAGTCACGGTGCTTTGAGAGATCCCTGCTAACTCCTTTTCCAAGAGCTGGCGGCGCACCTCATTCTTCTTCAAGAACAACTTCTCTTGAGTGTCCCAAGCCTCCTTTAGAGGCTCTATGACAAGATGTGCTCCAGTTTTTGATGCTCCATTTCCTCAAGGCATCTGCTCCTTCGTTCTACAAAGAACCATCATCACTCTCCTTTTATGAAGGCAGAGTTTTGGTGCCTATAATGACCACCTATAGGTTCTGACCCTATAGGCCTATAGGTAGGATTCCATGCGGGTCTTCCAATAGTCATACTTGTTGCAATTGAGCTTCTTGATCCCACCAATTTCGCCAGTAAGACCTACCATGGTGACTGACACCTGGCATCAAGTAAGCGTTCATGTTCTCAGACAATGAGCATTCATGGTCTGAAACTATGCACAACAGTGTCTCCCCCTTAGCGCCTTGATATAGCACCGAACATAGCCAGCACCTTGTGCTCATTGAAGCCTCCTTCACATGGTCCTAGACCTTCGAGCTTTGATACAAATTGCTGGAAATAGGGTGGCCCTAATACCCACTATCTAAGGACCTATACCTAAGACACCAACTCATTCTAGAGTGTCAATCATCCCTTTTATTTCTAGCTACTTAGTGCCATGGGTCGTTAGATGGCATAGCCATCTTTTCACTTCCTGGTGGCAGAGCCAACCTTTGGTCACTACATGAAGCTGGGTCCATAGTGGCTGTTGGCAGTTCTTATGCTCTAGCATTAATTTGACATTAATTCTGCAAGCGCAAAAAATAACCGATGCGGCACTTCACCCGACAGTATTCCAGAGTATCGTATTTATACTTTGCTAAGGGAAGCTGGCTAAGTATATCGATGAACAAGTCTTAAGAACGTTCACACTTTAATGAAAACGACTCAGCAGTGGTAAGATAAATGATAGAAGTGATACTTGTGACACAAGAAGGTTCAATGGGTAAAGATAAAAGGACTAACTAGTTGGGTGGATAGTAAGAGGAGTTAAGAATCCTGTAATAGTCTATCACTCTGAATCAACTCTAGAAAAACCTAAATTAGAACTGAAATTCTGCCTAAGGTTTCCGATCCTAGTCTTACTATTAACTTCGGGCGCTCGAGACATACAATTTGCGGAAAGGGATGGGATGGAAAATGACAAGCCTACCCCTACGTCCTATTGGCCAGAACTAACATAGTGGGATATGTCAACCAGGCAAGGCTACCACCACCTGTGGCTATCACAACTATCCGTTGAACTGGATGTAAATGAAGCCGAAGATCAATTTCAGGCACCACGCCATAAAAGATCGATGAACGATCCAACTAAATCTCAAAGGATCGCTCGTAATCCCGGAGGATTGCGGCAAGAAACCCGCTATTAAGAATTCTAAGATAAGATCTTGAAAGGAATCGATGTTCGTGATAGCCTAAGTTGGGGAGAGGGTAAATCAGGCTTTCTAAAAACTTAACCTACCACATGCCTTCTAATTGCACAATACGAAACTAAGACAAGCTATCTAGATGTGCAACTAAGGTTTTCTTCTAGTGATTGCACTCACTCAAAGAGTTTTGCAACCTAGAGACAATCCTATCAAGGTACTACTCTAGAAAGGTAAAGGCACACAAGTTGCAATTATGAAATGCGGAAGCTTAAAGGGTTAGAGGGTTGCAAACTTGACACGAAGATTTATCCCGTGGTTCGGCTAATGCCTACTCCACGTTGGAGCTCCACAAAGGATGTGCTCCCAGTCGCCAAATCTTGTTCTCGGTCAAGGCCTTGAGCTCACCACAAAGGCTTCCCAAGAGGGATGATGAGCAAGTCACCAAGACCTTGCTCTCATCAACCTACTCTCCTGGAGATCTTGACGCCGCCTCCACTACGAAGCTTCTCCACCAAGAAAGAGGTCTCCTCTTCCCCCGCACAATGTTGTCGTCGCCGCTCCACACCAAGCCGGAGGGTCGAAGACTTGCCGCCGAGTTACCAAGACTCCAAAGGGCCGACACATTGAGATTACAAGTGTTTGCTCACTCTAGAACCAAGCACAAGGCTCAACACCTTACAAACTCACTCAATAGGCCTATCCTAGCTCTCTCACTCACAATGGATGATCTATGTAGCACAAATGGTGGCTTGGATGTCTTGTAGCATACAGCGTGTGCTTTTCCAACGGTCAAATCCACTTTTTCAACGGCTACCTGCACACGCCGTATGTTTCTGAACTTGTACGCCCATGATCGGCGTTTCATACGCCGTGCCTTTTCCTCCATCTTCACTTGACATCGTCCCTGTGTAACTTATACGCCGTTTGTCCGCTGAGGGTTGGCGTATGATACGCCGTGTAGGATATTGATGACCCTGTCTTGAACTTGTCCATGCATTGAACGCCGTATCATACGCCCTGTATGCGTACAGTAACACCGGATCATACATCGATGCCTTTCTTCTGAATTCTTCGAGCGTCGTATGCTTCCAACATGTACGCCGTGCGTCGCCGTATCGTACGCCGTGTAGAATCTTCTTGCTCTGCTGATCAGCCTCTACACGCCGTATGCTTCTGGTTTGTATGTCGTGCATCAGCGTTTAATACGCCGTGTACAAACTCTGCGGGCTTATCCAATTCAATCAACTCAAGCCCTTTCCATGGTTTCACATGCCAATACCATGTCATGAAATACTCAAAACTCAAACCATTTCCATGATTTCACATGCCAATACCATGTCAAGAAATACTTAAAAATAAGACTATCTCTGATTTTTGGCTATGCTTTTGAATCATTCTTGAGACATAATTTCCTCCGTAAATAACTTAACAAACTTGTTAGTTCCAATGACTATGTTGTCATTCAATCACCAAAATCACAATATAAATAGCACATAGCTGCCATTTTCCTTACAGATCTCAATGACCTAAGCCAAGACTAACTTTACTCTAAACTAAAAATATTGAAACTAGAGCAAAGTAGATGTTGAATATAAATTGACTTGAGTAAAGATAGAATGAACTTGTATTGATAATTTGAGTCTTACAAAAGTAAAGGAAAAGATACAAAAGCTAATACAAAAACTCTCGAAACTTCTTCCAGACTCCCAAGGAAAGATGGACTCAACTCTAACTCCCAACTAAACTATCCTAAGCAACAAAAGTAAAGTGGAGAGCTCCTTCTTGGCATGAGTTCTTGATGTGGAAGGAATGCACCTATTTTTAGTGCAAGGAGGACCATGGGGTACTTGTAGGCAGAGTGGAGAGGCGATTGGAGGTGGGCCAGGGTTCGGCCGACCCCATGATTCACCACCTCTCTTTATCAACGGCGTGGACGTTCTCCTGATGGTGGTTGTGAGTCGGTTGACAGTTGGAGGACCAGTTGTATGGGTTCGCCTGACTCCGTCCTCTGTCTCCTCGGCCCTGATGGTGGTCGTGGATGTTGAGGATGTCGGCTCCAAGGCGGTTGACATGTATGTTGTGCTTTCTTGCATGGATAAGTGGACCCTTGGGTCCAAGTTAGGTACAACAGGTCCTTTTGATCCGACCAACATTCATCCAATGGTGGTTAATGGTCCTCCTTGTGTTCCATTTACTTAGGAGTCATGGATGATCCTGAATGCCCCGTGTCAAGGAAATGTGTGTCCTATGAAATCCTCTAAGCCTTCAG
>CM014271.1:40089749-40118545 GCA_004135705.1 Alloteropsis semialata
TCCTCACGCCTAACCAAAGAAGTTAAAGCACTCTGTTTTCTTGGCGCGCGTTTCAAAGAAGAGTGTTGAAGCTGAAGTGCTCTTTCTTCCCTTTAAAGTAAGTTGGATCATCTGGACGTGCTTTCAGACTAACTATGACTTGGATCGGAAGTTGTTGCACAGAATATATAGATATTCGTGCACTATTCTCCACTGTGTGTATCTCCATTCTCGTTCAACAAGAAAATCTTGTTGTTGTTAGGCGTATTCTGTATTTTGAGTTTACACTACTTGTGCTCTCCAAGGCAAAATGATCCTCCAGATGCGTGCTTCTTAGTTTCAATTTGACAGAGAATTTTGAGTTGTTAACTCTATTTTTGTGCTTTTGCAGAGAGTAGGAAGCCAAGCAGATGGCGCAACTCCCTCCAATTGAGCAATTGACCGTCTCGCGCAACGTCCTCTAGCAGTTTGATATGTAAGGTGGAGATCAGGAGCAACTACTGGTAGAAGAGTTTGAAGTTCTTTTGTGCCCGTCTCCAGTTTCTTCTTTGTGATCATGGCTGCAACAATATAAAAACTTAAAGAACTAAATTGACCTCTCTAATTCTTATAATTTTCATCTGTCTAAAGCAAAAAAAAAATGCATGTACTGGACCGGTAGGCTGAGTCCATCTCCTGCGACCTTACCATTATATTGTAGCAGCCCCGGCCCCTAGCTTGTAATAGAGAACATCTTGTGCACGGCCAATGTTTTTCTGATGCCCTCTATATATTCTTATACATAGGTGGTGCATATCTGGCATGCATGAAGCGAATGGATGCATGGGTGGTATATCAAGAGTTTGATGTCTATATAAGAGTTTATAGATGGAGTGACATAAATTAAAATTTAAGAGGGGTGTGTCTGGGCATTCATTTTAAGTTGTTCACATATTAACAAAAGAAACTTACAGTATACTCCCTCCATTTTTGTATATATGTTGTTTAACAGTTTAAGACAAGCCAATTAGTTTAAAATGCATGTGATATTTTTGAGCCACAGACCATGCAGCAAGACTGTGTGGCACTGCCACATAACCATTCATCATAGGTGGCAAAAAACAAGCTTCATATACAATTTCCCTGATCCATGTCTTTATTAGTTTGCTCTCCATTTTTTGTGTCCCCAACATGCTTCCTCATCTACCATCTCCCTTTGCTCTCTTTCTCGAAGAATGAGAACTTGCATCTCAAAAGAAGAATGTCTGTTACATGGTAAGGTGATCCACATGCTTCTCATGGCGTTCATAATAGTAAACTATCTTACACATCATAATTGACAGAAAGAAATAAATCGAAGCATATTTTATTTTTCCTCTTCCATTTTATTAATTCCTCGCTATCATCTTGGCTGAGTGAGTTTAGGGGAGTGGACACATGAAACAGTGAAGCTACCCGTATTGACTGGCACAGAGATTAAACATGCTTTAAAATGGAGGTTGACTACGGTATTAACAAGTCTGTCTCCTTCAAAGATCGCGTACTGATCAGCGAGTGCAAATCTTTTGTCTCTGAGAGCATACTTGATTTTCTAATATTTTCCCGATGCCCTACTTTCTCATTCAGTACCCATTAAGTTGTGAAAGTCAGGCATTATACCTGCTAGTACGAGAACACAGACTAGGTGAGCTATGAATTGATGCAGAAGTTTCCTTCCTTCCTTTCTTTCTTTCTTTCTTTCTTTCTTTCTTTCTTTCTTTCTTTCTTTCTTTTTTTTTTTTTTGCATGCACTCCTCTCTCGGTTCTGTGGCATGCCATGATACATCCTGGTCCTGGGGAACATATATAAGGATGGAGTTAGAAGATGAATGGGCTTTGTTGGTGCAAATGGACAAATAGAGTAATAAATGAACACTAAGAGGGGCAATCTACTTATAAAAACATAAATATGCTTCACTGAGATATTGCCTGCAAAATCAATATGAAGGTTTCACGTAACAACCAAACATGTGGTTTCAAGTTTGAGCATTTATTTCACTTTTTTTTATAAATCTACTAATACAGTTAGAATATCGTGTGGCTCATCGTCTGCAACTGTGTGTGGACGTCCGACTATCTAGCAAATAAGAGGATGGCCCAGAAACAACTGCTGCCCCCTATGTAAGCGGGAGCCCGTGACAGCTCACCACTTACTTGCCAGCCGTCGATACACGAAACATGTCTGGAAGGTGACGGCTGACTGGATAGGGCTTCACGCCCTCCACCCTGACTCATGGCCACCTACGGCCACAGCTCTTGAATGGTGGTCTTCAATGGCGTAAATTGGCGGTACACTGAGGATGGCGGTCGGATCGCTGATACTCTTGATAGCGTGGGAGATCTGGAAGGAGAGAAACAACAGGACTTTTCAAAGACAGGAACGAAGAGGCTGCAACTTGGGCAGCAGCGAGAGCAAAGTGCCTGGCGGTGCTCCTCCATGGCGCATAGGCTTTTCTCGTTTTTAGGCTTCTTTTTCTATATTTTTTTTTGCACTTGACCGTCGGGACTAGGTTCTTGTATACTTCTTCTATATTAATAGATAATAGAAACCGGACCAATCAGGTGCCGCGTTCGTTAAAAAACTGAAAGGAATCGATGCTCGTGATAGCCTAAGAGAGGGAGGGGGTGAATTAGGCTTTCTAAAAACTAAACCTACCACATGCCTTTAATTGCACAAGGTAAAACTAAGATAAGCTATCTAAATGTGCAACTAAGGTTTTCTTCTAGTGTTTGTACACACCCAAAGAGTTTTGTAACCTAGAGCCAATCCTATCAAGATACTACTTTAGAAAAGTAAAGGCACACAAATTGCAAGTATGAAATGCGGAAGCTTAGAAGGGTTAGAGGGATGCAAACTTGACACGAAGATTTATCCCGTGGTTCGGCTAACGCCTACTCCACGTTGGAGCTCCACAAAGGATGTGCTTCCGGTCGCCAAGTCTTCTTCCCGGTCAAGACCTTGAGCTCGCCATAAAGGCTCCCCAAGAGGGATGATGAGCAAGTCACCAAGACCTTGCTCTCATTAACCTACTCTCACGGAGATCTTGACACCGCCTCCACTACAGAGCTTCTCCACCAAGGAAGGGGTCTCCTCTTCCACAGCACAATGTCGTCGTCGCCTCTCCACACCAAGCCGGAGGGTCGAAGACTTGTCGGCGAGTCACCAAGACTCCAAGGGGCCGGCACACCGAGATTACAAGAGTTGGTTCACTCTAGAACCAAGCACAAGGCTCAACACCTTGCCAATGCACTCACTATGCCTATCCTAGCTCTCTCACTCACTATGGATGAAGAATGTAGCACAAATGATAGCTTGGATGTCTTGTAGGTATAGATGAACTTCTCTGGACTCCAGCAACTCCAAATGGCCGAATGTGGTGGGTATTTATAGTCCAAGGGGCTCAACTAGCCGTTACCCAAAAGGTGCATAGATTTTGCGAACGCCGTATAATCCGCCGTGCACCAAACCCCCATCGGCGTATAATACGCTGTGTGCTTTTTCAACAGCCGGATTCCTTTTTCCAACGGCTACCTGCACACGCCGTATGTTTTTGAACATGTACGCCGATGGTCGGCGTTTCATACGCCGTGCTTTTTTTTCCATCACCTCTTGACATCATCCTTGTTTAACTTGTACACCGTCAGTCCGCCGATGGTCGGCGTATGATGCGCCATGTAGGGTATTGCTGACCCTAACTTGAACTTGCCCATGCCTTGATCGTCCTATCATCCGCCCTTCATGCGCACAGTAACACCGAATCATACGTCGATGCCCTTCATTTGAAATCTTTGAGCGCCGTATGCTTCCAACTTGTACGCCATGCATCGTCATATCATACGCCGTGTAGATTCTTCTTGCTTTGCTTGGTCAGCCTCTACATGCCGTATGATTCTGGTTTGTACGCCGTTCATCGGCGTTTAATACGCTGTGTACAAACTCTGTGGGTTTATCTAATTCAATCAACTCAAGCCCTTTCCATGATTTCATATGCCAATACCACGTCATAAATACTTCAAAATAAGACTCTCTAGTTTTTTGCTATGCTTTGGAATCATTCTTGGGATGTAATTTTTTATGTAAATCACTTAACAAACTTGTTAGTCTCAATGACTATGTTGTCATTTAATCAGCAAAATCACAATATAAATGGCACGTAGGGCCATTTTCCTTAAAAAACTCAATTAGACTACGATGCAATGTTTGTGCCATGATGGGAGAAAGATTTGCCCCCTTGGAGTTTAGGAGCAAATGAGGAGAGGAAGAGAGGGGTTCGCCCTGGTGCCTCACCGCCGTGCTCAAGAGGTCTCACCAAATTAAGAGAGAAAGAGGAGGGAGGGAGATAGGGCAAGTAGTGCAGCAGTGAACTCTCACGTTGTTATCATTTCCTTTCTTTTAATTGCAGGGAACGCCATCTTACGTTGTTATGTACCTAGCTAGCTGTCCGGTTTTGTCCCCAACATGCTTGTGTTTCTCAACAAATGAGGATCGGCATCTCAAAAATAAAAAAAGAAGAAAATTGTGATGATCGGTGAGCACCAAATTACCAACATTGTATTGCTAGTCCGTTGAAAGGATTTGGTGATACTGCTGTGAAAAGCAGAAAAGCAGTATAGAAAAGCAGGAAATGACCAATATAAGTCCTAATAGTTGTGATAATGCTGTGATTCTGTGAAACCAGTCGTCGCCTTCTTACTCCTGTATCCTTCTTCACATCTCTGTAATCATACAGTAGAATAACCAAAGAATAGCGACTAGTGGACAATGGGGGACATGTTACTTCACCTCTTTGTAGGAATGGGAATCATCAGGAAATTAGCCACTGTTGGGGTGAATGTATATGTCACGGTTCAGGGAACTTAAGTAGCGACAAAAAAAGGTTTTGGGTTGATTAATTTATCAAAACAATCCGAAACATTATGTAGCTCTCTATTCCTAACAATACAATCTCTTGCTCTAAAAAATAATTTAATCTCTACTCAATCACCTAATCTCTGGGCAAGATTATATTGGGCCCACGCCGAGATCGAGTTGCCCACGCTTCATGTTCATCCCCCGGAGCTTCATTATTGATCGATGACTGCAGGCAGCGACAGAAAGTAGCAAAATTTTATTAGGCGTATGAGAATGGTATACACATTTTTATCTCAATGTAGCATTTTATTTGGTGGGTCCAACATGTGAAGGAGAACAGAGGAAGTGATATATACCACCTTCACATTAGTAAAACCTTTTACACACAACCTAAATCGATACTAACAAAGTATGGACATGGGTTTTCGTAAAGAGGCAAGTAAGGTGAAATCCAACAGTTGTATGCCTATTGCTTGGTATGGTGATCTATATATGCTTTTTCCGAGCTTATAGTAAAGTGATTCATACTGGTAAAACTTTTTAGCTTTTACTACATAGCATCGTGGACATCAGTACCTAAGAATTATTCCACCCCCAAGCTACAGGGGTTCGTATATATATAGTTACATGCTTGGTGGAGTTGGTTTTGGTGGAGAGGACAGTCAAGCTACGGCGACTGACTGATCAATGCAATCAAACATGCTTAAAAATGAAGGCCAACTATGGTCACTGATTACCCCGAGCAAATCTTCTATCTCTGATAGCATAAGCCGACCATGATTTTCTAATATTTTCCTGATGC
Source organism: Alloteropsis semialata (assembly GCA_004135705.1). Taxonomy (NCBI): domain Eukaryota; kingdom Viridiplantae; phylum Streptophyta; class Magnoliopsida; order Poales; family Poaceae; genus Alloteropsis; species Alloteropsis semialata. Next base: position 40,095,401 of record CM014271.1, read on the forward strand.
CCTCCATTCTCAAGCAGTAGTATTGTGGAAGCAGGGATCACAACAAGCGCTAATATTGGAGAAAATTAAATAAAATAAAGAGTTAACTTCAGCTATGGAATATGGATGATGCAGAAGCTTCCTTTTATTTGGCATGCACTCTTTCAGTTCTCGTGGCGTGCCAAGATTGGCCAACATATATAAGGATGCATGGAGTAAGAAGATGCATATTGAATGGACAAATGGAGTAATTAATGAGCTCTAAGAGATCAATCTACTATAATTAATACATAAATATATATGGTTCAGTGCGATATTGCTTACAAAATCAATATGAACGTTTCACCTAACAATCTAAAGTGTTTTCATGTTTGAGCATTTATTTCAAATTGTTCATGAATTTACATAAGACAATTACGCTGGGACTCTATGTTTGGGCCATACCATGGCAGCAATATTGTGAGGCATTCATATACTCCAATGACCTACGAGGTAAGAGATCAAATCAGTCTAAACCATTAAGGTGGTGTTTGGTTCAGCGGTGGGAAGGGTAATGGTAATGTAATCAGAAAGCAGTGGTATCTGTTACATTGTATGGGAAACCATCGTTTGTTTGGTTCGCTTTTGTAATGTAATCTATTTCAATTACTGTGTTTGTTTGGGGACAAAGGTAACAGAAGTATAGAATGTCATATAAATACAGTGCATCACTGGACCATCGCAAAGATGGATCAATGTGTTTCTCTTTGATCGAGACCAAAGCATAACTAGCTTTATAGAACAACACATGGCATATAAAAGCATCCATGGATCAAACTATTTTTAGATAAATTAAAAATGTGTACATAAATAAGAAGTTTCATAAAAATTAAAATTTAATACAAAAAGGTGTATTGCTGGACTTCTAGAAATTCAAACGACAACATAATAACATGTCTTGGGACTTAAAATGCCTCTGAATTCAATGAACAATTCTAGAAGATGATTTGTCGATGACTCTTCACCAAATCTGGGGCTACTCACATGAACAATTAGACAATGACTCACTTCCTTCGAGCCTCATCTGAAAAAGAGGAGAACAAATGAAAACATGAGTACAAGAATCAGTAACTGAGACTGCATGAAACACTATACCACAGCCCTACAATACCGTCAGACATGGGTCGCTACAAATAGGAGATTACCGATAGACTGTTGGTCGGTAAAGGTCGCTAACCGACCATCCATCGGTACTTTAGCTTATCTAGACTAACCATCAGTCGGTATATGTATTAGATATAGCGTTGAACGAACTATCTATCGCTATATGTGGCTGACCCATTGGTGGGTCCTTCTGCCATTTGGTTACGTGGGTCCCACGCATGAGTTTTAGTAGAAAGCAAATGTGATAAAGTAGTTAGTTATGGTAAGACAAATGTAAAACCTACTATGAAATAAATACTATAACTTGGATACATTGATTTATACATAAATAAAAAAATAGCAAAAATGCATTTTCATACATAAATAAAGAAAGAGCACCTATGTAGTCGGTAATCTGGGGCTGTGGTATAGTGAAATTGTTTTGCATCCACCGGCACCAAGAGATAAGGAGAAATTAAAGGATTCTCTCTAGCATGTTTTGACTACCAAGACTATGTGAGGGAATAAGGAGCAACATTTCCATACACATCAAACTGTACATCTGGGGGGAGGGGGATGGGAAAAGTACTGCAGCAGGTCTTGACAAATCTAAGAATCTTAAAGAGTAAGAATGGACAGGTTCATCACCTAATACATATTTCCAGTGTTTCTAAATGTCCTGATACTTCTAAAAGCTCAAACGTAAATTAAAATTAGACCAAGTACCCATCAGTGCCTTCTAATAAGCATAAAAAACAAGGATTACACATCCTGTGCCTAGGTGAGAGAGGAAGTCAGTAGATGCTCCGATCAAATCAGAATTTGATGCCTAATTTGACAGCAAACTAAAAGAAGTAAGCTAATTTGACGGCCAAAGGTAGAGGATCCAAGGTAACAAACTAATTTGACAGAAAACTAAAAGAAGTAAGCATACAGCAGCAAGCTGATTAGACTACTTAGAGAAAAAGAGTTTATGAGAATTTTAACAAGAGACAGTAACAAGAATCAACCATGCAAGAATCGGTACCACAAGAGCATCAGATTCTGTTGACAACCAAAATTGGCACGGGTCAGGACAAACCGGTGAAACCGGTTTGCCAGACCGGTCTAACCGATCCTGGACCTAACAGTCCAAAGATGTTAGGATTGCAGCAATTGAAGAGGCATGTCATCTGTTGTGATGCTTGAAAGACTAAGAAGGTTGCAGGAATTAATGCGAAGATCAAGACAGAGGCTTGGACGCAAAAGGGAAGACCCAGACCTAAACCGGTTAAACCGGTTTGCCTGCTGTAATTCGACTAGGACTAGGACTTCGAGGTTGTAACAAGTTGTAACTTGGTTTCCTTGCAGGACAAGACCTACCCTCCCTATAAATATAAGGAGATTCGGCCGATTGAGAGATATCCAATCGAATCAATCAAATCTACTATTTTTACCTTTACTTTTTCGTATCTCCTAAACCCTAGCTTTTCCAACCCTACTTGTTGTTCTTCCTTCGTCTCCGCGACGTTTGAAGGCGTCCTAGGTGGCCTACCGACCCTAGGGCATCCCTGCACACGTTCTCCCCGACGGATCCTTTCGGGAGGCGTGTTTAGGGTTCGCTCCCGGGCTCCCAGGAAAAACCGGTCAGACCGGATTCCCAAACCGGTTAAACCGGTTTGCGCAGGGAGGTTGCGAGCAGCTTGTTTGCGTGCTGCGCGAACTAGCGCTCTCGTGTGTTGACCCAATTTTGCGTCAACATACTTTTGGCGACTCCGCTGGGGATTGAAGATCTGGTTCGTGCAGCCGATCTACTCAACTCCGGTCAGATGGGTTCTAACACCGAGTTTGATCTCGAGAACATCATCGTCGTGAAGGACGATGAGTTATCCGCTAAAGATCGTCTAGGGCTCGAAGAGTACATGAAGAAGAAGGCGGAGCAAGATCGTCTCTACTACCTCTCACACTTCAAGAAGGACCGCAAGGGCGTGGTCTCCAAGTTCAAGGAGGTGGATCCAACTGCTTCAACTTCATCGACTCTTCCTAAGGAACAATCTGAGGTAATCTCTCAAGAAGTCCTTTTTAAACTCATGGAGGATAAGATGGCTGAGAACAACGTTAGATTGGTAAACTGGATGATGGATAAGCGAATAGAATCGGAAGGCAAATAGCCCATGGTTGCTCAACCTGCCGCCGATCCTAGTGTTTTGATTCCAAAGATACCTATTGCACCTGAAATTAAGACACCGGCGAAACCCATAGAGCAACCTATGTATGGCATGCCGGTGGGTTATTTTGAGGGGCAATCTGTTACACCATCCAACCCAATGGCTACTCGGCCCACTATGCCTCAACAATCTACAACTTTCCCTAATTCGGTTAATTATGGCCGAACTAGTAATGAAATTGCAAATTTTAACCCGCAAAATTCAAACTACGGATATTCTGTACCCCCACCTGTTAGAAATTTGTTTGCACAAGGCCCAGTACCTTACGAGCTTTTCGGGAGGTTCGGCCAACAAATGCAGGGGCAATTACCAGCAAACCCGCTTGGCCTGCCGAAACCGGTTACACCGGTTTCTGGAACCGGTCAAACCGGTTCTTCGGGGACAGATTCGTGGAATCTATTTTCTACTCCTGCTCAAAATATTCAACAGCCAAATTCACAGAATAATTCTTTAGAATATTTGGATAAGATTTTCTCTCAGTATAAACTTGATTTGGCTTCAGTTCTTAAAGAGAATTTGGGAGTAGATGTTAGGGATAAGGCTAAATTGTACCAAAAGCCTTATGTTCCTAAGTTTGATTTGGTTCCTTTCCCCACTGGTTTTAGATTGCCTGATTTTGTCAAGTTTAATGGGGAAGATAATAAAAGCACTTTTGAACATATAAGTCAATATATGGCACAATTAGGTGATGCTTGTTATAGTGAGGATTTAAAAGTGCGTTCATTTTCTTTGTCTTTAACTGCTTTCTCATGGTTTGCATCTTTACCTGCTAATTATATCATGTCATGGGAATAGTTAGAGCAAAGATTTCATGATCACTTCTTTTCGGGTACTAATGAACTTAATCTATCACATCTTGCATCGGTTAGACAATCACGGGATGAGACTATTAATGATTACATTAGGCGTTTCCGTGATACTAGAAACTATTGTTTTGGTGTTTCTATTTCCGAAAAGGATCTTACTGATTTGGCTTTCAATGGTTTGCGTTCTCACATTAAAGAAAAATTAGAAAATTCTGAATTTTATAGCGTGAACCAATTGCATCAAAGGGCTTTGGCTATTAAAGGCCGAAGTAAAGATGTGAAGGAGAGTCATAGAGCTCATTGGGCTAATGTGCATAATCTTGAATGTGATTCTAGTAGTTCTGAGGATGAGTCTCATGAGGTGTTGGCTGCTGAATTTGTATGGCCAGCATCCAATAAAGCCTTTACTTGCACATCTCTTAAGCCGACTCATAAGAATCGGCGTGAGGAGATGAAATTTACTTTTGATGTATCCAAGTGTGATAAAATTTTTGATGAATTGCATAAGAATGGATATATCAAATGCTCTTTGACTATTCTGTCATCTGAGGAGTTAAAACGGCATGCTTATTGCAAGTTTCATAATTCCTTTTCTCATGCGACTAATGATTGTAATTTCTTTCGTCGGCAGATTCAATCGGCTATAAATGAAGGACGATTGAGTTTGAATGAGATGCAAATTGACAAGAGCCCGTTTTCAGTCAACAACATGATGGTCAACACTATGGATCTTCAGAATGCCAAGATGTTGGTTCGGCCCGACAATGCCGATACAACAAGAGGCAAGAATTTTGTGGTTGGAGAACCAAGGATGATGACGGAACATGACAAAGTGCTTGGGAGAGAAGTTGTGCTTAAACAAACTCCTGATGAAAAGAAAACTTTGCTCATCACAGTAAAGAGTTCTGGAGTTGGGGAGAAATCAAATTCTCAAGCACGGGATCAAAAGCCGGTTGGTCCTGCTGTCCAGGACAAACCGGTTAAACCGGGCGAACCGGTCAAACGGTTCTCCCCAGAGACCGGTCCGGACGTTTGTTCCTAAACGTCCTGAAGTTGGTACTTGGAAGACTAATCGGAACAAAGATTAGGGGAAAGCTTTTAGGCCGAAGGCGACCTTTGATCAAGTTATGGCCAAGCATACCCAAAATATGGCCGTTCAAAAGGATCGGCCGTTAAAAAAGAGACCGAGATCGCCGCCAAGGGATACTGTTGTGATGGGGCCACCAAAGCGACAGTGGGGTCAAGGTCCAAGCTCATACAATGGTGCTGGTCCATCTAGGCCATGGAGGCCATTTCGACCTTCTCCTCCTCAACCTATTTGGAGAGATGGTGTGATGTATGTGCCTTACTGTCCTGCACCAAATCTACCACGGCCTAGTACTCCTGTGCATGCCAGAATTACTACACCACAGCCTGGGCCTGCAAATTTCCAACAAAAGCCAAGGGCCATGCAGCAGCAGTACAGACCGGTTAAACCGGTTCATCAAACCGGTCAAACCGGTTTTCTAGCAACCGAAGGCCGCGCAGCAACAGCTAGAACCGGTTAAACCGGTTCCTCAGACCGGTCAAACGGTTTCCAGCGCCGGCCAGGGAAGGAGCCCGCTAAACAGGAATATCGTCCTATTCAGAGGAAAGAAGAGCCTGCACCTGCTATTCAAAAGCCAATTGTGAAGAGTGCCATTCAAATTGGCTCTATGGCAGTAAATCCATCGATGGCCGATGGTCCTAGTGTTATTGGTGATTCGGCCGCAAAATTGCAAGGACAATTCAATGCTCGCAACCAAAGTGGTGTCCTCCTGGTTTATCTCATTCTCAGAAGAGGAGAATGCAGCGGTTGCGTACTCAGAAGCAATGAGAGGAAGAATCGGCAAAAAAGAGGGAGGAGTGGTTCAATGAGGTTAAGCCGATGATTCCACAATCTGGACAGGGTTCCAAAGATGATTTTGGTGCACAAGATGATCAGGCTAAAACGTCTGAGAAGGATGAGCCAATCATGAAGAGTTCGGCTGAGCTGGCCGAAACCGGTCAAACCGGTTTCTCAGACCGGTTAGACCAGTCTGCCTTTGTTTCGGATCTGGCAGTTGGAACCGGTGAAACCGGTTTGGGATCAGTTAAACCGGTTTTGCCTGAAGATTCTGTGGCCGATGCATTCTCTTCTTCGGCCAAGGTTTCGATTCCACCCACTGCTATTTCAGATGTTCAGATGGGTGATGATGAAGAAGCTGTTGATTTTGAGCCTTCACTCAGCAGGATGGACATGGACGTCAATGTCATTTATTTGAACGCCGACTATTGTTTTGTCGGAGATGATGAGAGAGTGGCTCAAGTTGATTTTGCTCCCAAGAATGCTGTATTTCAGAAGCCTTTGGAATCGGATAATCATCTGAAAGCTCTCTATGTGAAGGGCCACATTAAAGGGAAACCGATTTCTAGGATGCTAGTTGATGGCGGTGCTATTGTGAACCTCATGCCATATTCATTGTACAAGAAATTGGGAGGATTGGACAGTGAGCTTATCAAGACTAGCATGACGATCAGCGGCGTTGGAGGAGGAGAGCCAATGAGTGCCAAGGGAGTTGCATCATTGGAGCTTACTATTGGGAGCAAGACGTTGGCAACTGCTTTCTTCGTCACGGAGGTGCAAGGTAACTTTAGCGTGATTTTGGGGCGCGATTGGATTCATGCAAATCAATGTGTGCCTTCTACCTTGCATCAATGCTTAATTCAATGGATTGGTGACAAAGTTGAGGTTGTTCATGTGGATTCTTCGGCATGTGTTGCTATGGCCGATGCATCTATATTGGGGACTCATGATAATGTCAAATGCTTGACCGGAATTGATATTTCGGACTTTGAGTTCCTTGCTTGTACTAAGGATGGCTTTGTGTCTGCTGCTCTAAGGCCGGTTCAAAAATTGGACGATTCAGATAATGAAGAGTAGATGGATACAATTGAGAAGTGGCTAAAAGAAAGGGTGGAGCATTATCGGTCAAATAAGAACGATGCATGTGAAGCCATTAATGATTTTGAAGAAGTAGAGAAATTAGGACAAGGGTTTACATCGGCTGATCCTTTAGAGAAGATAGATATAGCTGATGGTTCTATACCAAGGCCGACTTTTGTAAACAGAAATTTGAAAGCCGATTATAAGTTTGAATTAATCGAGTTGTTGAAAGAATACACTGATTGTTTTGCTTGGGAGTATCATGAGATGCCTGGTTTAAGCCGTGAGTTAGTTGAACATCGGTTGCCAATTAAACCTGGTTTTAGGCCATATAAACAAGGCAATAGATGATTTAATCCTTTATTTTATGATCGAATAAAAGAAGAGGTTAATCGTTTGCTTGAAGCTAAGTTTATTCGGCCATGTCGATATGCTGAATGGATCTCTAATATTGTGCCTTTTGAGAAGAAGGGTACTAATAAAATTAGAGTTTGCATTGATTTTAGAGATCTTAATAGAGCAACTCCCAAAGATGAATATCCTATGCCTATAGCCGATATGCTTATTAATGATGCTTCTGGACATAAGGTTATTAGTTTTCTTGACAGCAATGCAGGATATAATCAAATCTTTATGGCCGAGGAAAACATATACAAAACAGCCTTTAAATGTCCTGGCTTTGTTGGTTTATTTGAATGGGTTGTGATGACTTTTGGTTTAAAGAATGCCGGCGCTACTTATCAAAGAGCAATGAATTTAATTTTTCATGACTTGTTTGGTATTATCCTAGAAGTCTATATTGATAATATTGTTGTTAAATCGGCCAGATTAAACTCTCACTTGGCTGATTTACGTCTTGCTTTTGAAAGAATGCGTCGGTATGGTTTAAAGATGAACCCATTGAAGTGTGCTTTTGGTGTATCGGCTGGAAAATTCTTAGGTTTTATGGTTCATGAAAGGAGCATAGAGATAGATCCTAAGAAAATAGATCTCATTAATAAGCTTGGAGCGCCTACTTGTAAGCATGATTTGCAGAAATTCTTAGGCAAAGTTAATTACTTAAGGCGGTTTATTTCTAACTTGTCCGAGAAAGTTAGTGCTTTTACTCCTATACTTCGGTTAAAGAATGAAGCCGATTTTACTTGGGGGGCAAAGCAACAAGAGGCCTTTGAAGAAATAAAGAGATATTTGTCTTCGCCACCTGTGCTTAAAGCGCCTAAGAATGGGGTGCCATTTAGGCTTTATATTGCAGCCGAAGACAATGTTATTGGGGCAGTTTTGACTCAAGAGACAAATGGCAAGGAGTATATTGTTACTTACCTGAGTCGATGCCTTTTGGATGCTGAAACAAGGTATAAACCTATTGAAAAATTATGCTTGTCCTTATATTATGCTTGTACAAAGTTGAGACATTATTTGTTATCTAGTACTTGCATTGTAACATGTCAAGCCGATGTTATTAAATATATGTTGCATAGACTGATTTTAAGTGGGAGAATCGGTAAGTGGGCGTATGCTCTTATTGAATATGATTTGGCTTGTGAACCTTTGAAAGCTATGAAAGGCCAAATTGTAGCTGATTTTATTGTTGAACATCGGATTAAAGATGAGCATGATTTAGAAATTGATTACATGACTTTTACTCCATGAAAATTGCACTTTGATGGATCGGTTTGCAAGAACGGATGTGGAATTGGAATAGTTCTTGTTTCTCCTAATGGGGCTGTTTTTGAAGCTCTTAGCCGATTAGAAGATGAGTGTACAAATAATCAAGCCGAATATGAAACTTTGCTATTCGGGCTAGAGATTTTGCAAGATATGGGAGTAAAGCATGTTGAAGCTTTTGGTGACTCATTATTGGTTATGCAGCAAGTATCTAAGGTGTGTCAATGTTTAGAAGGTTCATTAAACATTTATCTTGACAAGTGCCTTGATATCATACCATATTTTGATGAGTTCACCATATATCATGTTCCAAGGTGTCAAAATCCTAGAGCTAATACTTTGGCACAACAAGCATCTGGTTATAATGTTCAGAAGAAACATTTTCATAGAAAAAGGCCGATGCTTGCTGTCGTTGAAGGAAAAGTTCTAGCGCTCGCAGCAGGTTCAGACCAAACCGGTCAAACCGCTGCGCAGACGTTTAACCAGTTTAGAAACTGGTCAAACCGGTCCTGAAACCGGTAAAACCGGTTCGTCGTCTTCTGGTTCTGATTCGGCCGTTAAAAATTCTCAGAATAAAAAGGCTGAAGTGGATGATTGGAGAGCACCCATTATAAAATATTTGAAGATTCCTAGTTCTGGAGCAGACAGGAAAACTCGGCGTTTGGCTTTCAAATATACTTTAATCGACGATGAGTTGCATCGTCGCACCGCCGATGATTTATTGCTTAAATGTTTGGGTGCTGATCAAGCTAGATTGGCCATGGGTGAAGTTCACGAAGAAATTTGTGGAACGCATCAATCGGCTCACAAGGAGGTAATTGAATTTATTACTGAGCATATTATTCATAGATTCGGCATTCCACAAACTTTAACTACGGATCAAGGCACATCTTTCATGTCTAAAGAAGTGCGAGCTTTTGCCGATATGTATAGAATAAAATTGCTCAATTCATCTCCATACTATGCTCAATCCAATGGTCAGGCCGAGTCTAGTAACAAGACTTTGATAAAGTTGATCAAGAAGAAAATAGAGGAAAATCCCCGAAGGTGGCATGAAGTGTTGTTTGAAGCTTTGTGGGCTCATCATATATCTAGACATGGTGCTACCAAGGTTACTCCTTTTGAGCTAGTTTATGGTCAAGAGGCCGTTTTGCCCGTTGAGGTGAATCTGGACGCTTATAGACTTGCTAAGCAAAATAAGCTTTCTGTTGGTGAATATTATGATTTGATGATGGACAACATTGATGAAGTGACCGATAAGCGTTTACAAGCTCTTAAGAAAATTGAAAAGGATAAGATCAGAGTTGCTAGAGCATACAACAAGAAGGTTAAAGAGAAGACTTTTCAAGTTGGTGATCTAGTATGGAAGACAATATTGCCACTTGGTGCTAAAGATAATAAGTTCGGCAAGTGGTCTCCAAGTTGGGAAGGTCCATATCGAGTGTTCAAGATCAATGGCGGAAATTCTTATATGGTGGAGACGCTGCAAGGAGGACGTTTACCTAAGGTGCTGAATGGAAGGTACTTGAAGAGGTACTATCCAAGTGTTTGGCAAGAAGCATGAAGTGGCACATGGCCGATATTTGAATATCGCCCTTAGAAAAATATAATGGCCGATGGATTCTGTTAAAACATCGTCCTTAGATGACAATTTTGGTGCTGATGTGTTTTATGGTACGCAAGCTTTACCAAAAAACAGGGGGGCATATGTTGACAACCAAAATTGGCACGGGTCAGGACAAACCGGTGAAACCGGTTTGCCAGACCGGTCTAACCGGTCCTGGACCTAACAGTCCAAAGATGTTAGGATTGCAGCAATTGAAGAGGCATGTCATCTGTTGTGATGCTTGAAAGACTAAGAAGGTTGCAGGAATTAATGCGAAGATCAAGACAGAGGATTGGACGCAAAAGGGAAGACCCAAACCTAAACCGGTTAAACCGGTTTGCCTGCTGTAATTCGACTAGGACTAGGACTCCGACGTTGTAAAGTAACTTCCGAACAGATGAAAATATAGCTTCTGAAGCAATTTCACTCACTTAACACATTACTGCCCGCTCCTACCCCATAAATAAAGAAAGGGTTCCACCACCAGCCCCACTCCATTATACTAGCAGATCAAGCAAAAATTTGTTCCAAATTATGACTAGCATATATAGACCAGAAATTAACTTTCAGAAGCATTGAATCAAGAAAATCCAGTAGAAGTTTGGCACATACTAGAGCCTCAATTGTCCTGTAAGCTTCTAGTTTTTCTTCAATACAAGTAGTTACAGAGCAGCAAATATTTTGCAAAATGGATTTATTTACGACTCATGCTTGGACTAACACTATTTTCAAAGTAAATATTTCAAAGGGCACACAGGAGGAACAAACATACAGGAAAAAACATGAATGAACATAGACGAGGAGGAAGAAAACATACCCATGAAAAATCCAAGACTTCTTGATTCGATTAATGCAGGAATTCTCCTCCCGAAGCCAAGCCCCTCATAGATCTGGCCTTTCACTAAGAATAACGTGAAGCAAGGGTTAGGGTTTGTTGAAAAGATTGGGACCGAGAGAGAGAGCAAAGGAAAAGGACAGGTGAAGGGAGAAGGTGATCTGACCAGCAAGGATGCGGTGGAAGGAATCGCCGGCTACTGCATATCCGTCATCTTCATGTGCGAGGCCGTGTGCTCGTGAGGAAGCAGCAGGAGGGAGCAAGGAAGTAGCGCAAGGGGCTGGGGCCGGGTCCGGGGCCGGAGCAGCGTTAGGGGGGCGGCGAGGATCCGGTGGAGAGAGTCGTCATCGGCGCTGTCTTGGAGGAGGGCGGTGGCGCCTTGGGAGTGACGAGGGAGGGGGAGCGACGATGAGAGACAGGATCGGATAACGCCTGAAGGGGAGCGGTATCGGAATTGTATACATTGTATCGGTTACCACCGTGATAGGTTACGATCTGATTCAAAACAAACAGGAACTAATGGTAACAGATAGCGGTGTAAATGGATGATGGAGGAAAAACACGGAACCATAACCGTTGCGATAGGGGTAGTTTCGTTGCAATAGCGACAATTCGCGACATGTTCTGTCCGTTGCGATTTCGTCCTATGCCGTTGCATAAAAGTCCGTTGCGATAAGGTATCGCAACAGTGTAGCAAGGCGTTGCGTTACCTGTGCCATATCGCAACGACGTGTGCCGCGGCACTTACCTCAAGTCGCAACGATCATTGCCATCTAATCTCTACGGGGGGCGTCGTTGGGACGAGAGTTATTGCAACGACAAGGGCGTGTTGCAAGAAATCGGTACTGCAACGCAATAGATTGGTAGCATTACGCCATCTCTTGTCGTTGCTATATGCTTATTGGGTAGCGCAACGATCATTTAGGCATTGCTATTTATAAGATCATATCACAACGAAGTGGTAGCTGTTGCTATATCCTGAAACCATATTGCAATGGTCAATTTGGTACTCGTTGCTATACGAGTAAGCGCTTCTTCTTTACTGCACCAGTATCATCAGCATGGCCCTCAGAATCAGTATTTTTCCACCTACTTTCCCCACATGTTGGACATGAGTCCAGGTTCTCGTACTCTTCTCCACGGAATAGCACACAATCATTGACACAAGCATGAATCTTTTGGTAGTCCAATCCAAGGTCTCGAATTACCCTTCGAACTTTATCCATGGTATCTGGATACAATGTCCTTTGGGGAGTACAAGAGTGAATAAGTGAATTATGTGCTCCATTGCATTGTTCGTAATACCGAACATGCACTTAATCTGAAAAAGCCTGACAATGAAAGATACTTTGGAAGCCTCCTTGCAACCTGGGTACAATTCAATCCGGGCTTCTTCCATTAATTTGAAAAATTTCTTTGCTGCCTCATTATTTGGCTCCTCAATATTACCATGTACCCACTGATTAGCGATGAAAGCAGATTATTGGTGGATGGCCCATTATCATAATCAGTACCTTCAACATCACCAAAGTCACGATCATCATCCACAGGGATAGATGGAGAAGCACGAGGTTGTCCTTTCATCATGAAAGCCTTGTCAAACCCGTTTGCAAGCAAGTGTACTTGGATCTCTTCTTTTTCACTAAATGCCATGGCACGACATCTACTACATGGACAGGGCACAGTCTCTCCTTCAAAGGTGCCTTCAAAGGTTTCATCAATGAATTTCTCATATCCTTTTTACCACGCATCATCTGTTTGAGGCAGTAGCATCCAACTACGATCCTCACTTGCCATTAGAAAATCAACCGCAAATAGAGCGCAGGTTTAGATCTCTCCTGAGCCACGGGAAAAAAGGGTTCTCATTAAATCAACATTCAAACTTGGATTTATATACTAATTTAAATAACGACAGTGATAAGATTGGATCGATGATAACTAATAAGGCCGGCCATGAAGGAGACGAGTCGTTGCAGGAAGGGATTCTTCGTGCAGGTCGGCGCGAAGGAGACGAGTCGTTGCGGGAAGGGATTGATTAGGGTTAGGTCCTGAGAACTAAGGCCTGCCGTGTATATTTCTGTGGCGCACGGACTAAAGGCCCACGAACTAAAGGCCCACGAAAATAGCCCAGATTGAATTGTACTCAGGTTGCAAGGAGGCTTCCAATTGTACCCGGCCGGCCTAGTGCACGCACCCACACTTCGCAACGATTCATGCGAGCGTTGCAATATCTAAGACCAATTCGCAACACCTGCTATTGTCGTTGCTATATCAAGACCTACTCGCAACGCTTTCGTGTTAGCGCTGCAATATCTAAGACACATTTGCAACACCATAGTTTTCCGTTGCTATATCCAACATCTCAGTCGCAACGCACGTGTTTACGTTGCTATATCTATGACTCTATTGCAACAAACGATAGCACTAATACCAACGGGATATAATCGCTGCAATATGGCCACCTATTGCAATCGTGACAAAATATCGATGCAATAACTACAGCGAAATCGCAACAAAACATTATGCGTTGCGATATATCTTATTAATCGCAACGCACGACAGTTTACTCGCAACACTACACATTTCGTTGCATGTAGCCCTTCTAACGCAATGAAAAGCAGAAACTATCAAAATAGGGAACATATCAGGTGCAAACCAACCCTTCCGTGCAAACTATGGAAACTTCAATCTGGACCACACGATATTGATCCAAGGGTGCACTCAGGGGAGGTGGGAGGGATGATTTGCAAAACTCAGGGAAGGTGGGAGGGGTGATTTGCAAAGTCGTATTGCAAATCACCCCTCCCACCTCCCCTGAGTGCACCCTTGGATCAATATCGTGTGGTCCAGATTGAAGTTTCCATAGTTTGCACAGAAGGGTTGGTTTGCATCTGATATGTTCCCATCAAAATAACCCTATGTAATGCAACGAAAATAGACCGTTGCGTTAAGACGTCCGTGTCATTAGGTCCAAAATGTTGTAATGAACGCGTCCTAAATTTTAGAAGGGATAAATCAATAAAAAAACAAAAAACAATTCTGCTTATCTTCCATGAATGTACGGATGCATGCAGATCCATAAATCATGGGCCAAGGCTTTCCGTATTCAAATAGTGATGCCAATAACACAAATCAGCACGCCCCGCGTCGTCTCACTTCCTGTGTGCACGCAGTGACACAATTTATTACTACATCGTCTCCACGAGGTGCAACTGCCATGCAATTTTATTTTATTTTTGTAAAATGTCATCTTTGGATACTAACTACAAAAAATAAGTACATAACCCTCTCACATATCAAGTATCACCACTTCATTAGACAACGATGTTTCTGCACCTATCATATTACAAAAATTAGATCTGAATGCCTGTCACAACAGGGCTCCATGATTTTTTTTTCCGGTCACATGACACATTAGGGAAAACACGTTACACCCTCATGCGATTGAAAAAACATGTTACACAACACATGTTACACCGCATGTGATTAATACATTGTACAAGCTGTTGACGCAATAATTTTTACTGTCAACAAAAACACACGTTACACGAAGCCTTTTGCCTTGGTGTACAAGTGATTTCATTTAAGTTATTAAATTTACACCATGAAAGGTAGCTAGTTAGATCTAATTAGTGATATTACGATTTTATCCTATTTTAAAATAAAAATATACAAATCTATATTCTCTTCTATTACATCCGAGGAGGTAATACATGATAATAACATCTCTCCCCCTCTTCCTCTTCCTTCTCTCTTCTCAGGGCCACGAGAGCACCTGGCGGCGTGGCCCCCAGCCCCAAGGCATGGCCAGCCGTGAGCAACATGGCCTTGGTCCCCGGCCGGGTGTCGGCGGCGCGACCACTAGCCTATGATTTTTTTTAAGAAAACATTAAAATCAGACTATTGCGACGGGTGGTTAGCGACAGGTACTAAAGAGGGTACCCCTTTAGGCTTTAGTACTGGAGACGTAGTACCGACCGCGAATCTGGTACTAAAGGGGTTTATCGTCAGCCGGTACTAAAGCCCGTATCTGTAGTAGTGACGGTGACTTTTTACCATAATATGCTTTTCTGCATTGTTTTTCTTTGCCCTTTTTATTTGCTATCAGCCATTAAGCTGAACTCCTTATAAGAACTTGGCTGTGTGCGCAGCGGCAAGATATCTTTCTATTTTCCAAAACATGAGTAAATCATTTTCACATCTCATCAATTAGAATTACCTGTGACAAAATGATTCCATCCAACAGCGATTAATTGTGTTCTGGCCGAGCTGAGGAACTATAAATTTATTTCACCATGTGCAGAGATTCAGCAGTGTCTCCTACTCATTCTATTACATGAGCATATATATCTTGCTCACTGGTCACCCTCATAGAAGATAGAACTCCATCATCTGTTCGTAGGAGTTATTGTCACATCCATGCAGCCCCCAGTGTCTTTCATTCTTTTTACCTGGCCTCCACTGGTGGTAAGTAGGCCTTCTTTGGAATGAGGGGCATCAGGTGAACATCTGGGACAGGTACGCATGGTTGAGCAGTTTCTGTGGCAGAATGTGCTCCATGTAATACAATAACCCGAGGTGCTGTGGTCTACAAGAACATGTGTGAAATCAAGCCTTGTTCCATCTCAGTAAAGTGTGGTAGATTAGATGGAGGCTTAGCAAAAGAGGCAGAGGCGTGTTGTCAATGTTCTCTTTGTCTTCATAGGCATTTATACAGACACCAATGTTTTGGTTGGTGTTTTTTTCGTCTTGGGCTCTCCTGTAAAATGTATACCCATTTATGTCGTAGCCTTAGAATGTCAAGAATGAGGTTGATGGTCCCCTTACCAAATACGCCAGCTATGTATGTATTGTCTCGTTACTCATGAGCCGCAACCATCCAGCGAAAGTTTCTATGTGATGCCGTGTAATCCAGGTCATACACTTGGATTTTCGGAGCAGATTATAGACTTAGGTTTTTTGGATCCACGCCATTACAACTTTCCAGGTTTTGAAAAACGCCATTACAATTCACCTTATTGGAAACTTGCATTACAACTCTGTTTCTCCCGCATCCATGCCCTATTCTACGTCTCACGTGTATAGAGGCCCACTTGCAGGTGCCGTAGAATCGTATGTCCACGTATTGCCCCTGGCTCTCGGATAAGGCAAGGCACAGGCCTGACCCGAGTCTTCTTTGCCTGGCTGCGTTCGTCTCCGCCCGACGGCCGGTGACTGCGTTTGTCGCCGCTGACGCCGGCTGGTTTTTGCCGCCTGGTACTCGTGGTCTACAAGCTGCAGCGCTCGATGATGCAGTTTAGGCGAGCAGTCGCAAAGGCGGCGGGGTCCAGCAACTCGACGGATTGGGGGATCCACAGCCCACCAATGTCCCCACTCGTGGTTGGGCAGTGCCCGAGTTGATGCATCCAGTTGGTACAAATCAGAAGCAAATAGCGGGAGACTTTTGGCCAATCCGTCATCAAGTGCCCTAACAACATCAAAGTAAGTCAACTTGTCTTCAATTTTGTGTTGGTGGATGGGTTTGATGCATCTAGGGTTTGGATGGGATGCAGAATGACTCAAGAACTTGTCGGTTCATCATGTCTGAGCCGCAGTATGAAGCATATGCTCATAAGCAAGAGCAGAACATGAACACGGTGATCCCTTTCAGTTCTGGTGATGGTGGGTATGTCTCTGTGGACTGTATTGTGGAACTGAAGCAAGGGATGAACTGAAGCAGAAAGTTGACAGTGTGGTGAATGATCTTTGTGTGTTGAGAATGCAAGTGCAGAAGATCAAGATGGACTATGTTGTCATAGCAGCAGTGTGTGTTGGTGTAGTTGTTGGTTGTCTTATGAGCAAAATGTAGAACTAGTGAATTGTAGACTTTGGAAGCAATGTATCAGTGACAATTGTGTAATCTACCTTTGGAAGTAATGGAATCTATTTTCAATAATTGTTCATGCTAACTTTTGACAACGGCATTGAGTGGAATTGTTCAAATAGATCACAGATTCACAGTTACAATAACAGGTGAAATAGATTGTTTACAGGTGACATTATCATGTCACAATAGCATTACAAAAGAAGGTTTCCAGTTCAGCTTGTTTGAGTTCAAGTTCACAAGCATCTAGGTTTCATTGGCATAAGGTTCAGTGCACTACCATCAGGCTCACACAATATTACAACCCATTACATAATATTGCATTTCAGCTTGTCAAGTTCACAAGCATTACAAAAGTGAAGTTCAATGCCAAAGAAAACATGTCCTTCAGGCTTCTAACAACCTTTGTTGGAGGAGCAGATGCATCCCTCTTCTTCCTCTTCTTCAGTGGTGTTTTTTCTTCTTAGGGGTTTTCTCTTCTTTGATGCCTTTTTTTTCTTGCTCTTGGATGGTCCAGCAGTGTCCTCCTCTGGATTCTTTCTGTTTATTTATTAGTGTTAAACCATAGTTGAATTAAAAATGCATATGACAGTAAACAATTCAAATAAAAGCTAACCTCTTTTTGCTGAGAGCAGTCTCACCATGTTCTCCTACCATCTGAAGCTTGCATGTTTTGGCAAAGTGTCCAAAACCTCAACACCTGTTGCATCTAACTTTCTTTTTGTTTGCATTTTTCTCTATAGAACCCCTTATCCTTTGCACTTTTGGCCTCCCTAGTGCTCTACCCAGCAAAGGTGGGTAAACCTTGAATCCAAGATTCACTTATGGCCACTGGGACCTGTCTGGTAATGCTTCAACTCTTCCTTCATAGGCAGCTCTGAACCATGCAACTGAGTAGTACTCATGCACAAAGTCATCTACCACCATGCCTCTGTTGGAGAATATCCATGCTAAGGCATGCTTGCATGGCTTACCAGTTATCTGCCATTCTCTGCATGAACATTTCTCATCTTTCAGATCCACTGTGTGCCTCCTTTGGTTATTCCAGTCATCAAGTAGTGTCACCTTTGCAAAGTTCTCATCACTAACTATAATCTTGACAACCTTTAGATTTTTTCTTGTAAGATTTAGATCCTTCTTAACGATAGGTAGGATTCCATCTTCCCATTGTTGTGCAAGCTTCTTTCTGATGAACCTTTTCTCCATTATCAACTCCCTAATCCTATCAACTAGCTCATGGAGATGAAGGCCTTTCAAGTGTTTGATTTGAGTATTGAAACTCTCAGACACATTTTTAGTCAAATACTCAAGTTTGCTACTCTCAGAGAACCCACTTATGTACCAAATCCTGCCATGGTTCTCTTCAAGGTAGTCAATTGCACATGGAGCAAACTCAAATTTTTTCTTCATATGCCACTTGAACATATATTCTATGTAGCTCCTTGCAGCAGGATACAGATGGTCAGTGAAAATATCCCTTGAGTAATATTTCATGAAGTTGCTATACAAGTGCCTCATGCACTCTCTGTTTTCAACCTATGGAAATACCTTTCCTACAGCATTCTCTAATCCTTTACATGCATCTGAACATAAAACTAGTCCTGGTGGGTCTCCTATGCTTTGTTCAAATTCTCAAGAAACCACTCCCAATTATCCTCAGTCTCTGAGTCAAAAACTGCATATGCAATATGATACAGCCAGTTATGCCCATCAACACCTATTGCTAAAGCGAACTGTCCAGTGTACTTTCCATGTAGGAAAGAAGCATCTACTCCTACAAAGGGTTTACAACCAGATAGGAATCCATCAATGCATGGCTTCAAAGCAACAAATATCCTTTTGAACCTAATCTTGTTACCAACCTTCTCTAGCTCTATTTCTACAAGACTTCTAGGTGAACTTTGTTCTATTTGTGTAGCCCAATTAAACAGAAGTTGGAAGCTTTCCTCATGCTTACCATGAATTTGATCCAATGCTACCTTCAAACCAGACCATACTTTTGAGTACTTCAGCTTTATACCAAAGTCACCCTCCAGTTTCTCTTTTGCATCCTTTGCTCCCTTGGTTGGATTTTTCTTAACCCATTCTCCAAGCCTATCTGCACACCAGCTCTGACTAGCCATTTTGCCTTCTACAAGCTTGGTGGTTGGAAAATTGTGCTCTGCAGGAAGCTTTTTGATCTGCAGAAAGACCACACACATGTCAAACCCAAATATGTCAAGTCTGAAATATTAACACAACAAATAAAGGATGTACCTGTACTGTTTTCTTGTCAAAAATAGTGGAAGCATGTATTCTCCAAGGGCATCCCTCAGCAGCACACCTTGCTATGAATCTTGTCTTACCTGTTTTCACACCAACAGCAAACTCAAACCCAGTCTTCACTACATAATGTCTTATGGCTTTCCTGAATGCCTTGATATCTGGAAATAACTCCCCCTTCACTATTTTTGGGTTCTCAGGATCATGCAGCACATGCACCTCTAGAGGGTCAGCATCATCCACCTCTGCCTCAACATGGACAAATTCAGCAGTTGGTTCAAGATTTGTATTAGTGTTAGCATAGTCAGTTGGCTGTGCAAACTGAGGAGCAGGTGGCACCGAACCATACGTGCCCTCATCATCCACTCCCACATATTCTTTAGGATTATCAAACATGTCAGGCTCCCTATCAGGCTCTAACTCAACAGCTGCGTCTGGTTTCTCAGGAGCAGCATTACTGGGTTCATTAGCATTGCTAGCAGCTGCCTCTGGTTTCTCTGGAGCAGCACTACTTGGTTCATTAGTATTGCAAGCAGCTGCATCTGCCTCTGCAGGATCAGGAGGAATGACACATAGAGGCACAAACCCAACATCTGCTAGATCAGGAGGAACCACACAAAGAGGCTCTAGTTCATCAAAGTCAGTGTCCACACATTTAACACTATGAAACACACCAACTACAACCTGGCAGCTCATCTCCTCACACATTTCAAAGAAATCAACCATCTGAATCTCATCAACTAATCTGGCATCCTCTTTCAATCTTTTATCATAGAACCAAATAGTGGTTGTCTGGTTACTGCAGAGATTCAATTCAGTTGCTAGAGATTTCAACAGCAACTCCAATGTCAATGACCCATACTCCACATCCCACTTAAACACACGGTCTTTTGTGTATGATTTCCTACCAGGCGAGTCTTTGGAAACAAAAGCTTGGACTTTAACCTCTAGTGCAAACATCCCATCCCTACCATGCAGTTAATCGAACCCCAAATCAAAGGGGTTATACACATGCAAGCAGGTCGACCCTAATCACCTACTGAGATGAACACACAAAGACAAATGTTATACCTGGTAGTGCCTTCCTCCATCGCCGCCGCACCAGTGTGACGACGCGCGCAAGATGTCGACGTCACCATTAGGGCACCTCCATTGCTTAGGGTTCCTCTCCGTCGTCTCCAAACATCGACAATGGCAAGCGGCAAAGGCGGGTGGGCGTTGGCGGCGAGATCTACCGGCGGGTGGCGGCAAAGGGGATGGGCGGGCGTCGGCGGCGAGATCTACGGGTGGCAAAGGGGAGCGAGCGATAGAGTGAGAAGAGAGGACGGACGGGTCGGGGTCGGGCCTATGCCTTGCCTTATCCGAGAGCTAAGGGCAATACGGGGACATACGATTCTACGGCGCCTGCATGTGGGCCTCTGTACACGTGAGACGTAGAATAGGGCATGGATGTGGGAGAAACAGAGTTGTAATAGCAAGTTTCCAATAAGGTGAATAGTAATGGTGTTTTTCAAAACCTAGAAAGTTGTAATGGTGTGGATCCAAAAAAACCCTATAGTCTTGTGCTCCTCGATGTAAGGAGCCACCAATACAATGTAATGAGCTTTCATGAATAAATCGTAGTCGCTACACCTCATTTGTTTCTTTTCTAATGTGCTCAGGTAGCCCAATCGGTTTCAGTTCGGGAATATAGTCAACACAGAACTCAATGACCTCTTTTGTTCTATATCCCTTGGCGATGCCGAATAGCCATGAGCCTCTCAAAAGGATATATATTGTGTAGGAATATAGGACCAGGAATACCAATCTCTTTGACAACATGGACCAGGAGATGTGTCATAATATTAAAGAAAGATATAGAAAATATCATCACAAGGATGGCAAGGCTTTGGGCCACATCATCCTACAGCCTTGCCAGATTACTGGGATCAATTGTCTTCTGGTTGATTGCATTGAGGAAGGCACATAGCTTCACAATAGTCGTTTCGGACATTAACGGGTAGAATTTCCCTCAGCGCCACCGGAAGCAGTTGCGTCAGCAGCACATGACAATCATGAGACTTGAGATGTATAATTTTTTTCTCTTTCGTATTTATTAGACTCTTTACATTCGATGAGTAGCCAGATGGGACCTTAATACTATTCAAGCAATCAAACATGCTGGTCTTCTCCTTCTTGCTTAGAGTGTAGCTAGTAGGGTGTAAGTTCAATGCCCTTTCTCTCTCTTCTCAGGATGCAGGGGATCTCGTTGTTTCATACATTTCTGATATTGCCGTGTTTCTACTGTATCTTTTGACTTTCCGTACATACCAAGGAACCCTAGCACGTTTACGCAAAGATTATTGGTCATATGCATCACATCAATTGCGTGGCTGACATCTAAGACCTCTCAATATGGTAGGTCCCAGAATATTGACGTTTTCTTCCACATGGGTGCCTTTTCATTTTCATTTGGCGCTTGATGGCTGCCACGTCCTTCCCAAAGACCACCTTCACATCTTTTACCATAGCAAATACATATTTTCCATTATGATGCCTGGGTTTTTTACTGATTTCTGTCTCAAAATGCTTTCCTTTCTTTCTTAGCTGATGTTTCTCACAAATAAATTGACGATGACCCCATACACACACACTTTCTACAATGTTTCAGGTAAATGCAGTCGGTGTGTTCTAGACAATGTGTGCATGCTTTGTATCCCTTGTTTGACTGTCCCGACAGGTTACCAAGTGCAGGCTAGTCATTGATGGTCATGAACAGTAATCTCGTAGGTTAAATTCCTCTTGCTTGTGTTCATCCTATGCCTTTACACCATCTTTGCCCCCACAATAACAACAGATCGTCAACCAATGACTTTAGATACACATCAATGTCATTGCAATGCTGCTTTGGGCCTTGGATGAGCAGTGACATCATAATGAACTTCTGCTTCATGCACATCCATGGAGAAAGGTTGTATATACAAAGAGTCACGGGCCAAGTGTTGTGGCTACTACTCATATCATCGAAAGGATTCATGCCATCCGTACTCAAACCAAACCTTATTCTCCTTGCATCTTCTGCAAAATCTGGGAATGCTATGTTAATTTTTCTCCATTGGGACCCATCCACTGGGTGTCTTAGCATATTGTCTTCCCTTCGATCCTCTTTGTGCCACCATATCATTCTTAGGGGGCTCTCACTCAACATCACCAGGGTAGTCTCGCCTCATTTTATACCATGAACATTTGCAAACCGGACAGGCATCCAAAGATCCGTAGACCTTGCCGCGATAAAGGATACAATCTTTGGGACATGCATGTATCTTTTCTACTTCCATTCCTAGAGGGCAAATAATTTTTCTTGCCTTGTATGTTGTTTTGGGCAATGTGCTACCCTCCGAAAGTATCTTCTTCATGATTTTCAATAACTCTCTGAAACCCTTGTCAGACAAGTCATTAGTTGCCTTCCATAGCAATAATTCCAGTGTGGTACCCAGCTTTTTCTAGTCCTCGTTGCAACCTAGGTACAACAATGTTTTGTGGTCCTCCAACAAACGTTTGATCTTCTCCCGCTCTCTTCCACTTTTGCAGTCTTTCTCTTCATCACGAATCATGTCACCTAGAGCATCATTATCCTCATCTTCTGCAACTGCTTCATCCTCACCCATTGCAATATCATTTACAAAGGCACCGTATTGTGCAAAATCTGGGATGTTGTTATCACCATCTTCATCACTATCTTCTAATATAATCCCCTCTTTGTCGTGTTTCATCCAACAAATATAGTTAGGCATGAAACCACTCCTTAGCAAGTGCGTGTGAACCACCTTCTTTGATATATGATAATCCTTGTTGTTCTCACAAACCTTTCATGGAC
>CM014271.1:40119545-40136102 GCA_004135705.1 Alloteropsis semialata
GCAAGATTTTTAAACAAATCATCTATAAATCCCAATTACAATATAAAAAACCCAATTATATATAACAGCTGCTATGATTTTTTTCCTATTCCGTTCTGGTTCCACCTGCTGCCGAAACTAACCACGCGCTAGATTTTTTTTTAACGTCCACGCGCTGCGGAAACTAACCACGCGCTAGACTTTTTTTTAACATGCGCGGAAACTACACGCGGGAAGGTTACAGTGCGCTAGCTAGACTTTTTTTGTTGCCTTTCATTTTTTGCTGGGTACGTGGTTCTAAGTGGGAAAATAAACGGGTGGGTACCAACTCACAAATTTAAGTTTCAAGTTGTAAATTACTAAAATAACTTCAGAAATATAGCTTTCAAGTACACAAAATAAGAAGGAGATGCACCTGGTAAATAGAAAACAAAATTAAAATCGACATACTAAGTGAATAGAACATGAAAAATAAAGTATTTGTTTGCAAATAATTTATGGTAAATGTTGACATAGATGTAGAGAAATATTGTCTGAAACATGCGAAATGTTGAGCTAATCTATAGAAAATTGTTGAACTAGATTTAGAAAAATGTTGATATATATTTAAAGAAATGTCGAGCTATCTGTATACAAAATGTTGAATTAGATTTTGATAAATGTTAGTCTATACTTAAAGAAATATTGACATGCAGTTAGAGAAATATTGAGCTACTATTACAGCCTTTTATGGCAGGTGGACTGAAGCAGAAGCAATTTAGCTTTCTATGGCAGGGGATACATGGTCGCCCCAAATCCCTAACATCCTTCTGAACCCGATAGGACGGAGTCGCCCCCAACAACCCTGAACCCTAACCAGTACAACCTTCTATGGCAGGGGACCAAAATCGAAGCAATTTAGCCTTCTATGGCAGGGGATACATGGCCGCCCCAAACCCCGAACATCCTTCTGAACCCGATAGGACGGAGTCGCCCCAACAACCCTGAACCCAAATCAGTACAACCTTCTATGGCAGGGAGACCAAAACCTAAGCAATTTAGCCTTCTATGGCAGGGGATACATGGCCGCTCCAAACCCCGAACATCCTTCTGAACCCGATAGGACGGAGTCGCCTTGACAACCCTGAACCCTAACCAGTACAGCCTTCTATGGCAGGGGACCGAGGCCGAATCAATTTAGCCTTACATGGCAGGGGGTACATGGCCGCCCCCTGAACCATACAACCTTCTGAACCCAATAGGACGGAGTCGCCCCCAACAACCCTGAACCCTAACCAGTATAGCCTTCTATGGCAGGGGCCCGAAGCAGAAGCAATTTAGCCTTCTATGGCAGGGGACATGGTCAGCCCTAACCAGTACAACCTTCTATGATATGGAGCATGGTTGGCCTTAACCAGTACAACCTTCTATGACGATAGGCCACCACAATCAAAGCTCCATGCACCACCGCACCACATTCAAAACGTTATTAAACTAGTATGGCTAGCGTTTTAAAATGCTGGATCCAACATTTTGTAAACCAAAATTAACATTTCAAAGAAACCATTTCAACATTTTTTAAAGAATGTTAAAATAGTTCATAAAAATGTTAAAATAGTTCATAGAAAATGCCGAGCAAGTCCATCCAAAATATCGAACTAGTTCAAATGTCGAAATGGTAAATACAAATGTCGAAATGATAAATTCAAGGTTGAATAATCTTACATATGTCAACATTATGAAATATTTAGTTCAACATTTTGTTAAAACTAGATCAATATCTTGAAATTACTGTTTCAACATTTTCAAAAATTCATTATTGTTATATTACAGTTCGAAAGGAAGGATATTGAAAATGTTATTTAGACAATGTATCTTCTCGTGAGATTAGCCATTATTTTTAAAAATGTTGATATAACATATTACAAATATTGAATGGTATATATTGAAAATGTTGAACTAGTTATTGAATTGTTGAATGTTCAAATAATTTTTTTAAAAATTAACATATTGGATCTTATATCGTCATATTAATTCCAGTGAATACCATAGTTCAAACGGATTTCAATTTGGATGTGTGGTTTAAGAGAACCGAGCATTTGAAGTTTGGAATTTGTTTTCAACCCATCCACCGCCCTCCTCTCACGTTGTGACATCTGTCCTCATCCCTGCTCTGTTCAATAGCAGTTGCGCGCACGCTTCGCCTGGTGCCCTCCGGTTTAGATGAATCTCATTCGTTAATGTCTGTTGCACGAATCTAAAATAGTGGAAGATGAGTTGAGTAAAAATCTTCCGGAAGATATATAGGAAATCCGGTATCGGCCCTCTGCAGGTTTTACGATGAAGCAGACGTGGGCCTGCTCCCAGACTCATTCTTCGTTTCCTCCGACTATTAGGCCCAACAGCCTTGTATGGATGCATTTGCAGCCCAGCCCCATGACTGAAGCTCCATTTCGTTGCAGGTCAGCAACCACAAAGTACAGTAAGGCCTTGTTTAGTTCGCTCGAAGGAGTACCAATTCGACCAAAAGCAACGCATTGAACTACGTGTTCTCTCTCTATTTTTTTCAATTCCCAAGAGAATCTGCTACAGTCAATTCGATCGAATTCGCGCGAACTTAAACAACCCCTAAAGCTGAGCAGATGGGGATCAAAAAATTTATCCCTGCATTAAATGCTACTTTGACCGTTAATTAAGGGTATTAAATAAAATCAGTTTACAAAACTACCTTCACAACCCCTGTCAAATTCGCGAGATGAATCTAATGAGGCCTTTGACCACGCGATTAGAGGATGATTATTGTAGCATTACTGTAGCAAATCATGGATTAATTAGGTGCAGCAGATTCGTCACGCAAAGTTACACTTATCTGTGAAAAAGTTTTGTAAATAAACTTCATTTAGACCCTCATGCATGCAACAGTAATCCGGGACAATTTTTTTGTCCCGGGCTGCCGAACACGCCTTGATGTGACTGTGAGACAGTAAGGCTGAGCATTCTTTTATTTTTTTTTCCGAGTGTGAGCATTCATATGTACAGTCAGCTCCGCTGCCCCCAGTGTCCTCCGTTCAACCCAACACGTTCCGTCTCTTCAGGCCGTGTTCATTTGGAGTTTGTTAAAAAAATTTCAAAAGAAATTTTGCATGCATGGAGCTCTAAACGATGTCTATTTACAAAACCTTTTCACAGATGAGTGCAACTTTGCGCGACGAATCTAACGAGCCTAATTAATCCATGATTTGCTACAGTAATGCTACAGTAATCATCCTCTAATCGTGCGGTCAAAGGCCTCATTAGATTCGTCTCGCGAATTTACGGGGGGTTGTGGAGGTAGTTTTGTAAACTAACTTTATTTAATACCCCTAATTAGTGGTCAAAACTGTATTTAATACTGTCAAAAAATTTACCGAACACGACAAACACAAACAGCCTGTTCGCTTGGCTTATCAGCCACCAGCCAGCCGTACTTTTCTCTCACAACAAATCAGCACCAGCCACCAGCCAGCCAGCAGTACTTTTCTCTCACAACAAATCAGCACCAGCTACCCACCGCCAG
This sequence comes from Alloteropsis semialata, assembly GCA_004135705.1. NCBI lineage: Eukaryota > Viridiplantae > Streptophyta > Magnoliopsida > Poales > Poaceae > Alloteropsis > Alloteropsis semialata. The sequence continues at coordinate 40,123,060 of CM014271.1, forward strand.
CCAACCAAACATGCTGAAAAACCTCTGCAGATTTCTTTCACCAGACCAGACCCCAGTGGCAACCAGCAATGCCAGCATTTACAGCAACTCCCAAGTCCCAACAGGTCACCACAGTATTTGACACCTGCATTGACCTGAGCCACGCCCACTGACAGCGTCAAGCGTTCGCGTACACGCTTGTACAGCGCAGGGCGCAGCAATCTTCTCCCGGCACGGCTGCGGGCAGATCGGGCCACGCCGGGCTATCGCGGGCTGCAGCAAGATCCAGATCACCCAGCGTCGCGGCGTGCAGATGCCAACAAATCTCAACACCCACCGGCCGGCTCCGACGCCGCCCTCCTCCGGGTCACGCCGTCGGCCCGGACAAAATCCACAGCTGCAGGTCATGTGATGTCGTCTGCGACGACGGGCAAGTCTTCCTGTCATGTGCACCGGCGTCGCCTCCACGCGTCGGAGCTCGTCGCCTCAAAAGCATGGGTCGGGCGACAGCTTGGCGATAGACAGCACGTTTGCTTGGCTTATCAGCCACCAGCCAGCGGTACTTCAGTCTCACAACAAATCAGCACCAATCACCAGCCATCAGCCAATCGAACAGGCTGAGAGCCGGCAGGAACGAGAAAAAACCAACAAAGTTTTGCAATGGAGTGTGTGTGGGGGTGTTTAGATGCAGCGTTATGCAGTGTTTTTGTGTTATGCATAATGTTTACAGTGAGAAAAAGTGCATTGGGGAACGTGTGTTATGCAAAACGTTATGCATAGTACGATGTGTTTGATTTGCTCGAAATGTTGGTAATGTGACGCTGTCCTTACGGATGTCCATTGCCGAAATCTTGCAGCTCTGCTTGCTTACACCAAACCGTGTGCGTCTTTGGTTCACTACAGTGTACGGCGCTGGGCTACGGGCCAGTTCCAAACGTGCAGCAGCGGCATTGAAGACCTTGCAAAACCTTGCTGCCAAATCCAGCTCTGCTATGAGGCTGTTTGGCTGGTAGAATGAATCGTGCTCGGCTGGTAGAATGAATAGTATTGTGTAAGAGGGAATAAGCCAAAACTTACCAGTCGAGCACTGTTCAACCTGCCAGCCGAACAGGCCCTATGTCAACGTTCACCAGAAACCTTGTGCTCGAAGCTCCAGTTCAATAGTGGGCGTGTTCGGATGGGGGATCAAAAAATTGATCCCTGCATTAAATGCTACTTTGACCGTTAGTTAAGAGTATTAAATAAAGTCAGTTTATAAAACTACCTCCACAACCCCTGTCAAATTCGCGAGATGAATCTAATGAGGCCTTTGACCACGCGATTAGAGGATGATTACTATAGCATTACTGTAGCAAATCATGGATTAATTAGGTGCAGTAGATTCGTCGCGCAAAATTGTACTCATCTGTGAAAATGTTTTGTAAATAAACTTCATTTAGGCCCTCATACATGCGACAGTAATCCCGAACAATTTTTTTTTTGTCCCGGGCTGCCGACTCGTCCTTCTCACGATCCTTGCCTGATACTTCACGCCAGAGCACGGCACGTCAACTTTGAAGCGATCTGCGATCCATAAACTCGATGCAGTTGGGAGGAGGGAGGGGGCTGAACAAGACGACCACAACCTTTGTCTTCACTGCGAAGGATCCGCTGCCAGTGTGTGTGCCAAGAACTCGTCCGTGCAGAGAAGCCTTCATTTCGCCCGATTCCAATCCGGCAATCTCCATGCCAGATGGCCCGTCAAAAAATTTGCACCAAGAAATCTCGCATGTATGAAGCCCTAAACGAAGTCAATTTACAAAATCTTTTCACATATGCGTGTAACTTTGCGCGACGAATCTAACGAGCCTAATTAATTCATGATTTGCTACAGTAATGCTACAGTAATCATACTCTAATCGTGCTGTCAAAGGCCTCATTAAATTCGTCTCGTGAATTTGCCAGGGGTTGTGGAGGTAGTTTTGTAAACTGGCTTTATTTAATACCCCTAATCAATGGTCAAAGTATGGTGAAAAAAATTTACACCCCATTTGAACACTGCCAGTAGCCGTGTTCAGATGGCCCGTCAAAAAATTTGCACCAAGAAATCTCGCATGTATGGAGCCCTAAACGAAGTCAATATACAAAATCTTTTCACAGATGCGTGTAACTTTGCGCGACGAATCTAACGAGCCTAATTTAATTCCCAATGCACTTTCAGGCCTTGTTTAGGGCGTGTTTAATTCGTGTGAAAGAGTGAAAAATGTATGCATTGGGTTGCGTGCACAGAGAAAAAGAAATGAACTGACACGGTTCTCGATGTAGTACGAGGTAGGAAAGTGACGTGAATTAAACGGGGCTCAAGGCCGAAATGTGGAAAAGAAAACAGGGACGAAAATGCCACAGCTCACGAGCTGTGGCATTTTCGTCCCTGTTTTCTGTGGCATTTTCGTCCCTGTTTTCTTTTCCACATTTCGGCCTTGAGCCCCGTTTAATTCACGTCACTTTCCTACCTCGTACTACATCGAGAACCGTGTCAGTTCATTTCTTTCTCTGTGCACGCAACCCAATGCATACACTTTTCACTCTTTCACACGAATTAAACACGCCCTAAACAAGGCCTGAAAGTGCATTGGGAATTAAAAAAGTAAAGAGGAGATATGTAATTCAATACGTTGCTTTTGATTGAATTGATCATCTTTGAAGCAAACTAAACAGGGCCTTCATATGGTCATAAGTAGAAACAGAACTTATTTCACTAGATCTGGGCTACATAACCCTTCTACATTGGTACTGGTCATATCCTGCCATGATCTAGACCTTCTTGATCCTTGATCCTAATGCTAATATATATGTACCAAAATGTTAAAAGCTTTAATCTCTTCTCCTGAGCGGTTGAGCCACAGATGGTGCCATGGCGATTGGCGAAGGATCACCAGAGCCGGTCCAGGTAGTAGTCTCTGGTGACCTCGTCGCTGAGCTCCGAGTCCTCCTCGCGGCTGGCCTCCGAGCTCTTGAAGCTGAAGCTGTCCAGCGCCTGCAGCTGCTGCGGCCGCGCCTGCTTCCGAGACCCGCTGCGCCCGACGCTGGGCCTCGGCTCGGCCGCTGCCGCCGCCGCGTGCTCGCCCTGCCTCGGCCTCGGCGTGCTCTGGCACCGGGTGCGCGCCACGGACGAGGCCGTGTCCGCCATGTACCTCGGGCTGCCCCCGCTGTCCCGGCACGCGGGGGCGCGCCCGGGCTTCGCCGCCAGCGACGTTGAGCCGAGGTAGCCCAGGAACGCGCCGAGGCGGGGCGTGTTGTGGGTCGTCTTGGGGTGCGGCGGCTCGAGCTCCGGCAACTGGAAGCGCGGCGCCGGCTTGTGGAAGTAGAGCAGCGGCGAGGCGCCCAGCGGCAGCGGGTCGACGGCGTACCGGCTCGTGATCCGCGAAGATCGGCACCGCAGCTGGCACGTGTCCATCTCCACGATCCTCGGGCTGCGATCGAACCCCATATCCCCGCCGTCGGACAGCCGCCGGCGGTGCACCACCGGCAGCGCCAGCGGCTTCACACGCGCAACAATCCGCTCCTACGCACAAAAGAAACGATGGGAAAAGATTTAAAATTCTGTTACGTTCATCCTGTGAAATGTGGTTTGAATCTAGCAATTCATCACGTTGTACTAAAATTCTCACTTGTTCGATGGATTTCCGGGACGACGCCGTCTTGGCCTGGACCCTCATGAGCGCCTGCAGCCTGCGCAGCGTCGCGGCGGCCTGCTTCCGCACGAGGTAGCCGCGCACCAGAGCCTGCAGCTTCACGAGCGACCTGAGGGCTCGCAGCGCCTTCCTCGCCTGCAACATTCACATTGCAAAATTCAAATTTTTACAGTCACGTCGGAACGCTGCAGCGCCTTCCTCGCCTGCAACATTCACATTGCAAAATTCAAATTTTTACAGTCACGTCGGAACGCTGCAGGTTTGCATCGGAAACCGAAAACAAATTGGGCATTGAACAGCCGCGATGACGACCTAGGCGCGTCACGCCGTGCAGTTCACGAAGCGCTCTGGCAATAAACAAGAATATCGCGAAAAGTTTGTGACTAATCTAAGCGGATTAAACAATGAGCAGTCGCTAACGACTCAACGGAAAGGAACGGCAGCAAGCAGCCATGGATTGCAGCAGCTCGCGAAGTCAAATCTCTTGTCCAATGCGAATGCAAAAGAATCTGCCAGAATCAGGAGCGGTTGTTCATTGATTCGTTGCTTATAACTGAAAGAACGAGTGGCCAAAATCATCCCAACCCTTCAGTTACACAGCAGAATCAATTTTTTGAATCAAGAAAAACGGCAGTAAATCATGAACACGAAGAACCGGTTGATAACGCCAACTCACCAGGTATCCTCTGAAGGCCTTCTGGATCACGACGGCGGCCTCCACCTCGCGCTCCATGCCGCAGCTGCACGGCCGCACCTGCGACAGCTCCCCGGCGGCGACGGCGGTCACCGACGGCCTCCGGCCACCGTCCGCCACGCTGTGCCTCGGCTTGGCGAAGCTCCACCGCCTCTTCTCCACGGGTGGCGGCCCGCTGACGCACGCGGCATTGCGCGCCCTGCCGTCCCTCTCCGCCGCTTCCTTCTTGCTGCCGGCGAGAACCTTCTTGAGCCACCTCATGGCGCGGCCCATGGCGTCGTGGCCCTCGTAGCTGCAGGGACGGATGCGTGCGTCAAAAAGGAGAAGCCAGCCTCGTCGGAACAGGATGCATGAAAGGAACCGGCTGGGAAACAACGAGGTTACAGAAAAAGTTGGTGTGGAAGCAGTTGCTCGACTCGGCTTGGCTGTGTTTAGCTGTAGGTTGGAAATTTTTTTTGAGTATTAAATGCAACTTTGACCATTAATTCGGGTATTAAATAAAGGCAGTTTACAAAACTACCTCCACGCCCCTAGGTAAATTTCAGAGAAGAATCTAATGAGGCCTTTGACCACACGATTAGAGGATGGTTACTGTAGTATTACTGTAGCAAATTATGGATTAATTATGCTCATTAGATTCGTCGCGCAAAGTTGCACTCATCTGTAAAAAGTTTTACAAATAGACTTCATTTAGTACTCCATGCATGTGAGATTCTCTGCATTTAATGCTGGGTGAAAAATTTTTCGTCGCCATCTAGGATCAACTTGGGAGTTGTTGAAAGCTATGCAGACGCAGAGGACCAAAAGTAGAAGTTTCAACCCTGGGTCGAAACAAAAGGTCGCATATTTTGGTTTTCGAAACGGAAACCAGAAAGAAATGGTAAAGGTTTGCAATTTGAAATAGCAGGATGAGGAACTCCAGCGAGGCAAGCAGCCAAGAAGCTTCACCAGAAAAAAAGAAGAGGGAAGAAGCTTTTACAGAGGCCTGCGGCAGCCAAGAAACATGGGAGCAGAGAGGCCAAAACCGAGAGGCCTAGCAGAGCAGAGTCCGGCAGAAGCGTAGCGCCAAGGGAGAAGAACGAGTGGAGTGGGCAGTGGCAGAGCAGGAGCTTACAGAGTCGGGGCCAGCCAGTGGGAGAGAAGGGGAACGGCGAGGCCTACGTGATGCCCCCGAAGAGGAAACCTCTTCTCCCAGAACCTTTCCAGCAGCCAAGCAAGCGGCCCAGGCCAACAACCGCCGAGCAGACGAGAAGAGATATGGAAAGTTGGAAACCGAACCACTGTTCCGAGCAGAGACGAACGCAACGACGTGTTCTCACGGCGCAGGCACAGCTGGGGAGGGAAAAGATTCCCCCCGCTTGCTTGGTTGGTGCTTCTGCTTTGCCTCGCGTCGCGCCCTGGCCTACGCGAGCCCGAGACCGAGAGAGCAAGGCAACAAGAACTCGAGAAGGCGGGGAGAGAGAGGCCGAGAGGGGCAGGCACACGGTCGGAGCAGGGCTCAAAGCACGCGCGGCACGAGGCGGCGGGTACGCCGCCGTGGGGACGCGGAGCCCGCAATCATTCGCACCTCAAAAGGGACGGCGGCGAGGCGCGATGTGCAACCGCCGCGAGCCGAGCGGCGGCCCGGGCGCGGCTTTTGTTGGTGGTGCGGTGCGGTGGTGGTGGCTTGGCTGGCGCGGCCGCGTCCGGCCAAGAGCCCGCGCCAAGATCCGATCCGGCAAATGATTTTTTTTCTTTCTTTCTGGGAGCCAACGAGGTTCGAGCTACGTGTTCGGGGCCGGGAGGCGTTGGTTTTCTTCGGCTAAAAAACCTCGCCCCTTTCTACACTCGCGACTCGGCCGGGTGGTGGTGCTCTCTGTCTCTGCTCGATGGGAGTTGTTCACAGTACTAGCGCGGCGCGCACCGTGCAGCACGGGCGGTACTCGGTACTCGCTGGTGCGCGCAATTGGGGCTCGGTTCAAATGGGGCACTGGAGACTGGACCATGCTGACGATACTAGGGGGTGGTGAACTGGTGATGCAAAACTGCAGCTGCAGGCCGGGCAAGACGTACGGGAGCCCGTCGCGTTACTGTAGATCCATGAATGCAACCGAGTACATGAACATTGTTGGGAAAGCATATGCGTGTCGCTGTACTGTAGTACGTACTTCCCCATCTGCAAACGCGAAAACGATGGCTCCTCTCCATCACTCCATGTGGTGGTATCGTCAGCGGTGGCGCTCCAGCAGAGAGTTCAATGGCCGGTGTAGTCCTGAACGGCCCCATGCTGCTTGTGGTACTCCCATGCCATTGATGCATGTCACCAACGAACCGTTGTGCGCAGTGGGCTTGTGGCCTTGTGAGCATGGATACGCAAATCACGGAATTTTTTTATATTTTAACCTTTTTTTAATCTAAAATTTTAAAAATAACTCCTCCTAATCTATATTTTCAACAACTAACCTTTGAGTCACGCCAAATAACTTGGCGTGATTCACTGGGCAGTCGCGCCATCTATTTTGGCGTGACCAAATGCCACGTCGACGCATGCATCCACCTAGACCTTTGGTCCCGCCACATGCACCGGCGCGACCGACGGAAGAGTCGCGCCGCTGGTCATGGCGTGACCGAGGTGTGCAGAGCGGGGCATGGAGTACAGCTCCGGTACCTGGCTCTGTCACTCCTGCTCATCTCCCCGTCCCACTAATGCATCCTCTTTTTCCATTTTTTTTATTGAGCAGAAACGCTGACCACTCCGTTCTTTTGCTAAGTCCAAACAATGTTGCAAACGCATTTTATTTTTATTGAGCAGAAACGCTGACCACTCCGTTCTTTTGCTAAGTCCAAACAATGTTGCAAACGCATTAGCTGATATGGACAGAGCTTACAAAAAAAAAACTTTCATCTAGATGGATTATATACTGTTTTGCGTCTGCAGCAATATACTGATATGTACAATGTTTACATTATTAAACTTAAACATGCCTATAGCACTTCTGTTCCCTTGGAGAACTGGAGCCCAATATAGAGTAAAACTCACTATCCCTTCACATATTCCGTCCATCCAGTATCTTCCTCTTAAGTTTCAGCGGCACCAGTGGTGTGCAGGGATATAGGATGGCTAGGCAAGCTCTTACCATGGAATTGTTTTGTTTACAAAGAAGAATGGATAAACATACAAGGAAGAGGACTAGTGTACTGAATGCTATTGTAATCCAAGCGCTTCATTAGTCATCAGAGAATTAATCTCAGACCATTGTGAACATCATGGACCATCATTTTCTCTTCTCTTTTACCTAAGGCTAAAATTTTAAGTTTTTTTTTGCTGCATAACATCTCTACTAATGGAAATTCATATAATCACATAAAAATCATAGAAATACTTTCATGTAGCTGTACAGGACATTAAACAATCATGAACATACATCTCAAATTGACAGGAAAATTTTCGGATCATAAAAAAAATTGCTCTTGGCCTAGTGTCCTACCCGTTTTGGTCCTGCCCTTTACATGTTGAGCATGGATTGGATCGATTCTCTGGCCATTTAGCTTCACTGCAGGTCGCCGGCTTGCCGCCGAAGCTGGAAGCTGCCTTTCGCCCACGGGAAATGCAAGCACTGCAGCGCAGCGGCATCTGTTGGGCGGCGACGAGGCCATGAGCCACTGCGCCGTCGAGCATGTGGCCGTGGTTGCGCGGCCGGAGCTTGCCGCCAGTCGCCTGGCCGTGCACTTCCGCGTGCCACGCAGGAAGCTCGCCGCCGCACGCCAGGCTACGATTTGCCGATCTGGGGTCTGGGCCTCTCCCTCACCTGGATCTAGGAAGGAAGGGGACTAGGGGAGAAAGGGATAAAATGAAGGAGAGAGAAGGGAATACGGGGAGAGAGGAGAGATAAGAAGCGGAATTGCCGTCGAAGGGGCACATCACGCGTGCGTAGGCTGTTGGAGCGGTCACGCCAGCCCTTCTGGCGCGACTCCAGTCCCGCCCATGCATCTGGCGCGACTGAGTCGGAGCCACGTCAGAGTCCTGGCCAGCATGGCAATCCGGTCACGCCGTCTGCGGTGGCGTGACAGTTTTGTTTGTCGCGCCATGCATCTCGTTGTGACAAAAAGGGTCAGTGGTTGAAAATATAGATTAGGAGGAGTTATTTTTAAAATTTTAAACTAAAAAAGGTTAAAATATAAAAAAAATTCTAGGACTGGCTGCTGGACCGGTGGTGGCGGTGGTGCGGGGGCTTCGACAATGGGCGTAGGGATAGATTCGGAGAGGATACATTTGAAATCGAATCCGGATAGCATCTTCTACCATATTTTAATTTGAATATGGATATGTATCTAGTCTGATATGAATGTGAATATTGTCAAATCTTATCGGATACGAATATAAAATGATTTGGATTCATTCTTACTCGATTTAGAAGATGACAAATATATTTTTTATTAAGGACTTAGATGATCACTTTGAAAGTTCATGGACCTAAATGAGAATTAAGGACCTATGGTGCATTTCACTCTTTATAAGCAATGATTACCATTTCCCTGCGCACAAGTAAAGGATCAGCGTCATTCTGCCTATTACCAAATCCTAACTAACGGAACAGGATCCTTGGGACTCCCCAGAAGATGCCAGGCCAACTCGGTTATGGGATGGCCAGGCCGACTGCTTTAAGGAGGTGACACATACAAAGAATATGCTAGTCGGCATATAAGGAAATAGAAATTTGTATTTGGTATAGAACTTCGAACTTTTACCCAACTAGGACTTTGTACAAACCGAGTTGTAACCCTACCTCCCTAGTACATAAGGTGAGGCAAGGACCCCTGGAAAACATACATAGCCAACATGAAGCAATCCACCTCATACAAGATGTTGGGTATGCCGCTCTTCATTAGGGCACCCCGAACCTGTCTAAATCCCACCACTTGGCACCTGAAATAACCCCATTTCGAATGTGTATTGTATTTTGGAGCATATTGTGATTTGACAGGAAATACGGCATATTTAGAGGAGTTTGAACGTGGACCTAAGTGCATACATGGACAGGGCTTAAGGAGGAAGGCCGACACGCGAAAGATGGAGGCGAGACAGGCCAAAATAGGGCCAGGCCGGCTGGCCTGGGACCCTCTGGGCCGGCCGGCCCAGCCCATTCCTAGGCCCGCTCGCGCTCCCCTTTCTTCAGCACGAAGCAAAGGCTAACCCTAGGGTCTCCCTCCGCCGCCATTCGCCAGAGACCCCTATAAATGTCCCCGAGTTCGACCACTTGAAGAGAGAGAGGATTGGGAGAGACCCAAAGCCGTCATTGGAGAGTAACACAAGAGCGAGGCGTCACCGGAAACCCTAGCCGTCTTCTGGGCGCCGCCGCAAGTTGGAGGACAGCGAGGAGTTCAACCTTCGCCGGAGGCTTCCACACCATGAATCGCGACGTCATGCTTAGCTTCATAGGGTAAAGTTCTCGTTTGTCCATGGTGTTGTAAGAAGATCTTGATTTGTATTTGCCGAATCCTTTTGTGAGATCAATCTATCATGTTCCTAGTTGATGGTGCTTTTCATCTTAATAGCTGGCCAGCACTGCTATGCGTATGCATCGCTCGTTGCCTCGCATGCCTAGATTACATCAATGCTTCGTGTTTCTATAGTTTGATAGTTGAATACCCTCGTGTAGTGACAGTATGCGGGAGGAAAAGTGTTGAGCTTGGTTCACACCTTTACCATTGGTAGATTAGATTGGTTCTTTCTCGCTCAGCGATTACATCTTGAAGTGATCCTAGACCCTATGGGCAAATGCTCTTTATATCTTGTGTACACCTCTCTATCGCTCATCTAACGTAGATTTGGTTAGGATTGGTCTTACTTTCACATATCATCACTTGATAAAAGAACCTTCTTGCCAACGTTATTAGTGTTTAGTTACGTGTAGTTATCCCTTGTTCTGTGGATTGATAAACCTTGGGGGAATACTCAAAGGGATGCGATCAGTGCGCTTGCAGTTCACGAATTGACGCGTTTAAGGGCCGTCAACAGCTAGCCGATACAAAACATCACCAGCTGGTGCACTAGGTAGGGTTTTTGTTGAGAATTATCAGGCAGCCTCGATGGAACCAATCATCTTCTCCAACGATGGCGCGACGTTTGACAAGGGCGCCACGTTCGTCTTCAGCTCCTAGATGTGCATAACTGATGGCGCTGGTCATTTCAACCGCGTCATTATCTTGCCGACTCAGACCAACTCGCCGAGATTTCAATCCTCAACCAGATTCCAACACGGGCCCAAGATCAGGAAACCCCCGGATCGATTTCAACTCGGACCCCCAAATCTTCCAAGCGAGTTAAGCAGTCCGAGTCCGTATCATTACAATGAGATCTATCCAACACCAATCCACCCAAAAACCCTAATCTTATCCGAACAGCAACAAAACTTGGACTCCTATGACTCCTAATCTTATCTGAACAACTAAAAACTAATCCTCCATGTATAACAGCGGGGTGGAGCTAGACTCGCCATCACACGTCGCGCTAGAGGAGAAAGATGAGAGCAGCTGTGGGTGGAGAAAGTTGAGCAGGCAGGAAAGACGACGAGGAACGCGAGAGGATAATATGTTATTTTTTTAATTACAGAAGAGACAACTGTAGACATGGGATGAGGAGGGGGGTTTTGAGGGGGACGAAGGGCCTCTATTAACCATAGTTATTAGGACCGGACCGGACATCGAACCGGCGACCCTCTCGGTTCACGGTCTGATTGGTCCAACCGGTCAGACCACCGGTTCAACCCGGTCTAAATACAATATAAGTTTGCTTGTAAACACTTGTCCATATGTGGTCTAGTGGTGTGTCCGCAGCCTCCAGACATGGAGGTCCCATGTTCGATTCCCGATCCAAGCGCATTTTGCCCAATTTCACCACCGCACGTCTTATTTTCCCTCGCGCACAATCGTGGCTGCAGCGTCCACCGGTCCATAGCGGTTCCTAACCCGGTTTTATGTCCGGTTTCCTCAAAAAACCACCGGTCCATCTGGTTTTTCCCGGGTCAATTGCACAGGCGGTCTTTTAGCTGGACCGGACCGGCTAGACCTTTGGTTCCCGGTTTTTTCGGTCGGACCGCCGGTCCGGTCCGATCCTAATAACTAGGCTATTAACGCGAGTCTCTCCTCTATATAGGGAAAGCAAGGCATTTAGGGCTTACTTGAGCGAGAACCAGCCAACCAACCATCCCTGACCCTAGGAGGTGAAATCCATGACTTGGATGTGTTGTTTGGCACATCAACATTTCTAGATTTAGAATCAAACAAAGCCTATAGACATTCTAAGTATTTCACATATGATTTATTAAATTGAGCTACCACAATGCTTACACGCTTAGTTTTCTCCACAGCCTAGTAGTAACATGCTCAATACTGTTACCATTGTGGTTGCCTTCAACTTCAATGAAACACATGTGACCCATGTCTCTTGGGCATCATGTGGAGCCAACCTTCAAGTTTTGCTGTTTTTACAAAATTTCCTCTTAGTTTAAAAGCAGCCACGACTCGTTCCACTCCGTCCAGTGTTTTAAGTAATCATAATATCTTATCTATAATTACACTTTTTTTTAACCTACAGAGATACTCAACCAGTCGATTCAAGCTGATCCAACCGAATTGACAATTCAAGGTTGATACTAATTCAAAGAGATAATCCGTTTTCCATCCAAATACTACACGGGAACACAGCAACAAGTCAACAGGGTTCTTTCCTGGCAATTCCTTGTAATAACAATGTCGCAACAACAACGCGTTTACCCCTGCAGCAATCTCTGCTCTGCTTTGTACCGTACCTGGCAAAGTGGCAACGATTGGCCTGTTTGGTTTTCCAGTGCTAGAAACTGTTTACAACTTTGACTACTTATTAAAAGTATTAAATAAAGGTATTTTACAAAACTAACTCCAGAACCCCTGCACTAGGAACCCTGAAGAATCTAATGAGACCTTTGACCGTATGATTAGAGGATGATTAGAGGATGGTTACTGTAGCATCACTGTAGCCAATCATCGATTAATTAGGCTCATTAGATTCGTCTCGAAAAGTTACGCTCATCCGTGAAAAAATTTTACAAATAAACTTCATTTAATATTTCATGCAAGAAAGATTAACTCAATGCTAGATATAGAAACCAAACATTGGCCAATTTCCCCGTCATTCGGCTCCGAGTCAAGTCAACGACACGGCGTTCACGCGGTGCTTCGTCCCCTTCTTCAGTAGCTCGCTACCTCCCCTGCAGTTCCAAACATCCACCAAGCCCCTGGAGCACAGATCCTCGCACCCCCACCCAAATCCCTGGTTTCCTCTCCCGCCGCTCTCTGCAGCTTCACTGGAACGAGCGCCGTAGGCACATTCCACGGCGCGGCGGGGCCGCAGGAGACCAGCAAGCGCGACGGCCGCGCTCTCGGCTGAGGGCAGCTTCAGGCAGGGTGAGGACTGAGGACACCGCCGAGCCTCTCTCTCTCTCTCTCTCTAGAAATGGTGGAAGCAACTTGATTTATTTGTTTGGGCGTAGGAACTTTCCTGTTGTACGAGTTCCAGTTTTGGTATCCTGACTAGATACTTCATTTTTGCCATGCTTGATAAAGTTCAATTCATCAATGTGCAAATTGCTGGATTTTACTGTTTTGATATGAACCTGTACATATTGCATGGTGTAGGGCACATAAAAATAAGCTAACCTTGTTTCTAGGTATAATGA
>CM014271.1:40139336-40197194 GCA_004135705.1 Alloteropsis semialata
GCCACGCCCTCGCACCTGGCGACCTTGGAGGAGGCGGCGCCGCCGGCCGGCGAGAGCGCGACGATGCTGTTGTCGGCGATGGAGTCCATGACGTCAGTCTTGCGTACGTATTGCTGGCCGGACACCGTCCCTAGCTTCCCTTGGAGTTGGAGATCCATCGACTTGAGGACCCGGCCCGTTCGTTCTTCGTTGGTGTGCCTTTTGGTTTTTGTAGACCGGAAATTTGGCCCCGAGTCCGACACGGCCACACGGGATGTAAGTTCTTGTTACCCCCAAGTGTCAGCCGCCACAAGCTAAGCGCCACGAGTCCGTCTCGGAAACTGGAGGAAGCTATCAGGGCATTCTTTTTTTTTTCCGAAAGACATGAAGCAGACGCTCATACACGCACACACACATATGAATATAGCCCCTCGGCTTTACAATAATTGACTTGCAGTCCATCTTCAGTACAAAGTATTCACAACCATGCTCGCTTCTTTTACACTTCCAACCCTGAGGTTCCACAAAATACAACCCTCCCTCCTATCTACTCCTTTCTTAAGTTAAACCCCATGTTTTTATATAGAGTATGCCCTTGGTTTTATTACAAAGAACCCGAAACCTTAGGTTTCTTTGCATATTAGTCCCTGAACCTTAGAATTAGTGTATCTTCACCGTTTTAAATCCGTTTTGAGCGATTTTTGCGTTCACCCGATCGTATCTGCTTAACCTTTAGTTCTAGGTGGTTGTTTTAAGCTTGTTTTATAATAAAATCAGATTAGGGCTACGCTTCTTTTTTATAATAAATCTTCAATTGATTAATGCTTATTCATTTTGCTTTCTAAATAAAAACTACATAGGTTATATCTTGAGTTTTCATAATTAAATGTTAATCTAGATAAATATAAATATAAACATGTATTTGAATAATAATTTGGTTAGTTCAACATGAATCATAATGTTGTTCGCATAGATTTTTCCCACATGTGTTGTCTTTTCCAAATTAAATGTTCAAAGTGGAATAAACTATACATGAACCCTTGTAACTAAAATGTGACTAATCTTTACTACATGTTTTCACAATATAAATATAATGTGAGTTAATTCTAACATAGGATATTTCTCTGAAATACATTTACATTGTTTTCTCAACTAAAATAAATTAAGCGTGTAGCTCTTCTATTTTCTTTTATGATCCAAACCTCTCGATTGCTGCCTTTTCAACCTTAGTTTATTTAGCGTTCCTTGCGATATTAGAATCGTTCTATGCTTTAGTATGCTCTTTTAAAGCTTTTCTATGATTGGTGTATTGTTCTTAGATATACTTGTTTGTTTGCTTTGTATGTTTGCGCCCGATGATTGCTTCGAGTAGAAGGATCACTGTTCGTTCAAGATCAAGAATTCCAAGTGAGCAAGAGCTAAAGACAGTAAGAGTAACTTTATGCTGGATAAAGGAATGTGTCCCTAACCATCCTTCTATATATGCTTACTTACAATGTAATGATGATTTAATTGTTCGTTCAAGATCAAGAATTCCAAGTGAGCAAGAGCTAAAGACAGTAAGAGTAACTTTATGCTAGATAAAGGAATGTGTCCCTAACCATCCTTCTATATATGCTTACTTACAATGTAATGATGATTTAATTGGAACATGGAGAACCACCAGAGAAAACAGTGCAACCACAAGTACTACATGGCTCTAGTCTTGGCTTATACATTAGATATATGGATGACTGGTGGCCTTATCGAAAGGGCAAGGAGGGGGAAGGTGTTAGGGGTATAGCCTAGTCCTCTTAGAGTAGTAGCCTTTGCTAAGGTTCTGACTCACTAGGGAGGGTTATGGCCTGCACCCCTACTGAAACTCTAGCGGGTTGCTAGATATCTGCGTGTCTTTGTAAAGGCCTCGTAGCGTCCTTTTGCAGTCACACCAAAGGTAGTGTGATGAGTCTGCCTGATTAGCACCGCATGGTTGGGTCTACACTTCATATGGGTAAAGTGTACAACCTCTATAGAGTGTTAAAAACTGTTATAATAGCCGTGCTCACGGCCAAGAGCGGTCTGGACCCTCACATGGTTAATAAACTTGAAGATGGATTTAAATCGTTATTCTGGTTATTTCTTGTGGTCTTGCTGAGTACCAACCATAAGTGTACTCATCATTGCTTACTGTTGCTCATAATGAGTTGTGAAGTTGTGGAAGATGTACGCAACCTCCAGTCAATTGCCTGTGAAGTGTTGGACCCTTTGTTTCTAGAAAAATCCATGTCTCTGATAGATTGTAAGTATTTTGTATTATTTTGCGTGATACTGCTATTATTTATCACTGATGAAGTCTCATATGTCTGTAAACTTGATCCTGGCGCACATATGATTATCATTCTATTTTGTCCTTAAAATCGGGTCTGACAGAAACACAATTTGATTCCACTGCTAGGAGCATTTTATTGTCTTCTCTAAGTGATGATATTTTCAATCGTGTGTTCGCATGCAAGAGTGCTCATGAGTTATGGAAGACTATTTTTGAGAACCATGAAGGCACAAAGAATGTGTCAAATGAAAAATACCATGCTCTCAAGTATAATCTTGATAACTTTATGCAATTTGAGCATTAGGATGCACAAACCATGTACGCACGCTTGACTATGCTTGTGAATGAGATTAATTCATAAGGAGTTAACAACATTGATGGGCCAAGCATCAATCGAGTTGATACTTCATCGCCTGCGCAAGATGGATAATGATTTGGCGAAATTTATTCCCTATGACAAGAAACTTGAAGATATGAAGCCAAATCAAGTCCTCAACAAGATGATGGCGCATGACCTTCGCATGGAAATCAAGCCCAATCCAAGATCTTCTTCACCGACTCCAAGCATTGCTCTTGCGAGCAAACAAGAGAAGAAAAAAGCAAAAAGAAAGAGGAGAGATCAAGTGAAGAAGAAGAAACCTACTCAAGTGATGGAGACCATGAGATGATGTCCCCTGAGCTCAACAAACAAGTCAAGAAGTTGATCAAGAGCATGGGGAAGATCAACTCGATGGGCTATATGGTCCACATCAAGGATGGACTTCATCACCAACACCTGATGGTCAAGAAGATTAAGTATGAGGAGAAAAGAAGGTGAAGAAGGAATAAAAAGGAGGAGTCCAAGCATAAAGCCTTCACCACATTCGGAGAATGGGTGAGTAATGATACACTCAATAACAATGTTTCCTCCTTTATCTCACTGATGCCTCATGGCCAAAGGTATGAAAAGCAATATAAATGATGATGACTCCAATGATGATGCTTCTACTAAGATTCTCACTTTGATCTATGAACAACAAGAAGCCCTTAAGAAACAAACTAATGATAAAATTATGAAAATTTCTTATGCAAATTTCAATTGCTTAGTAAGGAGCATGAAGAACTTAGACTTAAGAATGAAACTAAGGATTCTTTTTTGAACATGGAGAAAGATATTCCTTGTGTTATTACTATCTCCAATGTTGATGCTTCTACTTCTTGCATTGATTTATTTGATGAATCTTGCTCACCCCCTTGCAATGAGAAATGTTTTGAGAATGTTGTTGTAGAAACACTAGATCGATATAGCCTGCCTGAGATACAGAATAGGCAAAATATTGATAGAATTGGTGTAGGAAATCATCTACAATATAAAAGAAAATGAACAAAAGTGAAGGTCTCGGATATTCTGATGGGGTACTGAAAGTGTATCAATAATTGAATGGCATCATATTATTAGAGTTGGCCCAAAAAGGGATTGAAGGGTGGTTTTGTTGCAATCATACTAAATCTTCTCAGTATGTGATGTACCATCTTCACCTTATAACCGTAACAATATAGATAAATGTATAAACCTATAAGATTTACATAATTATCAGTGAGCAAAATTTTATTAGAGATAATTGCACTAGCGATCCTTAAAGTATTGACGAGTTCTCATCCAGGTGCCTTACAATATAGTTTGCATTATTAGCTGGTCCATAAAGAGAAACCTAATAAAGACGGACATAATTGTACGAAAACATGTAGATTATATGGATGCAGGTGGAATGAACAGCAGAGATTCAATGCTAGTACTAACTTGTTGAGCATGGCAACCAACATAAATTAAAATTCTAAACATCGAGCAAATTAGCTAATTCATGGAAAAGCAAATAAGCTTGTGCAGGGACTTACAACTGCTTGTCTAGATGCGTCACTCGTACCCCTCTTTGAAGGTGGTATTGCAGACCTTGAAGTCTTTCACTGCATTGATTTCTTCGCCAACTTGACCATCAACTTGTTCTTGGAGTTCATCCTCATTGACTTCAGCGGGTTCTACATCCTTGTTCTTGTTCTGGCACTGATCGATATACAAAAATGGTGGTCAGACAAATAGAAGAACCATGACAATTGAGAAGCATATTACAAAATGGTGTTGAATAATGGGTAACAATATAGCTACGCAACCATGACAATCAAGCAGAGCCAAGGAGATCACTTCTCATGGTCAGTTATCTGGTAAACTCACCTCTTTTGATTTCAATCCAGCCATTGTGTGCCCAAGTTTAGACACACTAGAGAACATCAATGGTGTGTACCCTGAAATTCTAGTAACTGAGGTTCAAAATGTGGTTATCAATGGGTGTGGCCTAGCTCCTTTGAAGGTGACGACAGAGCTACTCCTTCAAGACAAGAAGGCTGATGGTGAAGGAGAAGGAAGTAGTATTGGAGGCTTATAAGCCAATAATGGATAGAAAAATTTAGTAGACTTTTCCCACAAGGAATGTACTATGAAGTGGTTATGTTATCTTCTTAAGAGTCTAAATCTTGGGTTTTGTGTTAAGTCAGCTGAGGTGAATTGTCAGCCTTTAGAGTTTAACTATAAGAGTTTGTTGCATCCCAGACCCTGTGCTGGTATTTTTGCGATCACTTTTCCTGGAAGTGGACATGGAAGTTTCAATACTATTGTTGATGTTCTGATTTGGTGCTTGCTGTTGACATTTCTGGAAGTCTGCAATTTCATGGGATTAACAAAACCTATGCCAATCTTATTTTTAAAGCTCTATCTCTTGGATGACTAGGGATACAGGTAGCTTTCTCAAAAAGGAGGTCATAGTGTATATGTTTTGATTGTCAAGATGATCCAATCATTCATCACTTTGTGGTTAGAATCCTCCATACTCCTCCCCAATGGTGAAAATGAATGATACAACAGATAAAAGAAACTAGAATATTCTTAACTAGAATATCAGATGTCTAAATGGGGAAGGGAAAGCTGATGCAGTAAAAGCAAAGATAGAAGAAAGTGCCTGTTCAATTTACTGCATTCAAGAAACAAAAAGAAAAATTTTGATCATTCCTTTATTAGGAAGCCAGACCTAAACGCTTTGACAAATATGCTTTCTCTCCATCGATTGGGGCATCAGGTGGAATTCTAATGAGTTGGAATAGTTCCATTCTTTCTGGGGAAGTGACACATTGCATCATATATGTTGTGACAGTTAAGTTCACTTCTAGGTATGATTACAGTAATTCGATTCTCACAACGGTCTATGCCCCATGCCAAGCTCCTGAAAGAGAAGAATTTATCAATTGGATGAATGATCTTGTCATACCTGATGAAGCCAAGTGGATGTTCATAGGGATCTACACTTCTATAGTGATATAAGCAACCGAAACAGACATGGAGGAAACATTGATGATACTTCCACTTTCATTGCTATGATAAGTAACCTGGGAATCTTAGTAATACCTTTAAAAGGAGTTCCGAGAAGGAGACACTTCAACTTCGAGAACAAAAATTACAACTGTGTGTTATGCACCAGCAATATGAAGAAAACTGCTTTTCATCTCTTATTCTCATGTAACTTCAGCAAATCTTGCTAGCAAGCCATTGGTATCGAATGGAGGAGGAACCTTGGTTTCTTCCAAATGTTGAAGTGAGCCCAACAGGAGTTCCATCACTGGTTCTTCATGGAGGTATTTATAATAGCCACTTGGCACATTTGGAAGCAAAGAAACAATCTCATCTTTGAAGGAAAAGACCTAAAGTCCAAGAATGGTTGTTCAAATTTATAGATGAGGTAAGACTTCAAGCCCACAGAATCAAGGAAAACAAAAAAACAGACATTTCTCGATCAACTGGGTCAACAATGTACAGATTCAGTTCTAGCCTTTAGCTTCCGTAGAGGCCTTCCTGACGTATTTTTCCTTTTTGGGGCATCTTGATGCCCTTTGGACTCTTGTCCTTGTATATATGTCCTTTTCCTTTCCTATATTTAATATATATTACCACAGTGGGGGTCTTCCCCGCTGTACAATTAAAAAAGAATCAAGCAGATATAACCCAAAAAAACTAGACCCTAATACTTTGATTTAGGCTGAATAGCCAAATTCGTCCAGGAGCTTTCGCCGGAAGCTCAGTTTCATCCCTCAACTACAAAAACGGTCATTCTCGTTCTCAAACTTTCGCAGCTGGCTCAATTTCCTCCCTGCTCTGACGTGGAGCGCCAGCTAGCTCGCCGCATCATCGCCTAGTCAGCACTTGTCTCAATTATAACAGATGCACTCCCACCAGCAGGTGCCTTTGCTGATGCATGAGCAATGAACTTCAAGTTTGCAAAGGAGACTATTTTTTTCTTATGGCCAGACTGCACAAAATGATTTGAAATTACTTACCTGAAACTTGACTTATCTTTTTATACCACTGCCGTAAGTTTACTAACGTGAAGATAGGATGAATCAGTCCTTTCACTTGCCAGCAACTTGGTCTGACTTGAAGATGAGGCTGCATGCTTTCTTTTAGATTGTTTGGATTGTGCAGCTTCTATTGCCAAAGGTGTGGCATTTGCCTGACTTATTGCATTGGCGGCCTGCTGTTGTGAAGGATTCTATGACCCTGAAGCTCCCTGCAGTTAAGAGACCCAAAGTTAGTTCTATCTCAAGTCATATAACAAATTTTATACGATAATAACTCAACAAGATAAACACCATTGCCACACTGCATCTCCTAATGTTGTGACCAGACCCTTTGCAACGGCTACATCTGATTTTAGTGCCAACTCTGCTTGCTTTGGTGCTTGATTTCACTGGCTCTGAAGCATCTTTCCTCCTAATTTTTTTGGTCGACCAGGCAATGATCAAGAGCAGCCAGACTAGCTACTCCCGTCCAGAATGTCGTCCACCCCCTCACCAAACCCTAGTCATCAAGAGCAGGCTAGCAGCCGCCATGGGGAGGACAAAATGAGAGGCGGCTGTTATCCTCTCTGCCTATTGAAACAAAGGAGGGGTAAAGGGGTCAGCGAAAAACATAACAAAACCCTAGCGCTGACTAGGCGATGACACGGCGAGTCAGCTGGCACTCCACGTTGGACCAGGGACGAAATTGAGCCGGATGCAAAGTTTGAGGACGAGAACGGTCGTTTTTGTAGTTGAGGGACGAAACTGAGCTTTCGGCGATAGCTCTAGGACGAATTTGGCTATTCTGCCTTTGATTTATTGACCGAATGCATGAACCAAACTTAAAGAATTGCCACGAGAGACAGACTCATGTGCAAGTCTATATGTATGTAGTTATGTACTCATTCAAGAAAGCAGAAGAATAAAATGGTTACAATATATTAGAGTACTGTTGACACTTACATATGAATACAATTGTGCAACATTGCAGCGAGATCGATCCTGTTGCTTGAGGCCATATCTGACTTCGCGAACTCTGGCTCCGCTCATCGCTTGCGCATATTCTGATGCCAGTGCCACCACCGTTGTCGTATCTGCGCTCTTGCACGGCCCATGCCTCTTTTGTTGCAATGCTGGGAGGGGGTGGTCGCTGGTACAAGTGACGCTCACCCCATGGGGTTCAAGGTCAACATCACACTCTGTCTCTGGCCAGTATGCATAGGTTCTACATTCAGAGGCAGATCTAGCTAGCCACTTGTAGACTTGTACCCTCTATTGCTGATGAGGTAACCCCAGGACCAGCGCTTGTTTTTACTAGGCACATCTTCAGTATCTCTGAAGCTGCTGTAGGTAAATCAAAGAATAGAAACCGAGTTCCTTCCTAACAAATTTAGTTTGGACCCTACTGAAGAAGGATAAAACTCATGCAAGTTCATGCAGGCCAAGCGCTTACACAGCCAACTTGTGGCTAATTAAAGTAACCCATCAATACTGAAATTACATCAGGTTATATATATAGATTTTATCAAGGATCCTGACAAACAGTCAAACACGAAGCTTATAACGACCTGTTACCAAATGGTAAAAATTATATACTAAAGCGATCAACAAGCAAGTTCAACATCCTTTTTCCTTCTTCACGCAGTCATCGTTGCAGGCGCTGATGCAAGAGGTGTAGCACTTCACTCCAACCGAGGTGGTGCAATCTTGGCACGCGGTTGGCGGATAAGCGGGTTTGCAGGCGAGCATGCAAATCACCTGGGCGGTGCTGTTGCAGTCGCAGCTGCATGTCCCGCAGTCGCCGACGCAGCCGTTCGCGCAGCAGGAAGCGCTGCTTGAGATCGTGCCGTTGTTGCAGCAGTTCTGGCAACCCTGGCTGAACTGGGACTTGCAGACCTGGCACCCGGGCGGGGGGCTGGTGTCGCAGGGGCTGCTGCAGGTGGCGGCTACGATGGCGCTGCAGTTCGTGCTGCACAGCGATGCGCAGTCGCTGCATAATGGCTCTGTTTTCGGATGCCCCTGGGAAGACATCACCACCATGGCGAATACAGCAATCGCCGCCCCTGCCCTAAGAGCTGCTGCACCTAAAGGAGTCATTTTTGTGTGTGTATGGGTTCAGGAAGTTTGGTAGAGGCCGGGCAAGATGCATATGCCAAGAAATGTCAGAGAGAATAAGAGGAAGATAAAATGGGAACAAGTTGGTGCCTGTGTGATGCAATGGGTGATGCTATTTATAGGCTCTCAGTGCTGGTACGACATCTAAAGTAAGTTATATAGACGGAGTATCTAGCGCAGATTACACCTCTTGCATGTTACGAGTTGACTTGAAGAGGAGTAATAACATGCATGCATTAATGAGTGAAGCAGCCTTATTAGAGTCCAATTGTCCGAAAGTGTCATTATTGTTCGAAAATACTTATATATTTATAAACGAAAGGAGTATGAAAATAACCTGAACTTAATAGGAATATAGCTTGGTTCAATTGCTGGAATGGCTTGAGAATTTTAATTGGAGTAAAATGTACTGATGTTTCTTAAACTTGTCATGGGATGTTATTAGGTAGGACTCTTGAATCTTAAAATGCAGATCTGATTCATCAAAGTTGCCAAGTCTTGTCACTATAGGTCCGCCTGAGGCTAATCCATAATGCATTGTACCATGTCATCTGACTCTTCAGAGCTGCCAAAGTCATACAAATATAAATATATGACCCATCGATTGACCAAATGTATAGTATCGTAGAGTTGTTTCCCATGAATCTCAAGTTAGTTATTTGTTCATATATTGACAATAATGGACCCAAAATATACAAGGTTTTTATCCTTAATTAGATTATATGTCGTGACGAAATTATATCTTTAAGATGATACTATTTCCTCCCTCTCTTCTTTTTTTTGTGGAACTGGATCAAATCAGGCCTCGTGGCCACAAGTATTCGAATCTAATATTCCAACCAACTATCTAGATAATATCAAATAGACATCTAGCTAGCTAACAAATATAATTCCCCATGTATACATTTCCATATATATAACTTCTACAGTGTGACTGGTATCCATCCCGTCTTTACACACCTAGTGCATCCCAAGTTCCCAACAAATAGGGTTTGTTATAAGTGACATGGCAGCTTCTAATAATGAGTTAGATCAAGACATCAAGGAGATATAATTCTTCTGAAGGCATCAGATAGGGAAGAGAAAGAAGAAAGAGTTGTCTTTCACATCAATGACATCTAGACCATAGACTTTAGGTTACACACGATGGTGGCTCCACCCTGTCATTCTACACTGCACTCCGAGGGCGGATTATTTTGGGTATATGATCTAGATGACACATTAATCAAGTTTATGGACACATCTGCAATATATTATTTTGAGAGTTTATGGACACGGATGACATCCTAAAGGTAAGTTTAAGGTCTGCTGATCTATTTTACTCATTTGGTGAACTAATAAATGATGAATTGAGACAGCAATAATGCAAAAAAATTAATGATCTATGAAGTATTGACTTCTTTTTTTTAAATAAAAGCTTACTCGTGGATCTTTCAACTTAATAATAGAAATCCGTCACTGCTGCAATGCAATGGTGATCACACTCATTGTACTCAATTTAAGCAATTTGCTTTTAGCAAGTTGTTTGCAATTTGAGTACTCGACTCGTATTAGTCAGTATACATTGCTTCTGTAGCTTCGCAGATGCATGCACTGACTCTGATCTGCCAATTGGCATGTGGAGGAGATTCCTTTGTTCCCATTCCCCCATGCATCATCAACTCATAATAGATGTATCCTAATCTTTTAGATTAGGACCATAGCCATAGATTTGTTAATTTCCTAGGGCATGTGTGCACTACCAGAAAACTTGCCATCGGTCCAAGCTCATAGGTACTGGTTTTTTAGGATCTGTAGAAAAAGTGGCGCCTCAACACCGGTTCCAATGTCCCACCGCATCATAGGTACCGGTTGGTACGGGTTGGTGTCAATGAGGCCGCCTTTAATTGTGTCACCAACCAGTACCAATGTGCCTCAGCTCATTTAGGTGCTTCTTCCTCACCCAGCCCGAGCCATGGCTCATGCTCCATTGAGCTCGGGTTGGGGAGGTCATGCCTGATTTTTCCACAACTTTTGGAGATTTTGAAATCCAAGTCCGCCAGGAGGTTAGCAACTTGATCCTCTCTCTTTTGACAGTTAGCATGGTCTATTTTATGCTCTACGTTTTGAGTAATTGAGTGTTTTGTGGATGGATAGAAATAGGAGATTTTGAAATATTCATCAATTGTATTATGATTTTGTGGTAGAGCTGAACCATATAGATAGTTGTTGCATGTGTAGAGATGATGCTAAGACTTTTAGACATTGTTTAGCTTTTATTATTATTTTTTATGTTCATATTTATGCATATTATGGAATTTAGGCTTATCATTATTTGAGATTTTTAGTGACTATAAGTGATATTCATATTTAGGCTTATTATGAACATTAGAATTATAGGTTTTAGAGGCTTCAAATGATGTTCATATTTATGCTTATTATGAATTTTAGATTTCCTAAATGGTAGAGACTTTAAATGTTGTTCATATTTAGGCTTATTATGAATTTTAAAATTATATAATGTTAGAGACTTTACATGATGCCCATATTTATTGTTGTTATGGATTTTAGATTTTCTAAATTGTAAAGACTTTAAATGTTGTTCATATTTAGGCTTATTATGAATTTTAGAATTATATATTGGTAGAGAATAAATGATGTCCATATTTATGCTCGTTATGGATTTTAGACATAAAATGACATATTCATATTTGAAATTTTTTTGTATGCTTTAAATGGTGTTCATATTGGGGCTAAAACTTTCGATGTATTTTGTGAATAGATGAATCGGCAATGGATTTACAACGCGGAAAGACACTCAACTGACTTCATTAATGGCGTTCATCAATTTCTCGATGTGGTAGAGGCTAACTCGACCTCGGGTTTTATATGTTATCCATGAAATGTTTGTGAGAACAACAAGGATTATCACATATCAAAGAAGGTGGTTCACATGCACTTGCTAAGGAGTGGTTTCATGCCTAACTATATTTGTTGGATGAAACACGATAAAAAGAGGATTATATTAGAAGATAGTGATGAAGATGGTGATGACAACATCCCAGATTTTGCACAATACGGTGCCTTTGTAAATGATATTGCAATGGGTGAGGATGAAGCAGTTGCAGAAGATGAGGATAATGATGTTCTAGGTGACATGATTCGTGATGAAGAGAAAGACTGCAAAAGTGGAAGAGAGCGGGAGAAGATCAAACGTTTGTTGGAGGACCACAAAACATTGTTGTACCTAGGTTGCAACGAGGACTAGAAAAAGCTAGGTATCACACTGGAATTATTGCTATGGAAGGCAACTAATGGCTCATCTGACAAGGGTTTCAGAGAGTTATTGAAAATCATGAAGAAGATACTTCCGGAGGGTAACACATTGCCCGAAACAACATACAAGGCAAGAAAAATTGTTTGCCCTATAGGAATGGAAGTAGAAAAGATACATGCATGTCCCAATGATTGTATCCTTTATCACGGCAAGGTCTACGGATCTTTGAATGCCTGTCTGGTTTGCAAATGTTCGTGGTATAAAATGAGGCGAGACTACCCTGGTGATGTTGAGTGAGAGCCCCCCAAGAATGATGTGGTGGCACAAAGAGGATCGGAGGGAAGACAATATGCTAACACACCCCGTGGATGGGTCCCAATGGAGAAAAATTGACATAGCATTCCCAGATTTTGCAGAAGATGCAAGGAGAATAAGGTTTGGTTTGAGTACGGATGGCATGAATCCTTTCGATGATATGAGTAGTAGCCACAACACTTGGCCCGTGACTCTTTGTATGTACAACCTTCCTCCATGGATGTGCATGAAGCGAAAGTTCATTATGATGTCAGTGCTCATCCAAGGCCCAAAGCAGCATTGCAATGACATTGATGTGTATCTAAAGTCATTGGTTGACGATCTGTTGTTGTTGTGGGGCAATGATGGTGTAAAGGCGTGGGATGAACACAAGCAAGAGGAATTTAACCTACGAGCATTACTGTTCATGACCATCAATGACTGGCCTGCACTTAACCTGTCGGGACAGTCAAACAAGAGATACAAAGCATGCACACATTGTCTAGAACACATCGACTGCATTTATCTGAAACATTGTAGAAAGTGTGTGTATATGGGGTCATCGTCAATTTCTTTCTGAGAAACATCAGCTAAGAAAGAAAGGAAAGCATTTTGAGGCAGAAATCAGTAAAAAACCCAGGCATCATAATGGAAAATATGTATTTGCTATGGTAAAAGATGTGAAGGTGGTCTTTGGGAAGGACCTGGCAGCCATCAAGCGCCAAATGAAAATGAAAAGGCACCCATGTGGAAGAAAACATCAATATTCTGGGACCTACCATATTGGGAGGTCTTAGATGTCCGCCACGCAATTGATGTGATGCATATGACCAAAATTTTTGCGTAAACGTGCTAGGGCTCCTTGGTACGTACGGAAAGTCAAAAGATACAGTAGAAACACGGCAGGATCAGAAACGTATGAAACAACGAGATCCCCTGCATCCTAAGAAGAGAGAGAAAGGGCATTGAACTTACACCCTACTAGCTACACTCTAAGCAAGGAGGAGAAGACCAGCATGTTTGATTGCTTGAATAGTATTAAGGTCCCATCTAGCTACTCATCGAATGTACAGAGTCTAATAAATATGAAAGAGAAGAAATTCATACATCTCAAGTCTCATGATTGTCATGTGCTGCTGACGCAACTGCTTCCGGTGGCGCTAAGGGGAATTCTACCCGTTAATGTCCAAAACAACTATTGTGAAGCTATGTGCTCAATGCAATCAACCAGAAGGCAATTGATCCCAGTAATCTAGCAAGGCTGTAGGATGATGTGGTCCAAAGCCTTGCCATCCATGTGATGATATTTCCTCTATCTTTCTTTAATATTATGACACATCTCCTGGTCCATGTTGTCAAAGAGATTGGTATTCCTGGTCCTATATTCCTACACAATATATATCCTTTTGAGAGGCTCATGGCTATTCGGCATCGCCAAGGGATATAGAACAAAAGAGGTCATTGAGTTCTGTGTTGACTATATTTCCGAACTAAAACCGATTGGGCTACCTGAGCATGCCATGAGAGGAGACTAATTGGAAAGGGCACATTAGAAAAGAAACAAATAAGGTGTAGTGACTATGATTTATTCATGAAAGCCCATTACACTGTATTGCTGTCATCAACTATGGTGGCTCCTTACATAGAGGAGCACAAGATTATATGGTTTTTTTTGGATCCACGCCATTACAACTTTCGAGGTTTTGAAAAATGCCATTACTATTCACCTTATTGGAAACTTGCTATTACAACTCTGTTTCTCCCGCATCCATGCCCTATTCTACGTCTCACGTGTACAGAGGCCCACATGCAGGCGCCGTAGAATCGTATGTCCCCGTATTGCCCTTAGCTCTCGGATAAGGCAAGGCATAGGCCCGACCCCGACCCGTCCGTCCTCTCTTCTCACTCTATCGCTCGCTCCCCTTTGCCACCCGTAGATCTCGCCGCCGACGCCCGCCCATCCCCTTTGCCGCCACCCGCCGTTAGATCTCGCCGCCAACGCCCACCCGCCTTTGCCGCTTGCCATTGTCGATGTTTGGAGACGACGGAGAGGAACCCTAAGCAATGGAGGTGCCCTAATGGTGACGTCGACATCTTGCGCGCGTCGTCACACTGGTGCGGCGGCGATGGAGGACGGCACTAGCAGGTATAACATTTGTCTTTGTGTGTTCATCTCAGTAGGTGATTAGGGTTGACCTGCTTGCATGTGTATAACCCCTTTGATTTGGGGTTCGATTAACTGCATGGTAGGGATGGGATGTTTGCACTAGAGGTTAAAGTCCAAGCTTTTGTTTCCAAAGACTCGCCTGGTAGGAAATCATACACAAAAGGCCGTGTGTTTAAGTGGGATGTGGAGTATGGGTCATTGACATTGGAGTTGCTGTTGAAATCTCTGTAGTAACCAGACAACCACTATTTGGTTCTATGATAAAAGATTGAAAGAGGATGACAGATTAGTTGATGAGATTCAGATGGTTGATTTCTTTGAAATGTATGAGGAGATGAGCTGCCAGGTTGTAGTTGGTGTGTTTCATAGTGTTAAATGTGTGGACACTGACTTTGATGAACTAGAGCCTCTTTGTGTGGTTCCTCCTGATCTAGCAGATGTTGGGTTTGTGCCTCTATGTGTCATTCCTCCTGATCCTGCAGAGGCAGATGCAGCTGCTAGCAATACTAATGAACCGAGTAGTGCTGCTCCAGAGAAACCAGAGGCAGCTGCTAGCAATGCTAATGAACCTAGTAATGCCGCTCCTGAGAAACCAGAGGCAGCTGTTGAGTTAGAGCCTGATTGGGAGCCTGACATGTTTGATAATCCTGAAGAATATGTGGGAGTGGATGATGAGGGCATGTATGGTACCGTGCCACCTGCTCCTCAGTTTGCACAGCCAACTGACTATGCTAACACTAATACAAATCTTGAACCAACTGCTGAATTTATCCATGTTGAGGCAGAGATGGATGATGCTGACCCTCTGGAGGTGCATGTGCTGCATGATCCTGAGAACCCAAAAATAGTGAATGGGGAGTTATTTCCTGATATCAAGGCATTCAGGGAAGCCATAAGACATTATGTAGTGAAGACTGGGTTTGAGTTTGCTGTTGGTGTGAAAACAGATAAGACAAGATTCATAGCAAGGTGTGCTGCTGAGGGATGCCCTTGGAGAATACATGCTTCCACCATTTTTGACAAGAAAACAGTACATGTACATCCTTTATTTGTTGTGTTAATATTTCAGACTTGACATATTTGGGTTTGACATGTGTGTGGTCTTTCTGCAGATCAAAAAGCTTCCTGCAGAGCACAATTGTCCAACCACCAAGCTTGTAGAAGGCAAAATGGCTAGTCAGAGCTGGTGTGCAGATAGGCTTGGAGAATGGGTTAAGAAAAATTCAACCAAGGGAGCAAAGGATGCAAAAGAGAAACTGGAGGGTGACTTTGGTATAAAGCTGAAGTACTCAAAAGCATGGTCTGGTTTGAAGGTAGCATTGGATCAAATTCATGGTAAGCATGAGGAAAGCTTCCAACTTCTGTTTAATTGGGCTGCACAAATAGAACAAAGTTCACCTAGAAGTCTTGTAGAAATAGAGCTAGAGAAGGTTGGTAACAAGATTAGGTTCAAAAGGATATTTGTTGCTTTGAAGCCATGCATTGATGGATTCCTAGCTGGTTGTAGACCCTTTGTAGGAGTAGATGCTTCTTTCCTACATGGAAAGTACACTGGACAGTTGGCTTTAGCTATAGGTGTTGATGGGCATAACTGGCTGTATCATATTGCATATGCAGTTTTTGACTCAGAGACTGAGGATAATTGGGAATGGTTTCTTGAGAATTTGAACAAAGCATAGGAGACCCACCAGGACTAGTTTTATGTTCAGATGCATGTAAAGGATTAGAGAATGCTGTAGGAAAGGTATTTCCATAGGTTGAAAACAGAGAGTGCATGAGGCACTTGTACAACAACTTCATGAAATACTACTCAAGGGATATTTTCACTGACCATCTGTACCCTGCTGCAAGGAGCTACATAGAATATATGTTCAAGTGGCATATGAAGAAAAATTTTGAGTTTGCTCCATGTGCAATTGACTACCTTGAAGAGAACCATGGTTGGATTTGGTACATAAGCGGGTTCTCTAAGAGTAGCAAACTTGACTATTTGACTAAAAATGTGTCTGAGAGTTTCAATACTCAGATCAAACACTTGAAAGGCCTTCGTCTCCATGAGCTAGTTGACAGGATTAGGGAGTCGATAATGGAGAAAAGGTTCATCAGAAAGAAGCTTGCACAACAATGGGAAGATGGAATCCTACCTATTGTTAAGAAGGATCTAAATCTTACAAGCAAATATCTAAAGGTTGTCAAGATTATAGTTAGTGATGAGAACATTGCAAAGGTGACACTACTTGATGACTGGAATAACCAAAGGAGGCACACAGTGGATCTGAAAAATGAGAAATGTTCATGCAGAGAATGGCAGATAACTGGTAAGCCATGCAAGCATGCCTTAGCATGGATATTCTCCAACAGAGGCATGGTGGTAGATGACTTTGTGCATGTGTACTACTCAGTTGCACGGTTCAGAGCTGCCTATGAAGGAAGAGTTGAAGCATTACTAGACAGGTCCCAGTGGCCATAAGTGAATCTTGGATTCAAGGTTTACCCACCTTTGCTGGGTAGAGCACTAGGGAGGCCAAAAGTGCAAAGGATAAGGGGTTCTATAGAGAAAAATGCAAACAAAAAGAAAGTTAGATGCAACAGGTGTTGAGGTTTTGGACACTTTGCCAAAACATGCAAGCTTCAGATGGTAGGAGAACATGGTGAGACTGCTCCCAGCAAAAAGAGGTTAGCTTTTATTTGAATTGTTTACTGTCATATGCATTTTTAATTCAACTATGGTTTAACACTAATGAATAAACAGAAAGAATCCAGAGGAGGACACTGCTAGACCATCCAAGAGCAAGAAAAAAAAGGCATCAAAGAAGAGAAAACCCCTAAGAAGAAAAAACACCACTGAAGAAGAGGAAGAAGAGGGATGC
This sequence comes from Alloteropsis semialata, assembly GCA_004135705.1. NCBI lineage: Eukaryota > Viridiplantae > Streptophyta > Magnoliopsida > Poales > Poaceae > Alloteropsis > Alloteropsis semialata. The sequence goes on from CM014271.1 coordinate 40,156,685, forward strand.
ATCTGCTCCTCCAACAAAGGTTGTTAGAAGCCTGAAGGACATGTTTTCTGATGGGGGTGTGAGCCTGATGGCATTGAACTTCACTTTGGTAATGCTTGTGAACTTGACAAGCTGAAATGCAATATTATGTAATGGGTTGTAATATTATGTGAGCCTGATGGTAGTGCACTGAACCTTATGCCAATGAAACCTAGATGCTTGTGAACTTGAACTCAAACAAGCTGAACTGGAAACCTTCTTTTGTAATGCTATTGTGACATGATAATGTCACCTATAAACCAATCTATTTCACCTGTTATTGTAACTGTGAATCTGTGATCTATTTGAACAATTCCACTCAATGCCGTTGTCAAAAGTTAGCATGAACAATTATTGAAAATAGATTCCATTACTTCCAAAGGTAGATTACATAATTGTCACTGATACACACACATATGTCACTGATACATTGCTTCCAAAGTCTACAATTCACTAGTTCTACATTTTGCTCATAAGACAACCATAACTACACCAACACACACTGCTGCTATGACAATATAGTCCATCTTGATCTTCTGCACTTGCATTCTCAACACACAAAGATCATTCACCACACTGTCAACTTTCTGCTTCAGTTCATCCCTTGCTTCAGTTCCACAATACAGTCCACAGAGACATACCCATCATCACCAGAACTGAAAAGGGATCACCGTGTTCATGTTCTACTCTTGCTTACGAGCATATGCTTCATACTGCGGCTCAGACATGATGAACCGACAAGTTCTTGAGTCATTCTACATCCCATCCAAACCCTAGATGCATCAAACCCATCCACCAACACAAAATTGAAGACAAATTGACTTACTTTGATGCTGTTAGGGCACTTGATGACGGATTGGCCAAAAGTCTCCCGCTGTTTGCTTCTGATTCATACCAACTGGACGCATCAACTCGGGCACTCCCCAACCACGAGTGGGGACATCGGCGGGCTGTGGATCCCCCAATCCGTCGAGTTGCTGGACCCCGCCGCCTTTGCGACCGCTCGCCTAAATTGCATCGTCGAGCGTTGCAGCTTGTAGACCACGAGTACCAGGCGGCAAAGCCCAGCCGGCGTCGGCGGCGCCGTCGGGCGGAGACGAACGCAACCAGGCGAAGAAGACTCGGGTCGGGCCTGTGCCTTGCCTTATCCGAGAGCCAGGGGCAATACGTGGACATACGATTCTACGGCACCTGCAAGTGGGCCTCTATACACGTGAGACATAGAATAGGGCATGGATGCGGGAGAAACAGAGTTGTAATGCAAGTTTCCAATAAGGTGAATTGTAATGGCGTTTTTTCAAAACCTGAAAAGTTGTAATGGCATGGATCCAAAAAACCCGAGACTATAATCTGCTCCGAAAATCCAAGTGTATGACCTGGATTATACGCCATCACATAGAAACTTTCGCTGGATGGTTGCGGCTCATGAGTAACGAGACAATGCATACATAGCTGGCGTATTTGGTAAGGGGACCATCAACCTCATTCTTGACATTCCGCCGCTAGAGTTTCAGCCGCGGTGAGGTCCATAGCCCTCCCTAGAGAGGATGTACCTTAGCAAAGAATACTCCTACAAGAGGACCGGACTATGACCCTTCACCGTCCCCCTCCTTGCCCTTTTGGTAAGGCCACCAGTCACCTATACATCTAATTAATTAGCCAAGACCAGAGCCATATAGTACTCATGGTTGTACTGTTTTCCTGGGTGGTTCTCCATGTTCAATTAATATCATAACAATTATATATTAAAAGCATAGATAGAAGGATGGTTAGGGACACTTGCCTTTCTCCAACGTAAAGTTACTCTTACTGCTTGTCAGCTCTTGCTCACTTGGAATTCTTGGTCTTGAAAGCAACGAACGACGATCCTTCTACTCGAAGCAATCATCGGGTACAAACATACAAAGCAAACAAATAAGTACAACTAAGAACAATACACCAATCATAGAAGAGCTTAAAAGAACGCACTAAAGGACGGAGCTCGGAGAAACGCTGAAAACAACGCACGGTTGAAAAGACAACTATCGCACATTTGCATTTATGAGAGCACAAAGACTATACGCTTGGTTCATTTTAATTAAAGAAAAGCACGTGTAAAAGGATATTTCAAAAAAATACCCAAGTTGATTTATTTAAATTATTTTCAAATTTAAAAGCGAAGTAAAACCTAGTCATATTTTATTTATGGATATTTCATAGGAATTAAGCCATTTAACAATTAGCTTGAAATAAAAGACATGTGATGCATCTAATCGAATTATTTCATGTGACGTGTTAAAACTAAGCAAATTATTATTGAAAACATATTTATTTAATATTAGTCAAATTAACAAGAATTTATGAAATACCGAGGTATTAACCTAAACAAGTTTTATTCAAAAACTAGTGGAATGTTCATTAATCAATTTAATATTCTATTTAACTTCAGAAACACAAACTTGACGAAACAACTATACTAAACGATAGCTCACGCTAAACGGAGACTAATGAAATGAGAACGAGCTAAAACGGATCTAAAACAAGCGCCGGCAAAGGTTTAGGATAGAAAGCTAATTATTGCCGATGACAAAAACATGACGGCATCATTACGTCATCACCGGCATGGATGATTTGCTTCTTGACGGAAGAGACTAGCAGGCTTGTTTTGCATGGTTGCAACCGTACGGCAAGGGTAGGGGCCTTCACAGCTTGCTGGTTCTCTCGGCTTAGCTAGAAGGTACCGAGAGGCAGCGGCTTGGCTGGATGGCGCTAGGTGGCTATGGCAGAACGGAAAAGCAGGCCCATCGACCTGAAGTAGTTGCAGGAGCGAACATGGGCGAACGAGAATGAAGTGCAGGGAACAGGAAGAGATCCTCACCGAGGTGCAATGCAGCATGGCAGGCACGGAGCGGAACGGAGCAGTGGCCGGAGATGGAGCAGATGGCCTCGCATGATCGGCGACCTCCAGGGTTGAGTGGGCGACGACATGGTCGGCGGCTCAGCTCTCCGGCTCATCTTAGATGGCAACTTGCCCTGGCAGTCTGGTGAAGCAGACCACATGCGGTGGTGCTTGCTCTGGTGATAGCATGGCGACGGGGACCAGCAGCCTCCGTCTCCGTGGGGTGACGCTGCAACGACGTGGGACGGAATTAAGGACGCGGACCAGATGAGATACGAAACGGAACGGGGAGGACGAGGGAACTGGGATGGCGTTCTCACCACCAGTGGACGACGACGATGGGCAACTCAGCCGCAGGTGAGAAAGAGCGACGGCGGCTCTGAACTCTCCACGGCGCGACTCCTGCGACGGTAGAACAGCGACGACGCAAGACGTATGATGTGCGCGGCGGCTGCAGGGAGGGGATGGAGAGGAGAGGGAAAGTGGTGGGGAATTTATAGGAAGGGATTAGGGTTAAGTTGTGGGCTTTTAGATGGGTCTAGGTTTTGGGCAAGATTATTATCAGTCCACAAAATAAATGGATAATAATTTATTTCGTAAACCGCGGTACAAATGAATTAGACTAATTATCCAGAATGAATTAATTAAGTAATAATCAACTCAAAATCTGAATGACGTCATCATAATTCAAAACAAATTTCATCGATATTTTGGATGAATTAATTAGACTATTTCCTGAACCAGATTAATTAATTGAATTATCAATCCGATCAAATAGAAAATAGCATCATAATTCGAATAGGGTCTTCTGAATCTCCGGGTTGATTTGGGTGCCGAGAATTTCGATATAGACTTCGATTTGGGATTAGAGAGAGATGGATGATCGATTCGATATGTTAGGGTCAATTGGCCGAAAGATCAGATAGGATTTGGGTAGCGGGTGGCTCGGCACCATGGCCGACTCAGGCTCGGCGGGGAAGAAGAGAGAGAGAGATGGCGGTGGGAGGTAGAAGAGGGTGCCGAAAGGTGGGGCCTATCGGTCAATGAGAGGGAAAAAAGAGAGGTAAGGTGGAGACGACTGGGCTGGGCCACTGAGCTGGGCCGAGAGGGGAGGGAGGCCGGTTGGGCTGGAATTTTGATAGAGGAAAAAGGAGAAAGGTTTTAGGATTTTCATTTGGGGATTATTTTGGGATTTGGTTTGGATTTTGAATTTGCAAACACAACCAAAAACTCATGATGAATTTTTGGGTGTTACACCTACTTACCACCAGTGGAGGCCAGGTAAAAAGAATGAAAGACACCGGGGGCTGCATGGATGTGATAATAACTCTTACGAACTGATGATGGAGTTCTATGAGGGTGACCAGTGAGCAAGGTATATATGCTCATGTAATAGAATGAGTAGGAGACACTGCTGAATCTCTGCACATGGTGAAATAAATTTATAGTTCCTCAGCTCGGCCAGAACACAATTAATCGCTGTTGGATGGAATCATTTTGTCACAGGTAATTCTAATTGATGAGATGTGAAAATGATTTACTCATGTTTTGGAAAATAGAAAGATATCTTGCCGCTGCGCACACAGCCAAGTTCTTATAAGGAGTTCAGCTTAATGGCTGATAAGCAAATAAAACCGTCACTACTACATATATGGGCTTTAGTACACTACTACATATATGGGCTTTAGTACCGGCTGACGATAAACCCCTTTAGTACCAGATTCGCGGTCGGTACTACGTCTCTAGTACTAAAGCCTAAAGGGGTACCCTCTTTAGTACCTGGCGCTAACCACCCGTCGCAATAGTCTGATTTTTAGCAATGTTTTCTTAAAAAAAATCATAGGCCAGCGGTCGTGCCGCCGACACCCGGCCGGGGACCAAGGCCGCGTTGCCCACGGCTGGCCATGCCTTGGGGCTGGGGGCCGCGCCGCCAGGTGCTCTCGTGGCCTGAGAAGAGAGAAGGAAGAGGAAGAGGGGGAGAGATGTTATTATCATGTATTACCTCCTCGGATGTAATAGAAGAGAATATAGATTTGTATATTTTTATTTTAAAATAGGATAAAATCGAAATATCACTAATTAGATCTAACTAGCTACCTTTCATGGTGTAAATTTAATAACTTAAATGAAATCACTTGTACACGAAGGCAAAAGGCTTCGTGTAACGTGTGTTTTTGTTGACAGTAAAAATTATTGCGTCAACAGCTTGTACAATGTATTAATCACATGCGGTGTAACATGTGTTGTGTAACATGTTTTTTCAATCGCATGAGGGTGTAACGTGTTTTCCCTAATGTGTCATGTGACCGGAAAAAAAAATCATGGAGCCCTGTCGTGACAGGCATTCAGATCTAATTTTTGTAATATGATAGGTGCAGAAACATCGTTGTCTAATGAAGTGGTGATACTTGAGTGTTATGTACTTATTTTTTTGTAGTTAGTATCCAAAGATGACATTTTACAAAAAAAGAAAAAAAATTGCATGACATTTGCACCTCGTGGAGGCGATGTAGTAATAAATTGTGTCACTGTGTGCACACAGGAAGTGACACGACGCGGGGCATGCTGATTTGTGTTATTGGCATCACTATTTGAATGCGGAAAGCCTTGGCCCATGATTTATGGATCTGCATGCATCCGTACATTCATGGAAGATAAGCACAATTGCTTTTTGTTTTTTATTGATTTATCCCTTCTAAAATTTAGGACGCGTTCATTACAACGTTTTGGACCTAATGACACGTCATTGCGTTAGAAGGGCTACATGCAACAGAATGCGTAGTGTTGCGAGTAAACTGTCGTGCGTTGCGATTAATAAGATATATCGCAACGCATAATGTTTTGTTGCGATTTCGTTGTAGTTATTGCATCGATATTTTGTCACGGTTGCAATAGGTGGCCATATTGCAGCGATTATATCCCGTTGGTATTAGTGCTATCGTCTGTTGCAATAGAGTCATAGATATAGCAACGTAAACGCGTGCGTTGCGACTGAGATGTTGGATATAGCAACGGAAAACTATGGTGCTGCAAATGTGTCTTAGATATTGCAGCGCTAACATGAAAGCGTTGCGAGTAGGTCTTGATATAGCAACGACAATAGCAGGTGTTGCGAATTAGTCTTAGATATTGCAACGCTCGCATGAATCGTTGCGAAGTGTGGGTGCGTGCACCAGGCTGGCCGGGTACAATTGGAAGCCTCCTTGCAACCTGGGTACAATTCAATCCGGGCTATTTTCGTGGGCCTTTAGTCCGTGCGCCACAGAAATATACACAGCAGGCCTTAGTTCTCAGGACCTAACCCTAATCAATCCTTTCCCGCAACGACTCGTCTCCTTCGCGCCGACCTGCACGAAGAATCCCTTCCCGCAACGACTCGTCTCCTTCATGGCCGGCCTTATTAGGTATCATCGATCCGATCTTATCACTGTCGTTATTTAAATTAGTATATAAATCCAAGTTTGAATGTTGATTTAATGAGAACCCTTTTTTCCCGTGGCTCTGGAGAGATTTAAACCTGCGCTCTATTTGCGGTTAATTTTCTAATGGCAAGTGAGGATCGTAGTTGGATGCTACTGCCTCAAACAGATGATGCATGGTAAAAAGGATATGAGAAATTCATTGATGAAACCTTTGAAGGCACCTTTGAAGGAGAGACTGTGCCCTGTCCATGTAGTAGATGTCGTGCCATGGCATTTAGAGAAAAAGAAGAGATCCAAGTATACTTGCTTGCAAACGGGTTTGACAAGGCTTCCATGATGAAAGGACAACCTCGTGCTTCTCCATCTATCCCTGTGGATGATGATCGTGACTTTGGTGATGTTGAAGGTATTGATTATGATAATGGGCAATCCACCAATAATCTGCTTTCATCGCTAATCAGTGGTGCCGTACATGGTAATATTGAGGAGCCAAATAATGAGGCAGCAAAGAAATTTTTCAAATTAATGGAAGAAGCCCGGATTGAATTGTACCCAGGTTGCAAGGAGGCTTCCAAAGTATCTTTCATTGTCAGGCTTTTTCAGATTAAGTGCATGTTCGGTATTACGAACAATGCAATGGAGCACATAATTCACTTATTCGCTCTTGTGCTCCCCAAAGGACATTGTATCCCAGATACCATGGATAAAGTTCGAAGGGTAATTCGAGACCTTGGGTTGGACTACCAAAAGATTCATGCTTGTGTCAATGATTGTGTGCTATTCCGTGGAGAAGAGTACGAGAACCTGGACTCATGTCCAACATGTGGGGAGAGTAGGTGGAAAAATACTGATTCTGAGGGCCATGCTGATGATACTGGTGCAGTAAAGAAGAAGCGCTTACTCGTATAGCAACGAGTACCAAATTGACCGTTGCAGTATGGTTTCAGGATATAGCAACACCTACCACTTCGTTGTGATATGATCTTATAAATAGCAATGCCTAAATAATCGATGCGTTACCCAATAAGCATAAAGCAACGACAAGAGATGGCGTAATGCTACCAATCTATTGCGTTGCAGTACCGATTTCTTGCAACACGCCCTTGTCGTTGCAATAACTCTCGTCCCAACGACGCCCCCCTGTAGAGATTAGATGGCAATGATCGTTGCGACTTGAGGTAAGTGCCGCGGCACACGTCGTTGCGATATGGCACAGGTAACGCAACGCCTTGCTACACTGTTGCGATACCTTATCGCAACGGACTTTTATGCAACGGCATAGGATGAAATCGCAACGGACAGAACATGTCACGAATTGTCGCTATTGCAACGAAACTACCCCTATCGCAATGGTTACAGGGCGTTGCATCATGACCCAAACGTTGTAGTGGTTTGGTTCCGTGTTTTTCCTCCGTCATCCGTTTACACCGCTATCTGTTACCGTTAGTTCCTGTTTGTTTTGAATCTCCGTAACCTATCACGGTGGTAACCGATACAATGTATACAATTCCAATACCGCTCCCCTTCGGGCGTTATCCGATCCCATCTCTCGTCGTCACTCCCCCTCCCTCATCGCTCCCAAGGGGCCGCCGCGCTCCTCCAAGACAGCGCCGACGATGACTCTCTCCACCGGATCCTCGCTGCCCCCTAATGCTGCTCCGGCCCCGGACCTGGCCCCAGCCCCTTGCGCTACTTCCTTGCTCCCTCCTGCTGCTTCCTCACGAGCACGCGGCCTCGCACATGAAGATGACGGATACACAGTAGCCGGCAATTCCTTCCACCGCATCCTCGCTGGTCAGATCACCTTCTCCCTTCACCTGTCCTTTTCCTTTGCTCTCTCTCTCGGTCCCAATCTTTTCAACAAACCCTAACCCTTGCTTCACATTATTCTTGGTGAAAGGCCAGATCTATGAGGGGCTTGGCTTCGGGAGGAGAATTCCTGCATTAATCGAATCAAGAAGTCTTGGATTTTTCAGGGGTATGTTTTCTTCCTCCTCGTCTATGTTCATTCATGTTTTTTCCTGTATGTTTGTTCCTCCTGTGTGCCCTTTGAAATATTTACTTTGAAAATAGTGTTAGTCCAAGCATGAGTAGTAAATAAATCCATTTTGCAAAATATTTACTGCTCTGTAACTACTTGTATTGAAGAAAAACTAGAAGCTTACAGGACAATTGAGGCTCTAGTATGTGCCAAACTTCTACTGGATTTTCTTGATTCAATGCTTCTGAAAGTTAACTTCTGGTCTATATATGCTAGTCATAATTTGGAACAAATTTTTGCTTGATCTGCTAGTATAATGGAGTGGGGCTGTGGTGGAACCCTTTTTTATTTATGGGGTAGGAGGGGGCAGTAATGTGTTGAGTGAAATTGCTTCAGAAGCTATACTTTCATCTGTTCGGAAGTTACTTTCCAACACCGTCACTGGAAGCAATGCAGTAGAACCTTTGCCGTTGCAAGAATGGAATGTTTAATGTGCACATTTTTTTTGTTTTCTTTCTTTGCCATTACCTTCTCATCAGATTTTTGCATCTGCTATCTGATCTCTGTCCTCTGTCCTGCTGAAGAACATTTGCAGCAAGGGGTCACATTGATAGTTTAAGATGAGGTTTTGAATGATCCCAGGAACAACGCCCTGAAACGTAGCTTAATCTGAGTCTACTCAGCCTCTCAGCCGTCACAGAGAGATCAGAACCAACTAGGATATATGGGTTCTTTTGCAGTTTGCTATTATTATATTATTAGAGAATGTCTGATAACATGATGGTTCTGTTTGTGCTTTCCAAAAGAATCTGATGCTCTTGTGGTATCGATTCTTGCATGGTTGATTCTTGTTACTGTCTCGTGTTAAAATTCTCATAAACTCTTTTTCTCTAAGTAGTCTAATCAGCTTGCTGCTGTAAGCTTACTTCTTTTAGTTTTCTGTCAAATTAGTTTGTTACCTTGGATCCTCTACCTTTGGCTGTCAAATTAGCTTACTTCTTTTAGTTTGCTGTCAAATTAGGCATCAAATTCTGATTTGATCGGAGCATCTACTGACTTCCTCTCTCACCTAGGCACAGGATGTGTAGTCCTTGTTTTGTATGCTTATTAGAAGGCACTGATGGGTACTTGGTCTAATTTTAATTTACGTTTGAGCTTTTAGAAGTATCAGGACATTTAGAAACACTGGAAATATGTATTAGGTGATGAACCTGTCCATTCTTACTCTTTAAGATTCTTAGATTTGTCAAGACCTGCTGCAGTACTTTTCCCATCCCCCTCCCCCCAGATGTACAGTTTGATGTGTATGGAAATGTTGCTCCTTATTCCCTCACATAGTCTTGGTAGTCAAAACATGCTAGAGAGAATCCTTTAATTTCTCCTTATCTCTTGGTGCCGGTAGGTGCAAAACAATTTCACTATACCACAGCCCCAGATTACCGACTACATAGGTGCTCTTTCTTTATTTATGTATGAAAATGCATTTTTGCTATTTTTTATTTATGTATAAATCAATGTATCCAAGTTATACTATTTATTTCATAGTAGGTTTTACATTTGCCTTACCATAACTAACTACTTTATCACATTTGCTTTCTACTAAAAACTCATGCGTGGGACCCACGTAACCAAATGGCAGAAGGACCCACCAATGGGTCAGCCACATATAGCGACAGATAGTTCGATGCATATACAGGGTTATAGCGACCGACGGTTCAACGCTATATCTAATACATATACCGACCGATGGTTAGTCTAGATAAGCTAAAGTACCGACGGATGGTCGGTTAGCGACCTTTACCGACCAACGGTCTATCGGTAATCTCCTATTTATAGCGACCCATATCTGACGGCATTGTAGGGCTGTGGTATAGTGTTTCATGCAGTCTCAGTTACTGATTCTTGTACTCATGTTTTCATTTGTTCTCCTCTTTTTCAGATGAGGCTCGAAGGAAGTGAGTCATTGTCTAATTGTTCATGTGAGTAGCCCCAGATTTGGTGAAGAGTCATCACAAATCATCTTCTAGAATTGTTCATTGAATTCAGAGGCATTTTAAGTCCCAAGACATGTTATTATGTTGTCGTTTGAATTTCTAGAAGTCCAGCAATACACCTTTTTGTATTAAATTTTAATTTTTATGAAACTTCTTATTTATGTACACATTTTTAATTTATCCAAAAATAGTTTGATCCATGGATGCTTTTATATGTCATGTGTTGTTCTATAAAGCTAGTTATGCTTTGGTCTCGATCAAAGAGAAACACATTGATCCATCTCTGCGATGGTCCAGTGATGCACTGTATTTATATGACATTCTATACTTCTGTTACCTTTGTCCCCAAACAAACACAGTAATTGAAATAGATTACATTACAAAAGCGAACCAAACAAACGATGGTTTCCCATACAATGTAACAGATACCACTGCTTTCTGATTACATTACCATTACCCTTCCCACCGCTGAACCAAACACCACCTTAATGGTTTAGACTGATTTGATCTCTTACCTCGTAGGTCATTGGAGTACCTTAGCAAGGCCCCTATATTTATATATATGAATGCCTCACAATATTGCTGCCATGGTATGGCCCAAACATAGAGTCCCAGCGTAATTGTCTTATGTAAATTCATGAACAATTTGAAATAAATGCTCAAACATGAAAACACTTTAGATTGTTAGGTGAAACGTTCATATTGATTTTGTAAGCAATATCGCACTGAACCATATATATTTATGTATTAATTATAGTAGATTGATCTCTTAGAGCTCATTAATTACTCCATTTGTCCATTCAATATGCATCTTCTTACTCCATGCATCCTTATATATGTTGGCCAATCTTGGCACGCCACGAGAACTGAAAGAGTGCATGCCAAATAAAAGGAAGCTTCTGCATCATCCATATTCCATAGCTGAAGTTAACTCTTTATTTTATTTAATTTTCTCCAATATTAGCGCTTGTTGTGATCCCTGCTTCCACAATACTACTGCTTGAGAATGGAGGGCATCAGGAAAATATTAGAAAATCATGGTCGGCTTATGCTATCAGAGATAGAAGATTTGCTCGGGGTAATCAGTGACCATAGTTGGCCTTCATTTTTAAGCATGTTTGATTGCATTGATCAGTCAGTCGCCGTAGCTTGACTGTCCTCTCCACCAAAACCAACTCCACCAAGCATGTAACTATATATATACGAACCCCTGTAGCTTGGGGGTGGAATAATTCTTAGGTTGCTAGAAGATACTGATGTCCACGATGCTATGTAGTAAAAGCTAAAAAGTTTTACCAGTATGAATCACTTTACTATAAGCTCGGAAAAAGCATATATAGATCACCATACCAAGCAATAGGCATACAACTATTGGATTTCACCTTACTTGCCTCTTTACGAAAACCCATGTCCATACTTTGTTAGTATCGATTTAGGTTGTGTGTAAAAAGTTTTACTAATGTGAAGGTGGTATATATCACTTCCTCTGTTCTCCTTCACATGTTGGACCCACCAAATAAAATGTTACATTGAGATAAAAATGTGTATACCATTCTCATACGCCTAATAAAATTTTGCTACTTTCTGTGGCTGCCTGCAGTCATCGATCAATAATGAAGCTTCGGGGGATGAACATGAAGCGTGGGCAACTCGATCTCGGCGTGGGCCCAATATAATCTTGCCCAGAGATTAGGTGATTGAGTAGAGATTAAATTATTTTTTAGAGCAAGAGATTGTATTGTTAGGAATAGAGAGCTACATAATGTTTCGGATTGTTTTGATAAATTAATCAACCCAAAACCTTTTTTTGTCGCTACTTAAGTTCCCTGAACCGTGACATATACATTCACCCCGACAGTGGCTAATTTCCTGATGATTCCCATTCCTACAAAGAGGTGAAGTAACATGTCCCCCATTGTCCACTAGTCGCTATTCTTTGGTTATTCTACTGTATGATTACAGAGATGTGAAGAAGGATACAGGAGTAAGAAGGCGACGACTGGTTTCACAGAATCACAGCATTATCACAACTATTAGGACTTATATTGGTCATTTCCTGCTTTTCTATACTGCTTTTCTGCTTTTCACAGCAGTATCACCAAATCCTTTCAACCGACTAGCAATACAATGTTGGTAATTTGGTGCTCACCGATCATCACAATTTTCTTCTTTTTTTATTTTTGAGATGCCGATCCTCATTTGTTGAGAAACACAAGCATGTTGGGGACAAAACCGGACAGCTAGCTAGGTACATAACAACGTAAGATGGCGTTCCCTGCAATTAAAAGAAAGGAAATGATAACAACGTGAGAGTTCACTGCTGCACTACTTGCCCTATCTCCCTCCCTCCTCTTTCTCTCTTAATTTGGTGAGACCTCTTGAGCACGGCGGTGAGGCACCGGGGCGAACCCCTCTCTTCCTCTCCTCATTTGCTCCTAAACTCCAAGGGGGCAAATCTTTCTCCCATCATGGCACAAACATTGCATCGTAGTCTAATTGAGTTTTTTAAGGAAAATGGCCCTATGTGCCATTTATATTGTGATTTTGCTGATTAAATGACAACATAGTCATTGAGACTAACAAGTTTGTTAAGTGATTTACATAAAAAATTACATCCCAAGAATGATTCCAAAGCATAGCAAAAAACTAGAGAGTCTTATTTTGAAGTATTTATGACGTGGTATTGGCATATGAAATCATGGAAAGGGCTTGAGTTGATTGAATTAGATAAACCCACAGAGTTTGTACACAGCGTATTAAACGCCGATGAACGGCGTACAAACCAGAATCATACGGCATGTAGAGGCTGACCAAGCAAAGCAAGAAGAATCTACACGGCGTATGATACGACGATGCATGGCGTACAAGTTGGAAGCATACGGCGCTCAAAGATTTCAAATGAAGGGCATCGACGTATGATCCGGTGTTACTGTGCGCATGAAGGGCGGATGATAGGACGATCAAGGCATGGGCAAGTTCAAGTTAGGGTCAGCAATACCCTACATGGCGCATCATACGCCGACCATCGGCGGACTGACGGTGTACAAGTTAAACAGGGATGATGTCAAGAGGTGATGGAAGAAAAGGCACGGCGTATGAAACGCCGACCATCGGCGTACATGTTCAAAAGCATACGGCGTGTGCAGGTAGCCGTTGGAAAAAGGAATCCGGCTGTTGAAAAAGCACACAGCGTATTATACGCCGATGGGGGTTTGGTGCACGATGGATTATACGGCGTTCGCAAAATCTGTGCACCTTTTGGGTAACGGCTAGTTGAGCCCCTTGGACTATAAATACCCACCACATTCGGCCATTTGGAGTTGCTGGAGTCCAGAGAAGTTCATCTACACCTACAAGACATCCAAGCTATCATTTGTGCTACATTCTTCATCCATAGTGAGTGAGAGAGCTAGGATAGGCATAGTGAGTGCATTGGCAAGGTGTTGAGCCTTGTGCTTGGTTCTAGAGTGAACCAACTCTTGTAATCTCGGTGTGCCGGCCCCTTGGAGTCTTGGTGACTCGCCGGCAAGTCTTCGACCCTCCGGCTTGGTGTGGAGAGGCGACGACGACATTGTGCTGTGGAAGAGGAGACCCCTTCCTTGGTGGAGAAGCTCTGTAGTGGAGGCGGTGTCAAGATCTCCGGAGAGTAGGTTAATGAGAGCAAGGTCTTGGTGACTTGCTCATCATCCCTCTTGGGGAGCCTTTATGGCGAGCTCAAGGTCTTGACCGGGAAGAAGACTTGGCGACCGGAAGCACATCCTTTGTGGAGCTCCAACGTGGAGTAGGCGTTAGCCGAACCACGGGATAAATCTTCGTGTCAAGTTTGCATCCCTCTAACCCTTCTAAGCTTCCGCATTTCATACTTGCAATTTGTGTGCCTTTACTTTTCTAAAGTAGTATCTTGATAGGATTGGCTCTAGGTTACAAAACTCTTTGGGTGTGTACAAACACTAGAAGAAAACCTTAGTTGCACATTTAGATAGCTTATCTTAGTTTTACCTTGTGCAATTAAAGGCATGTGGTAGGTTTAGTTTTTAGAAAGCCTAATTCACCCCTCCCTCTCTTAGGCTATCACGAGCATCGATTCCTTTCAGTTTTTTAACGAACGCGGCACCTGATTGGTCCGGTTTCTATTATCTATTAATATAGAAGAAGTATACAAGAACCTAGTCCCGACGGTCAAGTGCAAAAAAAAATATAGAAAAAGAAGCCTAAAAACGAGAAAAGCCTATGCGCCATGGAGGAGCACCGCCAGGCACTTTGCTCTCGCTGCTGCCCAAGTTGCAGCCTCTTCGTTCCTGTCTTTGAAAAGTCCTGTTGTTTCTCTCCTTCCAGATCTCCCACGCTATCAAGAGTATCAGCGATCCGACCGCCATCCTCAGTGTACCGCCAATTTACGCCATTGAAGACCACCATTCAAGAGCTGTGGCCGTAGGTGGCCATGAGTCAGGGTGGAGGGCGTGAAGCCCTATCCAGTCAGCCGTCACCTTCCAGACGTGTTTCGTGTATCGACGGCTGGCAAGTAAGTGGTGAGCTGTCACGGGCTCCCGCTTACATAGGGGGCAGCAGTTGTTTCTGGGCCATCCTCTTATTTGCTAGATAGTCGGACGTCCACACACAGTTGCAGACGATGAGCCACACGATATTCTAACTGTATTAGTAGATTTATAAAAAAAAGTGAAATAAATGCTCAAACTTGAAACCACATGTTTGGTTGTTACGTGAAACCTTCATATTGATTTTGCAGGCAATATCTCAGTGAAGCATATTTATGTTTTTATAAGTAGATTGCCCCTCTTAGTGTTCATTTATTACTCTATTTGTCCATTTGCACCAACAAAGCCCATTCATCTTCTAACTCCATCCTTATATATGTTCCTCAGGACCAGGATGTATCATGGCATGCCACAGAACCGAGAGAGGAGTGCATGCAAAAAAGAAAGAAAGAAAGAAAGAAAGAAAGAAAGGAAGGAAGGAAACTTCTGCATCAATTCATAGCTCACCTAGTCTGTGTTCTCGTACTAGCAGGTATAATGCCTGACTTTCACAACTTAATGGGTACTGAATGAGAAAGTAGGGCATCGGGAAAATATTAGAAAATCAAGTATGCTCTCAGAGACAAAAGATTTGCACTCGCTGATCAGTACGCGATCTTTGAAGGAGACAGACTTGTTAATACCGTAGTCAACCTCCATTTTAAAGCATGTTTAATCTCTGTGCCAGTCAATACGGGTAGCTTCACTGTTTCATGTGTCCACTCCCCTAAACTCACTCAGCCAAGATGATAGCGAGGAATTAATAAAATGGAAGAGGAAAAATAAAATATGCTTCGATTTATTTCTTTCTGTCAATTATGATGTGTAAGATAGTTTACTATTATGAACGCCATGAGAAGCATGTGGATCACCTTACCATGTAACAGACATTCTTCTTTTGGGATGCAAGTTCTCATTCTTCGAGAAAGAGAGCAAAGGGAGATGGTAGATGAGGAAGCATGTTGGGGACACAAAAAATGGAGAGCAAACTAATAAAGACATGGATCAGGGAAATTGTATATGAAGCTTGTTTTTTGCCACCTATGATGAATGGTTATGTGGCAGTGCCACACAGTCTTGCTGCATGGTCTGTGGCTCAAAAATATCACATGCATTTTAAACTAATTGGCTTGTCTTAAACTGTTAAACAACATATATACAAAAATGGAGGGAGTATACTGTAAGTTTCTTTTGTTAATATGTGAACAACTTAAAATGAATGCCCAGACACACCCCTCTTAAATTTTAATTTATGTCACTCCATCTATAAACTCTTATATAGACATCAAACTCTTGATATACCACCCATGCATCCATTCGCTTCATGCATGCCAGATATGCACCACCTATGTATAAGAATATATAGAGGGCATCAGAAAAACATTGGCCGTGCACAAGATGTTCTCTATTACAAGCTAGGGGCCGGGGCTGCTACAATATAATGGTAAGGTCGCAGGAGATGGACTCAGCCTACCGGTCCAGTACATGCATTTTTTTTTTGCTTTAGACAGATGAAAATTATAAGAATTAGAGAGGTCAATTTAGTTCTTTAAGTTTTTATATTGTTGCAGCCATGATCACAAAGAAGAAACTGGAGACGGGCACAAAAGAACTTCAAACTCTTCTACCAGTAGTTGCTCCTGATCTCCACCTTACATATCAAACTGCTAGAGGACGTTGCGCGAGACGGTCAATTGCTCAATTGGAGGGAGTTGCGCCATCTGCTTGGCTTCCTACTCTCTGCAAAAGCACAAAAATAGAGTTAACAACTCAAAATTCTCTGTCAAATTGAAACTAAGAAGCACGCATCTGGAGGATCATTTTGCCTTGGAGAGCACAAGTAGTGTAAACTCAAAATACAGAATACGCCTAACAACAACAAGATTTTCTTGTTGAACGAGAATGGAGATACACACAGTGGAGAATAGTGCACGAATATCTATATATTCTGTGCAACAACTTCCGATCCAAGTCATAGTTAGTCTGAAAGCACGTCCAGATGATCCAACTTACTTTAAAGGGAAGAAAGAGCACTTCAGCTTCAACACTCTTCTTTGAAACGCGCGCCAAGAAAACAGAGTGCTTTAACTTCTTTGGTTAGGCGTGAGGAGTTGCATGCACTTTCATAGGATGTTTTTGTTTACTGCCGCTGCTAGTGCTATATAAAGAGGACCCGACCGCGAGCACTTTGAGATTTTTTTTTTTGAGAAAACAGGAGGCCACTAGGGGCGTGTCCCTACTGATTATATACATTTATAAGAAATCAAAACAATAAGTCCACAGTTCAAGAAACAAAGAAGGAAACAAAAAAAATAAATAAAATTTCACAATCAAGGCCCTGTTTGGATCCACCAGTTATAAAATTTAGTACTACTGTTTACAACTTTGACCACTAATTAGGGGTATTAAATAAAGGCAGTTTACAAAACTACCTCCACAACCCCTGTGCTAATTCGCGAGACGAATCTAATGAGGCGTTTGACCACATCATCGGAGGATGGTTACTGTAGCATCACTGTAGTAATCATGGATTACTGTAGCTCATTAGATTCGTCTCGAAAAGTTACACTCATCCGTGAAGAGGTTTTGCAAATAGACTTCATTTAGTACTCCATACATGCAAGATTCCCTTTAGCGCTTTTAGAGTTATAAAGAACCAAACAGGGCATGTCAGGTTTCAGACCATCCTTGGCAACCCAGGCGAACTCCTTTTTGAAGAAAAACTTAACATCTTGGACTGTAAAGATCCTATCATTTCGTGCCATCCAAATGTACCAACTCATAACAATAATTACATCCATGTAGAAGACCTGATTGAGCTGGGTTCTGATGACCTTTACGCCTCCAAAGTGTCCAGATCAGGGACAATAATACCAAAAATGTTCCAGCACGCAATAGCAAATGGGCAGGATAGAAGAGGTGGTGAAGAGTTTCTTCTACAGGGGTTTTTAAGCAAGGAATTAGTATCCCCTTGAGGGCTTGTTCGGTTGGAAGGGATTTAAAAGAGATTAGAGGGAATTGACAAGGATTAAATCCCCAACAAGTCAAAATCCTGTTAATTTTCTTCAATCCCCTTGGGGAATCCATTAACCAAACAAGGTTTAATTGATTTTCCATAGCCTCCTGATGGAGGGCGAACACGCCTCTGCCTCTTTGAATAATCCTCCATCTAATCTACCACAGCACAGTGAGATGGAACAACACGGCTGGAGCACATTCTGCCACAGGTACTGATCAACCATGCGTATCTGTCACAGATGTTCACCTGATGCCCGTCATTCCAAAGAAGCTACTCACCACCAGTGCAGGCCAGGTAGAAAGAAAGAAAGACATTTGGGGGCTGCATGTAATAGAATTCTATGAGTGTGGCTAGTGAGAAAGATATATGCTGATGCAGTACTAGAATGAGTATGAGACACTAGTGAATCTCTGCACATGGTGAACTAAATTTATAGCTGCTCCATGACGAACTGACTGCTCGGCCAGAACACAAGTAATAATCACTGTTGGATGGAATCATTTTGTCTCATTTAATTCCAATTGATGAGTTGTGAAAATGATTTACTCATGTTTTAGAAAATAGAAAAATATCTTGCCTCTGCGCACACAGCCAAGTTCTTATAAATAGTTCAGCTTAATGGCTCAAAGCAAATAAAAAGGGCAAAGAGAACACAAACAGTGGAGAAAATCATAAGCAGGGTCTATCCTTTTACTCATATGAGATGCGAAGGTGTTTTAGCGACATGTTTATGACGAAGCGGTCTCATGCTTTACGTACAACACATCATCATAAGGTCTTTAATCAACTACTACTTGTGTCCGCCTTGTTGACGCTAAAACGCGCCGCGCCAAATACTCACACGCACGAGATCGCAGCACCTAGACCTGTCTGCGCAGAACCGGTACTACCGGTTTAGGAAACCGGTCCAACCGGTTTTTCTAGGGTTTGCAGCGATCACCAATGAACGCACTCCCGGGAGGGACCCCGTCAGGGTGTGCGCACCTTGGGTTGTTCTAGGATCGGTCAGGCCACCTAGAACGCCCTCAATCGCCGTGGAGACGAAGGAAGAACAGCAGTTAGGGTTTGGAAGAGGCTAGGGTTTGAAGAACATAAAGTAAAGGCAAAAAGTAAAGACAAATAAAGGATAAATTGTGTTTGATCGATTGGATGATACTCAATCGGCCGCAACCCTTTATATTTATAGGGTGGGGAGGTCTTGCCCCGCAAGGAAAGTCCAAATACAAGTCGGATCTACAAAAAGAGTCCAAACCTATCACAACTCGGGGAAAACCGGTTCCACCGGTTTCCAGATCCGGTTCCACCGGTTTGTCTTGTCAGACATGTCACAGTGACCCAAACCGGTTCCACCGGTTTATAAATCCGGTTCTACCGGTTTCCCTGTAGAAACTATTCCTTGCCAATTTTGATCGCTAACACGCCTCATTTTCTTCTTTGTGATTACAGTAAAAATGACTAAAACTGAAGCAACCTTTTCAACCGTTGAATTCCCAATTTTCCGCATCTTACTAGCAGCATAACGTCATTTCCCCTTAGTATCTTGTAGTCTGCTAGCTCCATACACTGTCTGCTGGCAAAATGCCACTAAATTTTTAGGTCCCTTGCACATCTGAGCTAGTGTATTATAGTCATAGACCACACCTAAAAATGCCCTCGCTTGACAGTGCTCAAGCTCAAACTAGAGCGCTTAAAGTATGTCCAAAAAAGACAAACAGCTGATCGCTGACTTTGTAGTCCGTGAGGCAGAGCAAATGGTACACACACAGAGCTCTCAGCATGAAGATGTTTGTCCTGATGCCCACCACTCTTAGGCGATGTCATTGAGACTTTGACGTCAAAGATTTCACATCATATGACATATGCCATATGGACATGTATGAAGCAACGGATTTGGTAGATACTAATAAAACAAATTGGCAATTTCAATTATGGATTTCCACTGAACTTTTCCTTCTTTTTTTTTTGGCATGCGGCCGTCTTTTTATTGGATACCTGGTGCAAATGCAACCAGGTGAACATATAAGAATAAATTTGTATGGAAGGAAATAGGTCTAGCTTGGTGCAAACTGATGAATGTATATGAAGGGTTTGACGGGTATAAGTTGGTAGACACAATGAATGAACTAGAAGCGCAATCCTCTTCTAGTTTTCCAAAACCCGTAGATACACTGAAGTCGTGTACTATGCTTGGGTGAGAAATTGAAAGAAGAAAAATCAAGTACAAGGTTCCACCTCATAATCAAGCATAGTGAATTCTCCAAAGCATACGGGGCTATCCCTGTTGTGCGTAACATATACTATGTTCAACCTCTCAGGATAATAAAAATCTAGTTAGTGTTTTGAATTTTTTTATTTCAAAGCAGATGTACATGCTGTAGGTATATGATCAGCTACTACTTGGTACAGAAGATCAATTCGTGCCCTTCTCCTATTTCTTCTATCTCGCCATAAGTACAAACAATAAACTGAAGAATCCTTTCACCTTTTTAATTAATTATTAACTTTCCTGACGCACTTCTTCCTCATCCAAACTAGCTAGGAAGGGCTGCGGGGCATATAAAGATCGAGTTTGAGAGGAGCTGTCAACTTCGGAAACAAACATATATGCAGTATACCAGTAGTAGTGGCTGATAAACCACAGTTAGTTCAAAAGTATGTGATATTTGAGCCACAGACGACGACCATATTCAGCAAAACTGTGGCACTGCCACATAAACATTCTTTGCTGATGGTAAAAACCAACTTCACATAAACTTTTCTCTATCCATTTGTGAGCAAAACTGTGTCCGTGATAATGCTACATACCAGAAATGATCAAATTGTAGTTTGTGACTTGCAAGGTGTAAAGAAAATGATTTTTGAATAGAAATGTGATATGGTCTAGACTTGGATTAAAGATCACGAGTGTGAGAATTATTTCATGGAATAACTAATTAGTTCATGCAGAGTTTTTTTTTGGGAATGCACTCTTTAATTTCGGTTCTTTTGAGTTTTGACATGCCAAAATACATCCCAGCGAACATATATATGGATGCCATTAGAAGATGGATGGCTTCCGTTCATGCGAATGGACATATGGAGTAATGAATGAACACTAAGAGGGGCAAACCCGCCACTTATAAATACATACATATGCTTCACTGAGATATTTCTTGCAAAATCCATATGAAAGTTTCACCTGACAGTCTAACATGGTTTCAAGTTCTAGCATTTCTTTCACCTTATTTTATAAATCTACTAACACAACTAGACTACGGCCTTGTTTAGATTGGGTGAATTCGATTGAATTCAATGATTGGAGATGCATTGGGAATTGAAAAAGTAGAGAGAGGGCACGTAGTTCAATGCGTTGCCTTTTGATTGAATTGGTGCCTTTTCGCGAATCTAAACAGGGCCTACAATTTAATGTTTCTGCCGCTCGAGGGGGGGGAGGGGGGTGTTGGTTGGTGGTTTGTTTCTGTTCGTCAGAATGCCAAACTGGAGCAGTGAACTGTCACGTTGTTATTCAAGAATCATTTCCCTTCTTTTAATCAATTGCACAGAACACCTTACGTCAGGCATTCAGAACATTCAGTCTTCTGTTGTGTTCACTTCGTCAGTCAATTGAAGCCGGCGCTGGAGGTACCGCTTCGCCGAGTTCAGCATCGCCGCTTGTATCGCATCCGACGGCAGGAACCTGCTCAAGCGATGCATTACTACATAAGCGCGATTGCCGGATAATAAACAGTGTATTAGCATTAAGTGAATTCGGTAATGTAATGACGGCACCCCTTAAAGGGCTGGGACATGTTCGTAGAGGAGTAGCAGAGAACACGGGTGAAAACCCTAGGTAGGAATTAGAGTAGCTAGCTCGTCGTCTCCCTGACGACTGACTGTAATCCGTGAATTGCTCTTGCCGGATTAATGATAGCTGCTCTGGTTCCTGCTGGATTTCGATTTGTTCTTCCCTTTTTCCTTCTTTCTGATCTCGATTTCCCTTAAGTCCTCTCAATTGGTATCAAAGCCCCCAATCCTTGGCAAACACGCTATTCCATAGCCCGTATCTTCGATTCGNAAAAAAAAAAAAAAAGCTGAGCCAAGATGCATGAGTGAAAGTTGTTCCCTGCCAACAAGCCTTAAATGTACTTTCACCGTTTTAAATTTTAGTTCACTGTCGACATTTAAAATAATTTTGACCATTTGTCTTATTCAAAAAATTAGTGCAAATAAATAGAAATGTGAGTCATGATTAAAGTATCTTTGTAATAAAACAAGGAATAACATAATAAATGATACTAAAATAAATTTTTTGAATAAAATGAATGGTCAAATGTGCATTAGTAAGTCAACGGTGAATTATAATTTAGAAAAGAGAGGTATTTGTTTCTGAAAAGGAGCTTTAGACGTACTCTACTCAATTTTCTTACGCTTCGGTTTTTTTAAGGCTGGGGAGCTTTAAATGTACTTTGCTCAAATTTTTTGTAGGCTTCGGTTTTCAAAACAGAGGAGTAGGAAAAAAAATGTAGGAATTGGATGAAGCGTGAGGTGAAAAACTATAGGGATTAAAAACACAGGAATTCTAAGTTTAGGTTATTTGGATCGCAGGAATTTATAGCACAAAAACCACAAAATGTTAGGTTAATATAAATACTATTTAGATTTTAGTGATAAAAATTAACATAAGCAAATAAATGATTAAAGATGACATTTGTAACCACTTAAATCAAAGTGAGATTCTTTCTCCTGTCACCATCTTACATGTGGACCCATGGTTATTTTGCCACACCACATATCATCCTTATCCACACACTCACATTCCTTTGCTGTCATCCTCCCTAAATCAACTAACTCAAGCGCCGTGCTTCATGGGTCAACGGGGCACGGCGGCAGGCGAGCAAAGCATCAAGCGGTGAGCACTCGTATCTTGAAGCGCGCTTGAAGCAGCTCTCCTTCTCCAAACCAAAGCTCCCCTCGCAAACCAGAGAAATGAAGCTTAAATTGAAGCTCTCATGGGAGTCTGAATTCCTAGAATCTCTCAAGGGATTTGTTAGGCACTTGCTTAAGTTGAAGTTGGATTCTGTTTTGTTTGTTTCTTTATTTCCTCTTGTTGCTCAAATGAAGGTTTTCTCCCGAAGCTTAAGCTATGTGGGAGGAGGAAGGACACGAGGTAAGCTTTGAGTAGCGCGAGAGTGTGCAAGCAAGCATTGCAGGAAATTTTCCCCTGAGCTCGGAGCGCATTTTTTGTTTTCTCCAAAAGTACAGTCTTCCTTGCATTTCTCTGGAAAGTTTATCTTCAATTCCTTCGTTCCAAACGCACAACTTCCTTTCCTTTCTTCTAGAACTGAAATCTCCATTTTTTTCTTCGTTTCAAATGGGTTCTAAATTATCACTTTAATTATAGCCAAAGTCTATATACCCCCCAATTTTTTTTAAAGTAACCCCTTAAACTATGTCAATTGATTCAACTTACCCATTAATAAAATTGTATTTTTTATCTCTACATAAAAATAGAGTTTTAAGTTCAAGTTTTGCGTGTGATAACCAACATCATAACTTATGTTAGAAAAATATATTTTGAATTGTCAGTATTATTTTAATAGGCTAGTACATCTAATTATAAATTAATCATAAAATGTATAAAAATTAATTACAAAAAAATTATAATAAGTATTTTTACATAATATACGAGGTTCTCTGTCATCCCACAAAATTTAAACTGAAAACTGTATTTGTGCATGGAGAAACAAAAAAGACAAATCTTGTTGAAGGGTAAATTGGACCAATTGACAAAGTTGTGGGAGTAAATTGAACCAAAATATAATTTAGGGGTTATCTAGACTTTTGATCTTAGTTGAGGGGATAATTTAATTTTTTTCTTTTAAATATACTTAAAAAAGACGGGAGCGCAAAGGAAACACATCGTGGAACGAAGAGGCTTACCGCTGGTTTTTCGGCAGTACGTTCATGGGCGCCAAATTATTTGGTGGCTTCCTTCAAACATTGGAAGCTAACGCGGCGGCGCCGCTCTTCTGTAGAGGCTCACCCATTTACACAGCACCTGTCTACACTTTCGTCCTCGCTTCGTGTAAAAGGATTAACCCAAAGGTACTATGGCTGGAGGACAAAGGCTTATAAGCTGGTTCCACCCTTGCTCAACTAGCAATGTGGTACTAAACATGTGCACCTGCACTCATGGGCCACAACTAGGCCATATCCAAATTGGGCCGGGTGTCACATGACAATAATGTCTTCCTTCAATTTTGTAACTTGGGAAAATTACCATCATAAACAAACTTTCATCGATACTTCCATGTCAACAATTGACTCAAGTCTGATAGTATTAGTCACAAACTCACAATAGAGTGAATTAAATTAAGTTTGTGTTCTCCAAAATCAGATAGCCTAAACTCACTGGGCCACCGGGCACATGAGTTAGTGTCTCTCTGTTTGTTACTACCTCCGTATCGAAATATTTGTCGACATTGACTTTTTCTAAAATGTTTGATCTTTCGTCTTATTCAATTTTTTTATGCAAATTTGCAAAAGAATAAGTCACACTTAAGGTTCAAATATGATCAGTCAATCCTCTTGTCTAGCATGTCCCTATTCAATTCAAGGCCATAATTCTATTTCAGATTTCAGACTGCTAGAAGTGCAAGGGTATGACATTATATTGGGTGCAGACTAGATCTTCACACACAGTCCAGTGGGTCTAAACCTGAGAATAAGGGAATTTTCTATTACAAAGGATGGCTCTGCTGTAGTAACATTTAAGGATGAATCAATTGCTGATGATGCCAGGATCATTGGACCCAAGAAATTGTGCAATTTGTTGAAGAAAAAAGCTATTAGAGTTGTAGTCATACTCAACAATGCAAAGTCAGAACCTGCTGTTTCAGAACCAATCATCCCAAGTGAGCTAGCAGATATCAAACAAGAATACCAAGATATTTTTCAAGAGCCAACTGAATTACCACCATTAAGAAATGTGGATCATCATATTCCATTGATTGATGAATCAAAACAGGTCAATCAGAGAGCCTACAGACTACCACATCATCAAAAGAATGAAATGGAAGCCCTAATTCAGCATTTGCTACAAGCATCAATGATCAGACCCAGTATGAGTCCCTATTCTTCACCAGTGATCTTAGTAAAGAAGAAAGATAGTACATGGAGACTTTGTGTTGACTATAGACAACTCAACTCAAATACAGTCAAAAACAAATATCCCATCCCAATTATTGAGGATTTGTTGGATGAATTGTTTGGAGCAAAAATCTTCTCCAAAATAGATCTGAGGTCTGGTTATCATCAAATAAGAATGAAGGAAGAAAACATTTACAAGACAGCTTTTACCACACACTTATGCCATTTTGAGTATGTGGTGATGCCTTTTGGCCTAACAAATGCACCTGCAACATTCCAAACACTGATGAATACTATCCTAGCTGAAGTCTTGAGAAAATTTGCTCTTGTCTTCTTTGATGACATACTAATCTACAGTAGCAGCATGGAAGATCATAAAGTCCACTTGAGTACTATGTTAAGTATCCTCAGGCAACACAAACTATATGCTAAGCTGGGAAAATGTTCTTTTGGCCAAAAGTCTATTGAATATTTGGGACACATCATAAATGATCAAGGAGTAGCAACAGATCTTACAAAAATCTCAATTATTTAGAACTGGCCTCCACCAACAACCATCACTGAATTGAGATCTTTCTTGGGTTTAGCCGGATATTACAGAAGGTTTATTAAAGGATATGCTACCATCTGTCGACCACTCTTTAATGCATTGAAAAAGGATTCATTTCAGTGGACTGACCAACAAGATCAAGCTTTTCAGGAACTAAAAAATACCATGGCTACTCCACCAACTCTAGCCCTACCTGATTTCAAAGAACCTTTTGTCTTAGAAACTGATGCCAGTGGAACAGGAATTGGAGTAGTGCTAATGCAAAAAGGAAGACCTATAACATTCTTGAGCAAAACATTGGGTCCTAAATCTGTAGCAGCCTCTACTTATGAAAAAGAAGCAATGGTCATCCTGGAGGCACTGAAGAAATGGAAACATTACTTGGCTAGTTCCTCTGTCATTATAAAAACAGATCAGCAGAGCCTAAAATATATTCATGACCAAAAGCTTATGGAAGGCATACAACACAAGTTGCTCATTAAATTACTAGGCTACAATTATACAGTGCGGTATAAGAAAGGCAGAGAGAACAGGGCAGCAGATGCATTGTCAAGAGCTACACATGCTCAAGAGGTGATGGCACTTTTAGTGGCTGTACCACTTTGGATAGAGCAAGTAACAGCTAGTTACATTTCAGATGAAAATTGCACAGTACTCATTACTAAACTCAGTATTGATTCAAATGCAGTGCCCAAGTACACTTGCACTAATGGGTTGTTGAGGTATAAAGGAAGATTAGTTATTGGTAACACAGGAGAATTGAGGACACAGTTGTTGGATAGCTTCCACAAATCATCTCTAGGAGGGCATTCTGGGGAAAGGGCTACTTATCAGAGATTGAAGCTGATTTTCTATTGGCCTCATATGCAACAACAAACCAAGGAATAGGTTAAGGTATGTGCAGTCTACCAGAAAAACAAGCACGAAAATGTTCCATATCCTGGTTTACTCTTACCTCTACCTATACCAGATATGGCTTGGACCCATATATCAATGGATTTTGTGGAAGGTTTACCAAAATCACAAGGCAAAGATGTTATTCTGGTAGTAGTAGACAGATTTACTAAATATGCTCACTTCATTTCACTGTCTCATCCCTACACTGCTCAAGACATAGTAACCCTCTTCATGGACAATGTGTTCAAATTGCATGGCCTTCCAAATTTTTGCTCACTGACAAAGATCCCATTTTTACAAGCAAGATATGGCAATCTTTGTTCAAAGCTTTGGGAGTCAATTACACCTAACATCTATATACCATCCACAAACAGGTGGACAAACAGAGAGAGCGAATCACTGTTTGGAGACTTATCTAAGATGCATGTGCTTTAATAGTCCTAAGAAATGGCATTACTGGCTCTCCCTTGCAAAGTGTGGTACAACACCTCTTACCATACCTCCCTGAAAATGACCCCATTTCAAGCATTATATGGGTTCAAACCACCAATGATAGCAGAAGTAGTACTTCTTGACTGTCCTGATCTAGCTGACAATGAGCAGTGGAGAAATAGAGCAGTGGCCACACAAGTAATAAAGGACAATCTAGAAAAAGCACAGGCAAGGATCAAGCTGCAAGCTGATAAGAACAGATCTGATAGAGAATTTGACATTGGTGATATGGTATATTTGAAAATCCAACCTTACAGGCACACATCACTCAGTACTCACAGATCTTTAAAATTACATTCTAAATACTATGGTCCATTCAGAGTGCTACAGAGAATTGGAAAAGCTGCTTATAAACTCCTACTACCAGAGGGTTGTACATTACACAATGTCTTTCATGTCAGTCAGCTGAAAAAGCATTTGGGACCTTCAGCAGTACCAACATCTGAACTACCACTGTTGGATGACAAGGGGAACATCAAGGTTGCACCAATGGCCATCCTACAAAGGAGATTAATCCCTCGAAACAATGAACCTGTAGTACAATGGCTCATCCAATGGCTCAACATGTCTGAAGCACATGTCTGAATGTCTGAAGCACATGTCTGAAGCAGAAGAAACTTGGGAAGATGCTGCTTTCATCAGGAAGATCTTCCCATCTTTTCATCCTTGAGGACAAGAATGTTAAGGAGGGGGCTTTGTCAGGCATTCAGAACATTCAGTCTTCTGCTGTGTTCACTTTGTCAGTCAATTGAAGCCGGTGTTAGAGGTACCACTTCGCCGAGTTCAGCATCGTCGCTCGTATCACATCCGATGGCAGAAACTTGCTCAAGCGATGCATTACTACATAAGCGCGATTGCTGGATAATAAACAGTGTATTAGCGTTAAGTGAATTCGGTAATGTAATGACGGCACCCCTTAAAGGGCCGGGACATATTCGTAGAGGAGTAGCGAAGAACACGGGTGAAAACCCTAGGTAGGAATTAGAGTAGCTAGCTCATCGTCTCCCTGGCGACTAACTGTAATCCGTGACTTGCTCTTGCCAGATTTATGATAGCTACTCTGATTGTGCTGGATTTCTATTTGTTCTTCCATTTTTCCTTCTTTCCGAACTTGATTTCCCTTGAGTGCTCTCAAATTAGTTCATGCAGAGTTTTTTTTTGGGGAATGCACTCTTTAATTTCGGTTCTTGTATTTTGACATGCCAAAATACATCCTAGCGAACATGTATATGGATGCCATTAGAAGATGGATGGCTTCCGTTCATGCGAATGGACATATGGAGTAATGAATGAACACTAAGAGGGGCAAACCCACCACTGATAAATACATACATATGCTTCACCGAGATATTTCTTGCAAAATCCATATGAAAGTCTCACCTGACAGTCTAAGGCTATCTGCAACGGTGTCCTCTAAACCACCCTCACCTGTTAATATAGCGGTTTTTCCTCACGAAGTCACGTGCAGCGGTACCCTTAAACTCCTCCTCTATTCTGCCGTTCCGCTGCCCCTCCCCCAAATTTCGGGGTCTCCTACTCCTCCTCCAAATCTCTCCACCTTGGATTGTATCCTCGAGTCGAGGGGAGCTCCTCTCTTCCTCCGCGCCGCGTGCTGTGCCTGTGCCTGTGCTTCTCTTCTCCCTCCGGCTGCGGCTCTTCTAGACTACTAGACCGGAGGAGGAGGACGACGACTTGCTTGGACCGCCGCCAATACGCCGAGCGGCGGGAGAACAGGGACCCGGGTCCAAGGCCGCGACGGCACGCGAGATGGGGGGCTGCCCTTCCGCGGCATCGCCGAGGTGCTCGAGGTGGCCCTGCGGGAGGTACACGACGACGCTCCCCTTCCGCGGCAACGGCGCGACGGGGCCGGCGCACGCGTGCCACAGCTCGAGGCACAATGCGGCGCCCGGGCCCGGTGTCGTTGAGGTCGATCCCCGTCATGGCTGCTGCTGCTGCTCGCCAGCGAGAGGGGAGAGACGGGAGAGCGCGGCGGGCGCACCAGGCGAGGACCGTGGTGGCGCGGGGCGGGGGCGCCATGTCAGCGGCAGAATGTGCAGTCGAAATGCTTCTCAGGTCTTGCTTGATACACGCATAAGAGACAGTGGTGCAGAGAGAGCTTTCGCACGGAAGAGAATGGCATGAGTGACGAGATGGACGTACCCAGTCTCCCACGACGACGATCACCATGACGCCGGGCACGCGGAGAGGGCATCCCACGAAGACGGAGTACACGTCGATCATGGCCAGCGTGCAGCTCCACGGGATGACCAGGCCCATGATCGTGACCAAGAAGCTGTCAGTTGTTTCAGAGAATTTAGCATGAAGCCGCAACTCGTGGCTTAAATTGGCAAACAATCTATGCACGTTTGGTTAACCTGATCACCGTTCTGAAACCTCAAGAACCATGGACGAACGGCTCAACTGAACGGAAGTAGCAGAGAAACAGAGCAGAAAAGGAGGAGGGCAACACGCACCAGAAGGCGGTGTAGCTGAAGAACTCGACGCCGATGGACATGAACAGCAGGGACGCCGACGAGAAGACGGCTTGCCCGACGCGGAGGCCGAGGCTGCCGGCGCTGCCGACGGCGCCGGCCCCCGCCCCCGCCCTGTCTCCGTTCTCCATCTCCGGACGGAATGGGGATTGGGAGGATGGTGGCGTGGGGTGTGTGGATGGTGGCGTGGGGTGGGGGATGGATTGGGAGGGGAAAAAAAAATGATAGGTGGGACCCACAAATAGAGGATGGATTTGGAGGGTATTGTTGCAGCACATTGTTGTTTGGAGGGTGAAAATTTTTAAAGGATCCTTAAAATATTGCTTTAGGGGGTGATATATAGAGAGTACCATTGCAGATAGTCTAACATGGTTTCAAGTTCTAGCATTTATTTCACCTTATTTTATAAATCTACTAACACAATTACACTACGATTCAATGTTTCTGCCGCCGCGCGGGGGGGAGGGGGGTGTTGGTTGGTGGTGTTAGGTTTGTTTGTCAGAATGCCAAACTGAAGCAGTGAACTGTCACGTTGTTATTCAAGAATCATTTCCCTTCTTTTTAATCAATTGCACGGAACACCTTACGTTGTTATTTTCTAGCTAGCCGTCCGGCTTTGTCCCCAACATGAATGCTTCTCTTTCTCAACAAAAATGTGGACCGGCATCTCAAAAGAAAAAAAAATATGTGTGATGATCTGTGAGCAACGCAGATTGCTAGTCGGTTGAAAGGTCTGGCAGCCATACAATATATACATAGAAAAGCAGGGAATGACCAATATAAGTCCTAACAGTAGTGATACTGTTGTAAAACCAGTCATCGCCTTCTTACTCCTGTATCCTTCTTCACATCTCTGTAATCATATATACAGTAGAGTAACCACGGATAGCAACCAGTGAGCAATGGAAGACATGTTGCCTCGTCTCTTTGTAGGAATGAGAATCATCGGGAAATTAGCCACTGTCGGCGGTGAATGTATATGTCACGGTTCCAGGAAGTTAAGTGGCGATGAAAAAAAAAATGGGTTGATTCACTTATCAAAACAATCCGAAACATTTTGTAGCTCTCCATTCCGAACAATACAATCTCTTGCTCCAAAATTTTTTTTAATCTCTACTCAGTCACCTAATCTTTGGGCAAGATTGCTCCTACGTCGAGAGTTGCCCACACTCACCCTTCCCATTCTTTTCTACTGCTTCATGTTCACCCTCCAGGCATCGGTTTCACTCGAGTTTCATTATTGATGACTGCAGGCAGCCACAGCAACTAGCAAAATTTATTAAGCATATGAGAATGGTATACTAATGCTTATCTCAAATTAACATATTATTTGGTGATCTATATATATGCTTGTTACCGAGCTTATAGTAAAGTGATTTCATAATGGTATAACTTTTTAGTTCTTAAATACCATCATGGACATCAGTATCTTCCAGCAACATGAGAATTATTCACCCCCATGCTACAATGGTTCGTATATAGTTACATGCTTGGTGGAGTCGGTTTTGGTGGAGAGGACAGTCAAGCTACGGTGAATAACTAGGAAATGCATTTAAACATGCCTACAAATGAAGCCGACTACGGTCTGTCAGGCACAACAATCTCACTAGCATCACTGATGATCCCGAGGAAATCTTCTTTGCAGGATAGCATAAGCTGACCATGATTTTTCTTATATTTTCCTGATGCCCTCCATTCTCAAGCAGTATTGTGCACTACTACAAAAAACATTTGTAAGAGCCAGGGTTTTTTTTTAGGGGCGGACTAAAAGGCGACGCGCCCCTACAAATGCATGAATGACACTGTAGCTAAGGGCCGCCCCTACAGAACGATTTACAGGGGCGGGTGATGCCATGAGCCGTCCCTGTGTAATGCATGGTAGTGTGTTGCGTGTGTGTGCACGAGTGTTCACCTGATCTCCCCATCGATCTTCCCTCGGTCCCCTTTTATAGCCGCAAGGGGAATAAGGAAAGGGAGGGGTAAAAAGAAGGAATTACAAAGTGAGTTACAGCGCTGGGGTCTTCGCCGTCGTCTTGCGTCCCGGGCCGTACGCGGCGTACAAGCACTCACTGTCGTAGTTGGTGTTGACAGAATGGGCGTTCCATTTGACCCGGAGCCGGCGACGTCCGAGTGGTTGGTGTATGCGGCCTCTCGGATGCGTCTCCGAGTGGTTCTCGGGTCGCGGTTGACTTATACTGTGCTTCCTTGGACTCCAGGTGTCATTGCCCGAGCAGGCGAGCGTCCTTTCTCCAGGATTGTAGCGTTCCTGTTCGGAGGAGAAGGGCGTCCCTGTGGCCGCCGTGGCGATGGACAGGCGCCCATCCTATTCTGACATGGCAGACATCAGGTGGGTACGGCCCGGAGTGGGCAAAAGCGGGGGAGGGGGGGGGGCGGCGCCGAGCGAACCAGTCGGGCGAGACGGAGACCGGTCGGGCGAGGCGGAGACTCGTCGGGCGAGACGAAAACTCGTCTGGCAAGCGAGTCCTTTTGGGGGTTGCTTGGTTGCGAAGGAGGGAAGCGGCCGGCTGAGACGAAAACTGGTCGGGTGAGGTAGAGACTGGCCGGGCGAGGCGGAGACTCGTCGGGCAAGGCGGGGACCACTCGGACGAGATGGGACCTTCACAGGCAGGCCCAGAGCCATCCGGACGAGGCGGGTCCGTTTGATTTGGGGGTTAGTTTTTGTTTTCGAAGGGTCGTTTGATGACGTGTCGTTGATTTGGGGGTCGGTCGGTCAACCCTGGTCTAGACCCTCGTCAGTAGCCCCCGAGCCTGGGTGGGAGTTAGGGACTCGTGCCCAGGTTCAGTCGCTGCGAGGGAGTGTTGAGCCGTGGTCCTTCTGGTGGGTGGCGCGCGAGCGCACCTGCCGGGTGTAGCCCCAAGCCTTGGGAAGAGTGGATACTCTTTTTAAGGCTTTGGAGTTGGTGGAGCCGAGTAGTTTGTCTTGGAGGTCGTCGGGGTCGTGAAGGATTCGGGCTTTAGTCAGGAAGGGGATTTGTTGGGCCGTAGCCCTACTCAACCGTTGGTGGGCCGGGAGCGGAGGCGTTGGCCCGCTTCGCGCCGCGTGGAAGGGGACGCGCCTTTTGAGGCCGTCAGTTGAAGCGACGGGCGCACGTCGCCGCCGTGCCGATGGTGGGCCCGCGCATTTAATGCCGCCACCCCGCTCCGCCTCCTCCCCTTTTATTGCCTGGTGGGCCCGCGCATTTAATGCCGCCACCCCGCTCCGCGCCTCCTCCCCTTTTATTGCCTTGTGCCGTGGCTGCCTAGGGTTTATCTCGCCCCCAGCCCTTTCGCCTTCCCCTGCGCTCTCGTCCTCTTTGCCGTTGCCGCGCTCGTCCTCTCACGTCTTCCGCCGCCGCCGCGCTTGCATCCCTTCGAGGAAGTGAGGGCGTGAGATCGAATCCCTCCTCTGATCCTGCACTTCCCTCCTCCAGCGGCCCCGCCATGTCGAACTGGGTGCGCTCCTCCGTGACCCTGGTGCAGTTGGAGGGGCTCGTGAAGGGAGGGATGCTCCCGCCACTGACGGAGGCCAAGGAGTGGATCAAGCCGGGGTTGGAGGACTTTCCCCGGCCGCCGCCCGGATACGTTGTCTCCTTCGTCGCCTTCCACGAGCGCGGGTTCTCCGTCCCCGCGGGGAGGTTCATCCGGGCGGTGCTGGTCGAGTACGGGCTGGAGCTTCATCACCTCAATCCGAACGGGATCCAGCAGATGGCGACGTTCGTGGCGCTGTGCGAGGGATACCTGGGGACGGAGGCCCATTGGGACCTCTTCAGGTATTTCTTCAAATTCATGTTGCAGACCGACGGCGACAGCACTCCTGCGATGATCGGGTGCGCCTCGCTGAGGATGAAGCAGGGGAGGTCGGACGATTACATCCCGGGCTCCCTCGTGAGCTCGAACAAGGGATGGCACCCCGGGTGGTTCTACCTCAAGAACGACCCCAAGCACCCCTTCCCGAGTACACCGGGAAGTGGTTCAAGAAGGCGCCTGAGAAGTGGTCGTATAGGCCCGAGAAGAAGGACTGGGAGAGGCTCCTCAGGAATGCATGGAACGCTCTCGGCCAGCTCCGGGCCCAGGATGTGTCCACGGCGGAGGTCATCGGCGGGTACCTCTCGAGAGGGATTGTGCCGCTGAGGCGGCGTGCCCTCCATATGTGGGAGATGGCCCCAGACAAGGCCCCCTTCGTGGGGACGGTGACAGCGGAGCCCCTTCCCTCGGCTGCCGAAGTGCGGCGCCGGGTGGCGGCAGCGGTAGGGAAGGCTCAACTCGAGTACCCGTCGCCCCGTCTTCTACCGATGTTTCCGAACGCCGGCACCAAGGCCACCGTGGGGATTCTGTCGCATGTCTCGAATCTGATTTTGAGCTCCTTTTCGCCTTTCTAACCCTGAGTTCTTCAGGTGAAGGGCAATGACATCACCTTCTCCCGAGCGCCACTTCCCGAAGATAGGGCGGTGAACCACGCTGCCGCCGAGAAAGACAAGAAAAAGAAGGAGCGCCGGGAGCGATGGAAGCTGCGCGAGGTGGCCAAGAGGTCGAGGAACGCCGACCGGGCTAAAAGGAGGAGACTAGGCGACGATGTCTCCGAGGATGAGGATCCCGAGTCAGAACCCGCGAAGGGGGACTCGGAGGAGGAGGATGACAAGGACGACAGGGAGAGGAGTGTGCCTTCTGCGGAGCACGGGGCAGTTGCGGCAGCGTCGTCCTCGCCTTCGTCACGGGAGCCGAGGTCCGGCGGGAGCGGGATGTCGTCGCAGCCGAGCGCAGAGAGGAGCGGGGGTTCTCGGTCGGGCCGATCTCACCGGTCCGCCGGGCACTAGCCAGCGCGAGCGGCGTGACCGCACGCCTCCGCCCGCCCGCCGTGTGTCCGAGGAGCCGAAGGACTCCCGTCGGGGCGCGGCCCCCTCCCGTCGGGATAGGAGCCGTGACCCATCGGAGCGTGTCCCCTCGGGCGGTTTGCCGCCCAGGGGGTCACGCTCTCCCAGGAGGCCCTCACCACGGGAGGACAGGCGCCCGCCGCCGGCTCCTTCAACGGCGAGGGCGCTCGGGCGGAGGACAAGACGCCCCTCCAGCGCCCCCTCCGGCCGGGCAGGTGAGCCCCGTTGAGGGCGGCCACTCGTCGGCATCTCCTGTGGTGGAAAGGTGGACTCCTTCCGTCCCAGTGGAGGCCGCAGTGGGGCGATCAGGTCCTTCCCAGGTTGAGGGAGGAGGTCCGACCGGTCGGGCGGCGCCCTACTCGGGTGGGGGTGCCGACACCCCGCAGGCGGTCCCCGTCTCGACGACGCTGTCGGGGACCAAGAGGCCGTCGCCCTCATCGGACTTGACGCCGGCGAGCGTCAAGCGGTCCCGAGCCGTGTCAGCGAGGTAAGTCATGTTCTGCCTTTTTCGAGTAGTTCCTGTTTTTGTGATCGATTTCTCTCTTAGTTGGGTTTCTTGATCTTTGTTGTTCCAGCCGGGCCAACAAACCGCTCGAGGTGGCGCCCCAGAAGAAGCTGCGCCGGGCGGCACCGGATGCTGATGCCCCATCCACCGTGCCAACACAGCCGCCAAGGCCCTCGGTCGAGCGGGCCGAGGAGACTACTCGGAGGGAAACGCCCTCCCTAGAGGAGGAGACCCCGCAGGGCAGTGGCGACAGCTTGGGAGGGGTGCTCCCGGCGGGCCTGGGCGTCGCGCAAACCGACCCAACAGAGGAGGACCTCGCGGCGTACCAGGCGGAGCTGGAGCAACAGCTGGTGGGGCCGGTTCTCCCTGCCCCTCAAGAGGTGGCAAGCCATCCTAGGGCGGGGGAGGTCCCTTTGCTTTGCAACATCGCCCTTGCCGGCGCCGGGGAGATTGCCGCCGGGTCAGACGGTCGCGGTGCCGCTTCCCTTCCGGAGACCACAACCGGTCCCGAGAGGTCAGAGGCGGGGGCGTTCGGGGTCCTCCTAATTGCCGCCGCTCCGCTGGCGGCGGCTGCTGGAGCCTCCGTGACCACTTCCGGGGGGGTTCCATCACCACTTCCGTAGCCTTCAGAAAGCCGATGGTCATTCCACCGGGGAGCCGATCTCGGAGCCCGTGAGGCCATTGAGTCCCTTGATGGGGATCCCGGACTCCTTCACCGACACCCCGGGGCTGATGACGATGGACCGCAACTTCAGGGCCCTCGTATCCATTGAGGATGACCCGAACCTGCCGTGCGAGGGCCGGCTGAATGGGTCGACCGTCAAGACCCGGGGCGTATCCTCTTCGATCTTGACGACGGATCGGAGATGGGGCAGTGCGAGATTCTCGTGGAGGGCCTTCGTAACGTGAAGGAGACCTTCGAGAAGATGATCATCAAGCCCGCCTGGGCGAGTTTTGGGTTCCTTCATTCTTTCTGGTTTTGAGGCGGCGCCGCTTTGGCAGTGTCTCACCGTATCACCACTGCCCTTTTTATCTCTGAGCGCAGGAAATCATGAAGCGCAGCTCGGGCAAATCCCAATTTCTTCGTCGAGAAGCCGGGCTGTGGCACGCCGTCGACAAGATGAAGGCGAAGAAGGTGGAGCTTGAGGCTCAGCTGGCCGCGGCTTAGCTGGCTGGGGCAGAGGCGCTCACCCAGTGCCAAGGGGAGAAGGTCACCCTCGAGGCGAGGGTGGCTGAGGCCGAGAAGAGGGCAGCCAAGGCGCAGACGGCAGCCGAGGCCGCGGGTCGAGAGAGGGAGGCCGCCGTTCAGGAGAACGAAGGCCTGATGGTGAGGGTGGTGGATCTCCAAAAGGACGTCCAGGACGCCGCCATCGACCTCAAGAAGGCCAATAATGAGGCGGTCGACCTGGCCGAGAAGCTTAAGATCGCCAGTGATGAGGGGGCTCGCCTCGGAGAAATAGCTCGGAAGCGGGAGGAGGAGATCATTAGTAAGTTGTCCTTCCGAGTCCTTTTAGTTGGCGAATTGTTCTTCCCTCCGTCTTTCTGTGAGTTGCTTGACTCTGTTTGCTGGTACAGCCCTCCGAGCTCAGAAGGTCGACCTACAAGCCGAGCTGAAGTCGGATCAAGGCGAGGTCGCCAAGGCCTTCGCTGCGAACCAGGAACTGGTGCAGCTCGGCCGCGACCTAAAGGAGGAGATGACGAGTATGCATCGTGCTTCCCCTCATCCTTTCCCTTGTTTTCTTTCTTTAGTGATGGCTCAGCTGAAGAAATTTCTCCAGGGGTTGTTGAGGATCTCCGGAAGTCGAGGGAGACGGTCGAGCGAACTCAGAAGGCCTTTGAGGAGAAGGCTGAAGTCCACCAGGCCCTGGTTCAAGCTATCGAGCGCTTGCTGGATGAGCTCGGCGTTGGTGGCGGCCTGTCCCTGGTGGAGCGCGTCGCCCTCGTTCCGGGAAGGACTCGGGAGCAGGCCTCAGAGCTTAGGCGGAGCGTGGTGCGAAGGATCGTCGCCATGTTCCTGTCTCATTACCCGGGCATGGAGCGGGACTGTCTGCGAGGTGGATGGGCCCCCGGCTACGATGACAATGAGTACGACGGAATTGAAGCCGAGTCCTCCTCCTTCACTGATGAAATGGTCGCCGTCGCCTTGAGAGACCTTGGGCTGTAATAGAACAGCAAAATGCAGGGGGGCTTAGTCATTTTATCTTGCGATGTAATGAACTTAATTCCCTACGAAGGGTGTTCCCTTGTTAAGGGCTTGTTTTTGTTGAATGGTTTGTGCTTTTATCTGCTGCTTGCCATTTTCGTTTTCTCCCGAGTGCTTTGGGACCACGAGTTGAGATGGTAAGACCTGGGATTTTGTCGGCTGGGCTCTGTTCCGTAGCCACCGGGGCGTAGGAACTCGAGAGTTTGGCCCGACCTAGTCGCAAAGTAGTACTACTCGGACTCGCAGCCCCCGAGCACTTTTGGAAGGCCGGAAAATGACGAGCAGCAGCCTTAAGCGTTGAAAGCAAAAACTAGTCGGAGCAGTTCCCTTATCGTTCTCAGGATAAAAAGTGGTCAGTCCGAGGGCTTGGATCTCACCCGCAAGTCTAGCACCGTAGCCACGGGGGCGTAGGTACTCGGAGCTTGGACGGGCGCAATCACAAAGCCGCACGAGCTGGTCTTTCCTTTCCCTTAAGCGCAAAAGTGTACCGCTGATCGCCTACGGGGGCGATCGTTTGTCAGGATTTATTGCGAAGAAAGGAGGGGCACCGTGCCCCGGGTGGAGCCCCCGAGCGGCAGGTGACCCCGCGCGGGGGAGGGGTTGCTCGCCGCTCAGTTTAGAGAGCTCAAAGAGTGTGTTTCGGAAAACGACCACAGGCTTAGAAAGTACTCGGAACGAAGCAGCACTTTTTATTGTCGTAAGCGAATGATAAGGTACAGGTACTTTTAAGGGTAAAAGTGACGTAGCTGCTCTATGTTCCAAGCGTTGGAGAGAACTTGGCCGTTGGCGTCCTTGAGCTTGAAAGTTCCCGGACGGAGGACTTGGTCGATGATGTAAGGGCCCTCCCACGGCGGCGACAACTTGTGGCGGTCGCGGTTGCTCTGGACTCGTCGGAGAACTAGGTCGCCGACTTGAAACGCCCGGCTCCTGATGTTGCGGTCGTGGTACCGTCGCAAGGTTTGCTGGTACTTGGCCGAGTGGAGTAGGGCGACGCTGCGTGCTTCGTCCAGCTGGTCGACGGCGTCCTCGAGAGAAGCCTGGTTCCCTTCATCGTCGTAGGCTCGAACCCTTGGGCTGCCGTAGTCGAGGTCCGTCGGGAGGACCGCCTCGAACCCGTGAACCATGAAGAAAGGTGTGCAGCCGGTAGCCTGGCTTGGAGTAGTCCGCAAGCTCTAGATGACAGACGGGAGCTCTGCGACCCACCTTGCTCGAAACTTCTCGAGGCGCTTGAAGATTCGTGGCTTCAGCCCCTGCAAGATCATGCCATTCGCCCTTTCCACCTGTCCATTGGTTTTAGGATGGCTGATGGTGGCCCAATCCACTCGGATGTTGTAGGCGTCGCAGAAGTTTAGGAACTTCTTGCCCGTGAACTAGGTGCCGTTGTCTGTGATGATCGCATTTGGGACTCCAAAGCGGTGGACGATGTCGGTGAAGAACTGGACAGCTTCCTCCGAGCAGACCCTCTTGATAGGCCTTGCCTCGATCCACTTAGTGAACTTGTCGACGGCGACGAGGAGATGCATGAAGCCCACGGGCGCTTTCTTCAATGGCCCGACTAGATCCAATCTCCATACGGCAAAGGGCCAGGTGATGGGAATGGTTTGCAGTGCTTGCGCCGAGAGGTGAGTTTGTCGTGCGTAGAATTGGCAACCTTCACAGCTGCGCACGATGTTCTTGGCGTCGGTGACGGCGGTCAGCCAATAAAAGCCTTGTCGGAAAGCTTTGCCGACGAGAGTTCTCGGCGCGGCTTGGTGTCCGCATGCTCCGCCATGGATGTTCTTCAACAACTCCTTCCCTTGGTCGACCGGAATGCAACGCATCAGGATGCTGGAGGCGCCTCGCCTGTAGAGCTCCCCCTCGATGAGAGTAAATGACTTGGCCCAGCGTGCGATCCGCCGAGCTTCAGTCCTGTCGGGAGGAAGCTTGCCTTGCACGATCCACTAGAGGAGCGGGAATCTCCAATCCGGATCTTCGAGGTTGGGCTCCGGTACTCCGTCAATTTCCATCACTTCTGTTGATTCTTGTGTCGGAGGCTCTGGTGGCTCGTCGTCGAGTCGGACGGATGGAGTGTACTGGTCCTTGGCGAAGACGCCATTGGGAACGGGCTTTCGGTTGGAGGCCGCCTTCACGAGGGTGTCGGCCGCCTCGTTGTATCGTCGCAGGATGTGCTTGAGCTCGAGGCCGTGGAACTTGTCTTCCAGTTCGCGGACCGCCTGGCAGTATGCAGCCATCTTTGGGTTGACGCAGCTTGATTCTTTCATTACTTGATCGACGACTAGCTCTGAATCACCACGGATTTCGAGATGCCGTAAGGGCGATGCGAAGCCCGTTGATAAGAGCTTCGTACTCGGCGGCGTTGTTGGAAGCCGGGAAGTGTAGTCGAACCATGTACTTCATGCGCACGCCCAGGGGCGAGACGAAGACGAGGCCGACGCCGGCTCCCTCCTTCATAAGTGATCCATCGAAGTACATGACCCAGGTCTCGTGCTCGATGGAGGCCGGGGGAGTCTGGACCTCAGTCCACTCAGCGACGAAGTCGGCCAACGCTTGTGACTTAATGGCGTTCTGCGGGGCGTAGGTGATGTTCTTCCCCATCAGCTCAGGCGCCCACTTGGCTATCCTTCCTTCGGCTTCGGGGCTCTGGATCACCTCGCCGAGCGGATATTTTGACACCACCGTGATGGGATGAGCGTCAAAGTAGTGCCTGAGCTTCCGTTTGGCGATGAGGACCGCGTAGACTAGCTTCTGGATCTAGGGGTATCGCATCTTTGTGTCGGACAGGACTTCGCTGATGAAGTAGACTGGGCGCTGTACCTTCTGGACTTTCCCGGGTTCATCGCACTCGACGACGAGGGCGGCGCTTACCACCTGGGTGATTGCCGCAACGTAAAGCAGCATGGATTCTCCCTCAGCCGGGGCCGTCAGGATCGGTGGGCTTTTCAGCAACGTCTTGAGTGAATCGAGGGCCTCTTGAGCCTCGGTGTTCCAGGTGAAGTGGTCCGACTTCTTCAACAGGCGATATAAGGGTAGGCTCCGCTCCCCGAGTCGGGCGATGAAACGGCTGAGCGCGGCCAAGCACCCTGTGACGTGCTGGACCCCTTTCACATTCTGGATGGGCCCCATGTCAGTGATGGCGGAGATCTTCTCAGGATTGGCCTCGATGCCGCGTTCCAACACGACAAAGCCGAGGAGCATGCCTCTCGGAACCTCAAAAACGCATTTCTCGGGGTTGAGCTTTACCTTGTTTTGCCTGAGTTTCTCAAAGACCGCCGCTAGGTCTGGGACTAAGTCGCCGACACGCTTGGATTTCACCACAATGTCGTCGACATAAGCTTCAACCAGCCGGCCGATGAGGTTGCCGAAGACACGACGCATGCATCTCTGGAACGTGGCACCCGTGTTTTTTAGCCCGAGTGGCATAGATGAGTAGCAGAAAGTATCGAAAGGTGTGATGAAAGACGTCGCGAGTTGGTCGGCCAAACTCATTGCGATCTGATGGTAGCCGGAGTAAGCGTCGAGAAAGCA
>CM014271.1:40198194-40234303 GCA_004135705.1 Alloteropsis semialata
AAGGGTCCGGTTGCCCAGCGGCTATTGCGTCCTCTCTTTTCTTTGCCCACAACTCGGCCTTACCAATGTAACCACCCGACCCAAGGCGAACTCGATGAATGTTTCTCAATGCCAGGGTCAAGAAGTACAGGGCTGTTCAAATCCTTGACTGGTTCCCTGAGCGTAGACAGGCGTACACCGACCCTAGGTTCCTGACACGGTTACAGGAGAGCTTCTATACCTCGTACATCAGGGGCGGTTTCCGATCGCCGAGCACAAGATGCTGGATTGGCCTTCACTGAGAAGGGCTGCAGGGGGAGTACCTATACGGCCCACTTTGCGTACATGCCAGGGGTCGAGGCCTTGGTCACTGACTACAGGCTTTGGGTAGAGGAGTGGGTGAGAGTCTTCTTTGCCACACTCTACATTGACATGCACCGGACCTTCATTCAGTTCATGTTCAACAACGAGGTTTGGCGGCTGTCCAGGGAATCGATTGCAGCTACCTTTGGTCTACAGCTTGGAGGTACGATATTGCACCACGTCACTTACGGTGAGGAAAGTTGTCCTCCCCGCCGTCCTCGTTCTACAACGTACCCTACAGACGAGGAGATGGCTCCACTGTTTCGTCAGCCGTTCGTTCCTGGATGGCTCCACTGTTTCGTCAGCCGTTCGTTCCTGGCAGCCCGCGGACTCCCGACCAGTTGACAGACGAGGCGTACACTGTTCACATGGCCTTACGGAGGTCGCTTTTGCCCAGGAAAGGGAATGCCGAGACGATCACCACCTTGCAGCAGTGGCTCCTTCTTCACATCATGAATCATGAGGAGTTTGATATTGTAGATCTGATTATATGTGAGTGGGAGGATGTTATTTTTGATGCGATGTCAGCGCAGCGACAACAGCCATATGCTCACCTGATTAGCTATTTGATCACCAGCCTGGGGAATGGAAGTTGGAAGAATGACCTTTACAGTGCCAGGGGTCAGTTTGGCACATATTTCGCCACATGGCCCGATGACAAGCGCCGACGCCCTAGAGCGATGTTGGTAGCAGAGGAGAGGTTGAAGCTGCAGGTAATGGCAGAGGCAGCTATGACTCAACTTGAGCGTGACCGGGACGCACTAGCTATAGTAGAGGCTCAGCTTCCGACCTACCTTGATACTGACACTGAGGACTCGGACGAGGACCCGGACTACACGCCTTACTTTCCAGAGCGTCGTACTCACGACGACGAGGCGGGTCCGTCCAGAGCAGTTCCAGACGAGGAGTCATCTCNAGCTTCCGACCTACCTTGATACTGACACTGAGGACTCGGACGAGGACCCGGACTACACGCCTTACTTTCCAGAGCGTCGTACTCACGACGACGAGGCGGGTCCGTCCAGAGCAGTTCCAGATGAGGAGTCATCTCCTCCACCGCCTCCTGTGACAGTGACACCACCGCCTCGAGTGACTGAGGCACAGGTTACTCAGCCAGATTATCTTGCTACTATAGTACAGACACTGGTCGATCAGCAGCGTCGCTCCGAGGCTGAGCAGGCACGTCAGAGAGAAACACAGATGATCTTTCTTCAGGAGATGCGCCACCAGCAGCAGCTGTTCAGCGCACAGCTTCTTCAGCAGCAGCAGTTGGCTTCACATATGTTCGGTTACGTTACTGGCTGCATAGGACAGTTGTACCAGCACTCAGGTATTGAGCCACCTCCTCGTCCTCCTATGCCACAGCAGCTCCAGTACGACCCGCTCACTCCACCTCCTCCAGCCGGTGCTTTCCTGCAGACACCCTTGGCTTCTTTTCCGATGATAGCACCTGTAGAAACTGGGGTGTTATCAGTTCCACCACCGATGTCTGAGCAGCAGCAGCAGTGTGCCTCCCTTGAGTAGCAGAGACAGAGTCAGGCTAACTTCTCTACGGTGTCTCCTTCGATTTCCACAGCTGCACTCTCTGTCGAGACGGCACCTGAGGAGACCCTCTCGACCCCGAGGATGACTTTGCCAGTCACTACAGTGCCTACTCCTCCGGATGACCGACCTCACAAGCCCGACTCCACTGCCGGAGCATTTACTGAGGACATTGAGCAGCAGAGAGAGCTTGAGGGTGCGGGTGGTCCCGTGTCAGGCTGGAAGGCTGAGGAGATTGAGAAGGAGAGAGAGCTTGAGGGTGCGGGTGGTC
Organism: Alloteropsis semialata; assembly: GCA_004135705.1. Taxonomy (NCBI): domain Eukaryota; kingdom Viridiplantae; phylum Streptophyta; class Magnoliopsida; order Poales; family Poaceae; genus Alloteropsis; species Alloteropsis semialata. The sequence goes on from CM014271.1 coordinate 40,200,350, forward strand.
CCGTGTCAGACTCACAGGCCGAGCAGATTGTGCAGGAGACAGCTCTTGATAGTGCAGGTATTGCCATGGTAGGCTCACAGGCCAAGGAGATTGAGCAGGAGACAGAGCCTGAGGGCGCGGGCGGTCGCGTGGGAGGCTCGGAGGCCGAGGAGATTGAACAGGAGACAGAGCTTGAGGGTGCGGGTGGTCCCGTGGCAAGCTCAAAGGCCAAGGAGATTGAGCAGGAGACAGCTCTTGATAGTGCAGGTGGTCCCGTGGAAGGCTCACATTCTTCTCCTTTTGTCACGTCTTCTTCCGAGGTTGCCCCTGTGGTCCCTGCTCCTACTACAGTCACACCAGTTGACCCCATCGACACCACTCTCGTATCAATTAACGAGCAGATTCAGGTACAGATGGATCTTGACGGTGCAGATGGTATAGTGGTAGGCTTACAGGCTTCTTGCCCCTCCTTGGACTGCTCCTCCTCTGACCATGTCGACACGCCTTAGTACGAGGTTAGGGACAGTGCTTGGGGGGCGTGAGAGTGTTGTGTCTTTTATAGTTTCTCATATATGGTCATGTCGTTTGGATTTGTTTATGCCCTCATGATGGTCATTTGTATCTAAGTGTGCACTCGTTTTATTTCAGTTAATGCATTCTTGCGCGTTCATTATGTCTTTTATCTCTACTCATTTGTGTTGTAACTAACCAATGGTACACGAAGATTAGGGACCTTTGTAGAATCGAGTGTCACTTCGAGATGAAGATTTTGTAGAATCGAGTGTCACAGTTAATGGGGTACTTGAGCTAGGACATACTTTGACAAAGCTAAGCGTGTAGACATGAAAGAGAAGCACACTTCACTGAAACTAGGACCTGCTAGCTCAAAAGGCACAAGACATGGCATTAGAAGCAACGAAAACGACCAACGACTCAAAGAAGTGTGAATCAGATTAGTTTGAACCGACACCATTCACAACAATATACGGTGCGCCATATTTTACGCGGGCAGGAAGAACGTACGTTGAAGCGGTGGCTCCGAGCAGTTTACCGGCAGCGGATGAAACTGTGCTCGCGCGTGAAATTGGTGCCGAGCTTCCACCGGATGAAGGTCTGTTCAAGCGGTCCTCTTCATTGTGGCATCACCGGACGAAACCGTTGCTGCAATGAGCTTTCAAGCAATTATGGATCAAGTCCTGGAGGTGTTTGATTATATTTGCGTCGAGGGGAGCCCAGTATGCACCAGATATTCAAAGTACCAAGCTTGTGTCTCTTTCTAGAAGCCACATGATTGGATTGGCCCTTACCTACGTTGTTCGAGGTTTATGGTAGTGCGTATGACCGTCCATGTGAAGCAACGTCGAGCGCACTAAATCATGCTCTACTTTATTTTGATGAAGTTCTAGGTTTCACGATCGGAGACCTAAACTATGTGTGGATTACTAAGGACGTGAAGCAGTGTAAGAAATGTGTATCATTGATGTACCTTTATCCTTTTCGTATGGATTTGAACTTGTCTTTAGCATTGATGTAAGAACCTGTGATACTTGTTATATATATTTCATAGCATTTACTTTGTTATCTGAATGTTGGATGTAAATGGTGCCACCCGCCCAGACTGCGATAGAAATAGGAATGCAAATAGATATTAAAATGGAAGCCAAATAAACAAGATAAAAATAAGAGTAAAATGCACAGTACGTCCCTCAACTATTGGCTCCTTCCCATCTGTGTCCTCCAACTTTCAAAGTGACTATCCAGGTCCCTCATCTATGTCCACGGCGCATACACGGCCATGACGCAGCCACGACAGCCACATAATCCAACGTGGTCGAGCCAGAGTGGCAGTCGAAGGGCTAGGTCATCGCTAATTTAGCAGAAAACTCCCCGCGAGCGTTCTGTTCTTTAGTGCTCGCCGCCGCTGCTTTGCTTCTCGCCGCCGCCGCTTCTCATCCCCATTCTCTTCTTCTTCAGTGCTCGCCGCCGCCGCTTTGCTTCTCGCCGCCCGCGCCCTCGGTAGCTGGTCCGACCACCGGCGCCCGACTTCTTCGATCCGCAGCGCTTCGACGGAGTCTGCGATGCCGGTCGGGAGCTCGTCATCCGCGCAGAGTATTGGGCCCTTGAGATTGGCCGAGAAAACACGGCTGCCCCTGATCCCGTGCCCTAAATGTGGCGAGGAGATCCTCGAGCTCACTTCGGGTCAAGGATCTAAGGTCCCGGGGGCCATCTTCTTCATGTGTCGGCTCCATCGCAGAGATGTAAGTGTCGAGCCCTTGAAATTTTCCCTCCCTGTTCATCATCGTTCATACTCACTGTACAATTTGCAGGACACTACAAGTTGCCCATGGTATTTGTTTGCTGACAAGTATGAGAAGTTGCTGATTTCTATGGGACTAGTGGACAAAAGAGGGGCTACTGGCGCCGGCATTAGGCAGGAGGTTACCTTGAATGAAATTGAGCAGGTCAAATTGCAATTGGACGCTTAGAGGGAGTAGTGGAAGGAAACAAGTCAGAATTGACACCTTTGCTTGCTGATGTAGTTTGTCTGAAGAATGGCTGTGACAGTGTAGCTGAAAAGCTTCAGAAGTTGGTAGACCTAGGAAAAATTGTAGCTGTGAGCCTTACAGTTGTTGCTGTTGTTCTTGTTCTGGGTGTAATAACCTTGTTTTTCAAGTAGAAGTGGCCTACTGAACCATGTGTTCAAGTATGTTTCAGGGCTGTAGCTGTAATGGCTGTGTTCATGTTCAATGAATGGAATGTGAGTTTGTTTCAATGCAAGTATGTTTCAGTTGGTTTTTTATTCATTTATCTTGAATCAAATGACAGAAGTCGATAACATATGATAACTTATACTATATCACTGGAATTTCAGAGATAATTCAGTCACTGCAATTACATATGTCAGTCACTGCAGTTACATATCATAATTTGTCTCATTCCTTCTACCACCCTACTCTTTGCATATGATCTATATATCTATGATCACTGCACAAAAGGCAGTTACATATCATAATTTGTCTCATTCCTTCAGGTCTAAAACTTGTCATGTTTCGCCCAGCCCTACCCTCTTCATCAGATTCTGGAAGCTCTAATTCTTCTTCATCAGAGTCCAACTCATCCCATTCTTTGCCTACTGGTTCATTGTCTACTGGCACAAACCTTTTCCTCCCTGCTTTTACCATTAACCCCTTTGCAGCACCCTCATCAACATCACCTTCATCAACATTATCACAAAAAATGTCATCATCATCCTCTCCAACTGCATAGTCACTGTCAGCAAAATCAACATCTGAACTTTGGTCACTGTCATCACCATCAGCATATTCTGTCCTAGCAGGGGCAGGCACCTTAGAAGGACTAATCACTTTGGGCAAGGATGTGGCGGACGAGTTAGCTCGGAAACAATGTCACAGTTTCATCAGCTGGTCGTTGTCTAGCACGGAGCGTTTTAATGGCCGTTCATCCTGTGGTGGCTTAGCTTGCACTAGTACACAGGGTCATGCCGTGATCGTTGGGTCTGTATTACGCTTCTAGCACCGAATAAATGTGTCGGCTGTGTAGCGCTGCAGCCTTCATCCTCAGATCACACAGGATGGACACAGTTCCGAAAGGTGACTTCTGTCGTAGGCCGACCGGATGAATGGGTGGCTGAAGTGGCGTCGGGCAACTCCGAGCGCGGCACCAAATGAAGAGACATTGGTCCGTTGCGTTCTGTTTTACCCAGACCGGATAAACCTGTGCCAAGGGGAAGTCAGACCCAGCTACTGTCGTGACCACCGAATGAATGGGCATTCGTCCGGTGCTCTCTATTGGTGACTCAACGTATAAAACTGTCGTTTAGGCAACATCACGGTCAACTATGTTCGCGCCACCATATGAACAGTGTTTATGTAAACGTTGTGTGATCGTGCCGACGGAATGAAAGGGCATTCAAACGCTCCTGTCTATGTCTATGGTGTGACGAGCGTATAAAATGTTGGTCATATAGTCGATTAATATGCAAGTGCTTACAAATTTCAAATTTGAATATAAGTTAATATAGTAATGTGAAGACGTCCCCGTTCATACCCTCTGAGGCAATCAATCCTTACAATACACATGCATACAAATTGAAATTTGAACAGAAGGTAATATACATGTCATATCTAGCCGGTGACAATTCTTGGTTCTCCATCATTCCGTGCCCATGGCTTTTCGCCCCTTTTTATGCCTGCTTCTACATTCTGTATCTTCTCTAGTAGATCTTGGAAGAGGTTCATTTCTTCGAACTGATTGTATTGTTCGACGTCCTCAACTCCGTCAGCTCCTATAATAGCTTGTTTTCCAGGGATCACAATGTGCTTCTGTTTTTAGAAGGGTCGATTACATAAAGAACCTGTGCAACATGTGAAGCAAGTATCCAAGGGTCATCTTTATATCCAATATTTTGGAGGTCAACAATTGTTAGTCCATAGTTGTCTCAACACCTCTTGGGTGGTTCACCCATCTACACCGAAAGACGGGGAACCTAATATTACAACCATAGTCTAGTTCCCATATATCATCTATGATGCCATAATATTTGATGTTTTTGCCGGTATTTCCGTCTAAGGCTTGTGTGCGAACACCGCTATTTTGAGACACGCTTTTCTTGTCTTTTTTGGCAGTATAAAATATGTAGCCATTAATATCATAACCTTGCCATGATGTGACCTGAGCGGATGGTCCTGATGCCAATCTTTTGATTGTTTTTTCTTCTATGGTTTCCCCATCTGGTATGTCCTGTTCCTTTAACCAATCGACGAATCGACGCTTGTGCTCCTTCATGATCCAATCTTGTGAGCGGCCATGACTTTCTGCTCTTACAACATCCAGGTGTCTTTGGATGAATGATCCCATTAGTGTGATGCGTTGCAGGACACTGTAATGTGCTAGTTTTATCTCATTCATGTCATTGTCGATGAATGTTTTCCTCCCCGCTATGCCGATACCATCCAATCTTCCCTGATGAAGTGACGCTGGTAAACCAATCCCCAAATTATCTTTTAGATAAGCCAGGCAGCACTCGATGACTTCTTCAGTACTGTATCCCTCTATCGTGCTTCCCTCAGGGTTTGCACGATTCAGTACGTATCGGTTCAAGATTGACAAGAAACGCTCGTATGACCACATTTCGTGTAAGTATAGGGACCCAGTGCCCTTATCTGATCTACCATGTGAATCATGAGGTGTTCTGTGATGTCAAAAAATTGTGGAGGAAAGCACATCTCAAGCTGCACCATGGTCTCCCTGACAAAAACCTGCAGATCGTCCAATTCGTCTTTGACAATCACCTTCTGAGAAATTCTGTCGAAGAAGTAACACAACCGAGTGATCACCATCTTTACGTATACTGGCTTGATCGCCCTGATTGCAATTGGAAGGAACACAGTCAGCATAACATGGCAATCGTGACAATTGTATCCAGTAAACGAGAGATCTTTCATCGACACTAGTTTCTTGATGTTGGATGAGTAACGACTCGGAACTCTGATACCCCGTAAACACTGACATACTGCCCTCTTCTCAGCCAATGTTAAGTTGTAGCTAGCCGCGGGAAGTTTATATCGTCCATTTCCCATATCTATAGGGTGAAGATCATCTCTAATGTTCATAGCTACCAAGTCCTGGCGCGACTTCAGGTTATCCTTTGAATCCAGTAAGAGCCCAATCATGTTACCGAACACATTCTTCTTCATGTGCATACCATCTATGGCATGGCGGACCTCTAGGTCCTCCCAATACGGTAAGTACTTGAAGAAAATTGACTTCTTCTTAAACGGCACGCCATCCTTAGGTGCCTTATCTCTTTTTTTTGGCTTTCCGTCTTTTGTCATCTTCCCATATTCAACCTCGATGTCCTTGACCATCTCATAAACTGCGTGTCCGTCTTGTTTTGCTGGAGCGGGACCTATCACAGCGTCGCCTCCAAAAAATTGATGGAACTTCTTACCTCGGTACTTGTGTCCTTCCTCTAAGAAGCATCTGTACCTCAGGAAAACTCCCTTTCTAGTTCCGTCGAGGAAATACCAAGCGGTTTCGTCGTCCAAGCATACACTGCATGCCGTCTTTCCTTTGACCTGCCCTGAAAGCACAAACAATGCCTGGTAATCGTTGATGGCAACGAAGATCATAGCTCTTAGGGTGAATTCTTGCTGTGTAAAACCATCAATCATCTTGATACCGTTGTTCCATAAATTTGCCATCTCTTCCAACAGAGGCTCAAGAAAAACATCAATATCTATGCCTGGATGCTTTGGGCCTTGTATAAGTATGCATAGGAAAAGATACTTTCGCTTCTGGCACAACCATGTAGGTAGGTTGAACATGCTCAAGACAACTGGCCATGTGCCGTGTGTGCTCATCCTTTGACCAAATGGATTCATTCCATCCGTACTCAAAGCAAACCGAACATTTCTTGGATCTTTTGCAAATTCTTTATGCTTCTCGTCGAATTTCTGCCACTGGCTAGCATCGGCTGGATGGCGAAGCTTTCCGTCTCCCTTCCTGCGCTTATCAGAATCCCACCAGCGCATCAGTTCAGCGTCGTTTGGGTTTGAGAACAGACGCCTCAGGCGATCGGCCACAGGGAGGTACCACACGACCATGGAGGGAATTTTCCTCTGCTTCCCATCATCATCAACGCCTACACAAGTGTCAGGTTCCTCATTACAAGCAACACTACCCCTCCTCTTTCTTTTATTCCCGTCTGTTTGAACTTTGTCCTCGCCCCCACAATAGCTAGCATTGTTTTTGTACCGTTTTGCACCACATACCGGGCATTTGTCCAAATTTTTGAATGCATCCCCTCGGTACAATATACAATGATTTGGACAAGCATGAATTCTTTTCACACCCATCGTGAAGGGACTAATAAGCTTCTTTGCTCGATAAGTGTTCTCCGGTACTTTATTAGGCTTTGGAAGCAACCATGCTAAGATACGAAGGAGATCATTGAAACTAACGTCGGACCAACCATATTTAGCCTTTAGAATCAACAGCTCGAGTATGAAGCGAAGCACAGTCCAGTGTCTCGGACAACCCTTTGAATGCTCATACACAGTTTCCTGAGCTGCCTTTTTCAACGACTCAACATTTTGTGCGCCTTTCACACTGCCAACTAATAGTTCCTCTTCGGTATGATGCAACAACTGGCCCAAGAAATCGCTGTCATCAAATTCATCACCACCTTCATCCCCAACAATGTCCTCAGCACCTTCATCCCCAGCAATGTCCTCACCACCACCGACTCCATCACCACCACTTCTATAGTCAACACCATCATCACTTCCGTCATCCTCGAAACCATAATCTTCATCATAACCGTCAAAGTATCTGTTGACGGCTTCAGGGTCTCGCCAGATGTCTTGCAACTGGTCCACAACGTCGGTATCCTTCTTCTCACCATGGTATGTCCATAATGTGTACTCCTTCACGAAACCATGAACCAGCACATGTGATCGGATTGTAACCAAGTCATTGAAAACACAATGGTTTTGGCACATTCGGCAGGGGCAACGCATATCTTTGGTCCTCTCGTCCATTGCATGATTCTCTGCGACTTTAAGAAACTTGTCAAGCTCTCGGCGAAAATATTCACCATGCCTTGATATATTGTACATCCATGACCGATCCATCTTGTAACCTTGAAAAATTCCATTAAAAAAATAAGTCAAGAAAAAATAACACATATCCATGAACAAAAAATATAAGACATTATATGAGGCTAACGTTGAAAATGTAACAAAAAGAAAAGAAATGCACGCTTATTGTAAAAAAGATAAATCTTCTTGTCTCTCCTCCATGGTTTTAGCAATTTCCCCATCCATGAATGAGCCTAAAAAGTCAAATCCGAGGCAAATTAAGGGGAGAATCATCTTCCCCTACTTCACTAACCTAGTTCCATCCAAAAGGTTGAGCTTAATTGGGGTCCAATCGGCCAAGTACTACCATACATGGAGATCTAGATCTAGCTAGAGGTACCATGGAGATCTAATTGAGCCATATAATCAATGCAATAAGCTTAAGAATAGTCATAGGATAAGCATCAACTCACCTCCTAATGAGAGGACAAACCATCCACTTGTCCTCCACTTGTCTTGGGAAATTTGGGCAGCACCTCCCTCTCCTTTTTCCGGTTTGGAGTCCACCTGTCGGGTTGTGGAAGAAGACCTCTCGCTTTATGTACAGTGCAACACTTCTAGGGGCGGTTCATGGCGCGAGCCGCCCCTGATAATCAGTTTCAGGGGCGGGTCATAGCATGGGCCGCCTCTGGAATATACAGCATTTACAGGGGCGGTCGACGCCATTGCCCGACCCTGGAAATGCTATTTACAGGGGCGGTTGATGGGGCCAGCCGCCCCTGATAATGAGTTTCCAGGGGCGGGTCATGGCATGGGCCGCCCCTGGAAAGGGAAGCATTTGCAGGGGCGGGCCATCCCATCGCCCGCCCCTAGAAAGTGCTATTTACAGGGGCGGGTCATGGCGTCACCCGCCCCTGCAAAAATTTGTTGTTTCCAGGGGCGGCTCATGGCATCACCCGCCCCTGTAAATCGTTCTGTAGGGGCGGCCCTTAGCTACAGTGTCATTCATGCATTTGTAGGGGCGCGTCGCCTTTTAGTCCGCCCCTAAAAAAAAACCCTGGCTCTTACAAATGTTTTTTGTAGTAGTGCACAATACTGCTTGAGAATGGAGGGCATCAGGAAAATATAAGAAAAATCATGGTCAGCTTATACTATCCTGCAAAGAAGATTTCCTCGGGATCATCAGTGATGCTAGTGAGATTGTTGTGCCTGACAGAGCGTAGTCGGCTTCATTTGTAGGCATGTTTAAATGCATTTCCTAGTTATTCACCGTAGCTTGACTGTCCTCTCCACCAAAACCGACTCCACCAAGCATGTAACTATATACGAACCATTGTAGCATGGGGGTGAATAATTCTCATGTTGCTAGAAGATACTGATGTCCATGGTGGTATTTAAGAACTAAAAAGTTATACCATTATGAAATCACTTTACTATAAGCTCGGTAACAAGCATATATATAGATCACCAAATAATATGTTAATTTGAGATAAGCATTAGTATACCATTCTCATATGCTTAATAAATTTTGCTAGTTGCTGTGGCTGCCTGCAGTCATCAATAATGAAACTCGAGTGAAACCGATGCCTGGAGGGTGAACATGAAGCAGTAGAAAAGAATGGGAAGGGTGAGTGTGGGCAACTCTCGACGTAGGAGCAAACTTGCCCAAAGATTAGGTGACTGAGTAGAGATTAAAAAAAATTTTGGAGCAAGAGATTGTATTGTTCGGAATGGAGAGCTACAAAATGTTTCGGATTGTTTTGATAAGTGAATCAACCCAATTTTTTTTTCATCGCCACTTAACTTCCCGGAACCGTGACATATACATTCACCGCCGACAGTGGCTAATTTCCCGATGATTCTCATTCCTACAAAGAGATGAGGCAACATGTCTTCCATTGCCCACTAGTTGCTATCCGTGGTTACTCTACTCTATATATGATTACAGAGATGTGAAGAAGGATACAGGAGTAAGAAGGCGATGACTGGTTTTACAACAGTATCACTACTGTTAGGACTTATATTGGTCATTCCCTGCTTTTCTATGTATATATTGTATGGCTGCCAGACCTTTCAACCGACTAGCAATCTGCGTTGCTCACAGATCATCACACATATTTTTTTTTCTTTTGAGATGCCGGTCCACATTTTTGTTGAGAAAGAGAAGCATTCATGTTGGGGACAAAGCCGGACGGCTAGCTAGAAAATAACAACGTAAGGTGTTCCGTGCAATTGATTAAAAGAAGGGAAATGATTCTTGAATAACAACGTGACAGTTCACTGCTTCAGTTTGGCATTCTGACAAACAGAAACAAACCACCAACCAACACCCCCCTCCCCCCCCTGCGCGGCGGCAGAAACATTGAATCGTAGTGTAATTGTGTTAGTAGATTTATAAAATAAGGTGAAATAAATGCTAGAACTTGAAACCATGTTAGACTGTCAGGTGAGACTTTCATATGGATTTTGCAAGAAATATCTCAGTGAAGCATATGTATGTATTTATCAGTGGTGGGTTTGCCCCTCTTAGTGTTCATTCATTACTCCATATGTCCATTCGCATGAACGGAAGCCATCCATCTTCTAATGGCATCCATATACATGTTCGCTAGGATGTATTTTGGCATGTCAAAATACAAAAGAACCGAAATTAAAGAGTGCATTCCCAAAAAAAAAACTCTGCATGAACTAATTTGAGAGCACTCAAGGGAAATCAAGATCGGAAAGAAGGAAAATGGAAGAACAAATCGAAATCCAGCACAATCAGAGTAGCTATCATAAATCTGGCAAGAGCAAGTCACGGATTACAGTTAGTCGCCAGGGAGACGATGAGCTAGCTACTCTAATTCCTACCTAGGGTTTTCACCCATGTTCTTCGCTACTCCTCTACGAACATGTCCCGGCCCTTTAAGAGGTGCCGTCATTACATTACCGAATTCACTTAACGCTAATACACTGTTTATTATCCGGCAATCGCGCTTATGTAGTAATGCATCACTTGAGCAGGTTCCTGCCATCGGATGTGATACGAGCGACGATGCTGAACTCGGCGAAGTGGTACCTCTAACACCGGCTTCAATTGACTGACAAAGTGAACACAACAGAAGGCTGAATGTTCTGAATGCCTGACAAAGCCCCCTTCTTAACATTCTTGTCCTCAAGGATGAAAAGATGGGAAGATCTTCCTCATGAAAGCAGCATCTTCCCAAGTTGCTTCTGCTTCAGACATGTGCTTCAGACATTCAGACATGTGCTTAAGACATGTTGAGCCATTGGATGAGCCATTGTACTACAGGTTCATTGTTTCGAGGGATTAATCTCCTTTGTAGGATGGCCACTGGTGCAACCTTGATGTTCCCCTTGTCATCCAACAGTGGTAGTTCAGATGTTGGTACTGCTGAAGGTCCCAAATGCTTTTTCAGCTGACTGACATGAAAGACATTGTGTAATGTACAACCCTCTGGTAGTAGGAGTTTATAAGCAGCTTTTCCAATTCTCTGTAGCACTCTGAATGGACCATAGTATTTAGAATGTAATTTTAAAGATCGGTTAGTACTGAGTGGTGTGTGCCTGTAAGGTTGGATTTTCAAATATACCATATCACCAATGTCAAATTCTCTATCAGATCTGTTCTTATCAGCTTGCAGCTTGATCCTTGCCTGTGCTTTTTCTAGATTGTCCTTTATTACTTGTGTGGCCACTGCTCTATTTCTCCACTGCTCATTGTCAGCTAGATCAGGACAGTCAGGAAGTACTACTTCTGCTATCATTGGTGGTTTGAACCCATATAATGCTTGAAATGGGGTCATTTTCAGGGAGGTATGGTAAGAGGTGTTGTACCACCACTCTGCAAGGGAGAGCCAGTAATGCCATCTCTTAGGACTATTAAAGCACATGCATCTTAGATAAGTCTCCAAACAGTGATTCGCTCTCTCTGTTTGTCCATCTGTTTGTGGATGGTATACAGATGTTAGGTGTAATTGAACTCCCAAAGCTTTGAACAAAGATTGCCATATCTTGCTTGTAAAAATGGGATCTTTGTCAGTGAGCAAAAATTTTGGAAGGCCATGCAATTGGAACACATTGTCCATGAAGAGGGTTACTATGTCTTGCGCAGTGTAGGGATGAGACAGTGAAATGAAGTGAGCATATTTAGTAAATCTGTCTACTACTACCAGAATAACATCTTTGCCTTGTGATTTTGGTAAACCTTCCACAAAATCCATTGATATATGGGTCCAAGCCATATCTGGTATAGGTAAAGGTAAGAGTAAACCAGGATATGGAACATTTTTGTGCTTGTTTTTCTGGCAGACTGCACATACCTTAACATATTCCTTGGTTTGTTGTTGCATATGAGGCCAATAGAAAATCAGCTTCAATCTCTGATAAGTAGCCCTTTCCCCAGAATGCCCTCCTAGAGATGATTTGTGGAAGCTATCCAACAACTGTGTCCTCAATTCTCCTGTGTTACCAATAACTAACCTTCCTTTATACCTCAACAACCCATTAGTGTAAGTGTACTTGGGCACTGCATTTGAATCAATACTGAGTTTAGTAATGAGTACTGTGCATTTTTCATCTGAAATGTAACTAGCTGTTACTTGCTCTATCCAAAGTGGTACAGCCACTAAAAGTGCCATCACCTCTTGAGCATGTGTAGCTCTTGACAATGCATCTGCTGCCCTATTCTCTCTGCCTTTCTTATACCGCACTGTATAATTGTAGCCTAGTAATTTAATGAGCAACTTGTGTTGTATGCCTTCCACAAGCTTTTGGTCATGAATATATTTTAGGCTCTGCTGATCTGTTTTTATAATGACAGATGAACTAGCCAAGTAATGTTTCCATTTCTTCAGTGCCTCCAGGATGGCCATTGCTTCTTTTTTCATAAGTAGAGGCTGCTGCAGATTTAGGACCCAATGTTTTGCTCAAGAATGTTATAGGTCTTCCTTTTTGCATTAGCACTGCTCCAATTCCTGTTCCACTGGCATCAGTTTCTAAGACAAAAGGTTCTTTGAAATCATGTAGGGCTAGAGTTGGTGGAGTAGCCATGGTACTTTTTAGTTCCTGAAAAGCTTGATCTTGTAGGTCAGTCCACTGAAATGAATCCTTTTTCAATGCATTAAAGAGTGGTCGACAGATGGTAGCATATCCTTTAATAAACCTTCTGTAATATCCGGCTAAACCCAAGAAAGATCTCAATTTAGTGGTGGTTGTTGGTGGAGGCCAGTTCTAAATAATTGAGATTTTTGTAGGATCTGTTGCTACTCATTGATCATTTATGATGTGTCCCAAATATTCAATAGACTTTTGGCCAAAAGAACATTTTCCCAGCTTAGCATATAGTTTGTGTTGCCTGAGGATACTTAACACAGTACTCAAGTGGACTTTATGTCTTCCATGCTGCTACTGTAGATTAGTATGTCATCCAAGAAGACAAGAGCAAATTTTCTCAAGACTTCAGCTAGGATAGTATTCATCAGTGTTTGGAATGTTGCAGGTGCATTTGTTAGGCCAAAAGGCATCACCACATACTCAAAATGGCCTAAGTGTGTGGTAAAAGCTATCTTGTAAATGTTTTCTTCCTTCATTCTTATTTGATGATAACCAGACCTTAGATCTATTTTGGAGAAGATTTTTGCTCCAAACAATTCATCCAACAAATCCTAAACAATTGGGATGGGATATTTGTTTTTGACTGTATTTGAGTTGAGTTGTCTATAGTCAACACAAAGTCCCCATGTACTATCTTTCTTCTTTACTAAGATCACTGGTGAAGAATAGGGACTCATACTGGGTCTGATCATTGATGCTTGTAGCAGATGCTGAATTAGGGCTTCCATTTCATTCTTTTGATGATGTGTTAGTCTGTAGGCTCTCTGATTGACCTGTTTTGATTCATCAATCAATGGAATATGATGATCCACATTTCTTAATGGTGGTAATTAAGTTGGCTCTTAAAAAATATCTTGGTATTCTTGTTTGATATCTGCTAGCTCACTTGGGATGATTGGTTCTGAAACAGCAGGTTCTGACTTTGCATTGTTGAGTAATGACTATAGCTACAATAGCTTTTTTCTTCAACAAATTGCACAATTTCTTGGGTCCAATGATCCTAGCATCATCAACAATTGATTCATCCTTAAATGTTACTACAGCAGAGCCATCCTTTGTAATAGAAAATTCCCTTATTCTCAGGTTTAGACCCACTGGACTGTGTGTGAAGATCTAGTCTGCACCCAATATAATGTCATACCCTTGCACTTCTAGCAGTCTGAAATCTGAAATAGAATTATGGCCTTGAATTGAATAGGGACATGCTAGACAAGAGGATTGACTGATCATATTTGTACCATTTGCTACTGCCACTTGTACCTCTGAAACCTTTGAATTATACAGTTGGCTTTCTGAGCAAATTTTGCACTGATGAAGGAGACATCACTGCCACTATCAACAAGTGTTGTAGCAATCTTTTTCCCCACATATAACTTCAAGGTAAATGTGTTTGCTACTGTTGCAGATCCAGTGAGTGCATGCATAGATATTTGTAGTGTTGGAGTTGGTTGAATCAAAGTACTCCTCGGTTTCAGAAGGTGTACTGTCTTCAACCACTGCCATCTCTTCCTGGCCTTCTGCATTTTGAACCAATATCACAGAGAAATTTTGTTTTGCTTTACACACTTCAGCATGGCCTAGGATCCAGGGCTCTCTGCATTTGAAACATTTTCTAGCAGCTCTTAACTCAGCAATAGTGTTTGCAGGTAGTTCTTTGGTGTTGTGAGGTTTGGGTTCATTTGACCATTGCTAAACAGGTCTTGGTGCAGTGAATTGTTGAAATTTCTTTGGTGGAGCCTGAGCTTGCTCCAATCTCTTCGCTAGCCAATAAGCTCCAGTGAGAGTGGTAGGGTAGTGGCACTGCACATGTGGCTGGATGTGATCCTTGAGGCCAGAAACAAAGCTAGAGATGAAATAGCTGTCAAGTAGAGATGGATTGTTTCTTTTCACCATACCCATGAGTTCTTCAAACTTGTCAACAAATTCAGTAACTGTGCCTATCTGTTTGAGGTTATGAAACTAGCCAACTATCCCAAATATAGATGTATCATTGAATCTGTCTCCCAAAAGCCATGCATTTTGATTGCATCCTAGTCCCCTCCACCAAAATTCAGCTCTGCTTTTAACATACATAACAGAAATTTTGACTCTATCCTCATTTGGCACTCCTACCAATTCAAAATACTATTCAGCTTTTCTAATCCAACCATCAGGATCTGAACCATCAAACTCAGGAAAACTTAACTTGGGTCCTTTGGCTATTGTTCTATGTTCAGAAGAGAAATGTGCACGATAGTTGTGATTGGTGTGTGGAAAGTGTTATTGCTGTCTAAAACTGAAATCCCTGTCCTCATGTGTTTTAGGATCTAGCTGAATCCAGGGGTCAGGACTACTTTCACCATGTGCGTGCATCATGTGTTCAGTATGCTGGTGCAAAACCCCAGTGTTGTTACTGCTTATTTGCATTTGTGCCAATGTAGATGGATCTGGCCCAGGTATATGTCCTACCTCCACTTTTCTCATGTTAGGTGGTACATAGAACTATTGCTGGCCACTAGCATGAGCAGGATGATGCTGTGATTTTAGGACAGTTGGTGGTACCTTGATATCAGGTTTAGTTTCAGAAGGTAGTGTTGGCTTGACAGGCTTAACACTAGAGCCTTTGTCTTCTGCTTCAGGTGTTGAATTCACTCGCCCTTTGTTTGATATCAGAGACATCAGCTTGTCCAATTTGGCAGAGATAGCATCGTTTCTCTCCTCTTGCTTCTTCATGAGTAGATCCAATGTACGACAAAGTCCATCCACTTCCACTGCAGTGGCGTAAGGAGATAACTCTGAATCACTCTCCGTTACGTTCACCATGTCGTCTGAGTCAAGGATCGGTTCGAGCAAGCTCTCTCCGTAAGATCCAAGACTTCAACTCTCCACCTGGAGTACGGAACAGGCGCCGGAATTTTACGCAGAAACTCGTTCTGCAACCCTTGCTTGTGGTACTCCTCGCCAAACGCCTCCGTGGATCCGAATCAAAGCAGGCTTCCGGAATTTTACACACGAACAAGTGCCGTGCAACCCTAACCTGAATCAATTCCACCATTAGTTTTTGGGGAAAAGCGGGTGGTGTTCTTCAATTCGGGTGGGAGGGTGGGGATTTGACGCGGGTGAGCCGCAACCACCTTGCCACTCGCCAATCGGTCGCGAATCGAAGATACGGGCTATGGAATAGCGTGTTTGCCAAGGATTGGGGGCTTTGATACCAATTGAGAGGACTTAAGGGAAATCGAGATCAGAAAGAAGGAAAAAGGGAAGAACAAATCGAAATCCAGCAGGAACCAGAGCAGCTATCATTAATCCGGCAAGAAAAAGGGAAGAACAAATCGAAATCCAGCAGGAACCAGAGCAGCTATCATTAATCCGGCAAGAGCAATTCACGGATTACAGTCAGTCGTTAGGGAGACGACGAGCTAGCTACTCTAATTCCTACCTAGGGTTTTCACCCGTGTTCTTTGCTACTCCTCTACGATCATGTCCCAGCCCTTTAAGGGGTGCCGTCATTACATTACCGAATTCACTTAATGCTAATACACTGTTTATTATCCGGCAATCGCGCTTATGTAGTAATGCATCGCTTGAGCAGGTTCCTGCCGTCGGATGCGATACAAGCGGCGATGCTGAACTCGGCGAAGCGGTACCTCCAGCACCGGCTTGAATTGACTGATGAAGTGAACACAACAGAAGACTGAATGTTCTGAATGCCTGACGTAAGGTGTTCTGTGCAATTGATTAAAAGAAGGGAAATGATTCTTGAATAACAACGTGACAGTTCACTGCTCCAGTTTGGCATTCTGACGAACAGAAACAAACCACCAACCAACACCCCCCTCCCCCCCCTCGAGCGGCAGAAACATTGAATTGTAGTCTAATTGTGTTAGTAGATTTATAAAATAAGGTGAAAGAAATGCTAGAACTTGAAACCATGTTAGACTGTCAGGTGAAACTTTCATATGGATTTTGCAAGAAATATCTCAGTGAAGCATATGTATGTATTTATAAGTGGTGGGTTTGCCCCTCTTAGTGTTCATTCATTACTCCATATGTCCATTCGCATGAACGGAAGCCATCCATCTTCTAATGGCATCCATATATATGTTCGCTGGGATGTATTTTGGCATGTCAAAACTCAAAAGAACCGAAATTAAAGAGTGCATTCCCAAAAAAAAACTCTGCATGAACTAATTAGTTTATTTTCTCCCAGTCTGTTTCTCGTACTCGCGCGTGTGTGGTGACTAACTTTCACGACTTAATGGTACTCGATGAGAATGGAGTAGGGATGGGAATGGGTCGGCCCAGCCCTGGCCTTGGACCCGGCCCTATGGCCTCAAGGTCAATTGTAAGGGCCATGGGTCGACCCAATTTTAATGTTTAACTACAGCCTCGATGGCCCAACAGGCCGCATGGGTCGCCCCAGTACATTTTTAGACTATACTTATAAAAGTATTTTTAATTATATATAAGAGATGCAAATTATATTAATGGTATCTTAAAGCATAAATTTAAGATTTTCGGTCAGCCCTATTTGACCCATTGGGCCATAAGTCATAGCATTGTTTGAGTCAGAACCGACTTTCCTTTCTCTAACCACACATGTTGAGAAACCGGATTGTACAAGGATATTAGTTATTCCATGAAATAATTCTCACACTCGTGATCTTTAATCCAAGTCTAGACCATATCACATTTCTATTCAAAAATCATTTTCTTTACACCTTGCAAGTCACATACTACAAAAACTGTGTCATAGTGGAACTATAAGCCGTCTGTGTTCTTTTTTATACAAACTGCTTTTTGATCATTTCTGGTATGTAGCATTATCACGGACACAGTTTTGCTCACAAATGGATAGAGAAAAGTTTATGTGAAGTTGGTTTTTACCATCAGCAAAGAATGTTTATGTGGCAGTGCCACAGTTTTGCTGAATATGTTCGTCGTCTGTGGCTCAAATATCACATACTTTTGAACTAACTGTGGTTTATCGGCCACTACTACTGGTATACTGCATATATGTTTGTTTCCGAAGTTGACAGCTCCTCTCAAACTCGATCTTTATATGCCCCGCAGCCCTTCCTAGCTAGTTTGGATGAGGAAGAAGTGCGTCAGGAAAGTTAATAATTAATTAAAAAGGTGAAAGGATTCTTCAGTTTATTGTTTGTACTTATGGCGAGATAGAAGAAATAGGAGAAGGGCACGAATTGATCTTCTGTACCAAGTAGTAGCTGATCATATACCTACAGCATGTACATCTGCTTTGAAATAAAAAAATTCAAAACACTAACTAGATTTTTATTATCCTGAGAGGTTGAACATAGTATATGTTACGCACAACAGGGATAGCCCCGTATGCTTTGGAGAATTCACTATGCTTGACTATGAGGTGGAACCTTGTACTTGATTTTTCTTCTTTCAATTTCTCACCCAAGCATAGTACACGACTTCAGTGTATCTACGGGTTTTGGAAAACTAGAAGAGGATTGCGCTTCTAGTTCATTCATTGTGTCTACCAACTTATACCCGTCAAACCCTTCATATACATTCATCAGTTTGCACCAAGCTAGACCTATTTCCTTCCATACAAATTTATTCTTATATGTTCACCTGGTTGCATTTGCACCAGGTATCCAATAAAAAGACGGCCGCATGCCAAAAAAAAAAAGAAGGAAAAGTTCAGTGGAAATCCATAACAGAAATTGCCAATTTGTTTTATTAGTATCTACCAAATCCGTTGCTTCATACATGTCCATATGGCATATGTCATATGATGTGAAATCTTTGACGTCAAAGTCTCAATGACATCGCCTAAGAGTGGTGGGCATCAGACAAACATCTTCATGCTGAGAGCTCTGTGTGTGTACCATTTGCTATGCCTCACGGACTCCAAAGGCAGCGATCAGCTGTTTGTCTTTTTTGGACATACTTTAAACGCTCTAGTTTGAGCTTGAGCACTGTCAAGCGAGGGCATTTTTAGGTGTGGTCTATGACTATAATACACTAGCTCAGATGTGCAAGGGACCTAGAAATTTAGTGGCATTTTGCCAGCAGACAGTGTATGGAGCTAGCAGACTACAAGATACTTAGGGGAAATGACGTTATGCTGCTAGTAAGATGCGGAAAATTGGGAATTCAACGGTTGAAAAGGTTGCTTCAGTTTTAGTCATTTTTACTGTAATCACAAAGAAGAAAATGAGGCGGACACAAGTAGTAGTTGATTAAAGACCTTATGATGATGTGTTGTACGTAAAGCATGAGACCGCTTCGTCATAAACATGTCGCTAAAACACCTTCACATCTCATATGAGTAAAAGGATAGACACTGCTTATGATTTTCTCCACTGTTTGTGTTCTCTTTGCCCTTTTTATTTGCTTTGAGCCATTAAGCTGAACTATTTATAAGAACTTGGCTGTGTGCGGGCAAGATATTTTTCTATTTTCTAAAACACGAGTAAATCATTTTCACAACTCATCAATTGGAATTAAATGAGACAAAATGATTCCATCCAACAGTGATTATTACTTGTGTTCTGGCCGAGCAGTCAGTTCGTCATGGAGCAGCTATAAATTTAGTTCACCATGTGCAGAGATTCACTAGTGTCTCAGACTCATTCTAGTACTGCATCAGCATATATCTTTCTCACTAGCCACACGCATAGAATTCTATTACATGCAGCCCCCAATGTCTTTCTTTCTTTCTACCTGGCCTGCACTGGTGGTGAGTAGCTTCTTTGGAATGACGGGCATCAGGTGAACATCTGTGACAGATACGCATGGTTGATCAGTATCTGTGGCAGAATGTGCTCCAGCCTTGTTGTTCCATCTCACTGTGCTGTGGTAGATTAGATGGAGGATTATTCAAAGAGGCAGAGGCGTGTTCGCCCTCCATCAGGAGGCTATGGAAAATCAATTAAACCTTGTTTGGTTAATGGATTCCCCAAGGGGATTGAAGGAAATTAACAGGATTTTGACTTGTTGGAGATTTAATCCTTGTCAATTCCCTCTAATCTCTTTTAAATCCCTTCCAACCAAACAAGCCCTCAAGGGGATACTAATTCCTTGCTTAAAAACCCCTGTAGAAGAAACTCTTCACCACCTCTTCTATCCTGCCCATTTGCTATGGCGTGCTGGAACATTTTTGGTATTATTGTCCCTGATCTGGACCCTTTGGAGGCGTAAAGGTCATCAGAACCCAGCTCAATCAGGTCTTCTACATGGATGTAATTATTGTTATGAGTTGGTACATTTGGATGGCACGAAATGATAGGATCTTTACAGTCCAAGATGTTAAGTTTTTCTTCAAAAAGGAGTTCGCCTGGGTTGCCAAGGATGGTCTGAAACCTGACATGTCTCTATGGCTAGACTTGATTGTGAAATTTTATTTATTTTCTTTGTTTCCTTCTTTGTTTCTTGAACTGTGGACTTATTGTTTTGATTTCTTATAAATGTATATAATCAGTAGGGACACGCCCCTAGTGGCCTCCTGTTTTCTCAAAAAAAAAAATCTCAAAGTGCTCGCGGTCGGGTCCTCTTTATATAGCACTAGCAGCGGCAGTAAACAAAAACATCCTATGAAAGTGCATGCAACTCCTCACGCCTAACCAAAGAAGTTAAAGCACTCTGTTTTCTTGGCGCGCGTTTCAAAGAAGAGTGTTGAAGCTGAAGTGCTCTTTCTTCGCTTTAGGCCAGTCTCAGTGGGAGTTTCATGGGCATTAAATAGACTGCCATGTCAGCATTTTTGATGATGTGGCAGCATATTAATGAAGAGAGAGGTGAAATGAGTTTCATGGTGATGAAACTCTCTATACACAGTTACCTAGACAGCTTGTGTCTTGCATGTAGTCTAGGGAACAACAAGAGATGAAACTTTGCATTGAGAGAGGGTGTTTCATCATAGTTTCAAACATCTTTTAGATGATGTGTCACTCTAGGTAATTGTGTCCATGAAACTCCCACTGAGATTGGCCTTAAAGTAAGTTGGATCATCTGGACGTGCTTTCAGACTAACTATGACTTGGATCGGAAGTTGTTGCACAGAATATATAGATGTTCGTGCACTATTCTCCACTGTGTGTATCTCCATTCTCGTTCAACAAGAAAATCTTGTTATTGTTAGGCGTATTCTGTATTTTGAGCTTACACTACTTGTGCTCTCCAAGGCAAAATGATCCTCCAGATGCGTGCTTCTTAGTTTCAATTTGACAGAGAATTTTGAGTTGTTAACTCTATTTTTGTGCTTTTGCAGAGAGTAGGAAGCCAAGCAGATGGCGCAACTCCCTCCAATTGAGCAATTGACCGTCTCGCGCAACGTCCTCTAGCAGTTTGATATGTAAGGTGGAGATCAGGAGCAACTACTGGTAGAAGAGTTTGAAGTTCTTTTGTGCCCGTCTCCAGTTTCTTCTTTGTGATCATGGCTGCAACAATATAAAAACTTAAAGAACTAAATTGACCTCTCTAATTCTTATAATTTTCATCTGTCTAAAGCAAAAAAAAAATGCATGTACTGGACCGGTAGGCTGAGTCCATCTCCTGCGACCTTACCATTATATTGTAGCAGCCCCGGCCCCTAGCTTGTAATAGAGAACATCTTGTGCACGGCCAATGTTTTTCTGATGCCCTCTATTCTTATACATAGGTGGTGCATATCTGGCATGCATGAAGCGAATGGATGCATGGGTGGTATATCAAGAGTTTGATGTCTATATATAAGAGTTTATAGATGGAGTGACATAAATTAAAATTTAAGAGGGGTGTGTCTGGGCATTCATTTTAAGTTGTTCACATATTAACAAAAGAAACTTACAGTATACTCCCTCCATTTTTGTATATATGTTGTTTAACAGTTTAAGACAAGCCAATTAGTTTAAAATGCATGTGATATTTTTGAGCCACAGACCATGCAGCAAGACTGTGTGGCACTGCCACATAACCATTCATCATAGGTGGCAAAAAACAAGCTTCATATACAATTTCCCTGATCCATGTCTTTATTAGTTTGCTCTCCATTTTTTGTGTCCCTTACATGCTTCCTCATCTACCATCTCCCTTTTCTCTCTTTCTCGAAGAATGAGAAATTGCATCTCAAAAGAAGAATGTCTGTTACATGGTAAGGTGATCCACATGCTTCTCATGGCGTTCATAATAGTAAACTATCTTACACATCATAATTGACAGAAAGAAATAAATCGAAGCATATTTTATTTTTCCTCTTCCATTTTAATTCCTCGCTATCATCTTGGCTGAGTGAGTTTAGGGGAGTGGACACATGAAACAGTGAAGCTACCCGTATTGACTGGCACAGAGATTAAACATGCTTTAAAATGGAGGTTGACTACGGTATTAACAAGTCTGTCTCCTTCAAAGATCGCGTACTGATCAGCGAGTGCAAATCTTTTGTCTCTGAGAGCATACTTGATTTTCTAATATTTTCCCGAGGCCCTACATTCTCATTCAGTACCCATTAAGTTGTGAAAGTCAGGCATTATACCTGCTAGTACGAGAACACAGACTAGGTGAGCTATGAATTGGTGCAGAAGTTTCCTTCATTTCTTTCTTTCTTTCTTTCTTTCTTTCTTTCTTTCTTTTTTGCATGCACTCCTCTCTCGGTTCTGTGGCATGCCATGATACATCCTGGTCCTGAGGAACATATATAAGGATGGAGTTAGAAGATGAATGGGCTTTGTTGGTGCAAATGGACAAATAGAGTAATAAATGAACACTAAGAGGGGCAATCTACTTATAAAAACATAAATATGCTTCACTGAGATATTGCCTGCAAAATCAATATGAAGGTTTCACGTAACAACCAAACATGTGGTTTCAAGTTTGAGCATTTATTTCACTTTTTTTATAAATCTACTAATACAGTTAGACTATCGTGTGGCTCATCGTCTGCAACTGTGTGTGGACGTCCGACTGTCTAGCAAATAAGAGGATGGCCCAGAAACAACTGCTGCCCCATATGTAAGCGGGAGCCCGAGACAGCTCACCACTTACTTGCCAGCCGTCGATACACGAAACACGTCTGGAAGGTGACGGCTGACTGGATAGGGCTTCACGCCCTCCACCCTGACTCATGGCCACCTACGGCCACAGCTCTTGAATGGTGGTCTTCAATGGCGTAAATTGGCGGTACACTGAGGATGGCGGTCGGATCGCTGATACTCTTGATAGCGTGGGAGATCTGGAAGGAGAGAAACAACAGGACTTTTCAAAGACAGGAACTAAGAGGCTGCAACTTGGGCAGAAGCGAGAGCAAAGTGCCTGGCGGTGCTCCTCCATGGCGCATAGGCTTTTCTCGTTTTTAGGCTTCTTTTTCTATATTTTTTTTTGCACTTGACCGTCGGGACTAGGTTCTTGTATACTTCTTCTATATTAATAGATAATAGAAACCCGAACAATCAGGTGCCGCGTTCGTTAAAAAACTGAAAGGAATCGATGCTCGTGATAGCCTAAGAGGGGGAGGGGGTGAATTAAGCTTTCTAAAAACTAAACCTACCACATGCCTCTAATTGCACAAAGTAAAACTAAGACAAGCTATCTAGATGTGCAACTAAGATTTTCTTCTAGTGTTTGCACCCACCCAAAGAGTTTTGCAACCTAGAGCCAATCCTATCAAGATACTACTCTAGAAAGGTAAAGGCACACAAATTGCAAGTATGAAATGCGGAAGCTTAGAAGGGTTAGAGGGATGCAAACTTGACACGAAGATTTATCCCGTGGTTCGGCTAACGCCTACTCCACGTTGGAGCTCCACAAAGGATGTGCTTCCGGTCGCCAAGTCTTCTTCCCGGTCAAGACCTTGAGCTCGCCATAAAGGCTCCCCAAGAGGGATGATGAGCAAGTCACCAAGACCTTGCTCTCATTAACCTAGTCTCCCGGAGATCTTGACACCGTCTCCACTACAGAGCTTCTCCACCAAGGAAGGGGTCTCCTCTTTCCCAGCACAATATCGTCGTCGCCTCTCCACACCAAGCCGGAGGGTCAAAGACTTGCCGGCGAGTCACCAAGACTCTAATGGGCCGGCACACTGAGATTACAAGAGTTGGTTCACTCTAGAACCAAGCACAAGGCTCAACACCTTGCCAATGCACTCACTATGCCTATCCTAGCTCTCTCACTCACTATGGATGAAGAATGTAGCACAAATGGTAGCTTGGATGTCTTGTAGGTGTAGATGAACTTCTCTGGACTCCAGCAACTCCAAATGGCTGAATGTGGTGGGTATTTATGGTCCAAGGGGCTCAACTAGCCGTTACCCAAAAGGTGCACAGATTTTGCGAACGCCGTATAATCCGCCATGCACCAAACCCCCATCGGCGTATAATACGCCGTGTGCTTTTCCAACGGCCGGATTCCTTTTTCCAACGGCTACCTGCACACGCCGTATGCTTCTCAACTTGTACGCCGTGCCTTTTTCTTCATCACCTCTTGACATTGTCCCTGTGTAACTTGTACGCAGTTAGTCCGCCGAAGGTCGGCGTATGATACACCATGTNTTTTGCACTTGACCGTCGGGACTAGGTTCCTGTATACTTCTTCTATATTAATAGATAATAGAAACCCGAACAATCAGGTGCCGCGTTCGTTAAAAAACTGAAAGGAATCGATGCTCGTGATAGCCTAAGAGGGGGAGGGGGCGAATTAAGCTTTCTAAAAACTAAACCTACCACGTGCCTTTAATTGCACAAGGTAAAACTAAGACAAACTATCTAGATGTGCAACTAAGATTTTCTTCTTGTGTTTACACGCACCCAAAGTGTTTTGTAACCTAGAGCCAATCCTATCAAGATACTACTCTAGAAAGGTAAAGGCATACAAATTGCAAGTATGAAATGCGGAAGCTTAGAAGGGTTAGAGGGATGCAAACTTGACACGAAGATTTATCCCGTGGTTCGGCTAACGCCTACTCCACGTTGGAGCTCCACAAAGGATGTGCTTCCGGTCGCCAAGTCTTCTTCGCGGTCAAGACCTTGAGCTCGCCATAAAGGCTCCCCAAGAGGGATGATGAGCAAGTCACCAAGACCTTGCTCTCATTAACCTAGTCTCCCGGAGATCTTGACACCGTCTCCACTACAGAGCTTCTCCACCAAGGAAGGGGTCTCCTCTTTCCCAGCACAATATCGTCGTCGCCTCTCCACACCAAGCCGGAGGGTCAAAGACTTGCCGGCGAGTCACCAAGACTCTAATGGGCCGGCACACTGAGATTACAAGAGTTGGTTCACTCTAGAACCAAGCACAAGGCTCAACACCTTGCCAATGCACTCACTATGCCTATCCTAGCTCTCTCACTCACTATGGATGAAGAATGTAGCACAAATGGTAGCTTGGATGTCTTGTAGGTGTAGATGAACTTCTCTGGACTCCAGCAACTCCAAATGGCTGAATGTGGTGGGTATTTATGGTCCAAGGGGCTCAACTAGCCGTTACCCAAAAGGTGCACAGATTTTGCGAACGCCGTATAATCCGCCATGCACCAAACCCCCATCGGCGTATAATACGCCGTGTGCTTTTCCAACGGCCGGATTCCTTTTTCCAACGGCTACCTGCACACGCCGTATGCTTTTGAACATGTACGCCGATGGTCGGCGTTTCATACGCCGTGCCTTTTCTTCCATCACCTCTTGACATCATCCCTGTGTAACTTGTACACCGTTAGTCCGCCGATGGTCGGCGTATGATACGCCATATAGGATATTGCTGACCCTAACTTGAACTTGCCCATGCCTTGAACGTTGTATCATTCGCCCTTCATGCGCACAGTAACACCGGACCATACGTCGATGCCCTTCATTTGAAATCTTCGAGCGCCGTATGCTTCCAACTTGTACGCCATGCATCGTCGTATCATACGCCGTGTAGATTCTTCTTGCTTTGCTTGGTCAGCCTCTACATGCCGTATGATTCTGGTTTGTACGCCGTTCATCGGCGTTTAATACGCTGTGTACAAACTCTGTGGGTTTATCTAATTCAATCAACTCAAGCCCTTTCCATGATTTCATATGCCAATACCACATCATAAATACTTCAAAATAAGACTCTCTAGTTTTTGGCTATGCTTTGGAATCATTCTTGGGACGTAATTTTCTATGTAAATCACTTAACAAACTTGTTAGTCTCAATGACTATGTTGTCATTTAATCACCAAAATCACAATATAAATGGCACATAGGGCCATTTTTCTTAAAAAAACTCAATTAGACTACGATGCAATGTTTGTGCCATGATGGGAGAAAGATTCGCCCCCTTGGAGTTTAGGAGCAAATGAGGAGAGGAAGAGAGGAGGTTCGCCCTGGTGCCTCACCGCCGTGCTCAAGAGGTCTCACCAAATTAAGAGAGAAAGAGGAGGGAGGGAGATAGGGCAAGTAGTGCAGCAGTGAACTCTCACGTTGTTATCATTTCCTTTCTTTTAATTGCAGGGAACGCCATCTTACGTTGTTATGTACCTAGCTAGCTGTCCGGTTTTGTCCCCAACATGCTTGTGTTTCTCAACAAATGAGGATCGGCATCTCAAAAATAAAAAAAGAAGAAAATTGTGATGATCGGTGAGCACCAAATTACCAACATTGTATTGCTAGTCGGTTGAAAGGATTTGGTGATACTGCTGTGAAAAGCAGAAAAGCAGTATAGAAAAGCAGGAAATGACCAATATAAGTCCTAATAATTGTGATAATGCTGTGATTCTGTGAAACCAGTCGTCGCCTTCTTACTCCTGTATCCTTCTTCACATCTCTGTAATCATACAGTAGAATAACCAAAGAATAGCGACTAGTGGACAATGGGGGACATGTTACTTCACCTCTTTGTAGGAATGGGAATCATCAGGAAATTAGCCACTGTCGGGGTGAATGTATATGTCACGGTTCAGGGAACTTAAGTAGCGACAAAAAAAGGTTTTGGGTTGATTAATTTATCAAAACAATCCGAAACATTATGTAGCTCTCTATTCCTAACAATACAATCTCTTGCTCTAAAAAATAATTTAATCTCTACTCAATCACCTAATCTCTGGGCAAGATTATATTGGGCCCACGCCGAGATCGAGTTGCCCACGCTTCATGTTCATCCCCCGGAGCTTCATTATTGATCGATGACTGCAGGCAGCCACAGAAAGTAGCAAAATTTTATTAGGCATATGAGAATGGTATACACATTTTTATCTCAATGTAACATTTTATTTGGTGGGTCCAACATGTGAAGGAGAACAGAGGAAGTGATATATACCACCTTCACATTAGTAAAACCTTTTACACACAACCTAAATCGATACTAACAAAGTATGGACATGGGTTTTCGTAAAGAGGCAAGTAAGGTGAAATCCAACAGTTGTATGCCTATTGCTTGGTATGGTGATCTATATATGCTTTTTCCGAGCTTATAGTAAAGTGATTCATACTGGTAAAACTTTTTAGCTTTTACTACATAGCATCGTGGACATCAGTATCTTCTAGCAACCTATGGATTGTTCCACCCCCAAGCTACAGGGGTTCGTATATATATAGTTACATGCTTGGTGGAGTCGGTTTTGGTGGAGAGGACAGTCAAGCTACGGCGATTGACTGATCAATGCAATCAAACATGCTTAAAAATGAAGGCCAACTATGGTCACTGATTACCCCGAGCAAATCTTCTATCTCTGATAGCATTAGCCGACCATGATTTTCTAATATTTTCCTGATGCCCTCCATTCTCAAGCAGTAGTATTGTGGAAGGATGAGGGATCACAACAAGCGCTAATATTGGAGAAAATTAAATAAAATAAAGAGTTAACTTCAGTTATGGATGATGCAGAAGTTTCCTTTTATTTGGCATGCACTCTTTCAGTTCTCGTGGCGTGCCAAAATTGGCCAACATATATAAGGATGCATGGAGTAAGAAGATGCATATTGAATGGACAAATGGAGTAATAAATGACCTCTAAGAGATCAATCTACTATAATTAATACATAAATATATATGGTTCAGTGCGATATTGCTTACAAAATCAATACGAACGTTTCACCTAACAATCTAAAGTGCTTTCATGTTTGAGCATTTATTTCAAATTGTTCATGAATTTACACAAGACAATTACACTAGGAGTCTAGGACTCTATGTTTGGGCCATACGCCATACCAGGCATGCAATATTGTGAGGCATTCATATATATTGGGGCCTTGCTAACCTACGAGGTAAGAGGTCAAATCAGTCTAAACCATTAAATTTTAGAAGGGATAAATCAATAAAAAACAAAAAGCAATTGTGCTTATCTTCCATGAATGTACGGATTCATGCAGATCCATAAATCATGGGCCAAGGCTTTCCGCATTCAAATAGTGATGCCAATAACACAAATCAGCACGCCCCGCGTCGTGTCACTTCCTGTGTGCACGCAGTGACACAATTTATTACTACATCGTCTCCACGAGGTGCAACTGCCATGCAATTTTATTTTATTTTTGTAAAATGTCATCTTTGGATACTAACTACAAAAAATAAGTACATAACCCTCTCACATATCAAGTATCACCACTTCATTAGACAACGATGTTTCTGCACCTATTTTTTTTTTTTTTGAAATGAGAACATTTTATTAATTTCAAGAAGTTACATCGAGTGGATACAACGACTTGAAACCGTTCCCGGCCTCTGCCCATAGAGCACACAGCCTACTAAAGTTTGAGTTTAACAGACACATTAATGACTTTCGATCCTGAGACTAGAACGCCACCCATGTGCCTAGGTAAAAAAGTCCTTTGCCACCCGCTCCAACCACCGAGAGGCCGCAACAAGCACCTCCTGGGAAGTAGGCTGTTGTAGGGTAGCCCATGTACGAATCCAGTGCGTAGCCCTGTAGACAACCTGCAAAAAATAAGATTGTTTGTTTTCAAAAACAGCGTCATTCCTGCAGAGCCAGACAGACCAGCACATGGCTGCCGCTCCTACCATGATGAGTGATTTATAATGTTTTGGAATGCCATTCAGCCAGCCCCCGAATATGTTGGATATACTTGTAGGTTGGCGGATACCCCATGCCATGTATACCGTGGCCCAAGCCATCCGCGCAAAACGACAGTCTAGGAACAGATGCTGAATCGTTTCATTTTCATGACAGAAGCAGCACTGTTGATTACCTTGCCAGTTCCTTTTCGCCAAGTTATCCTTTGTGAGAATGATACCGCGCCTAATATACCAGAGGAATTTCTGCACCTATCATATTACAAAAATTAGATCTGAATGCCTGTCACGACAGGGCTCCATGATTTTTTTTTCCGGTCACATGACACATTAGAAAAAACACGTTACACCCTCATGCGATTGAAAAAACATGTTACACAACACATGTTACACCGCACGTGATTAATACATTGTACAAGCTGTTGACGCAATAATTTTGACTGTCAACAAAAACACACGTTACACGAAGTATTTTGCCTTCGTGTACTAGTGATTTCATTTAAGTTATTAAATTTACACCATGAAAGGCAGCTAGTTAGATCTAATTAGTGATATTTTGATTTTATCCTATTTTAAAAATAAAAATATACAAATCTATATTTTTTCTATTACATCCTAGAAGGTAATAAATGATAATAACATCTCTCCCCCTCTTCCTTCTCTCTTCTCAGGCCACGAGAGCACCTGGCGGCGCGGCCCCCAGCCCCAAGGCATCGCCAACCGTGGGCAACGCGGCCTTGGTCCCCGGCCGGGTGTCGGCGGCACGACCGCTGGCCTATGATTTTTTTTAAGAAAACATTGCTACAAATTGGATTATTGCGACGGGTGGTTAGCGCCAGGTACTAAAGAGGGTACCCCTTTAGTACTGGAGACGTAGTACTGACTGCAAATCTGGTACTACAGGGGTTTATCGTCAGCCGGTACTAAAGCCCATATCTGTAGTAGGGACGGTGACCTTTTACCATAATATGCTTTTCTGCATTGTTTATGATTTTATCCATTGTTTGTGTTCTCTTTGCCCTTTTTATTTGCTATCAGCCATTAAGCTGAACTCTTTATAAGAACTTGGCTGTGTGCGCAGCCGCAAGATATCTTTCTATTTTCCAAAACATGAGTAAATCATTTTCACATCTCATCAATTAGAATTACCTGTGACAAAATGATTCCATCCAACAGCGATTAATTGTGTTCTGGCCGAGCTGAGGAACTATAAATTTAATTCACCATGTGCAGAGATTCAGTAGTGTCTCCTACTCTTTCTATTACATGAGCATATATATCTTGCTCACTGGTCACCCTCATAGAACTCCATCATCAGTTCGTAGGAGTTATGGTCACATCCATGCAGCCCCCAGTGTCTTTCTTTCTTTTTACCTGGCCTCCACTAGTGTTAAGTAGGCCTTCTTTGGAATGAGGGGCATCAGGTGATCATCTGGGACAGGTACGCATGGTTGAGCAGTTTCTGTGGCAGAATGTGCTCCATGTAATACAATAACCCGAGTTGCTGTGGTCTAAGAACAAGTGCGAAATCAAGCCTTGTTCCATCTCAGTAAAGTGTGGTAGATTAGATGGAGGATTAGCAAAAGAGGCGGAGGCGTGTTGAGTCGATGTTCTATTTGTCTTCATAGGCATCTATACAGACACCAATGTTTTGGTTGGTGCTTTTGTCGTCTTA
This sequence comes from Alloteropsis semialata, assembly GCA_004135705.1. Classification (NCBI taxonomy): domain Eukaryota; kingdom Viridiplantae; phylum Streptophyta; class Magnoliopsida; order Poales; family Poaceae; genus Alloteropsis; species Alloteropsis semialata. The sequence continues at coordinate 40,230,641 of CM014271.1, forward strand.
GGCTCTCGTGTAAAATGTATACCCATTTATGTCGTAGCCTGTCAAGAATGAGGTTGATAGTCCCCTTACCAAATACGCCAGCTATGTATGTATTGTCTCGCTACCCATGAGCCACAACCATCTAGTGAAAGTTTCTATGTGGTGGCGTGTAATCCATGTCATAGACTTGGATTTTTGGAGCATATTATAGTCTTGGGTTTTTTGGATCCACGCCATTACAACTTTCTAGGTTTTGAAAAACGTCATTACAATTCACCTTATTGGAAACTTGCATTACAACTCTGTTTCTCCCGCATCCATACCTATTCTACATCTCGCGTGTATAGAGGCCCACTTGCAGGCGCCGTAGAATCATATGTCCCCGTATTGCCCCTAGCTCTCGGATAAGGCAAGGCACAGACCCGACCCGAGTCTTCTTTGCCTGGATGCGTTAGTCTCCGCCCGACGGCTGGCGACTGCGTTTGTCGCCGCCGACACCGGCTGGGCTTTGCCGCCTGGTACTCGTGGTCTACAAGCTGCAGCGCCCGACGATGTAGTTTAGGCGAGCGGTCGCGACGGCGGCGGGGTCCAGCAACTCAACGGATTGGGGGATCCACAGCCCGCCGATGTCCCCACTTGTGGTTGGGGAGTGCCCGAGTTGATGCGTCCAGTTGGTATGAATCAGAAGCAAACAGCGGGAGACTTTTGGCCAATCCATCATCAAGTATCCTAACAGCATCAAAGTAAGTCAATTTGTCTTCAATTTTGCGTTGGTGGATGGGTTTGATGCATCTAGGGTTTGGATGGGATGCAGGATGACTCAAGAACTTGTCGGTTCATCATGTCTGAGCCGCAGTATGAAGCATATGCTCGTAAGCAAGGGCAGAACATGAACACGGTGATCCCTTTCAGTTCTGGTGATGGTGGGTATGTCTCTGTGGACTGTATTGTGGAACTAAAGCTGCAATTCGATGAACTGAAGCAGAAAGTTGACAGTGTGGTGAATAATCTTTGTGTATTGAGGATGCAAGTGCAGAAGATCAAGATGGACTATGTTGTCATAGCAGCAGTGTGTGTTGGTGTTGTTGTTGGTTGTCTTATGAGCAAAATGTGGAACTAGTGAATTGTAGCCTTTGGAAGCAATGTATCAGTGACAATTGTGTAATCTACCTTTGGAAGTAATGGAATCTGTTTTCAATAATTGTTCATGCTAACTTTTGACAACAGCATTTGAGTGGAATTGTTCAAATAGATCACAGATTCACAGGTTACAATAACAGGTGAAATAGATTGGTTCATAGGCGACATTATCATGTCACAATAGCATTACAAAAGAAGGTTTCCAGTTCAGCTTGTTCAAGTTCAAGTTCACAAGCATCTAGGTTTCATTGGCATAAGGTTCAGTGCAATACCATCAAGCTCGCACAATATTACAACCCATTACATAATATTGCATTTCAGCTTGTCAAGTTCACAAGCATTACAAAAGTGAAGTTCAATGCCATCAGGCTCACACCCCATCAGAAAACATGTCCTTCAGGCTTCTAACAACCTTTGCTGGAGGAGCAGCTGCATCCCTCTTCTTCTTCTTCTTCAGTGGTGTTTTTTTATTCTTAGGGGTCTTCTTCTTTGATGCCTTCTTTTTCTTGCTCTTGGATGGTCCAGAAGTGTCCTCCTCTGGATTCTTTCTGTTTATTCATTAGTGTTAAACCATAATTGAATTAAAAATACATATGACAGTAAACAATTCAAATAAAAGCTAACCCCTTTTTGCTAGGAGCAGTCTTGCCATGTTCTCCTACCATCTGAAGCTTGCATGTTTTGGCAAAGTGTCCAAAACCTCAACACCTGCTGCATCTAACTTTCTTTTTGTATGCATTTTTCTCTATAGAACCCCTTATCCTTTGCACTTTTGGCCTCCCTAGTGCTCTACCCAGCAAAGGTGGGTAAACCTTGAATCAAAGATTCACTTCTGGCCACAGGGACCTGTCTGGTAATGCTTCAACTCTTCCTTCATAGGCAGCTCTGAACCGTGCAACTGAGTAGTACTCATGCACAAAGTCATCTACCACCATGCCTCTATTGGAGAATATCCATGCTAAGGCATGCTTGCATGGCTTACCAGTTATCTGCCATTCTCTGCATGAACATTTCTCATCTTTCAAATCCACTGTGTGCCTCCTCTGGTTATTCCAGTCATCAAGTAGTGTCACCTTTGCAAAGTGCTCATCACTAACTATAATCTTGACAACCTTTAGATTCTTGCTTGTAAAATTTAGATCCTTCTTAACAATAGGTAGGATTCCATCTTCCCATTGTTGTGCAAGCTTCTTTCTGATGTACCTTTTCTCCATTATCAACTCCCTAATCCTGTCAACTAGCTCATGGAGATGAAGGCCTTTCAAGTGTTTGATCTGAGTATTGAAACTCTCAAACACATTATTAGTCAAAGAGTCACATTTGCTACTCTCAGAGAACCCACTTTTGTACCAAATCTTGCCATGGTTCTCTTCAAGGTAGTCAATTGCACATGGAGCAAACTCAAAATTTTTCTTCATATGCCACTTAAACATATATTCTATGTAGCTCCTTGTAGCAGGGTACAGATGGTCAGTGAAAATATCCCCTGAGTAGTATTTCATGAAGTTGATGTACAAGTGCCTCATGCAGTCTATGTTTTCAACCTATGGAAATACCTTTCCTACAGTATTCTCTAATCCTTTACTGCATCTGAACATAAAACTAGTCCTAGTGGGTCTCCTATGACTTTGTGCAAATTCTCAAGAAACCACTCCCAATTATCCTCAGTCTCTGAGTCAAAAACTGCATATGCAATATGATACAACTAGTTATGCCCATCAACACCTATTGCTGAAGCCAACTGTCCAGTGTACTTCCATGTAGGAAAGAAGCATCTACTCCTACAAAGGGTCTACAACTAGCTAGGAATCCATCAATGCATGGATTTAAAGCAACAATATCCTCTTGAACCTATTCTTCTCTAGCTCTATTTCTACAAGACTTCCAAGTGAACTTTGTTCTATTTGTGCAGCCCAATTAAACAGAAGTTGGGAGCTTTCCTCATACTTACCATGAATTTGATCCAATGCTACTGTTGAGGCTATAATACCAGGGTACCCGACCACGAGGATTGCCGACTACCGACTCCAAGACGACCAAGACTCCGAACAAGACACGACGACCAGATCACAGAAGGAAAGCCCGAAGATAGTTAGAGTCCTACTAGGTTTAGGTCTGTTTTGTCTTGTAAGGCACGTCTCCCTGGATATAAAAGCGGGGGTCCTGTCCGTAGGGGGTATTCTCAATTCTCAATAGTTGCTCATTGATCCACAAGTTCGCCCGAGGGTACTTGTTACGCATTGTAATCTGTACTCGACGAAATAATACAAGCAGCAACTGGACGTAGGGTTATTACTCGATCTCGAGGGCCCGAACCAGTATAAAAATCCCGTGTCTTTCTGTTCATCACCGTGATCAATCTTCGCATAAAGCGGGGTGTCTGCCGGACAAATATCTGACGAGTACAACCTCGACAGAGGCGCGCCAGGTAGGGGCCCTTGCGTGAAGAAAGATCATGCCGATCGTCAATGGAGTCTGGTTCGCCGACGCGTCGAGTTCCTCGATGCCCTACATGCCCAGTTCCGTCAAATCGGGAGCAATCGG
>CM014271.1:40235303-40258348 GCA_004135705.1 Alloteropsis semialata
CTTCCTCGCAGGGTTCCCACGTCGGCTAGGGCAGAACCCTAGACAACTAGCATGACCCTTGGCTCTCTGAAAGGTGTCCCTCTAGCTTCTCTGCTCCTCGGCGTCGAATGATGAATGATATGATGTGTGGCAGGGGGCACAGGGGCTATTTATACCCTGAGGAAACTCTAGGTCGAAGGGGAGATCGAGGCACCGCAGGGGGGGGCCTAGGCCGGCCAGCCCAGAGAGGCCCAAGCCGGTTGGCCTGGCCTTTTCCTGGCCGCCTCGTCCTTGTCTTTCTCCCCAAGTCTTCTGGAAGCTTCAGTAGTTGTTCCCTCTATGCATATGGGCCTTTGGACGTCGTTTGCTTCGGGATATCTTCAAGATAAGAATGGGAACTGGATGACCTTCCAAATTCTCCAATTGATTTGCCTTGACCCCAAAGTCACTTGACCTTATCTTGAAGTACTTGCCTTTCAAAGGTTCTTGGAGGACGGTTCACCAAAGATGAGCATGAACGGGGCTTGAAACATCATAGGCCGGCCGGCCTACCCTTTTCTTCGGGCCTCTGGCTTTCATCTTTCATCGTGTCGTCCTTAGTCACAAGCCTTGTCTATATGTGCTCCAATTTAGCCCAAAAACCTGCATAAACAGAAATCCTCCAAAAACACATGCACATAAGAAAACGTCCCAGTTATAGAGTATGATCAGTAGTTTAGATATCAAATTTATGCCATTATTGAAGATAAAGAAGGGTAAAAAGGTGGCGCTAAGGAGCGTCAACAGTTATACACATGCAAGCAAATCAAACCCAATCACCTACTGAGATGAACACACAAAGACAAATGGTATACTTGCTAGCGCCGTCCTCCATCATCGCCGCACCAGTGCAACGATGCGCGCAAGATGTCGACGTCACCATTAGGGCACCTCCATTGCTTAGGGTTCCTCTCCGTCATCTCCAAACGTCGGCAATGCCAAGCGGCAAAGGTGGGTGGGCGTTGGCGGCGAGATCTACCGGAGGGTGGCGGCAAAGGGGATGGGCGGGCGTCGGTGGCGAGATATGCAGGTGGCAAAAGGGAGCGAGCGATAGAGTGAGAAGAGAGGATGGCCGGGTCGGGGTCGGGCCTATGCCTTGCCTTATCTGAGAGCCAAGGGCAATATGGGGACATACGATTATATGACGCCTACATGTGGGCCTCTGTACCTGCGAGACATAGAATAGGGCATGGATGCGGGAGAAACAGAGTTGTAATAGCAAGTTTCCAATAAGGTGAATAGTAATGGCATTTTTCAAAACTTGGAAAGTTGTAATGGCATGGATCCAAAAAAAACCTATATTCTTGTGCTCCTCGATGTAAGGAGCCACCATAGTTGATGACAGCAATATAGTATAATGGGCTTTTATGAATAAATCGTAGTCGCCACACCTCATTTGTTTCTTTCCTAATGTGCCCTTTCCAATTAGTCTGCCCTCATGGCATGCTCAGGTAGCCCAATCGGTTTCAGTTCGGGAATATGGTCAACACAGAACTCAATGACCTCTTTTGTTCTATATCCCTTGGCGATGCAGAATAGCCATGAGCCTCTCAAGAGGATATATATTGTGTAGGAATATAGGACCAGGAATACTAATCTCTTTGACAACATGGACCAGGAGATGTTTCATAATATTAAAGAAAGACAGAGAAAATATCATCACAAGAATGGCAAGGCTTTGGGCCACATCATCCTACAGCCTTACTAGATTACTGGGATCAATTGCCTTCTGGTCGATTGCATTGAGGAAGGCACATAGCTTCACAATAGTTGTTCGGACATTAACGGGTAGAATTCCCCTCAGCACCACCGGAAGCAGTTGCATCAGTAGCACATGACAATCATGAGACTTGAGGTGTATGAATTTCTTCTTTCATATTTATTGCACTCTTTACATTCGATGAGTAGCCGAATGGGACCTTAATACTGTTCAAGCAATCAAACATGTTGGTCTTCTCCTTCTTGCTTAGAGTGTAGCTAGCAGGGTGTAAGTTCAATGCCCTTTCTCTCTCTTCTCAGGATGCAGGGGATCTCTTTGTTTCATACGTTTCTGGTCCTGCCATGTTTCTAGTGTATCTTTTGACTTTCCGTATGTACCAAGGAACCCTAGCACGTTTACGCAAAGATTTTTGGTCTTGTGAATCACATCAATTGCGTGACGGACATCTAAGACCTCCCGATATGGTAGGTCCCAGAATATTGACTTTTTCTTCCACATGGATGCCTTTTCATTTTCATTTGGTGCTTGATGGCTGCTAGGTCCCTTCCCAAAGACCACCTTCACATCTTTTACCATAGCAAATACATATTTTCCATCATGATTCCTGGGTTTTTTACTGATTTCTACCTCAAAATGCTTTCCTTTCTTTCTTAGCTGATGTTTCTTAGAAAGAAATTGACGATGACCCCATATACACACACTTTCTATAATGTTTCAGGTAAATGCACTCGGTGTGTTCTAGACAATGTGTGCATGCTTTGTATCCCTTGTTTGACTGTCCCAACAGGTTACCAAGTGCAGGCCAGTCATTGATGGTCATGAACAGTAACACTCGTAGGTTAAATTCCTCTTGCTTGTGTTCATCCCACGCCTTTACACCATCTTTGCCCCACAACAACAATAGATCGTCAACCAATGACCTTAGATACACATCAATGTCATTGCCAGGCTGCTTTGGGCCTTGGATGAGCACTGGCATCATAATGAACTTCCGCTTCATGCACATCCATAGAGGAAGGTTGCACATACAAAGAGTCACGGGCCAAGTGTTGTGGCTACTACTCATGTCATCGAAAGGATTTATGCCATCCGTACTCAAACTAAACCTTATGTTCCTTGCATCTTTTGCAAAATCTGGGAATGCTCTATCGATTTTTCTCCATTGGGACCCATCCACGGGGTGTCTTAGCGTATTGTCTTCCCTCCGATCCTCTTTGTGCCACCACATCATTCTTGGGGGTTTCTCACTCAACATCACCAGGGTTATCTTGTCTGATTTTATACCACGATTTGCAAACCAGACAGGAATCCAAAGATTCATAGACCTTGCCACGATAAAGGATACAATTATTGGGACATGCATGTATCTTTTCTACTTCCATTCCTAGAGGGCAAACGGTTTTTCTTGCCTTGTATGTTATTTCGAGCAATGTGTTACCCTCCGTAAGTATCTTCTTCATGATTTTCAATAACTCTGTGAAACCCTTGTCAGACAAGCCATTAGTTGCCTTCCATAGCAACAATTCTAGTGTGGTACCCAGCATTTTCTAGTCCTCGTTGCAACCTGGGTACAACAATGTTTTGTGGTCCTCCAACAAACATCTGATCTTCTCCCGCTCTCTTCCAGTTTTGCAGTCTTTCTCTTCATCATGAATCGTGTCGACTAGAGCATCATTATCCTCATCTTCTGCAATTGCTTCATCATCTCCCATTGCAATATCATTTACAAAGGCACCATATTGTGCAAAGTTTGGGATGTTGTCATCACCATCTTCATCACTATCTTCTAATATAATCCCCTCTTTGCCGTGATTCGTCCAACAAATATAGTTAGGCATGAAACCACTCCTTAGCAAGTGCATGTGAACCACCTTCTTTGATATGTGATAATCCTTATTGTTCTCATAGACCTTGCATTGACAACATATAAAACCTAAGGTCAAGTTAGCCTCTATCACGTCGAGGAATTGATGAACGCCATTAATGAAGTCAGTTGAGCCTCTTTCCACATTGTGCATCCATTGTCGATTCATCTATTCACAAAATACATCAAAAATTTCAGCCCCAATATGAGCACCATTTAAAGCATCCAAAAAAATTTCAAATATGAATATGTCATTTTATGTCTAAAATCCATAGCAAGCATAAATATGGACATCATTTATTCTCTAACAATATATAATTCTAAAATTCATAATAAGCCTAAATATGAACAGCATTTAAAGCCTCTACAATTTAGGAAATCTAAAATCCATAACAAGCAAAAATATGGACATCATGTAAAGTCTCTAACATTATATAACTCTAAAATTCATAATAAGCATAAATATGAACAACATTTAAAGTCTCTACCATTTAGAAAATCTAAAATTCATAATAAGCATAAATATGAACATCATTTGAAGCCTCTAAAACCTATAATTCTAAAGTTCATAAAAAGCCTAAATATGAATATCACTTATAGTCACTAAAAATCTCAAAATAATGATAAACTTAAATTCCATAATATGCATAAATATGAACATAAAAGATAATCATAAAAACTAAACAATGTCTAAAAGTCTTAGCATCATCTCTACACATGCAACAACTATCTATATGGTTCAGCTCTACCACAAAATCATAATACAATTGATGAATATTTCAAAATCTTCTATTTCTATCCATCCACAAAACACTCAATTACTCAAAACGTAGAGCATAAAATAGACCATGCTAATTGCCAAAAGAGAGAGGATCAAGTTGCTAACCTCCTGGCAGACTTGGATTTCAAAATCTCCAAAAGTTGTGGAAAAATCAGGCATGACCTCCCCCAACCCGAGCTCAATGGAACATGAGCCATGGCTCGGGCTGGGTGAGGAAGAAGCACCTAAATGCGCAGAGGCACATTGGTACCGGTTGGTGACACCAACCAATACCAATTAAAGGCGGCCTCATTGACACCAAACCGTACCAACCGGTACCTATGATACGGTGGGACATTGGTACCGGTGTTGAGGCGCCACTTTTTCTACCGGATCCTAAAAAACCGGTACCTATGAGCTTGGACCGATGGAAAGTTTTCTGGTGGTGCACACAAGCCCTAGGAAATTAACAAATATATGACTATGGTCCTAAAGATTAGGATACATCTATTATGAGTTGATGATGCATGGGGGAATGGGAACAAAGGAATCTCCTCCACATGCCAATTGGCAGATCAGAGTCAGTGCATGCATCTACGAAGCTACAGAAGCAATGTATACTGACTAATACGAGTCGAGTACTCAAATTGCAAACAACTTGTTAAAAGCAAATTGCTTAAATTGAGTACAATGACTGCGATCACCATTGCATTGCAGCAGTGACGGATTTCTGTTATTAAGTTGAAAGATCCACGAGTAAGCTTTTATTTTAAAAAAAATAAGTCAATACTTCATAGATCATTAATTTTTTTGCATTATTGTTGTCTCAATTCATCATTTATTAGTTCACCAAATGAATAAAATAGATCTTAGCAGACCTTAAACTTACCTTTAGGATGTCATCCGTGTCCATAAACTCTCAAAATTAATAATATAATGCAGATGTGTCCATAAACTTGATTAATGTGTCATCTAGATCATATATCCAAATTAATCCGTCCTCTGGGTACTGTGTAGCATGACAGGGTGGAGCCACCATCGTTTGTAACCTAAAATCTAGGGTCTATATGTCATTGATGTGAAAGACAACTCTTTCTTGTTTCCTTCCCTATCTGGTGCCGTTAGAAGACTAGAAGAGTTATCTCCTTGATGTCTTGATCTAACTCATTATTAGAAGCTGCCATATCACTTTTACAATGAACTCTATTTGTTGGGATGCCACTAGGTGTGTAAAAACGGGATGGATACCGGTCACATTGTAGAAGTTATATATATGGAAATGGATACAGGAGGAAGAGGAATTATATGTTGGCTAGCTAGAAATGTCTATTTGATACTATCTAGATGATTGTAATATTCGATTCGAGTACTTGTGGCCACGAGGCCTGATTTGATCCACGTCCACAAAATAAAGAAGAGAGGGAGGAAAATAGTATATCATCCTAAAGATGTAACTTCGTCACAACATATAATCTAATTAAGGCTAAAAACCTTGTATATTTGGGTCCATTATTTTCAATATATGAACAAATAACTATCTTGAGATTCATGGGAAACAACTCTACGATACTATACATTGGGTCAATCGATGGGTCATATATTTATATTTGTATGACTTTGGCAGCTCTGAAGAGTCAGATGACATGGTACAATGCATTAGGGATTAGCCTCAGGACCTGCAGATTTTCGCTCTTACTGGACAGGGCCATTTGTAGGTTACGAATGAAGCCCATGCGCAGGCGTCCGTTTCCTTTGCTGAACTCCGTTGGGCAAAGTCGATTTCTGTCGAGCCATTTTACCTCCTCAAACACAAGAGAAGAATCTCCAAGCTTCAGGGCAGTCGGGCCGCCCAAAGGATAAGGATGCCACGGATGTCTGAGCAGACCCCGACAAAAACAGTAAACCATGGGTGCATGTGGCAAACCCATGATGAAAAAATTGCTGACAGCATACAGGGCGGTCTGATCGCCTTGAAGGGATGAGCTGCGCGGCGAAGAGCTCACGCGCCATACAGTGTGGCTGGGGTCACATGTATGCAGCTAGCGCTGGGCTATAAATAGATGCAAAGGTTTAGGACCTTGCACTTATCGGAAGAGAAGCATAGCAACCACTTAGTAAACATGTTGGGGACTTTGCCTTGGATCCATCCACCAGGGGTGTATCTTGGAGACTTTAGAGTATGATGCTAGAAGAGTGCTTGCGATGGACTTGAGGTGTTAGTGAGCATCTGCAGGCTCTTCCGTTTCCTCTTCGCATTGCCTTTGGCTGAGGGCCTTCAAGGGTGAAATGCTTGTAGAGCCGGGCGAGCTTGGAGACAGTCTCACGCAACCCTCAAGTTCGGTGGGGTCGCCATTGGTCGCCGTGATGCTACAAGAGAGCTTGCGACGAGCTCATGTGGACGAAGCTTGCTGTGGATGTAGCAACTCGGGTGACGACGATGGCTCATGGCCATTATTTTGACGGTCAATATCTTTGTTCTTGTAAACGGCCCATGGCCGACACTTCTTTGTAACTGTATAGCTTCTTTACTAATGGAGGACCTTTGCTCGTGACCTTATTCCATACTATGCTGCTTTTGTCTCGGCGCATGACCTGACTCTTTTCTGGACTCAATGACCGGAGTCGTAGCGCCGAGTCCCTGAGCGTCGGGGCTGGCCGAGCGTCCTACTTTGTGAGTGTGTACAAATCTGCCAACAATTCCACCTAAAATTCAAGTGTGATGACCAAAAAAGTGTTAACTTCTGTCATTGAATTAGTTCCACTGCCCCCAAGACACCTAAAAATGCATTTGGGGACTGAGAGGTATCGGCATTGTCCGAGTAGCAGATGAACGCCTGAACGAAGGCCGGGTCGTCGACGATGCGCTGCGCTTCTGCCGCCAGGAGGGGGGAGTGGCTCAAGCCAACGGGATCGACCGTTATCCCTCCGCTGGCGCCGCCGAGTGGAGGGGAGTGGCTTAGGCCAACGGGATCGACGGTGATCCCTCCTCCGCTGCCGCTGGGTGGGGGGAGGGGGATAGGGTCAGGCCAACGGAATGCAGCTCAACCATCTTTGCAAAATTTGTTTCGCTTTGTCCCAGAGAAGGCGTCTTTTCGAACTACATTATCTCTATGTCCTCGTGGAGCCATGCCAATGGAATTCGCTTTGTCTCGGAGAAGGCAACTTTCAGATAATACGTTTTCCTGCTTCCTAATTATGAATTATTTTCTATCTCAAAGAATATGTCGATTTTTGTAGTACAATTTCATGAGCATGTGCACAATGTACTCCTCCACGTTCAGTAATTTTTTGGATTTTTTCAAAAAATTCATCTCATGTGGGTGTATTGAATTTGTATTCATGTGATGAGTATTATATGAAGTGCCCATGGACATAAGTATCCTAAAAATTCCTAAAACATTTTTTGTAACTTGTGGTACACAATGTGCACCTCTACATCAAGTTATAGTTATAGACTCATGTTTTTTTTTGCAACATAAAAAAATGGATGATTTTCTAATATTTTTCACATTTTTATCTCCCAAATTATAATGAATTGTGGGTTAAAATTAAGCATAGGTCTTTTGCATGACCCAATAATCATGTACAAATTTTGTTACATTTTTTGGAAACTTGTAACATGTAATGTCTTTTGAAACCTAAGAGTGATCTTTATGTGATATGAAGTTTGGAAGCAACTTCACACTAAAGTGAACACATTTAAGTTTGAATTATTGAAAACATCTCAGCAATATTCTAGCATGTTCAGGTGCATAAGATGTGCATGTTCACAAAATTGATAACCAAAATCATTTTGGTGTGATCTACGCAAATTTTTACAAAATTTAGAAGATGTGCATAAGATATTAACGTTAACTAGTTGACAGATTTTAATTACCTTATCATAATGAAAAAGATAAACGATGATTTTAGAAAAATTTAGAAACAAAAATAAACTCTTTTGGACCTTATATGACCAATCTATATGTGTTTGAGTTGTTAATTGCGAATCAAAAACAGAAATGTACTGTCTATCAAGAACTGGAGATGAACTCGGACATTGCATGACATGTGGGTCCAACAAACGTCGGGCGCCAAACCGGGAGTGGAAATTTCAGACACCGAAATTTTGACCCTGAAAGGACAGTAATACCCCTGAGTCCAAACATCGGGTGGCACTGAGTATTCATGGGCATTTTTGTGAACTCACGCTTGGCGCCTCGTTCCAATGTATTTCCTCCCGCCGTCGCCTCTGTCCCGCTCCCGAAAAATCAACTCATTTCTCCTCCTCCTCCACGCCGTCGCCCCCTACCGGATCTCCTCGTCCTCGTCGGCCTCGTCCACGGCGTTGCTCCGGATCTCCTCCACGTTGTCGCCCCGTACGGGATCTCCTCCTCCTCCTCCTCAGACTCGTCCACGCCGTCGCCCTGTACCGGATCTCATCGTCGTCCTCGACCTCGACCTCGTCCACGCCGTCGTCTCGCACCAGATCTCGTCGTTGTCATCCTCGACCTCGTCCACGCAGTCGCCTCGCACCGGATCTCGTCGTTGTCATCCTCGACCTCGTCCACCCCGTCGCCCCGCACCGGTTAAGCACTTCAACTGCTACCTCGCCTCGCCTCGTCGAATGGGAAGACGCGGACGCGGATGCCCAGGACGCCACGGATTCCGCGTAGCCCAAGGTACGATGAGTAGGGCTGAGGATACTCTTAGAAGAATGCCTGAATTGGGGGTTCATGATATAGCAGCATATCTTAGATCAGCCTCAAATCCATTACTGGATCACGCCAGCACTCCTAGTCCTATCGAAGGAGCTGATTCATCAGGTTATCTTGTGGTGGAGGAAGAGCCCCAAACCCTTGCAATTGAGGTAGATGTTTTGCTTATTCTTGTGCTGGCGGGAAAAGTAGAATATTTCAATGTCATTAGCTTGCATACTGTTGTATGATACACTTGTATCACATGATAACAAATATACTTTTCCTACAGCAGGCTCCTCCTGCACAAATTAGGCTCGTTTACAACCATATCTGCTTCTCTATGTGCGTTGTCAAAGATGCCCATTGCAATTGTACCTCTGCTCATTTGATTTTCAGTCTTTCACACTGACGGTAAACTATTTTCCGCTCCAATATGCAGTCTTCTATGGAGACTACGCAGGCAGAGGCTGCTGCTGATGGGGAGCCAGCACTGCATAGTGCTGAGGTTGTCTCGAAGGTTCTGTCCCAGAGCAGCTGCACCTGCACTTTTCTGAACAATGCTGGTATACCACTGAACCATCAAGAGACAGAGGCTGAGTGGGTACTTCGCGAACAACTTGCCGCTGAAAAAGATGGAGCAGCTGACCTCACTGTGGAGGTGAATGCCCTAAAGAAGAAGGCCGAAGCTGCTGTTGAAAAGCTGGAGAAGGCCCAACAGCAGTTCGAGGAGTACAAGAAGAGGGTGGAAGAGAACAATGCCTTCCTTCAGCAAATCCTCAACTTGAATGCTGCTGGTAACTCCTCTCAACCTACTATTGCTCCGTGATCATGTCTTGTGCTGCTTGTTTCTGTTGGTACTAGAAACTTGTGCTTTGTGGTGATTTCTGATTGATGAACTCTGATGCATCAAATGTGTATGTGATTCATGTGATGGGTGAACTCTGATGCATCAAATGTGCATGTGATGGGTGAACTATGATTCTGTGATGTGCAAGTGATTCTGCTGATGCTGTTTCTGATGCATCAAATGGTGCTGATGTGATTTTGTTGATGTTTCTTTCTGTGATTCTGTTGATGTTTCTTTCTGTGGATGAAACGTGGCCCAACAATCACGAACTGACGCGTGGCCAAATCACGAACTGGCGCGTGGCAAAATCACTAATTGACACGTGACCAAATCACTAACTGACATGTGTCACAACCTCGTGATGACACATGGCTAAGTAGAAGCGCAGAGCGTGGCAAATATAAAAACTGGCACGTGGTGCACTAGCAAGACGACACGTGCACGGATAAGATCTCAACACGTGTCCAGCCACGTCATCTGACAGCGTGGCTAGTGCCACATAGACTTGCCATGTCATCGCCAAGGTAGCGTGCGGCGTCATCAATGACGTTTTTCTATGGCGTCATAAAACACAAATCAGTTGTGTGACGTGAAAACATTTCGTCATAAATGAGAGGTCTTCTATGACGAATGTGACGATTCGTCACCTTACATCATTAGCGACGCGTATACTATGGCGAATCTAATTTCATCATAAATTCGTCACAAAAAACCTTCTGTGATGAATTTTCGCTCTACTGTGACGAAACTGAAATGTCATTGGTCTACGCATTTCTACTAGTGAAAATTCCTAAGGGTAGAAGTCTCATAATTGAGATGGATGATCTCGGGGAACCCATATATCCACTTTCTGTCATTACACCATACAAGTCAGCGATTGGGGTGGTTGTGAGGGATAATGTTCCTATAAAGTATAGGAGATGGAGTTCAAAGAACCCTGATTTGGCTGTTTCGGACTCTGTGAAGGAGATATGTTGGACTAAGATGAAGGAGGCTTTCATTATCCCAGAGGGGTTTGAAGAGGTTGCTAAGAAACGTGCATTGTTAGTTATGGGAAACTCATGGAGGGGGTCTAAAGACTGAGCTCAACACTCTGCGGAAGGCTGGCAAAGTTCTTGACTGGCGACAACTCCCAAACCAGCAGGATTACTGGGATGAGTCTGTGGACTACAAAGAGTCTGAGGAGGCCCGCCTGTTGAGCGAGAAAGATACAGAAAATAGTAAGAAGAATACAGACCCCCATAAGATGGGTTCTCGTGGCTTTGCCAAGAAAATAGTTGAGTGGGAGGAGCAAGCCGAAAGGCTGACACGGTCAGGGGTTAGACTTGCAACAGAAGGGTGGAACTCACATGCCGTGGGGTACCTGTTAGCTAGGGGATCTTCATACAATCTAGATGGATCTCTTTGTTTTGCCAATCCTGATGCTGAGGATTTAGCGCGAAGGATCTAGGCAGCCCAAGACGAAGTTGAGCAAGGATTATTTCAGCCAGATAGGGAGGATGACATGCTGACCCAGGCACTAGGAAATAAAGAGCATCCTGGTCGCACACGAGGGTTTGGACTTGCTCCATGGGCGCCTGCATTCGAAGGTGATGTAGGCAGTTACAGAAGTCGCTCGAGGAGCAAGGCAAAACACGAGGCGGCCTGGGAGAAAGTTATACAAGTTGTTCACCAGGAAGTAACCGAGCAAAACAAGCAATTGCTCACAGAGCTTAGCAGACAACAAACTATGCTTCAACCTATCCCTTCTCAAGATGCTGGTCAGACTCACATGAGCCCTGTAATGGGGTGGAGTAGTTGCAGAAGCACCCTAGCCGTCGAAGATGATACAAATACTCGATTTCCTATTGATGAGATCACTAGTCCAACACCTTGCAACCTGTATGTCCAGGATAGGTTCTTTATGAATAAGGTGGCTATCGGTCAGGCAGAGCCTACCGGTGAAGAAGTTATGTTGCATTGCAGGCCATTACCTAAAGGGTATGTCAAGGTCACCATCAATGCAGCAGTCAAGAATCGGTACCGTAGAGTGGAGTTAGATATCCCTGGTGGGGATGATAAGAAGACACTCATGGATAATATTGGATGTTTTGTTGCATGGCGGAAGCGATACATATCATTTGGCCCAGATTCTGACTTCAATGATGATGGCTCGGGTCTTCGTACTGCATCACGTCTCAAAGGGATCCGAGTCCGGCCCCTCAAAGGGATCCAAGCCCTCCCGCTGCTAGAGAGCGAACGCCGCCTCCTCCATCTCCGCCAAAGAAGCACTCCTCTCAAAGGCTAGGCTCTCAAAGGCTAGAATCTCACAAACGACAATCTGATGATGTAGTGGAGGAAAACTCATCTAAGCAATCGACTAGAAAAAGGGGTGAGTGGGAGCATAACTTCGTTATTAAAACCTTCTCCTGAAAAGCACCCTGTTCCTAAAGATGACATTATGCATTTCCTCAAAATGAGCAAATATCCACAGACAGGAGATAACCGACCTCTAAAGTGGGACTTTGAACTCACCATCAGGAAGGTAGATATGTTGGAAGCTGATAAAGATGTGTTTCATATTGAGTTCGAAAAGAAGAAGAAATTTCTAGAGTTAGCGAACCTCTCGGAGCAAGACCTATTAAGGATCGAGGATGGCGGCACTCTACGACCGCCAAAAAATCATGGTCGTTTAAGCCAGGGGGAGATCTAGTGGAACCGGACCTAGTACCACGCTTGACCACGAGACTACGGCAGTTGCATACTTGCCACTGTATGGCTACAAACTGTTACTACCTAGCTGCAGATACACCTTGCCATTGTATGATCATCATGTACATATGCAAAAAAGCATGGAGACAATGCTTGTGAGTATAGAGTGGTCTATTAAGAAAAATCTATGCATCCTATCAACTATTTTAATTATCAATTTTTGGCTAATATTTAATAAACAAAATAATACCACTCACATTATCATATTTAATAAATTATGAAAAAACTAAAGCTAAGCCAAAAGAGGGCTGGATTTGCACGGGAAACGAAAATGCACTTAATAAAATTAGTGTTATTACAACACGATAAAAATTTGTCCAACAAACTTAATAATAATTCTTATTACAACATGATTCATAAAAATGCATGCCACTAAATTAATCTCCGTCCACGCCATTCTTCTTCATGAGATAAAAAGGATAGTTTATGTCGACAATCTCGACACCTAGATATCTATCAACGTAATCAAGTGCCCATATGCACACACTATCAACCGCCTTATAGGGTTTATCCAAAACCTCACCATAAATTTTTGTATGCCTAGTCGTTCCACTTGCGTCCAAATGTGTCAGGGTTATGTTCGCTTGAAAACCACCATTAACACGATATGAGTATGGCTTAGTGAATCTGCACTGTAGGTAATCAAGTACCTGTTTTAGTACTGTTTCTAACCCGGAGTACACATGCATGTATCCACAATACAAATTGTCCTATAAAAAAATAACAAAGCCACGTTATTTCATAACATTCATATTAGAATTCAAAAAAATCATAGTTAACTTACATAGATGGATTCATATTTAGGGTAATTAATTTAGGCATTTGTGTCTCGGGGAGGCCACCCGCCTCAAGAGCTTTTATCTTGAAGTAGCTATAGTCTGGTAAAATGTGCCCAGCCAGTAATTGGATTCAGTAGAGTGCTTGCCTTACAGCGTCACAAGTAGCCGCAACATGATCCTGCTGCCAGGCATCCGATTCGACGTCGATATGCACAACTTGGCCACAGCTTGGGTCATGTAAGGCATTTTGCCTAATCTCAACATAAATGAGAACCTTCCTGGTGTTCTCATTCACCTCTCTGTAAACCAATGGGCATCGCAGAGCGATGTGCATTACTGCATCTTTAAACCATTTGATTAGAAAAATAATTTGCAAAAATGGTAAATCACATTAATAAATTCCATGAAATAATCAATACATTGAAATGTAACTATTGAAGCACTAGATAATTTACCGATTGAAATGAGCTTTGTTAGGCGCAGGCACTTCAATGTTGTTTCCAGTGAACACGAGACCAGGAGCGTGTGCTTCTCATGGCGGGTTTATTTGTGGCATCCACACAGGACCATCCAACCCTCCACCACGACGAGGTACCTGACGTTGTCTCCTCGGCATTGTTCTAACTAATTAAGAGCACAAACCAATTTCTCTAATTATTTTGAGTAAATCACTAAAATCTATATATTGTGCTAAAATTCATCAATATGATAAAACTCGAATTTCTCCACGTACAAAGAAATAAACAAAAAATGCTAACCGGGGAAGACTAGAGAATGAACAAGAAATACTAACCGCAAAAAAATTCAGCGGAGTGAAATCTTAAAAAAATCACGAGCAGAGCTGAAGTGTTCTGCTCGGCCAAAAATTATGTCTATGCTCGGCTGACGATCGGCCGCGACAACCATTTATAAATGGTGGGGGCTTTTAGTCCCGGTTGGAGGCTACGATCCGGGACTAAATGTCGGGCACCGACACCTTTAGTCCTGGTTCGTGGCTAGAACCGGGACTAAAACCATCTTTTAGTCCCGGTTGGAGCCTCCAATCGGGACTAAAAGTCCTTTTAAGTTATATTTCAATTAGTTTTTTGTTTCAAATTGTTTTTTATTTCAATTACTATAAATATATATTTCAATTAGTGTCTATTTCATTTATTATGTGTCAAAAAATATTATGATTATTATTCATTGGCCAAAAAAATATATATTTCAAAATGGTTTTTAATTCATTAACTAGATGTGCTAATATGAAGATGTGGGTTGAGAACAATTTGAATACAACTCCATCACTTAAGCATAAATTAATAGTAGGAGATTGCATGCTTAATATCTTACATAATGGTTCTAACAATATATTAAACATCACGATCTATAATGGCAATAGTCTTCTTTTTCACGAATGTGCCTTGCTTATGATCACTATGTGCGTAAGGAGCATCCTGTTTAGCTAATAGAATGCTTGGGTCAACGTTCACGGCGAATGGAGGAATCTCGTCAAACTTATCATAATCTTCCGACATGTCCGTTTTTCCCTCGATGCCAAGGATGTTTCTTTTTTCGGAAAGAACCATGTATCGCTTGGCCTCATCATTTGAGTTGTTTGTTTTCTTCTTCGGTTTACTAGACATGTCCTTCACATAAAAACCTGAGCCATATCCTTGGCTAGGACAAAAGGGTTGTCTCTGTAACCAAGATTATTGAGGTCCACTATTGTTATTCCATAATTGTCTTTTGACACCCCTCCTCCATTGAGCTTCACCCATTTGCACCGAAACAACGACACTTTCAATAACGGGCCATAGTCCAGTTCCCATATCTCCTCTGTGTAACCATAATATGTGTCCTTGGTACCATCGCTATCTAGGGCATCTACACGAAGGCCACTATTTTGGTTGGTGCTCTTTTTATCTTGGGACACCGTGTAGTATGTATTCCCATTAATCTCGTACCCTTGGAATGTCAAGACTATAAAGGAGGGACCTCTGGCCAACCATGCTAGCTGTTCATGTATGTCCATATTGCGCATTAGATGTTTCCACAACCAACCGGCAAAAGTATCAATGTGTTTACGTGTAATCCAGGCCTCAGACTTCCATGGGAATTCAGTGTGTAAAAGGTCCTTATGTTCATCTATATAAGGACTGACCAAGGATGATTATTGTAGAACAGTCTAGTGTGCTCTATTGAAAGAATCATCATCCCTAGTAGCAATGGCTTTCTTTCCTATTGTTCCCTTACCACCGAGTCTCCCCTCATGCAGTGATTCAGGAACACCAATCGGTTTGAGATCGTCGATGAAGTCAACACAAAACTCGATGACCTCCTCTGTTTCATAGCCCTTTGATATGCATCCTTCTGGTCGAGCACGGTTACAGACATATTTGTTTAGTACTCCCATTAACCTCTCAAAAGGGAACATATTGTGCAATGAGACAGGACCCAGAATTTCAATCTCTTTGACAAGATGAACTAGTAGATGTGTCATAATGTTGAAGAACGATGGTGGAAATACCAACTCGAAGCTCACCAGGTATTGGGCCACATCAACCTACAGCTTCAGTAGATTGTCTGGATCGATTACCTTCTGAGAAGTTACGTTGAGGAATGCACATAGCTTTACGATAGCTAATCATAGATTCTCTGGCAGAACTCCCCTCAATGCCAATGGAAGCAGCTGTGTCGTGAGCACGTGGTAGTCGTGAGCCTTCTGGTTTGTAGATTTCTTCTCTGGCATATTTAATATTCCCTTAATGTTCGAAGAGTATCCAGAGGGCACCTTGATACTATTGAGGCATTCGAGCATGCTTTCATTTTCTTCTTTGCTAAGAGTGAAGCTGGCAGGACTCAAGTAATTTCGCCCATAGTCCCTCTCTTCTAGATGTAGAACATATCATTCTTCAATGCGTTGCAGATGTTGGCATGATTCCAGTGTATCTTTTGTCTTACCATAAGTGCCTAGAAAGGCTATCAAGTTGACGCAAAGATTCTTTGTCGGGAGCATGACGTCAATTGCGTTGCAGACCTCTAAAGACCTCCCAATATGGTAGCTCCCAAAATGTACACATCTTCTTAAACATGGGTGTCATCCCCTTACTATCATTTGGAACAGCAACGCTACCTGGCCCCTTTCCAAAAAACAACTTTTAGATCTTTTACCATAGCAAATACGTACTTTCCATCACGATGCATAGGCTTGGGACGATGACGATCTGCCTCCCCTTTGAAATGCTTGCCTTTCTTTCTTAGCGGATGATTGAGAGGAAGCCATCGACGATGGCCCATGTACACAACTTGCAACAATGTTTCAAATAAATGCTTTTAGTATTATCTAAACAGTGCATGCATGCCCTATATCCCATGTTTGTCTGTCCCGATAGGTTACTAAGAGCCGGCCAGTCATTGACAGTTACAAACAGCAATGCTCGTACGTCAAATTCCTCTTGTTTGTGCTCATCCCACATACGTACACTGTTTTCGCTCCACAGTTGTAAAAGTTACTCAACCAATGGCCTGAGATACACGTCAATGCCATTGCCTGGTTGCTTTGGGCCTTGTATGAGCACAGCCATCATCATGAATTTGCTCTTCATGCAGAGCCATGGAGAAAGATTGTACATGCACAAAGTCACGGGCCAAGTGCTATGGCTACTGCTCATTTCACCAAAAGGATTCATGCTGTCCGTACTCAAAGCAAACCATATGTTCCTTGGATTTTCTGTGAAGTCATTGAATGTTCGGTCAATTTTCTCCATTGGGACCCATCGGCAGGGTGCCTAACGTTTGAGTCTCTCTTGCGCTCTTCTTTGTGCCATCGCATCATCCGAGCATGCTCTTTGTTTCTGAAAAAACGCCTCAAGCGTGGTATTATAGGGGAATACCACATGACCTTGGCAGGAACTCTCTTTTTGATAGGCTCTCCCTCGACGTCACCAGAGTCATCTTTTTTGATCTTGTACCGCAAGACGCCGCAAGGCGCCGTAAACTGGACACACGTCCATTTTCTCGTACTCAGAACCATGATACAGGATGCAGTCATTCAGACAGGCGTGTATCTTCTGCACCTCCAACCCTAGCGTGCAAACAGGCCTTTTTGCTTCGTACGTTGTCGAGGGCAATCCTTTATCCTTAGGAAGCATCTTTTCACGTTTTTTAGTAACTTACCAAAGCCCTTGTCCGATACGTCATTTTTTGCCTTCCATTGCAGCAAATCCAGTGTGCTCCCAAGTTTTTTGAGTCCCTCTTTGCAACCAGGGTACAAAGGTTTGCGATGGTCCTCTAGCATGCACTAGAACTTCAACCTCTCTTTCTCAGTTTCGTTTGTGTCCTTTGCATCTTGCAACATCTGACCAAGATCATCTATAGGCGCATCTTCTCCATCCTCTTCCTCAGCATCACCCATTGTAGTATCAGCAAAGGCACGATATTCAGCAAATTCGAGAATGTTGTTGTCAATCTCATCCTCACCGTCTTCCATTATAACACCTCTTTCTTTGTGGCTGGTCCAACAACTGTAGCCAGGCATGAAACTGTGTCTAATGATGTGGTTGTGAAGGACCTTTCTTGAACTATGCTCCTTCAGGTTCTTGCAGACCCCACAAGGGCAACACATGAAACTGTTTTTCTTGTTTTGCTCAGCCACATCTAGGAAATGATGCATGCCTTGAATGAAGTCACCTGAATGTCTGTCGGTGTAATATATCCATTGCCAGTCCATCTGCAAGTTTAGGTATTTTTTTATAACTAGTACAAATAGAAAGTTTATTTTTGCAATAAATGAAAATTACCATGCTAATTCACTAAGCAATAAATGAAAACAAAAAATTTCATGAAGCTCTATTTAAAATAAATAAGTCTAATAAGCAACATCGTCAACTAAGTGAATAAAAAACTAAGGTCTATATACAAATTAAAATCACTAACATCTAATAAGTGTTGGTATTTCTTATGGTCGCAGATAAATCCACAAGCGCATGGATACCGTTGTAGCTTTCACCCGTAAGTATTCAGGGTATCGAATCCACATGGAAGGCAGTGGTTGAATAGAGTAGTTATCCATTGTATTCAATCATAGCACTATTAATATACCAAAGTCTAGCAAGGGGTAACTATTGATAGATGGGTAGTGTGACACACAGAAGGTTTCATTGCTCAATATATAAGTCTAGTTAATATGAAGATCCTAGAAGAGAACCAGGGATTCTATATACTTCTCACATATGAGTTACATACATTATAAGTGTACACTATACAAGCTCAGCAAGGGACACACGTTAGAGGGCAAATCAAGGAGTTGTTGGATCCCCTCATCCAAAGGTACTGTCACGATGCTTATCACAAAGGCCTGCAAACGCCCAAACCCGAACGACGAGGATTACAAGGGCCACATGGGGCTGTCACCACCCGGAGGCTACCTCCGAATACGTGGGATAGGGTATCCTCAATGGTATTCCATATACCAAACACCATGTTTGCAATATGAAATACTACTCTATTCATTGCTCAGATAAACAGAGCAACCTTACGGCGCATTGGGCCATTGCCATAACATGAATCAGTTAAACTAAGGTGCAAGACATACAACTTATATGATGAACAAATAGGCAATAAACCAAATAACATAAGCAAGATAGTAATTCCATTAAAGCTCAGAGTCTTATAAGTAAACAAAAGATACAAGATAATTAAGCTCTAGGCTTACCAAGACTCCGTCAGAAGCCCATAGAAGCTCAACTCCTAAGACTACTTCACTACTAACTAAGACTACAACTTGTGGCAAAGAGAGCTCTTCCTTCTTGGTGTGTGTTGAACCGGAGCCGGGAGCATCTATTTATAGCTTGGTAGGACGGTCGAGAGGTCACTTGAGGCGTTGAGGCCGTTTGGCCCTGGGACCAGGTCGGCCGATCCGGGGGGTCGGCTGACCCTCAGATGCACGCCTTGCATCGTGCATGGCCCAGATGTGTCCCTGGAGTCGGTATGGAGCTGGTCGTCGAAGGGGGACCGACTGCGTCGCCCTTGGAGGTCGGCCGACGTGCCAGGTCGGCTGACCTGGAGTTGGCTCGCCTCGGGCCCATCTTCCTCTGAGTCTCTTCCCCGTGGGTCCTAAGGTCGGTTCTATGTGGGTTGGCTTGAATTGAGTATATTTAGTTCTCGTTGTAGGGCCCCTCAATCCAAGTGATAGACACATGGCTTCATCTTGTCCTTTGATCAAAACCGACACCCACGCAGCGTTCAAGATGTTCTATGACTGTGCTTCTTTGCTGCGACCAAACATGGGCTCCATTGGGCTTGGGCCCAGGTCGGGCGACCTAGGTGGGTCGGGCGACCTGGCCCTGAGCCCAAATGTCCTCCTCTTTTGCCAGTTAGTCCCTGCATTCACATATTCACCAAAACTTGTGGAATTGATTATATATAAACCCTATAACTATGTTTGGTGATTATATTTGACATATTCTATGCAGGGGTTGACGGTCAAAATTGGCATTTAAGGACCGTCAACAATAAGCAACATCGTCAACTAAAAAATATATGTTCATGTAAACTACCAAGAAATGAATTACACAATATACTAATATTCTCTATTTAGTTAGGATAAATAACTAAAGTATAAATATGAATTAAGAAACTAAAATAAAAAACAAAATACTATGCAAGAATTTCTCTATGTAACAAGTAAACATACTGGTGCAAACTACTAACAAATCAATATCTCAATTGTGCTAAAAAACAAAACTCATCCATCTCTCCATTCCACTAAAACTCATATTTCTCTATGTATGAAGGAGGAAACAAGAAATACTAACCGTGAAAGATGAGAGGATGAAGATATGGTCCTTTTAGACCACTTGGAGGAGCTAAATCTTCAAAATCCGACAAATAAAATGGGCATGACCTCCCCGAGCTCCGGCCGGCGCCATGAACGAGCTCTTTTCATGGCTCTCGGCCGAGCTGGGGGAGGAAGAGAAATTTGTATTAGGGGCCTTTAGTCCCGGTTGGTGGCTCCAACCGAGACTAAAAAGTCTCCTTTAGTCCGGGCTGGAGCCACCAGCCAGGACTAAAGGGCGCGCCCCCCTTTAGTCCCGGCTGGTGGCTCCAGCTCGGATTAAAGGGGACCTTTTAGTCCTAGTTGGAGCCACCAACCGGGACTAAAGGCTTCCTCAGCACCCCAGGCTTGGACCTGGGACTAATGCTCTCATTAGTCTCGGGTCCAATAGGTACCGGGACTAATGGAACCGAACCGAAAGTGGTTTTTGTAATAGTGCATGTTTTATTTTAGTGCTCTTAAATATCATATTACTATATTGTTTTCGAAAATAAGATGTGCATGTCCTTGGGGTTGTGGCCATCGTTGTTGCATGGAAGTATGGTTGGTTGCGAAGGCGGTGTGCGGCACCACAGTGGTTGTAGTGAGGGGCTTTTCTGAGGTCTACTAAATTATTGAGATGCATTGCTTCTCAATTTCAGGTTTAGATTTACACTAAATTATCACAGATTATTGTAATCACCGATTGTTTGATTATCAGATACGAACGTATCGGGGACTCGGGGTTTCCTATTTGCTTTCAATCAAATGATTATCCATTTGCATTTTATAGGATGGATACCGATGGTTTGGATACTGATGGTTTTTTGAGAAGACGCAAAATTGGTTCGAGCTTTCCTGCAATAAAGTGTGGTCACCGTGGATGAGTGGGGCTTTCTTCACCTGCTTGGGGTGTTGTTGACGCAGAAATCAGGTCAACACACGAAAGCGCTAGAACGCGCAGCACGTAACACGATAAACCCGCGACCTCCCTGCGCCGACCGTCAGACCGGTCAGGGGCACCGGTCAGACCGGTGACCGTCGGAGAATCGGGGGTAAACCCTAAAACACGCCTCCCGGAAGGATCCGTCAGGGAGAACGCGATCAGGGGTGCCCTAGGGTCGGCAGGCCACCTAGGACGCCTTCAAACGTCGCGGAGACGTAGGAAGAATAGCAAGTAGGGTTGGAAAAGCTAAGGTTTGGAGATGCAAAAAGTAAAGGATAAAAGTAGTAAAATTGATAGATTCGATTGTTGTGTGTTCAATCGGCCGAATCCCCTTATATTTATAGGGAGGGTAGGTCTTGTCCAGCAAGGAAACCAAGTTACAACTCGTTATAATCTTGGAATCCCAAAATAAGAGTCCTAGTCGGATTACAACTCGGGTAACCGGTCTGACCGGTCCTCCACACCGGTCAGACCGGTCTGGGTGCCGAATTTTGCCCTTTTGCTTGTTTTGCTCCACCACCGACTCTTGCGATCCTCCAAGTCTTCAAACACCGCAATATCCTGTCATCCCAGAGAATATGCCATCTTCCATGCCTTGCACCAAATCTTGCGGTCCTCCAGATCTCCCAGCACTGCAATAGTCGATCAATCCAGAGACTATGTCACTTTAATCGCACTAGGACTCATCGTTACGGTCATTCAAGCTAGCACCGCAACTTCACATGCCAGACCAGTCTGACCGGTCAGGCTAACTGGTCAGACCGGTCGGCCCTGACTCGTGCCAATTTTGGTTGTCAACATATGCCCCTTTTTTTTGGTAAAGCTTGCGTACCATAAAACACATCAGCACCAAAATTGTCACCTAAGGACGATGTTTTAACAGAATTCATCGGCCATTATATTTTTCTAAGGGCGATATTCAAATATCGGCCATATGCCACTTCATGCCTCTTGCCAAACACTTGGATAGTACTTCTTCAAGTACCTCCCATTCAGTGCCTTAGGCAAACGTCCTCCTTGCAGCGTCTCCACCATATAGGAATTTCCGCCATTGATCTTGAATACTCGATAAGGACCTTCCCAACTTGGAGACCACTTGCCGAATTTATTATCTCTAGTACCAAGTGGCAAAATTGTCTTCCATACTAGATCACCAACTTGAAAAGTCTTCTCTTTAACCTTCTTGTTGTATGCTCTAGCAACTCGGATCTTGTCTTTCTCAATTTCCTTAAGAGCTTGTAAATGCTTATCGGTCACTTCATCAATGTTGTCCATCATCAAGTCATAATATTCACCAACCGAAAGCTTATTCTGTCTAGCAAGTCTGTAAGCGTCAAGATTTACCTCAACGGGCAAAACGGCCTCTTGTCTATAAACAAGCTCAAAAGGAGTGACTTTAGTAGCACCATGTCTAGATATGCGATGAGCCCATAAAGCTTCAGATAAGACTTCATGCCATCTTCGGGGATTCTTCTCTATCTTCTTCTTGATCAATTTAATCAAAGTCTTATTACTAGACTCGGCCTGACTATTGGCCTGAGCATAGTATGGAGATGAATTGAGCAATTTAATTTTATACATATCGGCAAAAGCTCGCACTTCTTTAGACATAAAAGATGTGCCTTGATCCGTAGTCAAAGTTTGTGGAATGCCGAATCTGTGAATAATATGCTCAGTAATAAACTCAATTACCTCCTTGTGGGTCATATTCTTGAGAGGAACTGCTTCGGTCCATTTAGTGAAGTAATCCGTAGCAACTAACACGAAGCGATGTCCCTTTGAAGAAGAAGGATGTATTTCTCCAATGAAATCCAATCCCCATCCACGAAAAGGCCATGGTTTAATAATAGGATGAAGTAATGCAGCAGGTACCATCTGAATATTA
>CM014271.1:40259770-40278376 GCA_004135705.1 Alloteropsis semialata
ATTTCCAGTGTTTCTCTTCTTCAGAACCTTGCTCTCCTTCTACGTTGAGCAGCTCACCGAGGCACAATCAACACCAGCACAAGGTACATCTAACAAAGCAATACACCAATCAATACAACAGTTTTGAAAAGCGTACTACTAGAAAACACTAGCTACTACGAACTTGGGAGCGCGAGAAACACTAAAGGCAGAACTACGGGTGAAAAGGCATGGGCAATTGAAGGGTCAAGGGCATACTGGTACAAAGAACATAGGCTAGAGTTATTTTGGTTGAGAACAATTAGATTGTGACATCATCAAGGCATGAACATGATGTCATCATGGAATATTGGAATAAAGCTTCAATGGAATTTTGTATAAATGGATCAACAAAGTTTAGCATAAGCACATACAATTCAACATACTATTTTAATATCAAGATTTCACATATGTGATCATCATATATGAATTCAATATTAAAATACTACGCTGAAATTATAGCGGTTCATACACTAAACATTTATTAAGCCAGATGACAAAATACCATAAGATGGGAATACAAGGTGTAGGCGAATTATGGTAAAACAAAAGGATGAAATTTGGATAGGTTATGATCACCATGAAAGCTTGGGCTCTGCGGAACTTATGGGCAAGACACAAGGTTGGTGTAAAAACCTAATCATCTTTTATTTAGGAAAGCCAGTTTAAATTAACCATTAATCAAATTAATTACTAATTAAATTCCAAAAACAAGTTTTATGGAAGACATCACCTCTAACGCGTAGATTGGGTTATTACGAAGCCAACGCAACTTGAACGGATTAAATCGGAGCTAAAACGTGCAAATCTATAGGTTTCACAAGGCTGCAGGGAACTAAACATAATTAACTATAGCTTCTAGGTGCTAGCTGGTAAGATTTGGAAGACTCAGAAAATAGTGCTCGCGAAATCTGAAAAGGCCAGGGTTAAATCTGCAAAAATGCTGGGGTGGGGTTTATGTGCAACGGTGGGATTTTTCTAGGGGGTTTTCTGGAAGAATCCGCAAGACACAAAGAATAAGTGAACAATTACATAATTCTTTGGGGTCCAGAACGCAAAATGACCAGGAACCAGAAGGCATCTGTTACGTGATTTTCTTCGTGGCTTCCGTCGGCCGGCGGCCTTGCTGCTTCTGGTGCTGCGCTGCTGCGTGCGTCACGCGGGGAGCAGAGGCAAGGGCGGCGGCGCTGCTGCATTGCGGGGGCTCGCGGGCGCTGGCAGCAGGCGAGGCGCACGCACGCACGGGCGCACGTGCCGGGTCTGGGGGGCTGCAGCGCGAGGCAAGGAGGGGCAGGAGCAGCGCGACAGCAGGGTGCGGCGGCGATGCTTCTCGGTGCGGCGGCGATGCTGGACGGCTGCCGGGGCTAAGGATAACGGAACTCGTGTATGAACGGCAAAACGGAAAGGCAAAGAAACAAGGATCGCCATGGTATGCTCACCTCCGGTCAAAGATGAACAACGGCGACGGAAAAGCTCGCCGAAGTTGGAGAGGAGGTCGCCGGAGTTGGGGTAGACGATGAAGATGACGTCCGATTCACGCAATCCACCACACCACGGCGTAGAGCTCGACGAGAGGAACTCCGTGGTGGCGTCGGTTTTCGCCGGAAGTCGACGGTTTCACCGAAAAAGCTCGCCGGATTTCGCGAAGACCGAAGTTTGACTTTCAGATCTACGAAGCTTGAAGGGTCAACTCGTGAAAAGGATTTTAGATCTGGAACGAGGGCGGCGAGGGCTATCCGGCAGTATATATAGGCCTAGGGTTCGGGATAAAGATAATTTCGAGTTGACTTTTCTATTTTTGAAATTTCCGAAATTATTTTCTGCGCAAAAATAAATCCAGAAAATGCTGGACTCATTTTAAATGCACGAAAAATATCCAGAGAATTCCAAAAATCATGAGAAAAATCTCAGAGATAGATTTGGACACGATGAACCCAAATAAAATATTTGGAGCTCATGAAAAGGTTTCTAGAAGCCTCCAAAAATTGGATTTAGCTCTAGGAAAATAGGAATAAATTCCAGAAAAAATCCAGAAATTTCCCAGAGGAACCTATTCGAGAACCTAATCGGGTTTTTAAAACAAACTCATACCACTACCACTATGCAGCTTGGCACGAAAGCAACACTCACTTTCTATTTAATTCTAACCAGATTTTAGGATTTACTGGAAATTCTGAGAAGGCCAAAAACCAGGGTGTGACAGATCTACCCCACTTAACAGGAATCTCGTCCCGAGATTCAAGAGGAAGCTAGGAGGGACAAGGTTAGGGTTATAGGCATTGACTCTTCTTCGTGCTTCCTTGTGATCATCGGGTATATCTTCTAAGTCTACTGAAGTTTTTCGATCACACCTCTTCCTGCTCTTTTCTTGACGTCCCAATGGTTCCTTTCTTGAACCATTTATGTAACCATTGGGTGTCCAAGACTCCATCCATGTAGACATTGGGTGTCCAAGACTCCTCTTGTTTACATTGATTTGAATAGAGCTGGATCTGCTGCTCTATTATCCTATTAGGCGTGCTTGATGGTAATTCCTTCTCGGTTTGCTTTGAACCCACCATCTTCGCTTGTGGAGGAGTGTCAAAGATGTTAGTATCCTTCCATGATGCACATCTTCAATGTTCAGGGAAAGTCCACTCTATGTTGCACTCTTGTATTGGGTTTGTCATCATGTAGTGCGTTTTTCTTCAGTTGGTGTTTCTCAATGCTGAAGCTAGTTCTTCGTGTGCCTTTTCTTTGTATTTTGTCTCTTGAGCCTATTGTGTATTGCTTGTCTTGTGATGGGGATTTGTATAACAACCTGGGGTGTTATAGGCCTACCCCACTTAACATGAATCTCGCCCTCGAGATTCGTGCAAAGTTTCGCGAGGGGAAAATTCGATTGCTCCTGACGAATATCTTCTTAGCTTGTCTTTCCTATTGTTGTATTTTTTTTTCTCTGAACCTTAATTCCATATATATCCCTATATGCTCTTCTTTCATTTGTCTTATGCTCCCTTTTTGTAGCATTCCACAATTTTGGAACGTGCCCTTCAATTGATTCCAACTTCCTTCTAGCTCCACTACTTGACATCTTGTGCACCTACTGTGTCGCAGTAGGAATGTGGCTCAGTACTACCCCACTTAACAAGATTCTTCTATAGCTCAAGTTGAACTCTGGCGAAAGTGGAATCTTCTGATGACTCCTTCATGGCTAGGTTATATGGAAGACAAGGGTGTTGGGAGGGAAAACTAGCATAAAGTGTAAACGGGTAAAAGCATCCCTCTTCTCATTGCTTCTTTCAATCCACATGTATACATAAACCTAGTTTTGCTGCTTACATTTCTTGAATACAACTTGCTATCAAGCTCTACTCATCTATGTCTAACTTGATGTGCTTCTTGATGTGATCATGAGTCTCCTTCTTTGAACCAATTCCATTCAGAGATGATTCTTTCAATTGGTGACTGGCTTGATACCGCTCTTCCTATCTGTACGGCTGCTTTGAATATAACTTATGTTCCTTGCTTGTTGGTTAGGGAGACCACCTTGGAACGATAATCCATTATACTCTTATGCTCATTTAACCAATCCTTTCCTAAGATGATATCCACTCCGTTCATATCCAAGTCATTAGTATCCACCTTGAATCTAATTCCATATATCTACAATGGTACCTCTAGACATTCCTATCTAAGCATTATTTCTTCGTCTTCAGGCCGGACAGATATTGGTTGTTCCTTGACAAGTGGTGCAATGTTGTTTTCCTTCACGAACCCTGTTGTTATGAAGCAGTGCGAGGCTCTCATATCAAACAAAGCTATCACTGGCTCGGACCGTAGCAAAACATTCCCGAGTAGCCTACTCCTTGCTTGCTTAGCTTGTTCGGCTTCCATGTAGTCCACTCGTGCTAGTATGCAGTCTGGCTCCTTAGGCATTGCAGTCATCTTCAGCTTCTTGGTGGATTGGGGTCCATTGTTCTTGACTTTATGCTTTGTTTGCTGCTTTGGGTGCTTGCATCTGCGTGGCTGAAACATACTAAAGGTTATGTCCCATCTACTAAGGTATGTGTCATCAACATTCTCTTCTTGAGCTTCAGTTCCTTGTCCTTCTGGAGCAATTTGTTTGGGGAAGGTAGATTCTTATCTCCACCAGTAGATGATCCTTGAAGTAAACCTAATCGCAACATCTTCTTTCTGTGGTCATTCTGGAGAAATGGATGACCATACTGTGTGCAACAGTAGCAACTCCCTGGAGGTCTAAGCATCTTCATCAGCCATTGCTCCATGTCGTCTGGGGATGATGAGCCCAAAGATGAAATGTTGGTCTCACCGTTGGTCACACTTTCTTGAGGGCTTCTCTTGTTATACACCATCGGGTTTGAGGTTTAGGATGTGAAAGAGACACGTTGAGCAAGGACTTGTGGACAAATAGAAGGGGGAGCCAAGGGAACTGAGAGGAACACGGAACTCAAGGATAGAGGGAGAAAACCCAAACCACCTATCTATTCTTACAATCAATACAAAGAACCAAATCAACACATAGCACAATAACAAACAGGCAAGAACACACAAGAACGTACTAACCTTAGCATTGTTGATCTATCGATAAAAGAAAGGCTTGGGTTCAACTCCTATGACACAAAAACACTATACTATCGAGGGCTCGAGGTTTGCGTGATCTTGAGGTCTCCAAAGCAGTCATTGAAACTCTCTTGATGAAGTCTTCAGATTCTTCCAACAAGGATGGCTTGTCAAGTAGTGTCTTCCTTAATATCTTTAGCAACATCTTCACTGAACGTAGTGGACAAGTTTGGTTGACAGCTAAGAATACTCAAGGGCAAGGGAGAAGCAAATCTTTTTATGTAAACGGAGTGAGTGTAGGATTCAAAAGAGAGATGAAAAGCTAAGGAGGTGAAATTTTGCAAAACAAAGAGAATTGATAACCTTAACATCGACCATTTCTACCTAGGTTGCGATCCTACAGTCAGCACGGCTCTGATACCACTTTGTCACACCCGGATTGAAGGAAATCCGAATGCTACTATATGTGTACCCAGGAAGTCTTAAACACACATATAGCTCTAGAATAAGGTAAATCAAAGTAAACCAGTGCTCGATTACAAAAGAAACTATTACAAAAGACAAGGGTTTTAAAACAAACCACAGCGGAATTCTATTTACTATCTCTCATGATGAAGTCTCCATTCCACAGGGATGCCGGCTGGTGAACCACAACCTAGAACTCTTCTGAATATCTTCATGAGAATCTTCGAGTGCTGCCTCATCTGAGTACCCATCCGGGATTTTGTTGAATAGTGCAAGTGTAAGTAAACCAACTTTACTTAACAAGGATAACACGAGGTATGAAGGCTTAAAAGGCTTGACACGGTTTAACTGCGGTAAGCACTTTTATTTGTTCAATTTTAGCATTAACCAAATTACTACAGTGTAATAGGTAAAACCCAGTTGTAACCCAAATTAAGTATAAGTAGAGAAGTATCATAGTCCACCATCATTCCAGTTTCATTCCATTTTTAAACATCACCGGGGTAAAAGTCACTGTCAAAAAGGATCCAGGCCACTCGTAACCGTGAGTACGGCTGATATATCAGTTTTTACACTCTGCAGAGGTTGTACACTTTCCCCACTGGTCGCGTAAAAGCTCAAAGAACTTTATAACCCAACCATGCAGTGCGGATCAGGCACATTCATCACACTACCTTTGGTGTGACTGCATAGGGACGCTACGAAACCTTTCAAAAGAGACCCTAGCCGCTAGTGACAGTGTGAACCTTCTCTGCTCCCACCAAAAGTAAATATCGACCCATTTCCGAGACAGACCAAGGCCACCGCTTCTGGCCCTCTCCTCCAAGTCAAGCCAGATAGCCACTTAGACAAGCTAGGATCATACAATTTACTTAGTTAAGACCAGAGCCCATTTGATTCCCGTGGTTGCACTGTTTTCCCGGGTTGCCACTTTAAGATAGACCATAACAAGTGATGCCCAGAACAAAGCACACAGCATATGTTCCAGTTTAAAGGTTGATTAATGAACAAAGCACACAGCACATGTTCCGATTAAGGTTGGATGGAACAGAGCACACAGCACATGTCCAAATTAAGGGTTGCCTAGAACAAAACACACATCACATGTTCTAGATCGTGAATTGTCTAGAATAAAGCACACAGCACATATTCTAGAACAAGAGTTTGCTGAGAACAAAGCACACAGCACATGTTCCAGCTTCCTGACCATGTTGCTAAAAAGCAAGTTTTAATCATTCGCAAATGATCATAAGTATCCAAGTTCCAACGTCCAAAGACGGTAAGCTCATGTTGTTTAGCCTAGCATTTGCTACCCAAAATTGCATAACCCAGGTTGAACAAGGAAATCAGGGTATAGGAACACTAGGGAAACCTTAAACAAATTAAACTCAAGCATGTATGCAAGGTGTATTAAAAGTGTATAGGTTGCAAGGAATTTCTCGTGTTATACTTGCCTTCCTCAAAGTATTTCCAGTGTTTCTCTTCTTCAGAACCTTGCTCTCCTTCTACGTTGAGCAGCTCACCGAGGCACAATCAACACCAGCACAAGGTACATCTAACAAAGCAATACACCAATCAATACAACAGTTTTGAAAAGCGTACTACTAGAAAACACTAGCTACTACGAACTTGGGAGCGCGAGAAACACTAAAGGCAGAACTACGGGTGAAAAGGCATGGGCAATTGAAGGGTCAAGGGCATACTGGTACAAAGAACATAGGCTAGAGTTATTTTGGTTGAGGACAATTAGATTGTGACATCATCAAGGCATGAACATGATGTCATCATGGAATATTGGAATAAAGCTTCAATGGAATTTTGTATAAATGGATCAACAAAGTTTAGCATAAGCACATACAATTCAACATACTATTTTAATATCAAGATTTCACATATGTGATCATCATATATGAATTCAATATTAAAATACTACGCTGAAATTATAGCGGTTCATACACTAAACATTTATTAAGCCAGATGACAAAATACCATAAGATGGGAATACAAGGTGTAGGCGAATTATGGTAAACAAAAGGATGAAATTTGGATAGGTTATGATCGCCATGAAAGCTTGGGCTCTGCGGAACTTATGGGCAAGACACAAGGTTGGTGTAAAAACCTAATCATCTTTTATTTAGGAAAGCCAGTTTAAATTAACCATTAATCAAATTAATTACTAATTAAATTCCAAAAACAAGTTTTATGGAAGACATCACCTCTAACGCGTAGATTGGGTTATTACGAAGCCAACGCAACTTGAACGGATTAAATCGGAGCTAAAACGTGCAATCTATAGGTTTCACAAGGCTGCAGGGAACTAAACATAATTAACTATAGCTTCTAGGGGCTAGCTGGTAAGATTTGGAAGACTCAGAAAATAGTGCTCGCGAAATCTGAAAAGGCCAAGGTTAAATCTGCAAAAAGGCTGGGGTGGGGTTTATGTGCAAATGTGGGATATTTCTAGGGGTTTTCTGGAAGAATCCGCAAGACACAAAGAATAAGTGAACAATTACATAATTCTTTGGGGTCCAGAACGCAAAATGACCAGGAACCAGAATGCATCTGTTACGTGATTTTCTTCGTGGCTTCCGTCGGCCGGCGGCCTTGCTGCTTCTGGTGCTGCGCTGCTGCGTGCGTCACGCGGGGAGCAGAGGCAAGGGCGGCGGCGCTGCTGCATTGCGGGGGCTCGCGGGCGCTGGCAGCAGGCGAGGCGCACGCACGCACGGGCGCACGTGCCGGGTCTGGGGGGCTGCAGCGCGAGGCAAGGAGGGGCAGGAGCAGCGCGACAGCAGGGTGCGGCGGCGATGCTTCTCGGTGCGGCGGCGATGCTGGACGGCTGCCGGGGCTAAGGATAACGGAACTCGTGTATGAACGGCAAAACGGAAAGGCAAAGAAACAAGGATCGCCATGGTATGCTCACCTCCGGTCAAAGATGAACAACGGCGACGGAAAAGCTCGCCGAAGTTGGAGAGGAGGTCGCCGGAGTTGGGGTAGACGATGAAGATGACGTCCGATTCACGCAATCCACCACACCACGGCGTAGAGCTCGACGAGAGGAACTCCGTGGTGGCGTCGGTTTTCGCCGGAAGTCGACGGTTTCACCGAAAAAGCTCGCCGGATTTCGCGAAGACCGAAGTTTGACTTTCAGATCTACGGAGCTTGAAGGGTCAACTCGTGAAAAGGATTTTAGATCTGGAACGAGGGCGGCGAGGGCTATCCGGCAGTATATATAGGCCTAGGGTTCGGGATAAAGATAATTTCGAGTTGACTTTTCTATTTTTGAAATTTCCGAAATTATTTTCTGCGCAAAAATAAATCTAGAAAATGCTGGACTCATTTTAAATGCACGAAAAATATCCAGAGAATTCCAAAAATCATGAGAAAAATCTCAGAGATAGATTTGGACACGATGAACCCAAATAAAATATTTGGAGCTCATGAAAAGGTTTCTAGAAGCCTCCAAAAATTGGATTTAGCTCTAGGAAAATAGGAATAAATTCCAGAAAAAATCCAGAAATTTCCCAGAGGAACCTATTCGAGAACCTAATCGGGTTTTTAAAACAAACTCATACCACTACCACTATGCAGCTTGGCACGAAAGCAACACTCACTTTCTATTTAATTCTAACCAGATTTTAGGATTTACTGGAAATTCTGAGAAGGCCAAAAACCAGGGTGTGACATGCTTGCAATATGAGATACAACTCTATCTATCACGTTAATAAATAGAGCAACCAAGAGGCACATTGAGCCAATGTCATAGCATACATTCACTTGATCAAGGTGTAAGACATAAGTAGTATATACTAAGTGGATAAGGTATAACTGAGGCATACAACATAAGTATGAAGGTATTTCCATTAAGCTCAGAGTATTACAAGTAAGTAAGAGAATACAAAGACTGAACTCTAGAACTTACCAAGACTCCTTCGGAAGCCCTTCAGAAGATCTATTACTATGACTAACACTACTAAGACTAAGACTAAGCTTGTAGCAAAGGAGAGCTCTTCTTCTGGTGTGTGTTGAGTATGGCGCCCTTTGTAGGTATTTATAGCATCACATAGGCGGTTGGAGCCGGCCAGAGGCGGTTGTGGCAGTTTGGAGGTGGGCCCAGGTCGACCGAAGTCCTCAGGTCGGCCGACCCTTGGATCCACCGTCTTCAGCATTGCACGGCTCTGATGGACTCCTGATGGCGGTTTACAGGTACTGGTCAAGGGGGGAGCGAAACGGCCGCAGGGCCAAGTCGGCCGACCTATCCAGGTCGGCCGACCTGGTTCCGCCGCCTTTCGGCCCCACTCTTCTCTGGTAGACTGCCATGTGGGTCCTTATGACGGTTCCAGGTGGGTATACTCCGTTTGGGTGCAAATGAGTTGAGGTGTGGGCCCTTCAATCCGTGGGAATGACACGTGGCTCATTCTCACCCTTGACTTGAACCGACCATGATTCAACGTCCATGATCCTTCCTTTGTGTGCTTCTTGACCTGTGTGGAAAGTGGGCTCGATCGGGTTCCTGCCCAGGTCGCCCAACCCAGCCAGGTCAGCCGACCTGGGTTTGTGCCCAGTTTCGTCCATCTTTTGCACCGTAGTCCCTGTACTCAAATATATTCCAGATATGCATGGTATAATATTATTTGAATACTAATGTCTAAGTTATGCCTTGATCTTTATTGATTTTCTGAGCCTATTGACGGTCGGATTTTCTATTATAAGGACCGTCAACAACTCCCCCAAGCTTAGCCTTTGCTCGTCTCGAGCAAAAGACTAAAATTTTTAGGCTCAGTGGATCAGGAGTTGCTTCCTCATTACTCCTCAAAAGTACCAGTGGTTCAGCAAGATATTCTACCAAGAATTGAATAAGCTGGTAAAATAAACTTCCCCTATTACCTTGGCCTTTTATGGGGCTTGTGGCCTCTCCTTGTCTTGGGTGGTTGATGGCTAGAACGACTTAGACCAAGCACCTTGCCTTCTACCTTGCTTGACAATCAAACCAGAAGTCTTTGAAGTTTTTCAAAAGGGCAGAGTTCCTTAGGTGGTATTCTCAAGTCACTCATGGTGTATTTCCTTACCAATTTCCTCTCTCAGCTCTCATGTCACTCATTGGAGTGGAGTTTGTGCTAGGAGAGCTTTATAGCACACTTGTAATGCACATATTGTAAAGTCAAAATCAGGATTCAAAGAGAAATAAGTCATACTCTCAAACCAAGATGTGCACGTGTGTAGGTGGCATGGTAAATGATAGCTCCTTTTTACAGGTCCCTCTTCCCCTTAAAAAGTTGCTTTTAGAGACATGGCTTTACCTCTTGGATCAGGAGCCTTCATGCGCTCTTTTTTTTACATACTTGGACCTTCATGTGTCCATATATATATTTTTTAATCAGCCCATGTCTCTTTTTGCAATAAGGTGGGGGAAAAGTACCATACTTTATGCAGAGCTTTTATTTAGTGGAATGATGGGTGTCATGTTTACTTCCAGAATAGAAGTGTAACATGTATATGGTGGTGTGTGCGTGATCTTGGCTTTAAAAGCATGAAGTAAATCTCTAAAAATCACAATGACCTTGACAAAACTCAATGCAAAAGCAAGTAGCTTATGTAGGGGTTTAAAACAATATGAGCTTTGGTAGGGAATTTAGTCACCATAAGGAACTCTTTATTTTATTTTTAAAAGAGAAACTCCGGTTATCAAGTCTAGCTTAGTGAGATCTTAAGGTAACTCAAGTCTTATCATATCATAGCTAACAACAACCTAGACTAGAGCTTGCATATGCTACCCACAGATAGACAAGATAACAGAAAAGATCATGCTCAACTAGCAAACTCAAAACTTAGGAGAATAGCAGGTTGAAACATAGGTACAAGAGAGAAATAAGGGCAACTATTCATCATATCCAAAGTAAAGATTTTAAGCATGGACTTAAAACATTAAGGGATTAACATGGATAGCTCTCATTTACTAACTTTATTTGAATGAAAAATTTTATTCAATAATACTTACCTGAACTTACCTGAGTTGAGGGTCCTCCCCCAAGCTAGTTTGTTGACACCGATGTACCTGTCGGCGCAAGACTCGTGTTTTACGTCGTCGAGCGAAGACGTCTCCGATGTGGATTCAACTTTACTAAGCAGCATCTGACCCTGGAGATGAGGATACAGATGATTTAACCCACCATACCTGTTTTACCTTCTTTTGGCGGTCGACAGCTTGTTCCGGTATTTTCTTCGTCTGTGCTTTCGCACCTCGTGTAGACTTCTTGTTGTGCTTTGCATAATACCGGATGGGGAAATATTTCTCCCAAAACTTCTCCATGATCTTAATCAGGCTGTCTTTCTCTGGAGGTGTCACCTCCACCTCTTTAACGTTCTGACTGTTTCTCCCATACTTGATCTTGATCATGGAGCATTGCTCCACCTTTGGCCTGAACTCAAACTTCTTCTTCCTTCCATTAATGTGGAGCTGGATCTCTCCGGCACCCACATTAATGTGAGCGTCTGCTGTGCTCAAGAAGGGTCGCCCAAGAATGAGCGACGAGTCGTTGCTCACGTCCATGTCCAGTGCCACGAAGTCAACAGGGATGAAGCAATCCCGGATGCGCATCGAAATGTCCTCGGCTATCCCCTCCGGGTAGCGAACCGTGGAATCGGCCAGCTGCAGTCTCATAGGAGTAGGGGACAAGGTAGTATAATTAAGGCGGTCAAATACTACCTTTGGCATGACGCTGACGCTTGCCCCCAGATCACAGAGTGCATGCTCAAAATGCTGTGTCCCGATTGTACACGTGATGGTGGGACACCCTGGGTCCTTCTTCTCCGGGACCTTGTTTAGGATGGCTGCGCTGCACTCCTCAGTCAGTTTTACGACCTCGGTACTTGGGAGTGGACGTTTGTTGTTGAGAATGTCCTTCAAGTACTTTGCGTAGGTCGGCACCTGCATAGCTGTAACACCCTAATTTTCATCACAAGAAATTGTAGGAATATTTCTGTAATTTTCTAGGGTTTATTGGAGGCATAAATGAATTTCTTGGAATTAATGGGAATTATCTAGGATTTTATGGAATTAAATAATTATTTAATTAGCCTCAATAAGTGTATTGTTGTTTTATGTATTTGAATCTGTTTTTGTTTGGTTGCTTTTCAAATTTGAGTTTAAACTCTTTTAAATTCGAATTTGAATAGCATTTGTTTGAGTGGGTTTAGTTGTTTTTAGTTTAGTCTGTTTTTAGCCCTTGAACTCTCGGCCCGGTTCACCTTTGCCCCCTAAATTTCCCAGCCCAGCTCGCATCGCCTCCCTCTCCTCTCCCCGCTCGGCCCAGTCCGGCCCAGCTGGCCCAGCCGCTCGCGCCCCCGCTCCCGCTCTGCCTCCCTGCCGCGAACACGCCCCGGCGCCTGGGCGTCTTCTCCTCTTGCCGCTGACCCATGGGGCCCGCCCGTCAGCCCCCACCGTCGTCCCCTCCGGCTCGGACTCGAGCCCGAGTCCGGCGCCGCCGCGTCCAACCACCGCCGGATTTTGCGCGCCCGA
Source organism: Alloteropsis semialata (assembly GCA_004135705.1). Lineage (NCBI taxonomy): Eukaryota > Viridiplantae > Streptophyta > Magnoliopsida > Poales > Poaceae > Alloteropsis > Alloteropsis semialata. The sequence continues at coordinate 40,272,333 of CM014271.1, forward strand.
CCCCAATCCGCCCCGGACTTCGCGCACGCTTATCCTCCCGGACCTCCACCCTATAAAGCTACCCCTAGGCCCCCCCTCGCTCTCGCTTTCGCACCCGAGCACCGCCGCCGTCGCCATCCGCTCTGGTAAGCACCGCCGCCGCTTGATTTCCGCCGCCAAGAGAACGCCGCGCTCGTCCCTGACCCCTCCCTTGTGCCCGCAGGAGCAGCTGGAAGCTTCCCCGACGCCCAGAACCCCGAGACCGAGGCCGCCACCTCGCCCGCATCGCACACCCCGCAGGCCGAGCCGCCGTTCACCGTCGCGCGCCGTCTCCATCCCTTAATCACCGACGAGAGCATCCTAGTTGAGTTCGCGAGGTCCCAAGCTTCGTCTAGAGACCTCCCTCTTCGCGAACCGTGCACCGGAGCCCCGGAATCGCTCGGCTCCGGCGAGCTTCCGCCGCGGCGCCGCCGTCCGCCGCCGCCGTCCTCAACTCCGGCGATCCCGATCCCCGTGAGCCGTCCAACTCAAGATCTACGGCGCAGATCCGAGTCAAGGGACCAGGTACCGGTCAGCCTTGCATGATTTGATAAAGAGACCCTCAGCTTTTCAGTAATCAACCCGCCGTCCATTGTTAGTGTAAAGTAATTACGCATAGGTCCTTATTTCTTGCAGTTTAGACCCTGATCTTTCAATATATTGAACCCGCCGTCCAGCCCTCCTCTTTTGCATGTTAAACCCTGAGTTATTATACATAATTGTGTATATGCCCTCGGTTTATTCCAATCTAACCCCTGGAAGTTTGATCCTTCGCAGTTAAGTCCTTGGAACACCGTTTTATCCGTATCTTGGTCGTTTCAACTCCGATTCGAGTGATTCTTCAGCTCACGTGACCGTAAGGACTTGATCTATACCTTTATACCGTTCCTTTGTACTGTTGCCCATGTTTGGTGTATTGTTTCTTATTTGTTGTGTTGTTTCCTTGCATGTGTGACCCCGTGATGCGTATAGGAGCAACGTTCGTGGAGTTCAAGGATTGTTCGTGTGATTCGAGGATTTTGTTGAGAAGAACCTAAGCCATAGCATTTATTAGCTGGATTTAAGGCAAGTGTATTCTTGATCATATTTTTTGTCCTAATAACCATATGACATGCTTATACACTGTAGTTCGCTATTGCTTGCATGCTTATAATCATAATGGGTCCCATAATTAGGATGACTAGTTTTCTTTAATCATGCCTTGTCAACCTGGGTTTTATATTCATGTTGGGTAGCATTTGCTTAGTTGCTATACATGGGATTGGTTTACACTAAATGTGAAGATAATAATTTTGTGATATCTTTTATATATGATATATATGATCTCATGAGAATGTTAAACCAAGACCACATTGATTAATCGGAACATGGAGAACCACCCGGGATTTCCCGTACAACCACAATACCACATGGCTCTGGTCTTAGCTAAGTAATTAGAAGATCCCTTTGTTGTGTGGATGCACTGCATGTGTGGTATGGGCTGGTTGCTACCGGCAAGGGTTGTGAGCAGAGGTGCGGGGGCAGGAAGGTGCGCCTTTTATAGACCCGTCTGGCAAGGGAGCACACACACATTGGGAAATTCTTTGGAAAGGCTTCGTAGTGATTCTCTGGCCCCTCACCAAAGGAAGTGTTGAAGGGAGTAATTAACCCGGGCGTAATGAGAAACACGAATTGTGGGGAAAGCTGTACAACCTCTGCAGAGTGTCTAAAAATCTATTGCAATAGCCGTGCTCGCGGTCATGAGCGGCCTGGACCCTCACATGATTAATATGTCGAAAGAAGAATTAAATTGGTTTATTTATGTTGATGGTGATGCTTATGGTTTACCATATGCTTAATTGGGTTGGTATATACTTATATCTTAGTAATTATGCTGCTAAATAAAATTTGACTAATTTAAGTGCTTTAAGCAATTTAATTAGAAGCCAAACTATTTCCTTGGTAAGCCTTTGCATGTCATTTGCTTTTGCTCTACATTTGCTGAGTACCAACCATAAGTGTACTCAACCTTGCTTTATCTGCGGCTCAGGCTTAGACAGAAGTTTCAGTGGAGTACTTTGGAAGTTTCTAGGCGTACGTGTTTCCCCAGTCAGCTGCTTGTGGAGAAGTTTTGAAGGTTCCGCTGCTAGTAATTCGCTTCCGTGAGTGTAATAATGGTATTTAATATTATTTACGTTTTGCACTGTCTTTTATATCACTGATGAAGTCTCATGTGTGTGTAAACTTGATCCTGGCGCACATATGATAGTCATTCGGTTTTGTTTACAAAATCGGGTGTGACAATAGCATCCAGCAATGGCACATGTATATTTAACTTTTGAATAACTTCTACGAACCTGGCAAATTGCTCGTCCGCCGATGATTTCTTTTGGCATTGAGGGAACGACAAGACGTTGTTGTCGTAGAACTCATGTGGCGCAGTCTGTCCAGCTGGTGCCAGCTCGGCTTCAGGCTCTTCTTCCATTTCGGGGATCTCCTTCCTTGGTGCTACTGCCTTCCCTGCAGGGTTAGGTGGGACTGGATCCTGAGTAGCCTTACCGCTTCCCATAGAAACAACCTTCACATTCTTAAAGGACGAATCCGGTTGCCCGGGAATTCGCCCCTTGTCACCAGAAGGAACAGCGGCGGCTAGCTGAGCTAATTGGGTTTCTAGCATTTTGTTAAAGCTCAGCTGGCTCTGGAAGGTGGAGGACAAACTTTCTATTTTAGAATTTATGCCCTCAAGAGCCTTATCATTAGCAGCAAGCCTCTTAGAGATAAATTCATTAATCTTGGCCTGACCAAGGACAAGATCTTTAAGGGAAGGTTGGTTAGAAAAAGAGTTGTTATTGTTACCTCCCTGTCAGAATGGGCATTGCTGATTCCAGTTCCCTTGAGACGGGTACTCGTTGTTGCCGTTCACGAACTGTACCTCCTCTTGTGTCTCGGGGCAGTTGTTCCCGGAGTGGCCGGTTTCTCCACAGACTTCACACGTCATGTGTGAGTCCAGTGGCCCTTCGTTGTCGGCGCCTCCATCCTTGGTGCGATCATCAAGGCGCTTCATGATGAGGTCCATCTTGGCGGCCAGCATGTCCACCTCCTTTACAGTGTGCATACCGCATTTACGTCCCTAAAGACGGTCGTCATTCCAGGATTGGTTTGACACCATCTTCTCGATGAGACGCTTAGCGGCGGCCACGGTCAAGGAGAGGAATGCTCCTCCAGCAGCAGCATCCATGTGTTCACGGGCTATTTGGGACAGCCCATGGTAGAATTTCTGAAGCAGGAGCCACTCTTGCATACCATGGTGGGGGCATGCCAGAATGTAGTCCTGGAAGCGATCCCACGCTTCCGGAACCGTCTCCCCGGACTCTTGCTGGAAGCTGGAAATTCTTCCCCGAAGGGCATTGGTTTTCCCAATGGGGAAGAACTTCGCCAAGAAGGCGTTGGAGCACTTTGTCCACGTGTTCACCGCATCACGGTTGGAATAGAACCATTGTTTGGCTCTACCCAACAGCGAGAACGGAAACAAGCGAAGCCTGATGGCCTCTTGATCCACTCCTCGGATGGTGATTGTGCTGCACACCTCCAGGAAGTGCTGCAGGTGAGCACTGGCGTCCTCATTGGCTTTCCCGCAGAAGGGGCTAGCCTGCACCATGTTGATTAGCGGGGCCTTCAGCTCAAAAGCATGGTCCCCCACTTCCACTGCTGGACCCGTAGGGATCTGGGCAGCGGACGGGGCGGAGTAGTCACGGATGGTCCTATCGGCCATGGCTTCTTCCGATTGGGGTGCTACGGGAACGGGTTGTTCTCCTTGGTTGGAGGATCCTCCGATGACTGGTTCGGTTTCTGACAAGAACACCTGAGGGATTACGACACGAGAGCGTACCCTCCTTCCTATGGTATTCGGGTTCTCGATGTAGTTGGATGGTAATTGGAAACCAGTCATGCACTATCCTGTTTCACATCATAGAGAAACAGAGCAAAAGGGTAAACCTGCTAGATTACTGGCAATTAATCTTGTTGTATTAAATACATGGATGATCAAATCTCTTTAACCATTGCTTTCCCCGGCAACGGCGCCAGAAATGCTTGTTGGTATTTCTTAGCATCACCACTTAGAGTAGTGATGGTACTAGAGATACTTCATCGTAAATCTAGACGTTACAGATATTCTGCAAGCACACAGAAGTACGTTGTAGCATTTCACCCAGGAGTATTCCAGAGTATCGTTATTTGTTTATCCGCAGGGAAAGCGTTTAGTTAAGAGAGAGATGTCATCCCATGCACGTACTTACAACAACACTAATATACCATAATCTCAGCAGGGGTAAATGATATAGAAGTGAATGGGTAATGTGACACACAGAAGTTCATTGCTCATCGTTATGGTAGTCTTAGTTAGTAATAGTACATTAGTGAAGATTACAAAGGGTTTATTAGCATCATACATATGGGACTTGGATATACTACAATACCCTATACAAGCTCATTCAATGATCATATGCAAGAGGACATATCGAGGTATCCAGTGGTTCCCTCATCAAGGGACGACAGTAGGACGTCTTATCATAAAGGCCTAATACCCACTCCCGTACGTGGAGGATTACAAAGGACGGACAGGGCTGTCACCACCTGCCGCCTACCTCTCTAATCCATGGGGCAGCGGTACCCTCAACAGTATTCCATATCCCAAACACCATGCTTGCAATATGAGATACAACTCTATCTATCACGTTAATAAATAGAGCAACCAAGAGGCACATTGAGCCAATGTCATAGCATACATTCACTTGATAAGGTGCAAGACATAAGTAGTATATACTAAGTGGATAAGGTATAACTGAGGCATACAACATAAGTATGAAGGTATTTCCATTAAGCTCAGAGTATTACAAGTAAGTAAGAGAATACAAGACTGAACTCTAGAACTTACCAAGACTCCTTCGGAAGCCCTTCAGAAGATCTATTACTATGACTAACACTACTAAGACTAAGACTAAGCTTGTAGCAAAGGAGAGCTCTTCTTCTGGTGTGTGTTGAGTACGGCGCCCTTTGCAGGTATTTATAGCATCACATAGGCGGTTGGAGCCGGCCAGAGGCGGTTGTGGCAGTTTGGAGGTGGGCCCAGGTCGGCCGACCCTTGGATCCACCATCTTCAGCATTGCACGGCTCTGATGGACTCCTGATGGCGGTTTACAGGTACTGGTCAAGGGGGAGCGAAACGGCCGCAGGGCCAAGTCGGCCGACCTATCCAGGTCGGCCGACCTGGTTCCGCCGCCTTTTGGCCCCACTCTTCTCTGGTAGACTGCCATGTGGGTCCTTGTGACGGTTCCAGATGGGTATACTCCGTTTGGGTGCAAATGAGTTGAGGTGTGGGCCCTTCAATCCGTGGGAATGACACGTGGCTCATTCTCACCCTTGACTTGAACTGACCATGATTCAACGTCCATGATCCTTCCTTTGTGTGCTTCTTGACCTGTGTGGAAAGTGGGCTCGATCAAGTTCCAGCCCAGGTCGCCCGACCCAGCCAGGTCGGCGGACCTGGGTCTGTGCCCAGTTTCGTCCATCTTTTGCACCGTAGTCCTTGTACTCAAATATATTCCAGATATGCGTGGTATAATATTATTTGAATACTAATGTCTAAGTTATGCCTTGATCTTTATTGGTTTTCTGAGCCTATTGATGGTCGGATTTTCTGTTATAAGGACCGTCAACAGTAGATATGTTAGTTGTCGCTATGCTTGCCAACTGCTAATGTTTGTTATAAAATGTTAATCTTGACTAATGGTATACTTGGAACCTTATTAAAATATGCTTTTTAGCAACTTGGTTTAGGGAGCTTGAGCATGTGTTTGGATTGCTCTAAGCGTCTCTTCATAAGGTCCCGTTCTTAAAGCGGCAACCCAAGAAAACCGTACAACCATAGGAATCACATGGCTCTGGTCTTGACTAAGTAAACTGTATGGCTCTAGCTTGTTTAGTGGTTACCGAGAGACGCAAGTGGGGCTGCCAGGTTTAAGTGTGGACCTCGGTCAGTCTCGTTG
>CM014271.1:40281829-40307190 GCA_004135705.1 Alloteropsis semialata
TGCTTGTTACTCTTGGTGATCGGCATCACCTAGACAGCTTGGTGGTGGTGTTCTTGGTGATCTCTCAAGGAGGCGTCTTGTGAGAGGCCCAAGAAGGTGTACACGGCATTTGGAGTCCGCCGTTCTGGAGGGGACAATCGACATCCACTAGAGAGCACTTGATCCTCGTGTTGGATCAAGGGGGAGCAACACCCTCATGTTGGGTGCTCCAACGAGGACTAGGGGAGAGTACCGACTCTTCGATACCTCGGGAAAAAATCCGGCTTCTTAACTGTAATACCCGGAATGCGGAAAAGTAAAATACGCTTTATATGTGGGAATACATTAAGATGATAGCCAAAAGTTGACTTTTAGAGCCGTCGCTCGGATGGACGAATGGAGACCATGGCTACGTAGAGCCCATCGAATCCTTTCTATTTGACTACTCATTCGTATCATTTGGAGTTCAGATCGCGAAGAAACTGAAGATCGCAAGAATCGTTGTGGTGATTGTCGTCGCCGCCATTGCCCTTGTTCTTTTCAAAGGGAAACCCTAGGTAAGCCATGCCCCTGCACTAATCATGTTTTTCCTATGGATTTGGAGGTTTTAGCACCTGCTTCTAGTGGTGATCATCGCCGTTAAGGGTTATGATTAAGGGTTTACCCTCGTCGTTGTTCTCAGCACGTTGTTGAACAGCACAGTTTTTGGTAATATTAGTTTTGCGTGGCCTTAATGACCTCAAAAAAATATAAACCCATGATTGTAGAGGAGTTTGATATCTTTCTATAGCCATAAAGAACTCTGCAATCCGATTTAAAACCAGAGAGATATCGAAGTTTAATCTGACAGTTTTTCAGCCTCGTAATTCTGGGAAGAATATGTTCACCTCAAGTTTAGGCAACACAAATGACAGAATTGGAATTTTGGATGAATGGAGAAGTTGTGAGATCTTTCATAAGGTTTTCATATTGGTTAAGTTCATATTCATGTGAATTTTGGAACTCCAGATATATCTGTTTTGCTAGGGTTGTTCTGCAGTTGTTGTCAGATTTTCAGTGTGAGGTTCATCTCAAGATTAGCCTATGTTAATGTTTTTCCTCTAGTTTTGGATCACTAGAAAGTTGTTAATTCTAAAGTTATCTATGATATGGAAAAAAGATGAGTTTTTGTTATCCATCAGGATTAATTATGCAAAAAAAAAGAAATGCAACAGCGCTGCTGTCATGTCTAGATTTGTGTGTCCTTTCTATGAGAATGACGGGTTCGGGCGTAGGAACGCTTTGTATTATGTTTGTTTATTCTTGTGTGGTTGTGTTGCTGCTGAGTTATGTTTGTGAACAGGTGGTGCGCCTTCGGTTCGTGCTTAGCTCACGTTCGTGATCTTCGGTGAAGGCAAGTAAACGTAGCGATGTGGCCTACATGCTTTAACTTCGTTGTTTGAATTGCCTCCAATTAATTTCAGTACCTCACACTAGCAAGATAAATCTGAATTTATCTTTATATTGAAGTATTTATGATCCACTTGAGGTTTTACTTTTGAAGTTATGAATTTTGAGATATATGAAGTTCATGCATTGCAATCTTGCATTCGCATTCTCATATCTTTATGCATATGAAGAAAACCGTAGCCGGATTGATGCGGTAAGTACCGATACAGCAACGCACATTGAGATATAGCAATGTGGTTGCAACCCTCACTTCCTCCCTTGTGGGATGTGTGGGTAGAAGTGAAGTCATGCATTGCATTGCACCTTTTGCATTTTCATCATGAAGTATCATTGTGAAGTATTTATTTATCTTACTGCTCGAAGATTTATGATGCATCTTTTGTAATTTTTTTCCTAAATTGTTGCTTAATATATTGTGATTTAAACGACTTGGTTGAAGCAGTTTGCTTGCTGAGGTTTTCCATAAACCTCATACGTTTTTCCCTCTCCGCTGGTTCATGAGTTTGGAGGGTGCTTGGTTGGATGGGAGTAGCAGCACGTGTGCACACACATCTTTATATATTCTTGGTCTCATGTGTTGTAATAAAAATGTTTGGTTATGAAGTCGTTTCCTCAGTTCATAATACCCTTTTGATCCAGTTGTCAGATGTTTGACTAGATGATTTAAGTTGCTTCCGCGTGCTCTCTTTATTTATCTTTGTTGCTGTTTTTTTATGTGTGTGCCTGTAATAGCTGTAGCGTAGTGTGGTAATGCTCCAGAATGTTGCTGCTGTTCTGGGGTGTTACAGTTGGTAATCAGAGCTTAAGGTTATAGGTTTATGTGAACTTCTTGTTGCTAAAATTTGACTCACTTTAAAACTTGACACACTTGCACATGTAGGATGAGAGTTGTTGGTTTATCTTTTGTTCTATTTTTTTTCATTCCTTATTTGTGATTATGCTATTGTGCTGATTTTGCTGTGTGGGTTGTAGATGCCTGGTCCTGGTCGAGGTCGTGGTCGTGGTCGTGGTCGTGGTAGGGACCTGCTCCTGAGGCACCTCCTGCCAATCCGGATATGGCTGCGGTCTTAGCAGAGATGCAGGCATTGCGGGCAGAGATGAATGCTCTTCGTCAGGCTCCTGCGGGTGCTATTCCTGGCGGTGTTCCTCCTGCTTCTGGTACTGTGGCTGGTACTGGTGGAGAGCCTGTAGTGCCTTCTCAGCGTTCGCTGGACTTGAGGGATTGGTGTGGTATGGCACTGGAGAAGTTTGCTGGTGCTGGTGCTCCTATTGAGGCTGCAGATTGGCTGTCTTCAGTGGTTGTTAAGCTGGAGTCCTTTCAGGTTCCTACTTCAGATTGGGTTCGCTTTGCTCATCAGCTACTTAAGGGTGAGGCTCTAGTGTGGTGGAGGAATGTGCAGTCTTCTCATCCTGTTGCACGTGTTCCTATCACTTGGACAGACTTTGTTGTTCAGTTCGAGAGGAGGTTTTACCCTATTGCTTTCATGGACAAGTTGAAGACTCAGCTTGAGAGGTGCCATCAAGGCAAGAAAACTGTTGCAGAGTATGAGGTTGAGTTTAACCAGATTGTGCGCTTTGTACCTCATGTGGCACGTGATGAGTATGAGAAGGCAAGGATATTCAGACAGGGTCTGAAGGCCTCCATTCGCTGAGTCTTGAGTGCTTTTATGGTTGAGGACTTTCGCTCAACTGTTGAGAGGGCTTTGGGAGTTGAGGTACAGGATGACTATACAGAAGAGCTTAGAGGTGGAGATCGTTCTCAGGTGCATAAGGACTAGAAGGAGCAAAAGGGCCATTCTAGTGGTCCTATTCATAAGAAGGACAAGCATCATCATCACCATCCTTATAGTGGCAGCTCTTCTCAGAGTCGTGGTTCTGGAGGTGGGTCTAAAGATGGCTCCATTCGGTATCGAGCTATCATCAAGCCAGGGCTAGGATTGGTGTGTTTCCGTTGTGGTGATGCTCACCACCGTGCGAATTGTCGTTGGACTGGTAGCTGCTCCAGATGTGGTCATGACATAAGGAGGTGGTATGTAGGAAGAACCCAAACAGTAAGCTGATCTGGGAGCCAGTGAATTCTTCCTCTTCTGGATAGCGTGGTTCTGCACACATGATGACTGGGGTCTCATTTGAGCAGCAGTACACTACTCCAGTGTAGCAGTTTCTATCGGCACCTATTGCGCAGCAGTACTTACCTGCACCTTCTTCGCAGCAGCTCTTATCAGCACCTCCAGCTACTTTGATGCTTGGTTATTCACACACACCTATTCCTGTTGGTGCGTATTGGGTGTCCCATGCTTCTACTCCGTCAGCTCCAGCGTGGACACCTTGTTGACACCAGCGGTGGCAAACAGAAAGTCCGCAAGCGCACGGCTGTCGAAGTAGCTTTCACCCGTGAGTAAACCAGGTATCGAATCCACGGGGAACGTAAAGGATATCTAATCACTAAATCTGAGCCGGATCGATCGAGTGTATATAAAGGCTGGGTAAAGAGGATAACTTAGCACTAAGGCTCTGATTATAGCGAAGAGAATTTTCCTATGCTTGCTTTGGGCACCGGGGTATCCTAGGCCTCTAGGAAATTGCCGGCCAACAGCTTTACGCCGTACCTGAACGTGAAGGATTACAAAGGACGGACAGGGCTGTCACCACCTGCCGCCTATCTCTTCTAATCCGTGGGGCTACGAGGCAAACGAGGGCAGATATACACCTAAGCACCACGTCTAAGATAATATCAGCTATCCTAACCTTGATCAAAGATTAGAATACTTTATAAATAAAGCAAAGAACCCACAAGCACAATAGAGAACTCAACTTATCTATAACTCAGACTTAATTACTAGTTGAATCCCGTATACTTACTGAGTAGCTCGCATCCGTCGAGGTACAGGTGGAGGGTCGCCGACACGCCGGGACTCCTCCAGACTCTCCCTCACTCTCTCCCTATTTCTACTCTGGATATGAGAAGGGCTTCGCCTTGGATCTTCACTTCAGCTCGATGATGATTAGCCCTGCCCCGAGTCCAGCTATTTATAGCTTGGAGAGACGGTTTGGAGTCGGTTTGCAGCGGTTGAGGCGGTCCGGAGGTGGGCCCAGGTCGGCCGACTAGGGGGGATCGGCCGACTGTGTGATCCACCGACGTAGATGATCCACCGCACGGATGAGCTCCTGGAGGCGGTTGACAGTTTCAGGTGAAGGCGGTGACGGTTTGGTCGCGCGGCCAGGTCGGCAGACCTGGCTAGGTCGGCCGACCCAGGGCTGTGGCCCCTCGGCCCCACTTTGTCAGGGTCACTCTCCAGTGGGTCCTTTGGTCGGTTTCCAGTGGGTAATGGCGAAGATATGTCAGTTAAGTTAGGGATGTGGGCCCATGAATCCATGTGCTTGCCACATGGCCCAATCCATCTCTTCATTTCCACCGACTTGATCTCAACGTGCCTGATCACTCCTGAGTGTGCTTCTGTTGATGGGCTGAGGATGGACCTCACTGGGCTTAGTCCCAGGTCGGCCGACCAAGGTAGGTCGGGCGACCTGGCCCTGAGCCCACTTTAGTCCTTCTGTTTCCACTTTACTCCTGTAAGCACATATGCACCAAACCTTGTGGAATTCATTAGTAAATCACCCTATGTCTATTTGTTTTATCATTCTTTTATATCATTGTTGGCAATAATAATTCATCATTAAGAATCGCCAACAAGCTCCCCCATACTTATCCTTTACTCGTCCTCGAGTAAAGTCTAAGCTTCATCATGAAAATCATAAACAAACATATATGTTATTCCCAAACATTTAAGCTTAGTGGAATTATATGAGTGGCTAACATGTCTTCTTAGGTTATTGCAGGAAGGAACAGCTTTTCTATGACATGATACACTTTACTCTCAAATACTTGGGTTTTCAAAATTTTGCAAAAGAAAACCAATGCCTTGCTCCTCAACGAGTTTCTTTCTAGATATTCATGGTGATTGGACAACACTCAAACTCTCCAAAATAGGACTTTATATGTGAAGCTCTCAAGATACATACCTTATTTCACTTATGTTGTCATCCTAAGGATTGGATCCAAATCAGAGACAAGTCATGTAATCAAGTTAAGATGTGCAAGTGTGTTATATGAGGTGGACATGTAGTGGTACTCCTTTGACTTGACCTTTCTTCCCCTTCTTTATTTTTTTTGGGATATGGGCTATTGCACTTTCTTGCTTCTTTTTTTTCCACTCTATGCCTTTTAGCATGAGTCTTTTTCTCTTTTTTTTTCTATGCACATAGCCCATATCTTCTTTTTATCTTGATTTTGGGAAGAAGGTCATTTCAGGAGTATTTATTTCATGAACATGAGACAAAGGCATGTTTTGCTTCACCCTCAGTGTAAGGCTTTAGCTTTTTATGGTGGAGTGTACGTGATCTTGACTTTAAAAACATGAAGTATCTCTAATGAGGGTCACAAGACTTGGAACAACTCAAAGCTCAAAGGTAATACTTGATTGTATTTGTAAGTGGTTGTCTCTCAAACCCATGAGGAGCATAGCAAGGTTAAAAGTTTTAAAACCTTTTTATAAATTCCAAGTACTCAAATAGCAAAGGCATCTTTCATATTAAAGCCATATCTCAAAAAGCAATAACCTAGATGGCATGAGTTCCTATAACCATGAGGATTTCCACAAGCCAAAAGGTACAGGGAATAAAATATATGTAAATTAATGAAATTTTTTCATGTGATAGGGAGATGTAAAAGGGTTAATTTTATTAAGTTTTGAATTCCCTGATCAGGTTCTGCAAATATTCAACTGAAACAGAGTTTAGGATGATTAAACCAGCGCGCAGGAAGAAGCAGAGGTCAGGTGGGACCCAGGCCAGGTCGGCCGACCATGTGGGGTCGGGCGATCTGATGGTGATCCCCCTGGTTTAGATCTTTCGCATGCCGTTCTGTTGCTTTCTAATATGCTCTGTTTCGCATTGGATCACTCTGTTTCCCGTTGCGAGTCTCCCCCACACTTGTACCTTTTATTCAAAACAAGTGGAAACACAAGACACAATCCTAATACACTAAACAATTTATTTTATTCATAAACTCAGAGGCACATTACATGATAATCAAAAGAAATAAATGAAATAATTGAATGAAAGGGAAACTAATGTGCCTATCCTAATCCCAAAGGCCTAGGGTGCCTATGGTGCATTATAGAGATTCTCATCCCCTGCGGCTTTGACATAGCGCTTAAGCTTCACGGCTGTTGATCTACGCAACATATCAAAGTCGTCTTGAAGATTAATGCGCTCAAGTCGCTCTTCAGCGAACCTCTTCTCCAACTTTGCATAGTCACGACCGAGTTGATTAATCAACTCTAGCAACTCTGTGTTGGAGGGAGCCATGGGGGCCTTCTCATCATCACTTTCATAATGGCCTCCAGGCCTGCGAATTGGAGGAGGCTTGATGTGCCTCTTGATCTTGCCGGCGGGTGAAGATTCCATCGACTCCTCCAACTCCTTCCTCTCCTCAGGTGTGAGGGGAGGGAACAGCCCCTTACCATAGCCACCTCTGGGTTTTCTTTCCCCAAAGACTCAGAAACGTGGCTCAGGTGGGCTAGCAGGAGAGTAGATGGACACATGGGACGTATAGTGATATGCCACGACGTCCTCCCACTTGTTCCTGACCACTTCCTTCAACTTCTCCCCTGGTTGAAGCATGGGGAGTCCATCCCCCTTGACTGGAGTGGCCGCCGGCGTCTTCTTCGGAGTGAGTTGCCCCGTCGTCGGCCTTCTGTACGGGCTTGACGCCCGTGCATCACGCCTCTAGGTCCTCCTCGGAGACTGAGATCGTGCCACCGAGCGAGGCGCCGAGGGGCCACCGGCCGATCCCCTAGTGCGGCCTCTTGCGTCCTCCTCTGGCGGAAGGCTAGCCAGTGGGGAGACAACTACGGCTATGACCTGCTCCAGGTTGATGGGCACCAATTGATTGGCCGGAGTGGTCTCTCCATCCAAATCGAAGGTCGATCGGGATTTGGGGTGGCTCTTTCCGGCCATTGTTGGGGTTTTGGAAGGTGTGGCTTGGTAATTTCAGAGTGTGGGCGAGGAAGAACTCAGATGAGAGCGAAAAAGAGGATGGGTGAAAATTTAAAGAAACATTAACCCTCTTCTCGGATCATCAGAGGTTGAATCGCTCATCCACCGCGGAACGGTTTTAGAGACGTTAGAGTGGGACGTTGGCAAAGGATAGGGCCGATCGGGCTCAGTGGCGCGTCGGCCGACCTGGTGGGGTCAGCCGACCTGGCCTCGAGCCCGGTCGCCTTCTCCTTTTTTGTGCACTACGTGACATGTCCGTTATACCCCAAAGTGTGTGCATAAAGGCTTTAGGGGTTAAGGACTTAGCGTAAGGTGAAATTATAAATGGGAATTATCCATGACCAAATTGATCACATCAAATTTCATCTACTTTATCAGGCTCAAGGAAAACTTTTAAACATTGACCATTTACCTTGAAGAGGTTACTTTCATCATCTTGGAGTGTGATTGCCCCATGTGACGAAGTCTCCACCACAACGAACGGTCCTTCCCATTTGCTTCGAAGTTTTCCATGCCCAAAGAGTTTTACCCTGAAATTAAAGAGTAATACCTTATCCCCGAGGTGGAACTCCTTCACCTTGATCCTCCTGTCGTGCCATCTCTTGGTTCTGTCCTTGTAGATTCTGGCACTGTGATACGCTTTGTCTCTCCACTCTTCTAGCTCTGATAGCTGCATCCTCCTCATCTGCTGGGCTGCTGGCAAATCCATGTTCCACTTTCTTATGGCCCAGTGTGCCCGATGCTCTAGCTCAACTGGTAGATGGCAAGTCTTGCCATAAACCAGTTGATATGGGGACATCCCGATAGGCGTTTTGTATGCCGTTCGGTAAGCCCATAGAGCGTCTGGTAGCTTGCTCTTCCATCCTTTCCCCATTTCTGTCACGGTCTTCTGCAGAATGTTCTTGATCTGCTTGTTCGATGTTTTCGCTTGACCGCTTGTCTGGGGGTGGTACGGTGTAGCTATGTTGTGCTTCGCCCCCAGTTCTGCTAGAAACTTTCGAAAGGTCTTGTCGATGAAGTGTGACCCTCCATCATTGATCACCATCCTGGGGGTTCCAAAACGCGAAAAGATGATCATGGAACATCTTTCGCGCGTGTTTTGAGTCAGCGGGTCAACAAGGCATTGCTTCAACCCACTTCGAGACGTAGTCCACTGCCACCAGGATGTACTCACTGTCATAGGATTTGACAAAGGGTCCCATGAAATCAATGCCCCACACATCAAATAGCTCAACTTGTAAGTTGTTTGTGAGTGGCATAGCATCTCTTGCAGTGATCCCTCCGTGTTTCTGGCACTGCTGGCATCGTCGAATGAATTCCTTTGTATCTTCATACATTGTGGGCCAGTAGAATCCACTCTGCCAGATCTTCGACCTTGTCCTGAACGCCCCGTATTGACCTCCATATGGGGCTGCATGGCACTGCTCAAGGATCTTTCTTGCTTCGATTATTGGTACACATCGCCTGAGCATTCCATCTGAACACACCCTGTACAGGTATGGTTCATCCCATAGATGGAGTCTGCTCTCATAGATAAGCCTTCTTTTATTCTTCCCTGGTGGTACATATCCTGCAACCATAAAGTTCACAATATTTGCGTACCAGGGGTCGGAGGCAGTTACCTTGAGTACGGTGTCGTCGCGCAGAAAGTCATTTATCGGTAGATCCTGCATGTCAGTAAACTACAGACGCGACAAATGATCTGCTACTGAATTCTCTACTCCCTTTTATCTTTAATTTCCAAATCAAATTCTTGGAGTAAGAGAATCTAGCAGATAAGGCATGGTTTAGCATCTTTCTTGGTAAGAAGATATTTCAAGGCAGCATGATCGGTGTAGAAAATCACCTTAGCTCCTACCAAGTAAGATCTAAACTTGTCTATAGCAAAAACTACGGCCAGGAGTTCTTTTTCAGTGGTAGCATAGTTAAGTTGAGCTCCTGTTAGAGTTTTGCTAGCATACGAGATAGCATGATGGTTCTTATTTTTGGTTTGTCCTAGGACAGCACCAACAGCATAATCACTAGCATCACACATTATCTCGAAAGGTAGCGTCCAGTCAGGGGGTTGAATGACTGGCGCTGAGATGAGAGCGTTCTTTAAAATGGTGAAAGCATGCAAACACTCATCATCAAAATCGAAAGGTACATCCTTGGCTAAAAGGCTAGTGAGGGGCCTGGCTATCTGAGAGAAATCTCTAATGAAGCGCCGGTAAAACCCCGCATGACCTAGGAAGCTACGGATTCCCTTGACATTGGTGGGAGGTGGAAGCTTTTCTATGACTTCAATTTTCGCTCTATCCACCTCTATTCCTCTCTCGGACACCAAGTGTCCTAACACTATACCCTCTCAGATAATGAAATGGCACTTTTCCCAATTTAGCACCAGGTCCTTGTCTCGGCATCTTTGTAGCACCTTATCTAGGTTCTGCTGACAATGATCGAAAGTCTTTCCATAGACTGAGAAATCGTCCATGAAAACTTCCATGATCTCTTCTATCATGTCTGAGAAGATAGACATCATGCACCTTTGGAACGATGCTGGTGCATTGCATAACCCGAATGACATCCTGCGGTATGCATACGTTCCATAAGGGCAGGTGAAGGTGGTCTTTTCTTGATCATCGGGGTGGATGGGAATCTGATGATAGCCGGAATACCCGTCAAGAAAACAGAAGAAGGAGTGATTCGCAAGTCTTTCCAACATCTCATCGATGAAGGGGAGAAGGAAGTGATCCTTCTTTGTCGCCTTGTTGAGTCGGTGGTAATCAATGCACATCCGCCACCCAGTAACGGTACGCTGAGGAATCAGCTCATTTTTCTCATTACTTACGACGGTCATACCTCCCTTCTTGGGCACTACTTGGATAGGGCTGACCCATTCACTATGAGGGACGGGATAGATGATCCCGGCGTGCAGAAGTTTTAAAACTTCCTTCTTCACGACTTCCCTCATCGCATTGTTTAGCCTACGCTGAGGCTCCCTAGAAGGTGTAGAGGCTGGATCTATGGGAATGTGATGGGTACAGAGTGTAGGGCTTACTCCCTTCAAGTCCTTAAGGGAGTACCCGAACGCCAAGCGGTGTTTCTCGAGCACCTTTACGAGTCTATCACTCTCGTCCTGCGATAGCTTGTCACTAATGATGACAGGGGTGTCCCTGTCTTCATTTAGAAAGACATAGCGAAGGCCAGCAGGCAAGGGTTTTAGCTCTACGTGCGTCTTAGGTGGCTCCTCAGTTTCAAGTGGCTCAAAAGCATCATCCTCTTCCTCTATAAAGTCGTGAACATGTTCTTCGAGGAATGACTCAAATGGGTCACCAGGTTGCAGGGATTTCACTTCCTCAACTGGGTTAGGTTCTACCAAAGGTTCGACTATGGAATTCTTAACCCTAGCTAACGGTATGGTGAGGAGATTTTTTCCTACTTTGGCTAGGAGTTTTCCTTCCGAGGTTACATCCTGAAAGAGGCCCTCGACAGGGTGTCCTACCAGGAGGTCAAAATCTGATGTCTCAAAGACGTAAAAGTCCAGAGCCATATCAATCCCGTGGTGAAAGAGGAGAAAATCTCGTACTAAGCTGAGACTCTCGAGAATATGACCTGAGGGTGTTCTAAGAAGTTTTGACGTTGGGGCCAGCTTTTTACGACGTCCAAGGATATATGCGAAAGAACTGGACATGATGTTTGCCCCAACAGTCGGGTTGTACAGAATGTCTACGGCCACCTTGCTTACGAAACCTCGAATAGTCTACGAAGGTGAGTTAATCCGAATGACTTCGGAAGAAGACTCAGATTCGTTTGACCATTCCGTGTTTAGGATGGAAATAAGCTCCCTTAGTTTCGTCTAGGACTTCTGTCTCCATATAAATGGAGGGGGTCTCTACCGTAGGCTTTTTCTGTGTCGTGTAGTTCGAGGTATTCTCAAAGTCTTCAAAAAGATCTTCCTCGAACTCAAAGGGTAATCCGAGAGGTTGAGTTTCCTCTTCCTCAACGGATGGGGTCTCAGGAGTTGGACTGGGCAAGTTTATGGGTTCTACTTGGGAGTCTTCTTGCTCAGTTTCGGTCGCGTCAGCAGGAGCGTTTTCCCGGATGGCTGCTAGGACTTCTTTTGCTCTAGCCGGGGTTATGTGCAGGAATGAGCCTCCGGCTGCTATGTCTATGTACCGGGCATCTTCACTATTCAACCCAGACCGAAAATGCTACATGAGCATGTAGTCTGGGAAGCCTAGATCTGTTCCGGTTAGACATGAGTCCTGGAAGCGGTCCCATGCTTTGGCGATCGTTTCCTTCTCTCGTTGCTGGAAGTTAATGATCTCCTTCCGAAGTGCACAGATCCGATGAACAGGGAAGTATTCAAGACAAAACTTGTCCCGCAGCTTTTCCCATTCACCGTTCATTAGCCCAACGGTATGGTCATACCACTTCCTTGCTCTCTCTTTGTCGGGGATAGACCCCCGGGGGTACCCAGAAGGCGGAACGGCCCAACCAGCAAGGGGCGGCCCAATCCGAGTGCTATTGGGCTGATTTGTCAGACTGGCTGGCTCACCACTCGGGAGGCCCACCAGTCGGGCGAACCGGATGACTACGACGGTGCGCGCGGCAAGGAAGCAGACGGCGTATCACACAAGAAGATCGAAGATCAAGATAAACTAGCCAGAATTCTAGGGAAAGATATCTGTAATCATTATATGATCGGATCCTTGTATTTCGGGTAGGTTATGATCTCTAGCCGACTTGTAACTCAAGGCAACCGGACTATATAAGGTGCCTTGGGACCCCCTCCAAAAGCACGAACAACTACAACACCCGATCATTCAACCTAGGACAGAACCCAACTACGGAGATCCTTTAGGAACTTCATACACAGCAATCCATACATCCAACACAGGACGTAGGGTATTATGTCATCTCGACGGCCCGAACCTGTTCAATCCTTGCGTCTTGTGTTACCATCGTCTTGTGATCCTCGATCTGTCCCTCAACAAATCAACCACGTAGGCTACCCTGTGTGGACTGCCGGGCTCATAAATCCGACAGTTGGCGCGCCAGGTAGGGGTTGATCGACGAGATCAATCTACAAGCTCGATGGCATCTGCTTCCGCCGTCATCACGCCGGCATCTGCCAAGATCTCCATCGCTGAAGGGGCCATGTTCTTCTTCGGATCCATGGTCTTCACCGCTGGACCCAAGGGAGAGCTCTCCTTCAGCCGCGACGCCACCCCAGAGGAGAGCGCGCCGCGACTCGAAGCTACTCCGGACGGGGTCGTCACCATCACCACTCCGCCACCAACGATCGCCAACAACCCGACAATCGCGACGGTTGACGCCGCCCTCCCAGTTTCTGAGGGGAGCCCTCTTCCGCCTACACCGCCGACTGCTTTATCTACTCCGCCTCCACCACGCAGGGCTCGCGAGACACCCGCGGAACGAAGGCGGCGATGGGCCGCACGCCAGCGCGAGTTTGAAGCAGACATGGACCGAGCCATCGCCTCCATCGGCGAGTGCATCGAGCTCACCGACTCCGCCCGCCAGGACGTCACCTCACCGACGCGATTCCCGTTCGGACTCAGGAACAGCGGGGTCGTGTACCAGGAAGCACTCGGCGGACGGCCGAGCGCCAACTACTCTCCTGACGCAAGCGAGGCGGCCAACTCCATCACGATCGCCCAGATCGGATCTGCCCCGAACGTCGCGACAATGCAACCTCCTCGTCATCAGGATGCGCCGACTCCGCCTGAAGAGGAACCATCGCCGGCTTTCCCGCAAGTCACGCGCGTCCTCCCCCCGAACAAGAGGATCGTGCCAGCCAAGCGGGAAACGTTCGTCTCCGACATATCCGCCGACGAACCAACCGTCCAAGGAGAGGATCAAGCGCACCGCGACGCCAGGGTCAGGCGCAACGACGAGAAACAACAGCGCCGCAATGTGCGACGAGATCGCCGAAACCCCAGGGCCACCCGCAACCTCAACGTCGATTCCATCCAAGAAGTCGGCGGCGTAGGCATCTACGCCACCCCGTCAGCTAACCTCGCCGCCGCCCATCATGAGCTGGAAGGAATCCCGGAAACCCCGGAGCTCAACCGGATCAAGACCAGGCTGACCGCAGCCGCGGGCATGATCAACGCCCAAAAGGCCGCCGCCTCTTCGTCTCGCCACTCCAGGTCAGCTAGCCGTCGTGAAGACCACGACGTGGTTGACCAACCGGACCTCCGCGAACAACTCCGCAACCGCGATCTCCGCAGGAATCTTGACGACCGCCACCGACGAAGGGACGAGGAAGAGCTCCGACGGCGCGCCGAGTACAACCGCGAACATGGCGCCCTAGGGTTGGACCGCGACACTCGCCTGCGCCGAGAACTGGAGGCCAATGAGGCCGCACGTCGCCGCGAGTTCGACCGCAAGTACGGTCCTCCGCTCGAACAGCAGAGGCCGCCACGGGCTCGCACCCCTGAAGATTTCTCTGCTGATTCAGGGCGCGAGAACACCGAAAACCTCAACGACTGCGACGGCTTCCCAGCGTTTACCGCCCGAGTAAGATCCATTCGAATGCCTGCTAACTTTAAACCTACAGGCATAGAAAGGTACGATGGGAAGGCGGACCCTACGATGTGGCTCCGGACGTACAGCATCGCCATCTGCGCGGTGAACGGCGACCACGACTCCATGTGCGCCTACTTCCCAGTCGCCATGACCAAGGTGGGGCTGAGCTGGCTCCACAGCCTCGAGCCCGACTCCATCGACAGCTGGGACACGCTCTGCCGCGAGTTCAAGAGCTATTTCCAGGGCAGCTCCATATGGCCAGGCACAGCGTGGGACCTGGGGAAGGTGAAGCAGAATCACGGGGAAAGCCTCCGCGACTACACCGACAGATACATGGAGAACCGCAACCTGGTTCCCGGCTGCTCCGAGTCCGAGATCATCCACTACTTCCTCGACGGCCTCGCCGACTCGGTAGTCTTTGAGCGTCTCTGCGAGGACCTGCCAAAGACCTCCGGCGAGTTCTTCGGGCGGGTGAACAAGATGGCCAATGCCAAAAAGCCACTCGCCTCCACTACAACAAGAAAAGCGCTCGGGACGACGATCGTCTGCCTCGCCGAGAAGATCGCCCAAGGAAGGAGGACCCGCGCCGAACTCGGCCAGAACCAAGCAGAATGGGCGACCGAAAGCGCTCGGGAGATCGCACCATCACCGCCATGGATCGCGGAGGCCCATGCCCACGGACCAACTTCAGCGCCGAGTTCGAAAAGATGCTCCAAGGGCCCTGCCCCATACATAAGCAGTCCAAGCACCGCATGATCGACTGCATGGGGCTCGCCGACGCCTACAAGAAGCAAGAAGGGAAGCTGCCGCCGCGTGATAACGATAAGGGCGACAAGGGAAAAGGGGCCCCCGTGAACCCCGGTTTCCCAAACGTCGAAAGACAGGTGAACTTCATCCTCGGAGGACCGCCGCAAGTGGACGACAAGCGCCGGGAGAAGGTGTGCGACAGGGAGATATTCTCCTGCTACACATCGCCGATCCAACCACTCCGCTGGTCAGAGCAGCCGACCACCTTCTCCAGGGAAGACCAGTGGTTTCAAATCTCCGACGTCGGCGAGTACCCCCTAGTACTCAGCCCGATTGTGAACAACGCCCGTCTCACCAAGGTACTCGTCGACGGCGGAAGTGGGCTCAACATCATCTTCGCCCAGACGTTAAGGGACATAGGCATCGGCCTCGATGCTTTGGCCCCTTCCCCTCACCCATTTTACGGGTTGATTCCAGGCAAGGGTTCCAAACCACTCGGGCAGATATCTCTCCCTGTCACCTTTGGTGACCAAAGTAACTTTCGAACCGAGTACCTCAACTTCCAGGTCGCCGACTTCACCACCGCCTATCACGCCATACTCGGGAGGCCGGCGCTCGCCAAATTCATGGCGATCCCCAACTACACGTACCTGCTGATGAAGATGCCGGCACCGAACGGCGTCCTCTCCGTCCGCAGCGACGTCCACACCGCCAAGGGATGCGACAAGAAAGGGCTCCACCTCTGCACCGGCATCAAACGCAGCGTACTCTAGATGGAAGTCATCAACGATGCGAGAACATTCCAGGGAGATCCCGGCTCCATCCCCGAGTCCTCCAAAAGAAGAACCGCGCCGACTTCCATGAAGCCGGCCGAAAAGTACGTGTCCATCTCGCTTGGGCTCGCCGACTCCTCCAAGACCGCCCTGATCGGATCAGGGCTCGACGCCAAATAGGAAAGCGCGCTCGTCGCCTTCCTCCGGAACAACGCTGACATATTTGCATGGACTCCATCAGACATGCCGAGTGTTCCGAGGGAGGTGGTCGAGCACTCCTTGAAGGTTGACGTGAATGCCAAACCAGTTCGCCAAAAGCTCCGACGCTTCGCGCAGGACCGCAAGGAGGCCATTAGGGTAGAAATTACAAGGTTGTTAGCTGCTGGGTTCATTAGAGAAGTCTTTTATCCCGACTGGCTTGCTAATCCAGTCCTTGTAAGAAAAAAGAATAATGAATGGAGAATGTGTGTTGATTACACGGATCTCAATAGGAACTACCCTAAGGACCCCTTCGTCCTGCCCCGCATCGACCAAGTCGTCGACTTCACCGCCGGATGCATACTCCTATGCTTCCTTGATTGCTACTCCGGCTACCACCAGATCGCCTTGAAAGAAGAAGACCAAGAAAAGACGTCCTTCATCACTCCGATCGGCGCTTACTGCTACACCAAGATGACGTTCGGCCTCCGCAACGCTGGCGCCACTTACCAGAGGGCCATAAACCTGACCCTGGGTACACAGATCGGTCGCAACGCCGAGGCCTATGTTGATGACATAGTAATTAAGACAAAGATCGAAGCCGAGTTCATCGCCAACCTCTCCGAGACGTTCAGCAACCTCCGCAGGCTCAACTGGAGGCTAAACCCGACCAAGTGCGTCTTTGGCGTACCGAAAGGGAAGCTACTCGGCTTCATCGTCAGCAACAGAGGCATCCAAGCCAATCCAGAAAAAATAAACACCACCTGGAGGATGAAACCGCCGACTGGGAAGAAAGAGATCCAAAAGCTGACTGGTTGCATGGCGGCCTTTAGTAGGTTTATCTCCCGGCTGGGGGATAAGGGCTTGCCGTTCTTCAAGATCCTCAAGAAGACCGACAGGTTTGAATGGACCCAGGAGGCGTAGCAGGCTTTCACTGACCTCAAAAACTACCTCTCCAACCCACCGGTACTCGTCGCCGCGCACGACGATGAACCACTACTCCTATATATTGCAGCCACGACCAATGTGGTGAGCACTGTGATCATCATGGAGAGAGAAAAGGAGGGAAAGGTGCAACGCGTGCAACGACCAGTCTACTATGTGAGCGAAGTACTAAGCGAATCCAAGGCGCGCTATCCCCAGGTGCAGAAACTACTCTACGCACTGCTGATTACGTCAAGGAAACTCCGCCATTACTTTCAGGCGCATCGCATCAAGGTGGTCACGCAATTTCCACTCGGCGAAATCCTCCATAATAGGGATGTCACTGGACGAATCATCAAATGGTCCATCGAGCTCGCCTCCTTCGTCATAGATTTCGTCCCACGCACCGCGATCAGATCACAGATCCTCGCCGACTTCATCGCCGAATGGACCGAGAGCTAGGACGCGAAGGAAGACACTAGCGGAGAACACTGGAAGATGTACTTCGATGGCTCCTTAATGATCGATGGCGGGGGCGCAGGTGTACTTTTCATCTCGCCGAAAGGGGAACTACTCCGATATGTCCTTCAAATACGCTTCCCCGTCACCAACAACGCCGCTGAGTACGAAGCAATCCTCCCGGGCTCCACATCGCCACCTCACTCGGAATAAAGAGGCTGCTTGTTTATGGTGACTCTGCTGTCGTTATAAACCAAGTCAACAAAGAGTGGGATCGCCACAGCGAGCGGATGAACGCTTACTGTGAGGCAGTACACAAGCAGGAGGGAAAATTCTACGGAATAGAATACCATCACGTTCCACGAGAGAACAACCTCGCGGCTGATGCACTCGCCAAACTGGGGTCAACCCGCGCGGAAGTACCAGGGGGTGTATTCGTGCAAGGCCTCCTTAAACCCTCTGTCAAAGAGGTGGGAGACGAACCAGAGCCATCCCCTGAACTCTGCGAGGTGATGACCATTGACGCCGAAGAAGATTGGATGGCCGAGTTCATAGATTACCTCGCCCACAACAAGGTACCAAAGGACCCCACGGCACGAAGGGTTCTGGAGCGCCGAAGCAGGAACTATGTGGTAGTTGGCAACGCCCTATACCGACGAGCTGCCACAAGCCAAGTGTTCATCAAATGCGTCACGAAAGAAGTCGGCCTCCAGATCCTCGACGACATCCACTCAGGAGTCTGCGGAAGCCACGCCGCCGCAGGGACACTAGTCAGAAAAGCATACCGGGCTGGGTTCTTTTGGCCTACCGCCGTCTCTGATGCCAAGGAACTCGTCCGCCGGTGCCAAGGATGCCAGTTTTTCACCAAGCAGAAGCACCTCCCGGCCCAAGCTCTACGCACGATCCCGCCCTCATGGCCTTTCGCCTGTTGGGGATTGGACATGGTGGGACCATTTCGAGCAGCCCCAGGAGGTTACACGCACATACTCGTCGCCATCGACAAATTCTCCAAGTGGATAGAGTATAAAGCCATCATCGGAACTCCAACGTCAAAGCAAGCCGCCGCCTTCATCGAAGAAATCACGCACCGCTTCGGGATCCCAAACAGAATCATAACCGACCTGGGAATGCAGTTCACCGCGTCCGCCTTCTGGGATTTCTGCGAGAGCAGATGCATCGACGTATACTACGCCTCGGTCGCCCACCCCCGGTGCAACGGACAGGTGGAACGAGCAAACGCCATGATACTCCAAGGCCTAAAGGCGAGGATCTTCGACCCGTTGAAGAAGTTCGCCGGACAATGGCACCAAGAGCTACCACAAGTCATTTGGGGACTCAGGACTCAGCCGAGTCGTGCCACAGGCCACACTCCCTTCTTCCTGGTCTACGGCTCCGAGGCAATCCTCCCGACCGACATCGCCTTTGGATCACCGCGCATCGACAATTACGAGGAAGGCGAAGCGGAAGCAGCTCGCGAGGTGGATCTCGACTCCATTGAGGAACATAGAGTTAACGCGCTCATACAGCATGCGCGTTACCAGCAACAACTCCGACGCTACCATGACAAGAATGTCCAACAACGGGACTTCAACATCGGTGACCTCGTCTTACGTCGAGTGCAATCGACAGCAGGAGCTCATAAGCTCTCCGTCCCATGGGAAGGACCGTTCATAGTGACCCAGGTCATATGTCCGGGTACTTTCCGACTCCAATACGAGGATGGCACCGAAGTCCCACACCCGTGGAATATAGAGCACTTACGCCGATTCTACCCATAACAAAGCTATGTATCACCAAGTTCAATAAAGATATCTCTTTTTCTTTACTTGTCCTCTTAACAAAACCACTCGGTGTTACTACTTTCCCGAGTAGTTCCTGACTAAATGCTGCGTAACCGGGCCTGGAACGACGCCTAAGCCTTTCTACACGTGCACGGGATCCGCTCTCGACGTTATGAACTTAGGATAAGTGAAGCGAAGGGAAAAGCACATTCAAGCAAAAGAACTACTCGGGCAACTTTAAAACATGAGATAAAATATTCAAAACTCTCGTTTTACTCATTTCTGAATGTTTGTACATACAAAATCTACTCTACTCTACTCCACTCCACTATGCAGGATTCTACTCCAGCTTGAGAGCCTCGCCGACCTTCTCGGCGATCGGCCGAGTTAGCGCCAACGCCTCCTCCACTTGCTCGCGAGAAGCATCCGCTGCCACCCCATCGCCAACCGGTGCAAGGTCAATCCGCGGGAAGAGTGTCCGAACACGTGCGAGAGCGTCGTTCGCACACACAACCGCCGATTCCTTGACCAGGTCAGCGATCCGGGCCGGCGCGGCCTGCAGTCGGGCGACGAGGGCTGTCGGCTCACCCTCTTCCGGGGCAACGACGTCCAGCAGGTCCTTCGCCGCGTCGTGGATCTCCGCCATGGTCAAGTGTGACGAAGCCAGCTCTTGCTCCAGGCCATTGATAGTCAATGATGTATTGTAGGCCCATGTTAATTCTAAAATAGGCGTCAATTTTGTGGCAGAGGGAGTACCAGATATTGTTTGCTGAATGCAATATTGTGGTTTGTTTAAAGGGTAGTCATGGAAAAAGTTGTATGTGCTGCAATTTCATTCTGACATTTCTTTTTTGTTGTTATGAAATAAATGGCAGGTTATGATTTTCTTTAGTGCGCATGGTGTGCCACTTACCTATGTTGAGGATGCTGGAGATCCCTACAGAGATCAGATGGAAGATTGTATTGCTTTGATCATGGGGGAGTTGAGATCCAGAGGAATCTTAAACAGTCACACTCTGGCATACCAGGTATAGAATATTACGATCTGATGGGTACTTGTGTCACTAACAACTTCCTTAGCCATGTGAAAGATTTTTCGAGGAAATTCAAAGCAGATTAAAATTTTCCCTTATGTTTAAAGGATTGAAATCTATTACCATCCAAAAAGTTAGAAGTAAAAAAATCCAAGTTTATACATTACTGTTTACTCATGCTGACATTTCTGTGTACATGCAGAGTCGGGTGGGGCCAGTTCAATGGCTGAAGCCATATACTGATGAAGTTTTAGTTGAACTTGGTCGAAAGGGTGTAAAGAGCCTCCTGGCTGTTCCAGTAAGGTAATCATCAAGTTTGGTATTTAGATTTTTCCTGTATGTCTGGTCACTTTCTAGCTTATTTTTTTCCCTGTACAAACGTGATTACTGGAATATCCCCATTTTCATGGGTTTTGTGTACTGCAAGCACTTCACATGATACATGTTAAGGCCACAACGTCCTTTTCGTTTCTGCCTTTATTTTGTTGCATTGGTATCACATTGCTGGCACAATCTGGTCGTCTCGAAGTCTCTCTGTTAAACTTGTACTTTATTCAGTAAATTGTGAATTTCAGATCCTTTTACTTATTGGATGTTCTGCATGATAACATGCTATCTCAGACTAAAGTTTTTGTATTACCAATGAATGTCTCATGGGCTATTTGATTTGTTTGTTTCATAGAGATCAATTGCATGGTATAACATGAAGGTGCGGTATGCTAGTATCTGGTTTACTCTGTTTACCAGGCAAAATTGACATGATATATATTGCTACTTGTCCGTACACTCTTTGATCGTCTCTAAACTGAACCATCTACCATTAAAACAGCTTTGTGAGTGAGCACATTGAGACATTGGAAGAGATTGACATGGAGTACAAGGAGTTGGCCCTAGAATCTGGAATCAAGAACTGGGGCAGAGTTCCTGCTCTTGGATGTACTTCCTCGTTCATTTCCGACCTTGCTGATGCTGTTGTCGAAGCCCTGCCCACTGCCTCAGCACTCGTGACCAGAAAGCCTGACGACACCGACTCTGACATGGACTTCATGCATTTCCTGACCAAGATGTTCTTTGGCTCAATCTTGGCATTTATCCTGCTGTTGTCACCAAGACTAATTTCTGCTTTCAGGAACACCATGCTTTAGGTTGGCTGGGTAAGTAGAAAAGGTGTGATAGGTATTTATCAGAAGCTCTAAATTTTGAGATTGATAAGTAAAGAAGTAACCACAAGGAATTTGGTGATGGTAACTAGAGATGATTAGAACGTAAGGTGGAAGCTTGCATTTTTCCGGTTGTAAGATTGTTAAGAGGCAAAGTTAGACTGATGAAACTATGAAAGCACAGAATACATTACTTAGCTCTACTACAGATCAAAGTCCATTATATGCTCAATTTAGTTTGGCTCATTCGTAACCACATGAGGCTGTTATACATGTATCTGCTATTGCGACAAATGTTTTATGCCTGTCATGGTGACTGTTAGTCCTTTTCTTGATGTTATAGTGACTAGAAATTAGATCTGTTGATTATACCTTCTAAGTAAAAGTATGTTATAAGTGACTAGCATCGTGCATGCGTAATACAAATCATAGATAAATGACATCCTAATCTTACGCTATTATGCCAGATCAATGAAACATGGACAGCTATTGATTTGTCTCTTGTATTTATGAAGTTCTAACATTTTTTAAAACCATTTTGAATGTAAAAAGGTTTAAATCTGGACTGCTATTGATTTAAATATAGTCTTTCAGAATATTTTTTAATTAAAATCTAAATATACTATCATGCCGGATCAAAGAAAAATAGGCTGCTTTTGATTTATAATATTTTTTCATAAAGTTTTAAGATTTTTGGAAATCATCTGAAATGTAAACTGTTCATGTGACAATTTAAATATAGTTTTTCTTACTTGTTTTCAATTTAAAATCAAAATTTACTACCACGTCAAATCAAAGCAAAAGGGGTCGGTTTTGATTTACAGTATTTGTTCACAAAATTTATGATTTTTGAGAACTATATCGAGTGTAAATAACTCATGTGAATTAAAATATAGTTTTTAAGACTAATTTTAATTTTAAATCTACACATATCAGATCAAAGTCAAATAGATAGTATCTATTTACAGAGTTTCAAAATTATTGAAAACCATCTTGAATGTAAACACCACATCTGACTATTTACTTAGAGTTTTGAGAAAATATTTAATTTTAAATTAAAGTTTACTATCATGCTTTATCAAAACAAAATAGCTTGCTTTTGATTTGTAGTATTTATTCACTAAGTGTTAAGATTTTTCGGAAATCATCTTGAGTTTAAACAGCTCATGTGACAATTTAAATATAGCTTTTAGAATAATTTTAATTTAAATCTACAATAGCTATGATCACAGATTAAAGTAAAATCGATAACTATTACTTTAGTATCTATTACAGAGGTTATTGAAAACCATCTTAAATATAAACAACACATCTAACCGTTTAAATGTAGTTTTATAATAAATCTTAATTTAAAATCTAAATGTAGCGTCGTGCCATATCAAATTAAAATGGGTCTCTTTTAATTTATAGTATTTATTTACAATGACTTCAGATTTTTAAAAACCTTCTCCAGTGTAAACAATTAATGTGACCATTTAAATATGGACCTAGCTACACATAGGATGCTCTTGCGTATAGCTTACTCGGAGAGCCTCCAGCAGCCCACGGCCCCACGTGGCCCCACCCACGCCTCCGTCGCGATCTTATCCTTTTGTTTTCCTTCTTCGGCTTGCTTCCTCCTCGCGATCGCACGGCGCCGCGCGTGTGCCGCACCAGCCTCGTCGCCGCCGGCCTCCACCGCCGCCCATGGCCAACAACGACCTCGTTGTCGTGCCGTCCGCCCACCTCCCGCCATGGCCCCCTTCCCCGCCCTACCTAACCACTATCAAGCTCGCCCCCTCCCCTACACCGCCCACGGTCGTAGCGCTTTCTTCTTCCTCGCGTCGCCTCCGCGCCGCCCCCATGTCCGACCTCTGCCACGCCGGCATCGCCTCCGACGCCGGCGAGGACCACCTTGCTCTATCCTTCCCGTCCCCACTGCCTCCCCCTCCCCGTCCCCTTCCATGCTGATCTGAGATAGAAGTCGCCACCCCCGCCGCCGCCCCCTCCGGCCGCCACCCCGCTCGCCGGCCACCCACCAACCACCCTGCCTCCTCTACCCCGGCCTCCGCTAACGTCGTTGGCCCGTTGCCCTCGCCACCGTCCCTGCCCACAGGGGCTCCTCCGCCACCCGGTCGTCGGCGCCATTGCTGCCCACAACTCGTCGCCCCCGCCGGGCCGGCCACCGGCCCGATCATCCCTCTACGGCCGGTGATATTCTCCAACTCCGGTAAGCACCGCCACTAAAACCCAAAACCCTAACTCCGCCACCTCCACCGCCGCCCACTGCCGGCGGTGACCCCGCCGGCTGGCTGCCCTACCCACAACCCGCCCGGCTTTGGCCACCTCCTCTTTTGCAGATTGTTACTTCCACGTGTTGATGTTACTTTCTCTGTAGAGTTCAAGGATGTAACAAGAGGGGTCTCCAGTTAGGAGAGGCCTCTCTGTTTAGTTTTCAGGTTTAAATATAGTTTTTAGAATAATTTTTAATTTTAAAATCTAAATTTACTCTAATGCTAGATCAAAGCAAAATGAGTCATTATTAATTTTTATCATCTACTAAAAAAATATCAAGATTTTTAAAATTTTATATATATTATTTTGTTTTGATTAGATTGTTTAGAGGGACTGTGATTCGAATTGAAGGAGATGGGAGCGTGAGAGAGGGGGCGCCTCGGGCCGGAGGTTTCCGATGGGAGGCTTACGAAAATTTGACGGCGAGGATTGGTTGTTGGTTGAACGACCAAAGTGGTGGGAGGAAAAGGTCGCAAAAAAAACTGGATTTCATTATTTTTAGGACTAGAGATAATTCACTGCGCCATCTTGCTTTGTGTGTGTTATGGCCGGCGTCTCGTATCAAAGGAGGAGGAGAACCAGTGGCTAGGCCCAGTTAGGCCTTAGGGGCTTTAGGCCCAAGTTATCTTTATTTCCTATCATTGGATGATATAAACTTGTAAACGTTGATCGTTGGAGATTAAGCAAGTTGCAACCTAATTGTTGCCGGCTTCCCTCAGGGAGCCAGGAGACCTAGCCGCCACCTCCTCTCATCTCTCGCGAACTCCATCACCACGGCGCCCAGGCGCCGTCCTAGGGTTCATCCGAACCCCTCTCACCCCTATTCACTGCGCCACGTTCCTGGTAGGATCCGTAATCCTATCAATCTGGTATCAGTGATGTCAGGCAACCCTGCAACCGCCGCCTCCCTGCCGCCGCCCACCACCTCCCTGCCGCCCGCCACCACCCTACCGCCGCCGCCGCCGCCACCATCGTCCAACATGGCGCTCGCGATCTCGTCGCTCCCAACCGCGCCAGCCTCGTCGTTTCCCCAGGGCGCGCCGCCCTCCAACTTCGTCATGACGCCGGTGCAGCTGACCGCCGCCGTCCTCAACCTGGGTCAACAGTTGGCCGGGATCCGCGACCTCCTCCTGCATCGCCCGGTGGAGCAGCCGCTGCCTTTGCCTGCTCCCTCGGTGGCGCTGGCGGCCCTGCCCTCTACCGCCGCGGCCGAGAAGGCCGCACCAGCGCCGTCGCCAGAAGGCGTCCCCATCCACATGATGACGTTCCCGCCGTCGCCTTCGCCGATCCCTGGGTGGCCGTCATCCGCGCCGGTTTACACCATGGCGCCGGCACGCACGTCCTCCACCGCGGCGCCTCGCGCCCCGCCAAGCGCGCCCGCCACCCAGGCGGGACGTTACCAGTCCGGCGCCCTTTACGGGAGCGCTGATGACGCACTGCTCTCGGCGCTTGTGGGAACGCGGTCGTGGGAGCAGCCGCCGCCGCTGGACTACTCTGGTCGGGCGCCAGATCTACCTGATCAGGGCCTGGACCTGCGCCCCCTCGGACCTGCGCCTCCTCGCTTCTACAAGCTCGAGTTCCTCGACCTACGACGGCGCCGTCGCTGGACTACTCTGGTCGGGCGCCAGATCTACCTGATCAGGGCCTGGACCTGCGCCCCCTCGGACCTGCGCCTCCTCGCTTCTACAAGCTCGAGTTCCCGACCTACGACGGCGCCGTCGATCCGCTCAACTGGCTCACGCAGTGCGAGCAGTTCTTCCGCGGCCAGCGCACGCAAGCATCGGATCGCACGTGGCTGGCCTCATACCACCTGACGGGCGCGGCGCAGACGTGGTACTACGCCCTCGAGCAGGACGAGGGGATGCCGCCGTGGGAGCGCTTCAAGGAGCTGTGCCATGAACGGTTCGGTCCGGCTGTCGGGGGTTCCCGCCTGGCCGAGCTGGGTCGCCTACCCTTCACGGCGTCCGTCCACGACTTCGCCGACCGCTT